>LR738712.1:774637627-774667154 GCA_902687465.1 Secale cereale
GAAAAAGAAAAAAAAACGCGTTTTTTTTCCTTTCCGGAAGAGGCACAGCCGTGACTCTCGCGAAAGCACAACCGTGCCTTCTGCGGAAGCAAAACCATGAATCTCGGGACTGTTTTTTTTTCTTTCCGAGAGGCACGGCCGTGACTCTCGCAAAAGCACAACCGTGACTCTCGCGAAAGAAAATAAAACAGAAAATGTGTTTTTTTCCTTTCCGAAAGAGGCACGGCCGTGACTCTCGCGAAAGCACAACCGTGCCTCTCGCAGAAGCAAAACCGGGACTCGCGAAAAAGGAAAAAAAAACGCGTTTTTTTCCCTTTCCGGAGGCACGGCCGTGACTCTCGCGGAAGCAAAACCGAGACTTTCACGAAAAAAAACATGTTTTTTCGCAAAAAAAATCCGAAATTTCTTTTTTGTTGAAAAGCTAAGGAAGACCGGTGGAAAACCAAAACGTCAAAAAAACCGGGAAAAAACCGTTCAATAAGCTGAAAACGCATGCGGAAAAATAAAAAAAAAATCCGGAGGGAGCGTCCAGAGCGCGACACATGGCGAATCGCTGAGAGCGCGCCAAGTGGCGCTGATCGCTGCGAGGCTCCCGAAGGAGCGCTCGTTAACTAGTTGCTCCCCTTATTTTTTTTTCTTATACTGTATGTGTATACACATCATGGGCCCCCTTTTGGCCTGGGCCCTAGGCCTCTGCCCCTCTCGCCATACCCCAGGGCCGGCCCTGGCCACGGTGTTTGCTTGCATACAACGAAAGTGATTACGAGTTAACAACTATACATGACACACATAGTTATACTAGAATGGCTCGATGACTGTTGTGGACGGTGGCCGCGGCGCCGCGGCCGATGCGACAAGCACAGAGTCGCGGACGAGCGATCCCGTCAATGGTGCGGCGAGCCAGTTGGTAGCGTCGTTGCCGCAAGGAAAATCCGCGGAGAGAAACGAGGAAGAGGGCGCTGAGGCAGAGGACGGAGATGATAAATGCAATATGCGAGCCATGCGTGGTGTCAGTGTAGTAGGACGTGGGAGAGGTGGCCAAGAGGAACGATACCGATGACAACACCAATGTAGAAGGACGTGGAAGATGAGGCCGAGAGGAATAACACCGGCGGTGGCGCTAGTGTAGTAGGGCGCGAAGGAGAGGAGGCTGAGAGGAACGACGCCGACGATGACGCTAGTGTAGCAGGACACGGAGAGAAGGCCAAGTGAAATGCTTAGAAAGGTGAAGAAGATTAAGGCGTGCCATGAAACATACTACATATATACACATGTATAGTCCACGGGGGATATGTAGATCTACTTGTGTACAATTATCGAAACAAAAAACGTGCAACACGTCTTAAACTGCAAGATGAATCTAGCTAGTGGTGAAAGAAAATTTCAAATGGTCGACCTGGCGCGATGATTCTGCCAAAATTCGTACAATAAACCTTCAATTATTATCATGAAATTAAAGATTTACAGTCCATGAAATTGGGAATTGATCGTCTAAGTGGAACTACAACGTTGATGTGCATCTTTTTCGTGCAGAGCATATTGCGAATCCAAGTATCGTTGTGTAGATTAGAAGGAAAAAAGATTACGGGTTGATCAGAACAGAACACATGAAAAACCAAGTACACCCACGTGCACCTATGTGCACGAGCTCGGATTGAGCACGCGTTACGAGAGCCCTACACATACATTGAGCACGTGTATCCGTCGGTCCTAGCGAGCATTTCTCCACAGCGCGATGCCACTCCTTGGATTTGAGGGCGTCCTCCTCCTTCGCTCGCTCGTTGTGTAGGATCCACTTCTCCTCTAAAGTGACACCCAGTCCCAATGTGGGCCACGCGACAAGGCGATGGGGAGGAAGTGGAGGTTGTGGGTGCCAGTGAGGAAAGTGGAGGCTGTGCACGGCATTGGTGAGGAAAGTGGAGACATGGAGAGAGTGGCCACGATCAGTTGGCATGTGACGACTGTGCATTGGTCTGCTGGCTGTCTGCGCCATTGACGGGGAGAGGAGATAGGCCGTACTAGAGGCTGATGAGGAAGGTGAAACTTCCCTCGCGCGCAAAAGGTTAGCGGACCGTGCACCCTCTGAACCAACGCCTCCGTCCTCCAAATACGAAGGCTCACGGGCTAGATATGAGGTGCCCTTCATAGGTTATGGCAACTCGGCCTAGATGGCCACTATGCTAGAGTGGACATTTCGGAAAAAATCGCCATCTCGGTGGTTATTATGCCTTGTTGGTAGATATGACGATTTTGCTGGAGTTGCTCTAAGTGCCCACTTACCACAAAGGCATGTCATCCTTGTCCTTCAGATTTGGCCAAAAATCCCAAGCTCAACCAGTGAAGGTAAATCTTGAGATGATCTGCCACCATTACAAATTGTAGTCATGGCCACAAAGTCGACATCAACCAAAAGGTGAATCTTGAGATGATCTCTGGCCATTACAAACTTTAGGCAGCTAATTCCACAAGATTGGAAGCTTCTGGTGGACTCCAACCATCTAGAGTCTTCATGACTGCACAACACTTCCTCCATTTCTAAATATAAGTCTTTGTAGAGATTTCACTATGAACCACATACGGATGTATATTGATGCATTTTAGAGTGTAGATTCACTCATTTTGATTCGTATGTAGTTCATAGTGAAATCTGTACAAAGACTTATATTTAGGAACAGAGGGAGGAGGGCGGGTGTCAAATTTTGTTTGGTTGGATGTTGGATCTAGCCACTAGGTTTACTTTCCTCACTTAGATTGAAGATTGTAGTGTATGGGTTGGAGAGAAAAAGGGGTGTATTTATATAGGCCCTTCATTTTTACAAAACTTTCATGGCTTTCATGACTAGTATGGAGTCTCCGAAGAATGTGAGGTCTAGGACTCCGGATTTCTTAATACGGTGCAAGAGGCATGTATCGGTAGCCCCCATGAAAACTTTTAAACGGGAAGTTTGGTCTAATATTAGATAATTGTTCATCCTTTGCAACGGGGTATAAATATTTTAGTTCGTTAGCCCGTGATTTACCTACTCATGTTAATGTAACTGTGAAAACAAGTGTTCACAAAAAATCATACCCATGATTTACCTACCCAATAAATTTTAGAATTTTACCACAAAAAAACATAATTTTATTTGGGCAATCAATGAAAGGCGAGATCAGGCTCAACCGCGCCACCATCCACGCCTGCCCCTCGCGGGATAGACATTCCTTTGCTGGTGATTTGATTCCCTCATGCCTCAGGTGCTAATCTAGGAACTAGAATCAATTTTACCAATCTGGTCAGTAATATCATCCAAGGTTTTGGTTACCGGTCAAAATTTCGAGGTTTCCCGTGGTTACCGCGTATTTCCGTGCCCCTCGATAAATCCACGTACCAAGCAAAAAATACCAGTTTTTTGAATTTAAACACACGATTTATAGTAAAGTACTCCCTCCGTTCGGAATTATTTGTCTCGGAAATGAATGTATCTAGAACTAAAATACGTCTAGATACATCCATTTCTGCGACAAGTAATTCCGAACGGAGGGAGTACGTAGGATCTAATTAATGCCATGAGAGTTGGTTCTAGCGTGTTGGTAGCAACCTAGTTCTTGTTTTGATGGGTCTCTGGTTCAAATGTTCGTTCATTAACTTATTTGAATTCAAAATTTAACTATAAAATTCATTCGAAATATTCTCGGTATTTCTCGGTATTTCTCGGTAACCGTGGTAACCGCGTTTATCAGTCCCCCTGGGTAAAAATACCTCATTCGGTAACCAAAACCTTGAAATCATCATCGTTTAGTTACCTGAAATTTACCTACCTGCAAGAGCATCCGAGCATACACATACTGGTGTGGTGACTGATGATACTGCAAGTGTTTGTCTTGTGTGGTTCTTCATTCACCCGAAGAGTGTAGTTGCAAGAATGCAATAACATCATGGCAGGCTTCAGTCCCCACTTGATGCTTTGCTATAAGCAGACTCGCCATTCATCTTATTGATTGCAACTTCTAAATTGGTTTTTCATTTTTTTTTTTGAAACCGTGACAAAAGCTTTGCCTCACCCATTAAGTAAGGAGAGAATAGAGTTTGTTGCAATGCACACACAAACTACCCCATGAATGATTACTCTAGCAATATAATTGTTCCTAGTTTATTTGGGTGATCCAAAGGTTTGCCTCTGCTGTTATGATGTTGCGCAAGATCGGTCGTGGAACGCTTTTCTCCGGAAACACTCTTATCAAACATGTTCAGCACAAGCTGACTTTGGGTATACCATTCAATACTCTAATCAAACATGACCAAAGGCAAAAGCTGTAATATGAAGCGGCGAAACTTCAGTTCAAACAAAAGCGCTGAAGCTGGACACAAATCTCAAGCGGTGGATACATAATTAATAAGCTAGTAGCCTAGTCTTTGACATCAGGCATAAAAGCGTGGCACAAATAGCAGAAGAAAGAAGGTCAATGCAGGCGACATCCATTGCGTGCTTCTTGTTCAAAGAGACAGAATCTTCTCTCAACTGCAAATTCTTGTCGAATGGAAACCACTTTCACCCTTTTGAGGGCTCTTAAATTTATTCTGCTAAACATGGCATCAGCCACACTTGCCGGTGGTTCTTGCCATGAGCGTATTGTCTCGACAAGTCCTGGTTATAGAGGGAAACGGTGCTTAGATACAACAACTCAAAGAAAAATATTAAAGTAAAAAAGAGTTGAGGAACTGAAAGCTTGTGTCCGCGTGCCTCTCTTTTTTATAAATAAAAAGAAAGAAATTTACTCAACTGAAAATACTAAATGGGAGTCACTAAAGTCGTTATTACGGCAAAAAATGGCGAGCATCCATTTTGATTGAAATGCTAAGACCTTTATTTGCAAAACTACACTAACATGTTTCTGAGGTTATCTGACATAGAAACATGTATTTACCATGGCATCTGAGTTCATATATGCTATCACAACCATTTTCTATTCACCTACTGATGTACATGCAATGCAAGACAACAGAAATATAATGAGACATTGCCAACTGACAAAACACAAAGTCAACTTGCTGCCTCATGCACCCTGAGCTAAACGCCTGAACTGTCAGTCTCACCAACCAAAAGCAGCAATTCATTAGAAATGGTGCACACTCCGCAACATAATTTAGAATAGGAGGTGCAAAGCACGCCACTTTTTAAAAATAGTAGTGCTCACGGCTACTAATGTCATAACACTTGGTTCCCTATGCAATTTGACGAGT
This sequence comes from Secale cereale, assembly GCA_902687465.1. Lineage (NCBI taxonomy): Eukaryota > Viridiplantae > Streptophyta > Magnoliopsida > Poales > Poaceae > Secale > Secale cereale. Next base: position 774,642,852 of record LR738712.1, read on the forward strand.
GGATCTCACAACAAAGTAACTAACTAAATCAAGGCAATGAGAAAAATGTGAGCATGCTGAAGGACCTAGCAGAAGCAAACGGTTTAAGAAGTAACTAAAAATGAAGGAAAAAACATTTAAGAACAAATAACTCAACGGGAAGTAGCCAAGACATGTCCAAATCCATCTTAATGTGTGCATACTGTGATGCTAATTAATATTTCTGTATGACACTGAAAATGATGAGTCATATGCACAAGATAAGAAAATAATACTTCTTGCTTATCCTGAAATTCGCAGAGCTCCTAAACATCCACAAGCAATATGAGTGATTATTATAAGGGGTGGAAAGAAACATGGCTACATCAGTGTTAATTCAGGACTGTTCGCCAAAGTAGCATGATAATTTACACTAAAAAAACTAACACCTGCATCATATTGCAATGTCCTATGCATGCAAAATAAGTGATTAAAGATCAAGGGCAAGCTTACCACTTCAAATAGTTGGTGGGGACAAAGACGGTGGAAGACCGGCATACAGTGTGCCACTTATGTGACAATCAGTCTGACAGAACCGCTCAATCTGGAAAGTCTGTAGATTCAATGAAAAATAGTCTACTACTTGTGCATCCTTACGTGACCCGTATAGTAGTAAGTATCCTCCAGCTACACCGTCGATGAAATAGCAATAATTTCCCGGCAAAGAGATCACAGACTTAGATTGCCACTTGTTTGCGCCGTTTCCATCCGTACACCGCTCTTCATAAAAGAGATGATATTCACTAGACTTGCAGACAGTAAGCATCCCAAGCCTTCCTTCTCGTGCCTCGACAATGGCAAAGTCCCGCTGATAAGGGACGAAGTACCCTAAACGAGGGCAATGTGGAGGCGGCAGGTCAACAACGGAGAACTCCATCCTGCGTGCGTCGAGCAAGAGCAAGCTGTCAGCAACATAGACATGCCAACAGAAGCATCCATGGGCGTAGTGGCGGTGCGATGCCTCCTGGCGTCGAAGCATGTCGAATGTAACAGGATCAGGGAGCCATTGTCCGGCGCAGGATGAGAAGACGAAGAGGACGAGCTTGGTTGTGCACCACGCTAAGCACATAACTCTGAAGTCTCTGAACGAGGATTTCTCATGGTCGCCAGGAGGAGCAAGGAAGGGCTCGCATTTCAAGATGTCGGGCGGATGGACCTGACCGGCTAGATGGTCGGGGAGAGAAGGCAGAAGCAGGTAGTGCCGGTGCAGGGGGTCGCAGACAGCAAACTCCCTGACCAGTTTCCGGCGGCCGCAGTCGCCGCCGGTCCTCTCGGGGGCGGGGGAGAAAAGGGCGCGGCCGTCGCGGTCGTCGCGGCGGCGCCAGCGGTTGCGGGATGGGGGGAGAAAGGGGCAATACAGGTTATCACCGTCAAGGGTGGCTGCCGCGGCGGCGGAAGGGTGAGGCGGCTGGGCCGGGGTGAGGCCGCAGCAGATGATGCCGAGGAGAGGCGGCGGGTGGAGGGCGCGGAATAGGCGGAGGAAGGCATGGCCGGCGACGACGCGGCGGAAGGAGACGCATGCCGCGGAGGCTCGGGCGAGATCGGCGGCCGTGGGGAGGCGGAGGAAGATCTCCTCCAGGAGTTCATCTGGGAGCCGCTGCGCCATTAGGGTAGGGATTCAGATCTTGTCACAACCGATATTAAATAAAAACCTGACCCGAATTATCTTTGGGCTGTAAAATCACGCCCGGGCCCGGTGAGCCCGTTGAACCCGGGCTGAGCTCGGGCCGGGTTCTACATGCTCATGTCTTCACAAACAGTGAGATGTGACGAGCACCCAACAAAAAAAATTCTCAAAAAAAAAACCAACAAAAAAATTTCTCAAAAAAAAAAAAACCAACAAAAAATTTGTGACGAGCACCCAGCAGAAAAATTGTGACGAGCTAGGGGATTTTTTATTTTTCGCCATGCCTTTTCTCACACTTTGAAGATTTTCCCTTGTTCTCCTCGACAAGTATAGTTTGCCATCACCTTGGCTGAATCTCCCCTAGCTATCAGCGTTCACTTTTCTTTCATCCTCTCGAGAAAGAGAAGGCGATCTTGTTGTCGCCACGAGTCCACCCTTCCCCCGACCTCGGTCATCGATGGTGAGGGGGATCGCCGGATCCACGCGTGTGGACCGGTTTGTACTCTCGTAGTTTAAGTTTTTATGTTGTTCATCATCTTGGCTTCGATGGCGGCGAGGGCGGCGTTGAATAAAGTTTATTTAGATACTACTCCGACGAGGCAATCGGTCCTATGGTTGGGGATGGATTTGTAATTCGGTCTATTCAAGCATGGATGGCGTGGCGGCGGTGGCATCATCATGGTGGACATGTGTCCTCGAGCTCCGTCGTTACGACGGCTTTTGCTCCAGCATCGGCGCTAAGCTTGGGATGTAGTCCAGGAGTGGATGCAGATTGTTGTTTGCATCGACGACATCTGGAAGATGGTAATGTGTGATGGGTTCGTGGTTCATGGATGCAGATATGGTTTTCTCCTGCGACATCTTATCATGTGGGGGTGCCAGATATGTAGCGTATTCAGGGTGTTGGCCCGGTCCGATCGGCCAGCAAACAAACCATATGTTGCAATGATGGACGGTAACACTCAGATCGGCCAGCGGATGCATAGCACTGCCCTTAATTCATGGGTGTTATTCTCTTTTCTCAAGCCGCAGGTTGGATTTTCTGCTCCCGAGTTCACAAACGCCCAGACAAAAAATGAGAAAAAATAGTAAGTGAATTCCAAAACTTTTTTTCAACAAACTTTCTTGTGTTGATCTACTTCCAAAGTTCCATGAGGAAAAAACTAATCTAGGAACTGGAATCAATTTTACCAATCTGGTTCTATAATATCATCACCGTTTAGTTACCTGATTTTTACCTACCCGCAAGAACATCGTAGCACACACATACTGGTGCGGTGACTGATAATACTGCAAGTGTTTGGTTAAATGCTTTGTTGCTGGCTTTTGTGGTTCTTCATCCACCCAAAGAGTGTAGCTACAGGAATAGTCCCAGCTTGATGCTTTGACTAGCCATTCGTTTTACTGATTGCAACTTCTAAATTGTGGTGCTGAACGAAACGAACAAACAGATACATGATTTGCTGCAATGGGTTCAGAATTTACATCATATATAACTCTGTGCTTATTGCCTTCAACTGTGTGACATATTACTGATTGCAACTTCAAAATTATTATGATGCTGGACGAATACACGATTTGCTGCAATAGGTGCGAGAACTTACGTTCAACTGTGAGAGGGTTTGTGGCCTTTCAACTGTGGGTATGTGTTGTTCACCATTGACATGGCGATTTAGCATGTGCCCCCTTTGATCTGCACCGTCGTACCCACTGGAGGGGATGAGCATTCGCCATAGCTCAACCAACGGGGCAAAGATCGGCGAAGCTGGCATCTGACCTACAGCGACAAAGAGGAGTCCCTCATCGGTGCAATGGATACTCACCGAAGTTATGTAATATGATCTTTCTCGATATGGATTGTCCTGCATTTATGCAAGTACATGTGCAGCAAAGAGAAGATATGTTCAGCACAAGCAGACTTTGGGTATACCATTCATACTAGAATCAAACAACACAAAAAGCAAATAAATTTCAGGGTTACTGAAGCCGAAAAACATCAATGCAGACAAAGCCCTGAAGATACTAATAAGATACTCCGTAGTAGTCTAGTCTTTTTCACACATAAAATAGCGGCACAAATAGCCCAAGAAAGAAGGTGAATGCTGCGGGCATCCATAGCATGCTTCTTCAGTAGCTCAAAGAGGCAGTATCTTTTCTCAACTGCAAATTGTTGTCGAACTGGAACCGCTTTCACCCTTTTGAGAGCTCTTACATTTATTCTGCTCAACACGGCATCAGTCACACTTGCCAGTACTTCTTGCCATGAGCGTATTCTCTGGATAAGTCCTGGTTATAGAGGGAAGCGGTGCTTAGATGAGAAATATTAAACTGCAAAAGACAGGAACTGAAAGCTTGTGTCAGCATGCCTCTCTTTTTTATATAAAAAAAAGGAAGATACGTATTCAACTGAAAATACTAAATGAGGGTCACTAAAAGTCATTATGCCAAAAAGGAGAGCATCCATTTTTATCAAAATGCTCAAGACATTTATTTGCAAAACTACATGAACATGTTTCAGAAGTTATCTGACAAAGAAACATGTATGGAGTATTTGCAGTCCAAGACCAGAAATATTACTGGGCATAAGCATTACCATGGCATCTGAATTTATATATGCTATGACAACTGTTTTTTACTCACCTACTAATGTAGATGCAATGCAAGACAGAGGAAATACAATGTGACATTGCCAAACATAAATTTAACTTGATGCGTCATGCACCCTGTGATGCTAATCAAGCTTAATGTGTGCATACTGTGATGCTAATCAATATTTCTGTATGACACTAAAAATGATTACAGTCATATTCACAAGAGATGAGCAAAAACATACTTATTTCTTATCCTGAAATTCACAGGTTTCGGACTGCACAGATGTACGTACTAATTAACCATTAGAATGGCGCCTAAACATCCACAAGCAATATGAGCAAGTCTTATAACGGGTGGAAAGTAACATGGCCACAACGGCGTTAATTCAAGAGTTAAAATAGCACCTATAACACCGACGGGCAAATTTTTTTTTTAGAAAAGGAGCTTGAGCTCCGGCCTCTGCATCAAAATGATGCATACGGCCATCTTATTAACGAAGAACAATCCAACAAAGGTCTTACAAAATCTGAGAACAAATTGTGAATAAAAAAAGGCAGGATCGCCACAACCGGCCGGCACAAGGAAGATAAGCTGCTAAACACCTATCCTATTACATGACCGCCATCCAAACCGGTTGTAGATATCCCGAGCTACCATCTCCCATCGGGTAGACGCAGTAACCAAATGCTCCCTGGCCTCCGTCTGAGTGAGTAGCGACCACGTACGGATAAGAGTAGTGGTTCTGAAGATGACCTGCAAGAAATGGATGTTTGTTGTTTTGTTAAAGACCAAATCATTTCTACAATTCCAAATTGCCCATAGTAAAGCACATACTCCCACTCGGATATGTTTTGCTACTATCGGATCAATCCCATGCAGCCAAGTCCCGAATAAACTGTGGATCGAAGCAGGGGGATTGATATTGAAGGCAATTTGAACCGACCTCCATAAGATTTTGGTCATAGGACAATCAAGGAAAAGGTGTCTAATAGATTCATCGTGATCACAAAAACTACATCTTTTAGATCCTAACCAATTCCTTCTAGCCAAATTATCTTTAGTAAGAATCACTCGTTTATGAACAAACCACATAACCACCTTGATTTTTAGAGGTACCTTAACTTTCCAAACGTGCTTCGAGCTAGGAATCACACTAGTGTTAATAATATCTAGGTACATGGATTTCACTGAGAAGACCCCATTTTTCGCTAGTCTCCATTGCAGCTGGTCCGGATTGTGAGACAGTTGGACATCCATCAACCGTCTCACCAAGTGTAACCAAGTCTCCCAACGATTCCCCACCAAAGTCCTACGAAACTGGATATTAAGCGGAGTGGCATTTAATATTGTAGCAACATAAGCATCTCTCCGTTGAACAATATTATAGAGTGATGGATATTGGAGTGCCAGAGGAGTCTCCCCTAGCCACGTGTCTTCCCAGAATCTAATGGACGTGCCATCTCCAATAATGAATTTTACTCTGTTGAAAAATGCTGATTTGACTCTCATCAGCCCCTTCCAAAAGGGTGAATCCGTCGGCCTTAGCGTTACCTGGGACAAGGATTTTGACTGAAGGTACTTATTACGGAGAATCTGTGCCCACATTGCATCTGTGTCACTAGATAACCTGAACAACCACTTACTGAGTAAGCATCGATTCTTCACCTCTAAGTTTTCAATCCCTAGACCTCCTTGGTCTTTCGGTCTGCAAATAATGTCCCACTTAGCTAGCCTATACTTCTTTTTGGATTCATCGCTCTGCCAAAAGAACCGAGATCGGTAGAAGTCTAGCCTTTTCCGAACACCAACCGGAACTTCGAAAAAGGACAAAAGAAACATAGGCATACTGGTTAAAACCGAATTAATAAGAATTAATCGTCCTCCGTATGACATAAGCTTACCCTTCCAGCAGCTTAGCTTTTTTTCAAACCGATCTTCGATTATTTTCCATTCGCTGTTTGTGAGCTTTCTGTGGTGGATCGGTATACCCAGATAGGTGAATGGCAAAGACCCCAAGTCACAGCCAAACAACTCTTTGTAAGCTTGTTGTTCTTCTTTAGCCCTCTCAAAGCAGAACACTTCACTCTTATGAAAATTAATTTTTAAACCCGATAATTGCTCAAACAAACATAACACTAGCTTCATATTCCTAGCTTTTGCCAAATCATGCTCCATGAAAAGGATAGTATCATCTGCGTACTGCAAGATGGAAACACCCCCTTCCACTAAATGTGGCACCAGACCACCGATCTGACCTGCCTCCTTCGCTCTACCGATGAGAATTGTCAACATGTCAATGACAATATTGAATAAGATTGGCGACATCGGATCACCTTGTCGCAAACCTTTGTGTGTTTGAAAATAATGTCCTATATCATCATTGACCCTTATACCAACACTCCCTTTTTGTGTTAACGAATCAATCTGCTCTCTCCAAGATTGATCGAAACCTTTCATTCTCAGCGCCTGCTGCAGAAAAGGCCACTTCACCTTGTCATACGCCTTTTCGAAATCCACTTTAAAAACAACCCCATCAAATTTTTTTGTGTGGAGTTCATTCAACGTTTCATGTAGTACCACTACGCCATCCAGAATGTTTCTGTCAGGCATGAACGCTGATTGAGACGGATGAACCACTGAATGCGCAATTTGTGTAAGTCTGTTCGTACCAACTTTTGTGAAAATCTTGAAGCTAACATTCAGCAAACAGATGGGTCTAAATTGCTCAATTCTCACTGCCTCAGTTTTCTTTGGAAGCAACGTAATCGTCCCGAAATTCAGGTGGAACACTTGTAGATGTCCCGAGAAGAAATCCTGGAACATCGGAAGCAAATCCCCTTTGATGATATGCCAGCATTTTTTGTAAAACTCCGCCGGGAAGCCATCCGGACCCGGAGCTTTACCGTTTTTCATTTGGGAGATTGCATCAAAAATCTCTTTCTCCGAGAAAGGGGCAGTCAAAATCTCATTCTCCTCGGTAACCAGTTGAGGCACATCATGAATCCATGATTCATCCAAAGAAACAAAGTTATCATCAGGAGGCCCGAACAGTTGTTTATAGTAATTTGTGATGTAGGTCTTAAGATTATCCTGACCTACTATCGTGCCTTCATCCTGTTCTAGCTGGAAGATTTTCTTCTTTCGATGTTTGCCATTCGCAATCATGTGAAAGAACTGTGTGTTATCGTCCCCCTCGACGATCTTACGCACTTTAGCCCGCAAAGCCCATTTTAATTCCTCTTCACGAAGCAATTCTTTAAGCTTTAATTCAGCTAGTTTCTTAGTTTCCAACTCATTGGCATCTAAGATCGAATGCTCCGCCTTGATGTCCAGGTGTTTAGTCAGTAAAAGAAGTCTTTCTTTTTCTGCCTTATAGATCCCTTCATTATGTTTAGCCCACCCCCTGAGAAACCGTCGGAGGTGCCTAACCTTATTTTGCCAACGATCGATGTTGGATCGTCCTCCGACATCTTTCGCCCACTCCCTAGCAATCAGATCCATAAACCCTTCTCTATCAAACCACGCCGTTTCAAAAGAGAAAGGACGCCTATTACCAAGATTCGTGGCTTCCCCTGAATCAACTAGTAATGGGGTGTGATCCGAGATTTCACGCGAAAGTGCTTGCACCGTCACTAGAGGGAACTTCTGTTCCCACTCAACACTCGAAAGAACCCGATCTAACTTCTCAAAGGTAGGAGTAGGAAGATTATTGGCCCATGTAAATTTCCTACCCGATAGCTCGATCTCGCGAAGGTCCAGGCTTTCAATGATAGTGTTAAATAAAAACGGCCATCTGCCGTCAAAGTTATCATTATTTTTTTCATCTCGGCGCCGAATAATATTGAAATCGCCCCCAACCAAGAGAGGTAGATGCTTATTCCGGCAATATGAGTGATTATTATAAGGGGTGGAAAGTAACATGGCCACATCAGTGTTAATCCAGGACCGTACGCCAAAGTACAACGATAATTTACACTACCAAAACAAACTAACACCTGCGTCATATTGCAATGTCCTATGCATGCAAAATAAGTAATTAAAGATCGAGGGCAAGCTTACCACTTCAAATAGTTGGTGGGGACAAATACGGTGGGAGACCGGCATACAGTGTGCCAACTATTTGACAATCAGTCTGACAGAACCGCTCAATCTGGAAAGTCTATAGATTCAATGAAAAATAGTCTACTACTTGTGTATGCTTACGTGACCCGTGTAGGAGTAAGTATCCACCGGCTACACCGTCGATGCCACTGGTTTGCACCGTTCGCGTCCTTACATTGCTCTTCATACAAGAGATGATATACACCAGGCTCGGAGACAGTAAACATCCCGAGTCTTCCTTCTCTTGCCTCCACAATGGTCATCTCCCGCAGACAAGCGGCTAAGTAGCCCAGATGAGGGGTAGGCGGAAGCGGGAGGTCAACGACGGAGAACTCCATCCTACGTGCGTCCAGCACGAGCAAGTTGTCAGCCTCATAATTATGCCAACAGAAGCATCCATGGGCATACTGGCGCCTAAGCGCACCCGAGTCCGGAAACACATCAAATGTAACAGGGTCAGGGAGCCATTGTCCGGCGCAGGAAGAGAAGACAAAGAGGACGAGCTTGGTTGTGCACCACAGTAAGTACATGACTCTGAAGTCCCTGAATGATGAGTTCTCGTCGTCGCCAGGAGGAGCAAGGAAGGACTCGCATTTCGTGATGTCGGGCGGACGGACTTGACCAGCTAGATGGCCGGGGAGAGCAGGCAGAAGCAGGTAGCGCCGGTGCACTGGGTCGCAGACAGCGAACTCCCTGACCAGTTCCCGGCGGTTGTAGTCGACGCCGGGCCCCTCGATTTCGGGGGAGTAAAGGGCGCGGCCGTCGCGGTCGTCGCGGCGGCACCAGCGGTAGCGGGACGCGGGGAGGAGAATGGCGCACGACAAGTTGACATCGGCAAGGGTGGCTGCCGCGGCGGCGGAAGGGTGGGGCGGCTGGGCCGGGGTGAGGCCGCCGCAGATGATGCCGAGGAGAGGCGGCGGGTGGAGGGTGCGGAATCGGCGGAGGAAAGGATGGCCGGCGACGACCCGGCGGAAGGAGACGCAGGCCGCGGAGGCTCGGGCGAGATCGGCGGCCGTGGGGAGGCGGAGGAAGATCTCCTCCAGGAGTTCATCTTGGATCCGCTGCGCCATTAGGGTTAGGGTAGTGCGGAGGATGGAAGTGAGATTTGCTCACAACCGAAACTAAATAGAAGCCTGACCCGACTGCAAAATCCAATCGTGGCACAATTTTAGATTGGGCCCGGGATGGGCTCGCAGCTAAAAAAATATTTCTCAAAAAATATCCCCTATATTTTGTTTATAAATAACACTTAGATGTTTTCGCCACGCCTTTTCTCGCACTTCGAAGATTTTCCTTTGTTCTCACTTCTCATTGACATGGATAGTTTGTCGCCACTTTCTTATATAAGTTTAATGAATTGTTCTTTCTTCCCATTGTGGTGCTTCTTCCCCGCATGTGGCGACCAACCTTTCTTGATGCACGTCATAGTGCGACGGCGCCCGCCGTCACGCACTGTACAAGTCAAACAACGACGGCACACTATGGGTCGAAGGAAGCAACGCACGGTAGGGCGGTCGGGGTCGAGGAGGAGAAGAGGTGGTACAGGGAGGAGAAAGACATACATGAAGAAGAGGTAGGAGGTAGCCGTGGAGAAGTGAGTCACCTGACCCGACTCGTGATTGCAACTCCGATGGGGTAGCCCGACTCATGCGGGGTTGAAGGACGGGGAATGGGAGCAACGAGTGAGAGAAGCTTCAAGCAAGCTGTGTTGAATTCATGGATGTTACTTTTTTCTTCTTGAATTGCGAGTTGAATTTGCAATTGAAATTTTGACATGTTATACACATTTTATTTCTATTTACTCAAATTATTTTTAGAGTCCTTGTCAACTTTTAGTGTTGGCTTTTGACATTGGGTGCACCAATTGTCATCGGAACTTTGGGAGCACAAGATATGTTCTCTGATGAAACCGCTCCACTCCGCCAAATCCAAGTCCTCCTAGCCATACTTATTGCCTATGTATGTCGCCTCCTCATCAGCAAAAGCGGAAATGGATAGTCGGCATCATAGCGGGGAGATCATGAGTTGTGGAAATGTTTAAGCAAGAGAATGGTATGTGTTGTGATCCGAACCATGCAGGTATTTCCCACATCTCCAGAAAAGACATGTGGACTCCTACTTACATACTAGAGGATCTGATATGTCCACTAGAAAGGGAGAGTGAATATGTGACCGTAAAATTCAACCAATTTGTTGATTTTATAGAAATTGGATATATATATATAACCTAACAAAGCCTCCAAGCAAGACAAACCAAGATGTTTAAAGGGCTAAGCACCTAGCCCCTGGTCTCGTCTCTCGTGGGAGTCGTGGCTGTTAGCCGCCGGCCGTATCTAGCTACAGCCGCCGCCTCCCGCCAACGCCAGTGCCGGTCCATCCTGTCTCCGGTGGCCTTAGGGCCATGGAGGCGGAGTGGATCTCGGCTCTTGCCAGTGGGAGGGCTCCGTTTTTAGATTTGTTTTTGAGCTTCGTTAGGGTTTGTGTCCTGCTCAGGAAGGCGAGACGGCGGCGGCTCCCTGAAGATGGAATAAAGGTCTCCCCGCCTAGCCCCATTTTGTTGATGCGTCTAGCATCATCGGTGGGCGTGTGGAGGTGTGTCTTCGGCGGATCTGTCTTTGGTGGATTTGCTCGGATCTGTTCGTCGTTCGTTTTCGTTCGTGTGTCTGCAGGTTGAATTCTTTTGATCTACACTCTTCATCTACGGCGGTTGCTGTTCTGGTGCGTTGGTTTCATGGGGCCTTAGCACGACGATTTCCCGACTGTCTACTACAACAACGTTTGCCCGGCTCCGGTGAGGGAGGGGCGATGACAGCGGCGCGCCTTCGGCTCGCTTCAATGCTTCTAGTCGTCGCTAGGTGGTCTACGGATCTGGATGTAATTTTAATTATTTCTAGTGTTCGTTGTATTACCATGATTGAAGATGAATAGATTGAAAGTTTTTCTCGCAAAAAAAGGATATATATATAACCTCTCTAAAGTAAATCAAGAAAAAAAGATTTACAAGTAAATACCATCCAGGGCTACAATAAACACAAATAAAATAGAGGATCGAAATGACCAATAGAGGAGCACACAAAGATAATGTCTTTTATTTTATTTTTTGCCTGGGGGATTCTAATCTTCGTTGGACATGCGGTAGACACCTAGCCTTCTTCTCCTTGAGCTTTGCCAACAAAGTTCAACCTCAACCAACATATTTCAAGAACTTATTGAAGGATTGATTTAATCACCAAAATATGGGGTATATGACACAAAATTTATATCACTGGAAACTTCTTCTGAATGCATGTCTATCGATTGTTTTTTTGTGGCACATAACTAATAATTATAAATTTGCATATTGGCGTGGTGACTGATTATCTACAAGTGTTTGATTTAATGCTCTGTTGCTGGCTTGCGATCGTTCGTCTACCTGAAGAATGGTGTCTGGAAGAACATCATGGCACGTCTGCAAGTGTCAGTCTGCAAGTGTCAGCTCAATCCACTGCCGGCTGTTCATCTTCCTGAAGAATGGTTGTTCCAGAATTTATAATTCGAATTGATAAGAGCATCTTCAGCCGTTGGCCCCCCAGGAGGGGCTAAAAATCGCCCCCTGGGGGCGCACCGGCGCTAAACCGCGCACTGGGGGCGTGATGCCCCAGTCGCGGCGCCTACGTTTTTTTCAAAAAGTTAAGTACGGCGCAAACACGGCTCAAATTTAACGCAAACATCGGCGAGTTAGTTCAAATTTAAACATATTTTACAAAAAAAAAACTAGCACGGGCTGCCCCCGCCGTCTCCATCGTCGGTCCTCGCCGTCTACCTCGCCGCCCGCCGTCCGCCTTTGCAGTTCTACATACCGAGGAGGCGGTAGAACCGCGTGTAGTCGCCGCCGCCGTCGTCGTCATCCCCGCCTCCGTCGTCGCCGTCCCTGCTACATACCTCCCCCGGTTGGCGTGGCGGTTGGACGGTCCGGGGGCATCGTTGTCGTCGTCGCTATCGAGGACCATGACGCCGTACTCGTCCTGAAGGAAATATGCCCTAGAGGCAATAATAAAGTTGTTATTTATATTTCCTTATATCATGATAAATGTTTATTATTCATGCTAGAATTGTATTAACCGGAAACTTAGTACATGTGTGAATACATAGACAAAACAAAGTGTCCCTAGTATGCCTCTACTAGACTAGCTCATTGATCAAAGATGGTTATGTTTCCTAACCATAGACATGAGTTGTCATTTGATCAACGGGATCACATCATTAGGAGAATGATGTGATGGACTAGACCCATCCGTTAGCATAGCACTATGATCGTTTAGTTTTACTGCTATTGCTTTCTTCATGACTTATACATGTTCCTATGACTATGAGATTATGCAACTCCCGAATACCGTAGGAACACCTTGTGTGCTATCAAACGTCACAACGTAACTGGGTGATCATAAAGATGCTCTACAGGTGTCTCCGAAAGTATTCGTGGTGTTGGCATAGATCAAGATTAGGATTTGTCACTCCGAGTGTCGGAGAGGTATCTCTGGGCCCTCTCGGTAACACACATCACAATAAGCCTTGCAAGCAAAAGACTAATGAGTTACTCACGAGATGATGTGTTACGGTACGAGTAAAGAGACTTGTCGGTAACGAGATTGAACTAGGTATGGAGATACCGACGATCGAATCTCGGACAAGTAACATACCGATAACAAAAGGAACAACGTATGTTGTTATGCGGTTTGACCGATAAAAGATCTTCGTAGAATATATAGGAGCCAATATGAACATCCAGGTTCCGCTATTGGTTATTGACCGGAGATGAGTCTCGGTCATGTCTACATAGTTCTCGAAGCCGTAGGGTCCGCACGCTTAACGTTTGATGACGATCGGTATTATGAGTTTATGAGTTTTGATGTACCGAAGGTAGTTCGGAGTCCCGGATGAGATCACGGACATGACGAGGAGTCTCGGAATGTCCGAGACATAAAGATTGATATATTGGACGACTATATTCGGACACCGGAAGTGTTCCGAAAAAGTTTCGGATTTAACGGGATTGCCGGAGGGGGTTACCGGAACCCCCTACGAGGGGGGATGGTCCATAGTGGGCCTTATGGAAAAGAGAGAGGCAGCCCATAGGGGCTGGCCGGCGCCCCACCTAGGGTTCCTAGTTGGACTAGGATTGGGGGGCGCCACCTCTCCTTCTTTTCCTTTCCCTCTCTTCCTTCTTTGGTAGTTCCTACTAGGAATAGGATTGCAATCCTATTCCTAGTAGGATTGCACCCTAGCCGCACCATAGAGGGGCCGGCCGGCTTCCCCCCTTGCTCCTTTATATACGGGGGCAGGGGGGCACCCAAAGACACACAAGTTGAATTGTTCCAGCCGTGTGCGGTGCCCCCCTCCACAGAAACACACCTCGGTCATACCGTCGCGGTGCTTAGGCGAAGCCCTGCGCCGGTGAATACATCATATCCGTCACCACGCCGTCGTGCTGACGAAACTCTCCCGTGAAGCTCAACTGGATCAAGAGCTCGTGGGACGTCATCAAGCTGAACGTGTGCTGAACGCGGAGGTGCCGTACGTTCGGTGCTTGATCGGTTGAATCGCGAAGAAGTTCGACTACATCAACCGCGTCACTTGACGCTTCCGCTTCCGGTCTACGAGGGTATGTAGACACACTCTTCCCTCTCGTTGCTATGCATCTGGTAGATAGATCTTGCGTGATCGTAGGAAAATTTTAAAATACTACGTTCCCCAACAGTGGCATCATGAGCCAGGTCTATGCGTAGATGATATGCACGAGTAGAACACAATGAGTTGTGGGCGATACTAGTCATACTGCTTACCAGCATGTCATACTTTGCTTCGGCGGTATTGTGATATGAAGCGGCCCGGACCGACATTACGCGTACGCTTACGCGAGACTGGTTTCACCGTTACGAGCACTCGTTGCTTAAAGGTGACTGGCGGGTGTCTGTCTCTCTCACTTTAGCTGAATCAAGTGTGGCTACGCTCGGTCCTTGTGAAGGTTAAAACAGCACATACTTGACGAAACATCGTTGTGGTTTTATATGCGTAGGTAAGAACGGTTCTTGCTAAGCCCGTAGCAGCCACGTAAAACTTGCAACAACAAAGTAGAGGACGTCTAACTTATTTTTGCAGGGCATGTTGTGATGTGATATGGTCAAGACATGATGAATTATACGGTTTTGTATGAGATGATCATGTTTTGTAATGTTATCGGCAACTGGCAGGAGCCATATGGTTGTCGCTTTATTGTATGAAATGCAATCGCCATGTAATTGCTTTACTTTATCACTAAGTGGTAGCGATAGTCATAGAAGCAATAGTTGGCGAGACGACAATGATGCTACGATGGAGATCAAGGTGTCGCGCCGGTGACGAAGGTGATCATGAAGGTGCTTTGGAGATGGAAATCAAAAGCACAAGATGATGATGGCCATATCATGTCACATATTTTGATTGCATGTGATGTTTATCTTATTATGCTTCTTATTTTGCTTAGAACGACGGTAGCATTATAAGATGATCCCTTACTAAATTTCAAGGTATAAGTGTTCTCCCTGAGTATGCACCGTTGCGAAAGTTCGTCGTGCCGAGACACCACGTGATGATCGGGTGTGATAAGCTCTACGTTCAAATACAACGGGTGTAAGCCAGTTTTGCACACGCAGAATACTCGGGTTAAACTTGACGAGCCTAGCATATGCAGATATGGCCTCGGAACACTGGAGACCGAAAGGTCGAGCGTGAATCATATAGTAGATATGATCAACATAAGATGTTCACCATTGAAACTACTCCATCTCACGTGATGATCGGACATGGTTTAGTTGATTTGGATCACGTGATCATTTAGATGACCGGAGGGATGTCTATCTAAGTGGGAGTTCTTAAGTAATATGATTAAATTGAACTTTAATTTATCATGAAGTTAGTCCTGGTAGTATTAGCATATCTATGTTGTAGATCAATAGCTCGCGATGTTACTCCCCGTTTATTTTTCATATGTTCCTAGAGAAAACCAAGTTGAAAGATGTTAGTAGCAATGATGCGGAATTGTTCCGTGATCTGAGGATTATCCTCATTGCTGCACAGAAGAATTATGTCCTTGATGCAACGCTAGGTGACAGACCTATTGCAGGAGCAGATGTAGACGTTATGAACGTTTTGACAAAAGCTTGATAAGATGACTACTTGATAGTTTAGTGCACCATGCTTTACGGCTTATAACCGGGACTTCAAAAACGTTTTGAAACGCCGCGGAGCATATGAGATGTTCCAAGAGTTGAAATTAGTATTTCATACTCATGCCCGTGTCGAGAGGTATAAGACCTCTGACAGTACTTTGCCTACAAGATGGAGGAGAATAGCTCAACCAGTGAGTATGTGCTCAGATTGTCTGGGTAGTACAATTGCTTGAATCAAGTGGGAGTTAATCTTCCAGATAAAATAGTAATTGACAAAGTTCTTTAGACACTATCACCAAGTTAGTAGAACTTCGTGATGAACTATAATATGCAAGGGATGACGAAAGTAATTCCCGAGCTCTTCAGGATGCTGAAATCGGCGAAGGTAGAAATCAAGAAAGAGCATCAAGTGTTGATGGTTAACCAGACCACTTGTTTCAAGGAAAGGGCAAAGGGATAGAAGGGGAACTTCAAGAAGAATGACAAGCAAGTTGTCACTCCCGTGAAGAAACCCAAAGCTAAACTCAAGCCTGAAACAAGTGCTTCTACTGCAAAAGAAATGGTCACTAGAAGTGGAACTGCCCTAGATATTTGGCGGATAAGAAGGATGGCAAAGTGAACAAAGGTATATTTGATATACAGATTATTGATGTGTATTTTACTAGTGTTCATAGCAACCCCTCGGTATTTGATATTGGTTCAGTTGCTAAAGAGTAGTAACTCGAAATGGGAGTTGCATAATGAACAGAAACTAGTTAAAGGATGAAGTGACGATGAGTATTGGAAGTAGTTCCAAGATTGATATGATCATCATCGCACACTCCCTATACTTCCGGGATTAGTGTTGAACCTAAATAAGTGTTATTTGGTGTTGAGCATGAATATGATTTGATCATGTTTATTGCAATACGGTTATTCATGTAAGTTAGAGAATAATTGTTGTTCTGTTTACATGAATAAAACCTTCTATTGTCATACACCCAATGAAAATGGTTTGTTGGATCTCGATCGTGGTGATACACATATTCATAATATTGAAGCCAAAAGATGCAAGGTTAATAATGATAGTGCAACTTATTTGTGGCACTGCCGTTTAGGTCATATTGGTGTAAAGCGCATGAAGAAACTCCATAGTGATGGACTTTTGGAATCACTTGATTATGAATCACTTGGTGCTTGCGAACCATGCCTCATGGGCAAGATGACTAAAACTCCGTTCTCCGGAACTGTGGAGCGAGCAACATATTTGTTGGAGATCATACATACAGATGTATGTGGACCAATGAGTGTTGAAGCTCGCGGCGGGTATCGTTATTTTCTGACCTTCACTGATGATTTGAGCAGATATGGGTATATCTACTTAATGAAGCACAAGTCTGAAAAATTTGAAAAGTTCAAAGAATTTCAGAGTGAAGTGGAGAATTATCATAACAAGAAAATAAGAGTTTCTACGATATGATCGTAGAGGTACAATATTTGAGTTAGCGAGTTTGGCCTTCAGTAAAAACAATGTGAAATAGTTTCACTACTCACGCCATCTGGAACACCATAGTGTAATGGTGTGTCCGAACATCATAACTGTACTTTATTAGATATGGTGCGATCGATGATGTCTCTTACCGATCTACTACTATCGCTTTTGGGGTTATGCATTAGAGACAGCTACATCCACGTTAAATAGGGCACCATCTAAATTCGTGGAGATGACACCGTATGAACTGTGGTTTGACGAGAAACCTAAGCTGTCATTTCTTTAAGTTTGGCACTGCGATGCTTATGTGAAAAGTTTCAACATGATAAGCTCGAACCCAAATCGGAGAAGTAAATCTTCATAGGATACCCAAAAAGAAACTGTTGGGTACACCTTCTATCACAGATCCTAAGGCAAGGTCTTTGTTGCTAAGAATGGATCCTTTCTAGAGAAGGAGTTTCTCTCGAAAGAAGTGAGTGGGAGGAAAGTAGAACTTGATGAGGTAATTATACCTTCTCCCGGATTGGAAAGTAGTACATCACAGAAAATTGTTCCAGTGATTCCTACACCAATCAGTGAGGAAGTTAATGATGATGATCATGAAACTTCGGATCAAGTTTCTGCTGAACGTCGTAGATCAACCAGAGTACGTTCCGCACCAGAGTGGTACGGCAACCCAGTTCTGGAAGTCATGTTACTAGACCATGATGAACCTACGAACTATGAGGAAGCGATGATGAGCCCAGATTCCGCAAAATGGCTTGAGACCATGAAATCTGAGATGGGATCCATGTATTAGAACAAAGTATGGACTTTGGTTGACTTGCCCGATGATCGGCAAGCCATCGAAAATAAATGGATCTTCAAGAGGAAGACCGACGCAAACGGTAATGTTACTATTTACAAAGCTCGACTTGTTGCGAAAGGGTTTCGACAAGTTCAAGGAGTTGACTACGATGAGACTTTCTCACCCGTAGCGATGCTTAAGTCTGTCCGAATCATGTTAGTAATTGCCGCATTTTTGAAATCTGGCAAATGGATAACAAAACTGCATTCTTTAATGGATTTATTAAAGAAGACTTGTATATGATGCAACCAGAAGGTTTTGTCAATCCTAAAGGTGCTAACAAAATGTGCAAGCTCCAGCGATCCATCTATGGACTGGTGCAAGCATCTCGGAGTTGGAATATACGCTTTGATAAGTTGATCAAAGCATATAGATTTATACAGACTTGCGGTGAAGCCTGTATTTACAAGAAGTGAGTGGGAGCACTACAACCTTTCTGATAAGTATATGTGAATGACATATTGTCGATCGAAAATGATGTAGAATTTTCTGGAAAGCATAAAGGAGTGTTTGAAAGGAGTTTTTCAAAGAAAGACCTTGGTGAAGCTGCTTACATATTGGGCATCAAGATCTATAGAGATAGATCAAGACGCTTGATAAGACTTTCGATGAGTACATACCTTGATAAGATTTTGAAGTAGTTCAAAATGGATCAGTCAAAGAAGGAGTTCTTGCCTGACTTGTAAGGTGTGAAGTTGAGTAAGACTCAAAGCCAGACCACGGCAGAAAAATATAGAGAGAATGAAAGTCATTCCCTATGCCTCAGCCATAGGTTCTATAAAGTATGTCATGCTGTGTACAAAACACGTTATGTACCTTGCCATGAGTTTGACAGGGAGGTACAATAGTGATCCAGGAGTAGATCACTGTACAGCGGTCAAAATTATCCTTAGTGATTGGATGACTAAGGAAATGTTTCTCGATTATGAAGGTGATAAAGAGTTCGTCGTAAAGGGTTACGCCGATGCAAGCTTTGACACTAAATCCAGATGACTCTAAGTATCAATCTGGATGCGTATTGAAAGTGGGAGCAATTAGCTAGAGTAGCTCCATGCAGAGCATTGTAGACATAGAAATTTGCGAAATACATACGGATCTGAATGTGACAGACCCGTTGACTAAACTTCTCTCACAAGCAAAACATGATCACACCTTATTACTCTTGGGTATTAATCACATAGCGATGTGAACTAGATTATTGACTCTTGTAAACCCTTTGGTTGTTGGTCACATGGTGATGTGAACTATGGGTGTTATTCACATAACGATGTGAACTATCGGTATTAAATCACATAGCGATGTGAGCTAGATTATTGACTCTAGTGCAAGTGAGAGACTGAAGGAAATATGCCCTAGAGGCAATAATAAAGTTGTTATTTATATTTTCTTATATCATGATAAATGTTTATTATTCATGCTAGAATTGTATTAACCGGAAACTTAGTACATGTGTGAATACATAGACAAAACAGAGTGTCCCTAGTATGCCTCTACTAGACTAGCTCATTGATCAAAGATGGTTATGTTTCCTAACCATAGACATGAGTTGTCATTTGATCAACGGGATCACATCATTAGGAGAATGATGTGATGGACTAGACCCATCCGTTAGCATAGCACTATGATCGTTTAGTTTTACTGCTATTGCTTTCTTCATGACTTATACATGTTCCTATGACTATGAGATTATGCAACTCCCGAATACCGTAGGAACACCTTGTGTGCTATCAAACGTCACAACGTAACTGGGTGATCATAAAGATGCTCTATAGGTGTCTCCGAAAGTATTCATGGTGTTGGCATAGATCAAGATTAGGATTTGTCACTCCGAGTGTCGGAGAGGTATCTCTGGGCCCTCTCGGTAACACACATCACAATAAGCCTTGCAAGCAAAAGACTAATGAGTTAGTCACGAGATGATGTGTTACGGTACGAGTAAAGAGACTTGCCGGTAACGAGATTGAACTAGGTATGGAGATACCGACGATCGAATCTCGGACAAGTAACATACCGATGACAAAAGGAACAACGTATGTTGTTATGCGGTTTGACCGATAAAAGATCTTCGTAGAATATATAGGAGCCAATATGAACATCCAGGTTCCGCTATTGTTTATTGACCGGAGATGAGTCTCGGTCATGTCTACATAGTTCTCGAACCCGTAGGGTCCGCACGCTTAACGTTTGATGACGATCGGTATTATGAGTTTATGAGTTTTGATGTACCGAAGGTAGTTCGGAGTCCTGGATGAGATCACGGACATGACGAGGAGTCTCGGAATGTCCGAGACATAAAGATTGATATATTGGACGACTATATTCGGACACCGGAAGTGTTCCGGAAAAGTTTCGGATTTAACGGGATTGCCGGAGGGGGTTATCGGAACCCCCTACGAGGGGGGATGGTCCATAGTGGGCCTTATGGAAAAGAGAGAGGCAGCCCATAGGGGCTGGCCGGCGCCCCACCTAGGGTTTCTAGTTGGACTAGGATTGGGGGGCGCCACCTCTCCTTCTTTTCCTTTCCCTCTCTTCCTTCTTTGGTAGTTCCTACTAGGAATAGGATTGCAATCCTATTCCTAGTAGGATTGCACCCTAGCCGCACCATAGAGGGGCCGGCCGGCCTTCCCCTTGCTCCTTTATATACGGGGGCAGGGGGGCACCCAAAGACACACAAGTTGAATTGTTCCAGCCGTGTGCGGTGCCCCCCTCCACAGAAACACACCTCGGTCATACCGTCGCGGTGCTTAGGCGAAGCCCTGCGCCGGTGAATACATCATATCCGTCACCACGCCGTCGTGCTGACGAAACTCTCCCGTGAAGCTCAACTGGATCCAGAGCTCGTGGGACGTCATCAAGCTGAACGAGTGCTGAACGCGGAGGTGCCGTACGTTCGGTGCTTGATCGGTTGAATCGCGAAGAAGTTCGACTACATCAACCGCGTCACTTGACGCTTCCGCTTCCGGTCTACGAGGGTACGTAGACACACTCTTCCCTCTCGTTGCTATGCATCTGGTAGATAGATCTTGCGTGATCGTAGGAAAATTTTAAAATACTACGTTCCCCAACACGTCCTCGCGCCCACGTTTGCGGGCGGCGATCTCCTCCAGGGCCCGGCACTGCCAGACCATCTCGTCGCGGAGGTAGTCGTCCTGCGCCCATCGCAGGGCGTCCTCGTCGGAGAAGCCGCGCCGGGCTATCTCCTCGTACTCCGCAGGGAGGCCGGGCTCCGACTTGGGCTCGACGAGGACGCCGGAGCTGCGGGTACGCGCGCTGACAGGCGTGTCCAGAGGCTCCGGCTTGACGGGGCGGAGGCAGGGAGAGCCCGACGAGCGGTCGGACGAGGAGGAGGACGCCCCGGGCTGCTCCATGCGCCTCGGCATCCAAGAGCTTCCACGGCAGCGTGAGAAGGACGGGGGAGCGGGGTACCCGAGGCGCGGCGTGTTGCCGCCCTCGATGTACTCGAGGACGGCCTCCAACGTGCGGCCGGGCACGCCCCACCACCAGAGCCTACCCTCGGAGTTGAGCCTGCCGGAGGGCAAGACGCCGTTTGTGGCCTCGCGCTGCTCGGCGTGGCGGCGGCGGAAGTAGGGCTCCCAGATCGGACTGTCGGGGACGTACCGGGGCCCCTCCCTCGCCGCACGCGGCAGAGACGCGCCGGTACGTGCGATCTCCCCACGCGGCAGAGACGCGCCGGTGGGTGGTGGTGGCACCGGCACGCCGCCAGCGCTGATCCTCGAAGCCCCGGGCACCCGCATGTCCGGCGGGACCGGGTACTCGGCCTCGAAAAGGAGGCGAGCCTCGTCCTCGTGAAGATGGCGGCGCCCGAAGCCATTCGCCGCCGCGCCGTCGCCTGGAAAGCGCTCGGCCATTCTTCTCAACCGTAGACGGCGAGAGGGGGAAGGGGGAGAAATGGGCGCGTCGGCGGTGGAGTATCTGTGCGAGTCTCCGGCGCGCTGGCGGTCGGCTTATATAGGCGGAGGCGCCGCGTGGTAGGCTTGGCCGACGCGTTACGCGTGGCGTGATGGCGTGGCGGCCGAGGGGACGCGCGTCGCCCGACCTTCACTGCGCAGCCCGTGAGGCATCAATGGAGGCTGACCGGCGCGGCAGCGCGCGTAGCTTTGGCATTACTTCACTGCGGGAAACGAGGCGATGAGGACGACGAAGCGGCGAGAAGAGAGTCGAGTCGCTGACGCGGCTGGCCCGCGGCACTTCGCACCAAAAACGATTCGCCCATCGCCCCCGAGCGACCCCAGCACGCCGGGTTCGGGTTGGGTCCGCCGGCGCCAATTTCGGACCGTGCCGGCGAAAACCGGGCTCTTGGGGGCCCGACTGGGCCGATTTTTTGGCGCCGATGGCCGAAAAATCGCTTGGGGGGCCTTCTTGGGGGCGCGGCTGGAGATGCTCTAATGGATGCGGAAAACCTTCACTGACAGAGGACATTTTTTTTCAGGTAAAACAAAGGGAGAGGGGTCTGGGTTGTAGTTTGTCCAACTCCACCTGATAGCATCTCTAACTGGTTTATCTAATAATGAAGCTACAGTAATTACTGCATCCTCTATGAACATAGATAAGTAATGATTCTCTCGATATGGATTGACGCATTGCTATCGGCAAAAGTGACTATAGGTGCTGGCATCTTACAAATGCATTTTTGCATGAGATGAGCCGCGACTAAACTCAGTTCAAACAAAGACACTGCTGAAGCTGGGCACTACAAGTAAGTGAGTCAATCAGGCGGTGGATACATAATAAGCTAGTCTAGTCTCTGGCCAGGCATAAAAGCACTGCACGAGTAGCAGAAACGATGTGAAATCTTCAACAGGAAACACAACGTGGATGCGACGGACATCCAGTGTATGCTTCTTGTTCTTCAGTAGCTCAAAGAGGCATCAGTCGATGTAAGAGGCTGGTTCGGCTAGTGTGTTTCCCACGTGGGAAGACAGCGTCAGTTACAGTTGCAAGTTCAAGCATAATTACAGATTGGGTCATTACGAATATGATGATGGCGAAATAACATTTTTTTTTGTGGCCTAATTTAGCAGACATAGTTATTCCACCTAAAATGGCACCAGACATGATAACTTAGTGAAGATAAAAATGGGGAAAATACATGTCAAATCCAGATTAACTGAAGGGAAAGTAGGCAATACATGTACAAGAAAAAAGGAGACTCGAGAGAAAGTAGGCAATACATGTCAAATCCAGCTTCACTTGTCCATACTTCGATGCTGATCACTATTTCTGTATAACACTGAAAATGAGGACAGTCATATTCAAAAGATGAGAAACATATACTTCTTGCTTATCCTGAAATTCACAGATTTCAAATTGACAGATGCACTAACCATTAGAATAGCACCTAAACACCGACAAGCAATATGAATGAGCAGTGGGGTAGCTGGAGGGTGGACAGGGTGGTACATCGGCCCGGTACTTCAGTATACTTGTAAGAAAAATTAATCAGGCCACAATGCACATCTAAGGCCTAAGCCCAAAAACCATGGATCGGATAACTAGCTCACTCGTTACTTCCTACGTTCTAGGTGTACACTTTATCCAAGAAATGTTCCCTCGTATGCTTAAAGTAGGTTTTTTGTACGCTAGAGGATGGACTTGATAACCAGTGGCGGAGGCAGGGGGTGGCCAGCAGGGGCCAAGGCCCTTCCCATGATCACACTTTCCTTTGTATTATGCATGTGAACAGTAAATATTTTTAAATTTTTATTTAAGCCGGCCCTCCCTAAGATCAAATTATAGGCAATCCTGCCTCCGCCACTGTTGATAACTCGAAGTCTCCAACCGAGCACACCACGACGGCAAACCCTAGCGTTTAGTGTGACAGAAGCCGATGACGCATTGCGTCGGGTAGGCATAAGGCGGAGGAGTGACAGCGAGCCGGATGGTAGTAATGCATGCACAGGGTAGAGCTAAACACCGAGGCAGGAACTCCACCGACTTCACACCTTTACAATTTAAAATATGATTTCCATTTTCAATTCAAAGTATGATTTTGCTTTCAAGGTTTAACTATGAGCGGTTTTTATTGTAGAATTGCTGCAAAAATTAAACTTCCACATGCATTCTATTGATAAATTCTATACTAGCATGCAATGGTGGAGCAAGACGACAAGTCAGTTTGGATCCTTCCTGTGCTCGCTACATGCCAATATTGGTGCGTCAAATAATTGGCAGAGGATTCTGCCGCCGGTCATTGGCTTGGAAACCAACAGGGAAAGTTGTTGCGGCTAGGGCGAACCAATAAATTAAATAAGGTCCAAATAGAGGCCAACATTGAACTCAACGTCAATTTTTTTTTGTTGGATTGCTCGGAGTGCCAAACCAGATAGATCATATATCTCTTCCAGCAGAGGGCACAAACCAAGAGTGTTTGTGTGTGTGTGTGTGGTGGTGGGGGGGGGGGGTCAAAGGCTATAAAATTTCCTATCCAAGTCCTTCCATT
>LR738712.1:774675334-774699393 GCA_902687465.1 Secale cereale
AGAAAATTTCTCTTCTTCTCCTCTATTCCTTTCTTCTTCTCCTCTTTTTTTCTTTTTTTTTCTTCTTCTTATTTATTTCTCCTCTTCTTCTTTCTTTCCTCTTTCTTATTTTCTTCTTTCCTATCCTTCTTTTTCTAAATTTGTAACTTTTGCATATATAAAACTTTCTATATATATTTAGCATATATAAACAAAAAACTATATAGCCACATACACATATATATACATCACATACACACATCATATACAGCAACTTCCTAAGAAAAAAAATATATATACACATACATATATATTTAACATATATATTTAGCAAATTCCTAAGAAAAAAATATATATATACACATACATATATATACAGCAACTATATATACACATATATATAAATACACACATATATATATACACATACACACATATATATACACATATATATATATACAACAACTATATATATATATATACAGCAATTTATATAAACATAAAAAAACAGCAAGCCCTCACATCGCGCGGCGGGGCTGGGCGGCGCGACGGCGGCGGGGCGGGGCAGCGCGACGGCGACGGGGCGCGGCGGCGCGACGGCGACGGGGCGCGGCGGCGCGACGGCGGCGGGGTGGGGCGCGCGGCGCGACGGCGCGGGGCGCGGGGCGGGGCGACGGCGACGAGGCGGCGTCGGGGCGGCGTCGGGGGCGACGGCGACGGCGACGGGGCGATGGGGGCAACGGCGACGGCGACGGGGCGACGGGGACGGGGAAGGAGAGAGAGGCGTCGGGGGCGCGGGGAAGAAGGAAACTGCCCAAAATTTCGCAAGTCCTGGTTATATAGGAGCTGTATTAGTCCCGGTTGGTGGCTGAAACCGGGACTAATACCCCCTTTAGTCCCGGTTGCTGCCACCAACCGGGACTAAAGGTCCCTTTTCAGCAGCCCAAAGGGCGGGAAGGAGGGGCCTTTAGTCCCGGTTGGTGGCAGCAACCGGGACTAAAGGGGTTATTAGTCTCGGTTTGAGCCACCAACCGGGACTAATGCCACCCTTTAGTCCCGGTTTCAGCCACCAACCGGGACCAGAGGCCCTGTGCTGGCGCGGGTGCGGTGGGATGTTTAGTCCCACCTCGCTAGCTGAGGGAGCTCGAGAGTGGTTTATAAGGGCTGCTGCTTCCACCCTCTCGAGCTCCTCTCAAATGCAGGCTTCTGGGCCTAACTCTGCGCGCTGTCCTGTGAGCTTGCTGGGCCTTATAGTACAGGTGGATCCTGTGCTATAGGCCTTGCAGGCTCACTGGGCAGCGTCCAATTTTTTTTCCTTTTTTGCTTTATTTATTTCTAAGTTGTTTTTTGCTGTATTTAGAGTTTCTTTGTGAATATTATTGTTTTAGGTAAAACCAATTACAAACTTTCTGTTAGTGCAAGTAGTATTCAAATTTGAATAGTTTAAATTTGAAATTATTTACTTTCTTTGTTGCTTTATTTATTTTATTTTGTTTCTACTTACAACAAAATACTTATTGTTGCTATTTTTTTCAAGTTTTTTTGTTTTGTTTTCTGCATTATTTATTTTCTTTTGTTATTTGCTTTATTTTTTTAATTCTTTCTGGTAAAACCAATTACAAACTTTCTCTGTTAGTGCAAGTAGTATTGAAATTTGAATAGTACAAACGGACAATGGTATCATACTCGTTTGTTACAAAGTTGGCATGGTATCATCATAATAGTTGCGGAAAAAACTCTACACTTTTTCTTCGCTTGTGTCATTTTCTTATTGCGCCGTAACCATGGATAATCTTCATCGTTTATCAGGATGCTTGGGTCAGCCTTGACTTTGAAGGGAGGAATTTCATGAAACTTTTCATAATCTTCAGACATGTCTGTCTTGCCCTCCACTCCCAAGATGTCCCTTTTTCCTGAAATAACTATGTGGCGCTTTGGCTCATTGTATGATGTATTCGCTTCCTTATCTTTTCTTTTTCTCGGTCTGGTAGACATGTCCTTCACATAGATAACCTGTGCCACATCATTGGCTAGGACGAACGGTTCGTCGGTGTATCCAAGATTTTTCAGATCCACTGTTGTCATTCCGTACTGTGGGTCTACCTGTACCCCGCCTCCTGACAGATTGACCCATTTGCACTTAAACAAAGGGACCTTAAAATCATGTCCGTAGTCAAGTTCCCATATGTCCACTATGTAACCATAATATGTGTCCTTTCCCCTCTCGGTTGTTGCATCAAAGCGGACACCGCTGTTTTGGTTGGTGCTCTTTTGATCTTGGACAATCGTGTAAAATGTATTCCCATTTATCTCGTATCCTTTGTAAATCAATACAGTCGAAGATGGTCCCCTGGACAACAAGTACAACTCATCACAAACAGTGTTGTCACCTCTGAGACGTGTTTCCTGCTGAAAGTCCTGATGTGTTCACGTGTAATCCAGTCGTCGCACTGCTCCGGGTGTTTGGAGCGCAGACTGTTCTTGTGTTCATCGACATACGGGGTCACCAATGTAGAGTTCTGTAGAACTGTGTAGTGTGCTTGAGACCAAGAATATCCGTCCCTGCATATTATTGAGTCCCTTCCAAGCGTGCCTTTTCCAGTCAGTCTCCCCTCGTACCGCGATTTAGGGAGACCTATCTTATTAAGGCCAGGAATGAAGTCAACACAAAACCCGATGACATCCTCTGTTTGATGGCCCATGGAGATGCTTCCTTCTGGCCTTGCGCGGTTACGGACATATTTCTTTAGGACTCCCATGAACCTCTCAAAGGGGAACATATTGTGTAGAAATACGGGCCCCAGAATGACAATCTCGTCGACTAGATGAACTAGGACGTGTGTCATGATATTGAAGAAGGATGGTGGGAACACAAGCTCGAAACTGACAAGACATTGCGCCACATCACTCCTTAGCCTTGGTACGATTTCTGGATCGATCACCTTCTGAGAGATTGCATTGAGGAATGCACATAGCTTCACAATGGCTAATCGGACGTTTTTCGGTAGAAGCCCCCTCAATGCAACCGGAAGCAGTTGCGTCATAATCACATGGCAGTCATGAGACTTTAGGTTCTGGAACTTTTTTCTGCCATATTTATTATTCCCTTTATATTCGACGAGAAGCCAGTCGGGACCTTCATACTGAGCAGGCATTCAAAGAAGATTTCTTTCTCTTCTTTCGTAAGAGCATAGCTGACAGGACCTTCATACTGCTTCGGAGGGATGCCGTCTTTTTCGTGCAAACGTTGCAGGTCCTCCCGTGCCTCAGCTGTATCTTTTGTCTTTCCATACACGCCCAAGAAGCCTAGCAGGTTCACGCAAAGGTTCTTCGTCATGTGCATCACGTCGATTGAAGAGCGGACCTCTAGGTCTTTCCAGTAGGGTAGGTCCCAAAATATAGATTTCTTCTTCCACATGGGTGCGTGTCCCTCATCGTCATTCGGAACAGCTAGTGCGCCGGGGCCCTTTCCAAAGATTACGTGTAAATCATTGACCATAGCAAGTACGTGATCACCGGTACGCATGGCGGGCTTCTTCCGGTGATCTGCCTCGCCTTTGAAATGCTTGCCTTTCTTTCGACATTGATGGTTGGTCGGAAGAAATCGACGATGGCCCAGGTACACATTCTTCCTGCACTTGTCCAGGTATATACTTTCAGTGTTACTTTCAGTGTCATCTAAACAGTGCGTGCATGCGTGGTATCCTTTGTTTGTCTGTCCTGAAAGGTTACTGAGAGCGGGCCAATCGTTGATGGTCACGAACAGCAACGCATTTAGGTCAAATTCCTCCTGTTTGTGCTCATCCCACGCACGTACACCGTTTCCATTCCACAGCTGTAAAAGTTCTTCAACTAATGGCCTTAGGTACACATCAATGTCGTTGCCGGGTTGCTTAGGGCCTTGGATGAGAACTGGCATCATAATGAACTTCCGCTTCATGCACATCCAAGGAGGAAGGTTATACATACATAGAGTCACGGGCCAGGTTTTGTGATTGCTGCTCTGCTCCCCGAAAGGATTAATGCCATCCGCGCTTAAAGCAAACCATACGTTCCTTGCGTCCTTTGCAAACTCCTCCTAGTACTTTCTCTCGATTTTTCTCCACTGCGACCCGTCAGCGGGTGCTCTCAACTTCCCGTCTTTCTTACGGTCCTCACTGTGCCATCGCATCAACTTGGCATGCTCTCCGTTTCTAAACAAACGTTTCAACCGTGGTATTATAGGAGCATACCACATCACCTTCGCAGGAACCCTCTTCCTGGCGGGCTCGCCATCAACATCACCAGGGTCATCTCGTCTGATCTTATACCGCAATGCACCGCATACTGGGCATGCGTTCAGATCCTTGTATGCACCGCGGTAGAGGATGCAGTCATTAGGGCATGCATGTATCTTCTGCACCTCCAATCCTAGAGGGCATACGACCTTCTTTGTTGCGTATGTACTGTCGGGCAATTCGTTATCCTTCGGAAGCTTCTTCTTCAATATTTTCAGTAGCTTCTCAAATCCTTTGTCAGCCACAGCATTCTCTGCCTTCCACTGCAGCAATTCCAGTACGGTACCGAGCTTTGTGTTGCCATCTTCGCAATTGGGGTACAACCCTTTTTTGTGATCCTCTAACATGCGATCGAACTTCAGCTTCTCCTTTTGACTTTCGCATTGTGTCCTTGCATCGACAATGACCCGGCGAAGATCATTATTTGGTTCCTCTTGATCTTCAGCAGCTTCACCCGTTGCAGCATCATTGGGCACATCGTCTGGTTCCTCTTGATCTTCACCAGCTCCCCCCATTGCAGCATCACCGTATTCAGGGGGCACATAGTTGTCATCGTACTCTTCTTCTTCGCCGTCTTCCATCATAACCCCTATTTCTCCGTGCCTCGTCCAAACATTATAGTGTGGCATGAAACCCTTGTAAAGCAGGTGGGAGTGAAGGATTTTCCGGTTAGAGTAAGACATCGTATTCACACATTTAGTGCATGGACAACACATAAAACCATTCTGCTTGTTTGCCTCAGCCGCATTTAGAAACTCACGCACGCCCTTAATATACTCGGAGGTGTGTCTGTCACCGTACATCCATTGCCGGTTCATCTGCGTGCATTTATATATAATTAAGTGTGTCAAAAACCATTACAGAACATCATAAATAGATAATTAAGTGACCAAATGGATAAAAGTTCATCATCACATTAAAACCAAAGTACATACATATATAGTTCTCATCTAACAACATATAGCTCACCATACACATCGAAACTATGTAAAACATTTCAACGCGAAAACAAATGCTATCATAATCGCAACCAAGGTAACAATTGATCCAACGGCATAATGATACCAAGCCTCGGTATGAATGGCATATTTTCTAATCTTTTTAATCTTCAACCGCATTGCATCCATCTTGATCTTGTGATCATCGACGACATCCGCAACATGCAACTCCAATATCATCTTCTCGTCCACAATTTTTTTTATTTTTTCCTTCAAGAATTTGTTTTCTTCTTCAACTAAATTTAACCTCTCGACAATAGGGTCCATCTTGATCTTGTGATCATCGATAACTTCCGCAACATGCAACTCCAATTCCATCTTCTCCTCCTCCATTTTTTCCAATTTTTTCTTTAACGAAATGTTTTCCTCTTCAACTAAATTTAACCTCTCCACAAGAGGGTCGGTTGGAATTTCCGGTTCAACTACCTCCTAGACATAATAAAACATCTATGCATGTCAGGTTGGTCGGCATAACTATCATAAACACTAAAACAAATAGTTATAAATTAAAGATAATATACCACATCCAAATCGTAGACCGGACGAGGGCCCACGTGGGCGGATATCAAAACCATCGCACTATATAATAACAAGCAATAATAAACATAAGAAAATTAGACAAATATCTATCTAAAGCAATAATAAAAGTAAGAAAAGCATGGACATAACAAGAGGCTCACCACGGTGGTGCCGGTGACGAGATCGGCGGGGGTGATCGACGGCGGCGAAGACGGGGACGGGACGTGACGGACCGCTAAACCTAGACAAATCTCGGAGAAAATAGAGCTTCGAGAGGAGAAAAACTTAACTAGTGTGGCTCGGGCATTCCACCGAACACGTTGTGTGCATAGGAGGTGAGCTAGAGCACCACTAACCCCTCTCCCCCTCGGCCAGAAAAAAAAACAAAGCAGTGAGCTCTGCTCTTGAGTGAGGGGGTATATGTAGGCAACTCACTGGTCCCGGTTGGTGCTACAAACCGGGACTAAAGGGGTGCATTTGGTCCCGGTTCATAACACCAACCGGGACAAATAGTGGTGGGCCAGGAGCAAGAGCCATTGGTCCCGGTTTTTAGCTCCAACCGGGACCAATAGGTCCAGACGAACCGGGACCAATGGCCCATGTGGCCCGGCCGGCCCCCTGGGCTCACGAACCGGGTCCAGTACCCCCATTGGACCCGGTTCTAGATTGAACCGGGGCTAATGGGCTGGACCAATGCCCTGTTTTCTACTAGTGACAACCCCTATGCGACGACACATCATTTTAGTGGAGAAATGAGGACGCCACCTAGAGGTCTGCAGTTGACGCAAAGTGATAAGGGTCATATCATACCGATACATGGCATAGCTTAGATTTCTGAAAGGCCAAACCTTAGGCAACACACGTGCAACGAAAAGGGCAGAGAGTCGCTGGACTGGGAAGCGACGTCATAACTAAAAGCTCCCCAACATGGATTACAAGGCGCAACCGCAAGGCGAGTTAGCAAGTCATGGTTGGCCCTGTAGCTCGAGGACAAGGTCGCAGCGTCGACCGCCACATGAAGATTTGCTTGTGAAAGGGCGGAGGGGCGACACCGGTTCTTTTAGGGAAGGAGGAGCGATGCAGTTTAACAAACAGACGGCCAAAATACTCATCGGAGTAGCGGTGCAGCACTGTTAGTGGCCGACGCGAGCGGACATGGGATTGAGCTGGTCGGCGCTCAATCCCACGTCCGCTAGGATGAATTTATAGGAGTTTCCGGTGATCGGCAGCTCCAGGGCTTCCGTGGCGGCGGCAGTTGATATATGAGAGTGGGAGATGCTTGTGGTTTGTACTTCTTCCTACCATTGTCAGTTTGTAGTTCTTTTTCTGAATAATTTTTTTCTTTTTGAGAAATTCTGAACAAAATTTGCAAGCCACACGCATATGTATTCGTCCTTGCTTTTATTCTTTCTTTTGTTCCTCCATGAGTTAAGTTACCAGTTCGGTTAGTTCCGAACCTGTTTCTTTCCCTACAGGTTCTGTGATGGCGCTGTCAAGTCATTTGGCACTTGTTCAGAAAAGCTCAAGGTACACATTCAGTAGATGGGAATTCTTCTTCCTCTTTGGTTATGTTACTTTTGGCGTCCAGATTGTGTACAATGATGGCGACGTTGAACAACTGCAACAGTAATAGTGAGAACTAAAAAAGATTTCATTGCGGAGTTATGTCCTGCAGCCTGATGCGGTGATGCTGCTGTTATCCTTGGCTCTTCCGAGTTCGTCTGCTATCCTGCAGGAACAAGACACGAATCCTAATGCAGCACATCTGATATGTATGTAAGCCATGACAAAGGAAGAAACGCCTACTTACCAATTAACCCTAGTAGTCAAAACTATACAACGAATCCGACGGCGAATACCTGGGGTTGCTAAAATTACATTTCCACTGTCCAGCGCAGCGCGGCTCGGGGTTCAGAAAGGGAGGAGGACCTACACAGAATTCTAGCCTACATCCCTCAATGACATTACAGAGATGATATGACCCCCGGTAAGGAGGAGACTATAGGGCCTTAGCCTGATATCCCTCCTTTCATGTTGAACGGAAGCAGCAGGGCTACCGGATGGTGATGTACCGGTTTGTGCCGTGCTTGGCCCAGTGGTCCTTGAGGTCCACCGTCGCCGAGAGGTCGTGGCCCTCAGCCGCTAGTCGGCTGAGCAGCTTGGTGAAGGCGCTGCCGCTCATCTTCCGCCCGCCCATGCGCGCGTGGCGCTTGTTGGGCATCACCGGGAGCGGGTACATGGACATGCTCATGGTGCAGCAGGACGACTGCCACCCGCCGTTGCCCCACTTGTAGCACTGCCGGAGGACCCCCGTGCACGAGCAGGCAGGCGCGGGCATGGACGACTCGTCGAACGAGACCTGGTTCAGGCCAAGGTCTTGGTCCTTCCACTCGTTCTTCATCTCTGAAGCGGCACCACCTGGATCCTCCCCGCCACCAGACATCCCGACGTCTCTCCAGTCACCGGCGGCTTTCTTGGTTTTCCGGAGGACACCTGACGGCCTCTTCAGTGGAGATGCTTGGGAACTGTTCTTCTTGGGCTTCTTTGCCTTTCCAGCAGCACTCACCGGGGCTGTTGAGATCGGGTATGCGTCTGATATGTGCATTTCTCTTGCATGGTCATATGGAGAATCTGCCAGTTGCAGTGGCGATGGTTGAGCATGGGAATGCTGGTCCTGGTGGTGGAAGTTCTTTGCTCCATTGAGAGATCCTGGGTTGAATCCGTTCCCGTTGTTCACATTAAATCCATGTGTACGGGCTAGTTCAAGTGCAGCAAGGGCATTGTCTCGTTCAACGATTGCAGCATTCCGTTCAGCCATTGCAGAGTCCCGCTGGGCAAACGCCATGTCTCTTTCAGCCATGGCAGCCTTCTTCTCAGCCAGAGCATGGTCCCTTTCCATGATGGCGTTGTCCCTCTCACTCAATAGCGCCAGGAGGTTCATACTGTGGTGATCCTTTATTTGCCTTTGGGGCATCATCCACTGAAACACAGAACAGGTATAATATGTTCAGCACTCTTTCAGAGAGCAAATCTTTGTGAAAATTATGTTTACAAAAACTGTAACATGATGTTTGTGAGAATTGTATGTGCAGTACAAAAAAGTTCAAAGTCGCACATTTCCAAGGCAATAAGTCTTTCTCTTCATTCTTGGGTATGGTTATTTCGGTTGTACCATTTGCTCGGTAGCTACTCAGGAGAACGAAACATAGAGAAGAATAAGAGAGGGCTGTGAAATTTGTCAATAGCTTATCACAATGGACGTCTGCTCTTAAGTTTGAACATTCCTCAATCTGAAGACTTAAGGATACTATTTACATTAGCTGACTACCAAGGACTCAAGGCATGAACTGCAATGACCAGCCTGCTTTGCTAAACGCAAATACCCACATAGTACAAATTTGAACTTCTGCAGGACCTATACTATTTCGACACCCAGCCTCATCTTTGCTTATTTTAGTAATCGGAGTTTTAGCTTTCTCAAAAAGCTGGATGCTATTGCTTTCAGTCTAAATAAAAAAAGCATATATACACTTTAGGCATTCATCTACAACATGTGATCCGATTATGCGCTTACTGAAGATTTGTTTTAGGACAATGCTTACTGGCAGAAGATAAATCAAATCAATGTTCTATGCCCTAATTACTCACACAGTGTAGCTTCCATATGTCAAAGAACAAATATATAAATCTAAAATCCTGCACAACAATTATTCATGGCGAATTACACAAACCTGAGTATGAAGTGCTTTATATGGGTCAGGCCTTTGCCTCCCATTTTCCCTATGTCCAAGGTTGTCCATTATCACATTCGTTTACAGACAGGAGAAACAGGGCAGCTATGTGACTACCTGTAAAATAAGAAGAAAAAGAGTCAAGAGTATAGCAAATGTGATATCACAGGGAAGGTATGTCTAAAAGTAACCTAGCTAGATTTTCTTGTCGATATGTCAGAGCTCAAAAGAGCTACCGGGGAAAACAAGATTAGGGAATGGAAAGGGAA
Source organism: Secale cereale (assembly GCA_902687465.1). Lineage (NCBI taxonomy): Eukaryota > Viridiplantae > Streptophyta > Magnoliopsida > Poales > Poaceae > Secale > Secale cereale. The sequence continues at coordinate 774,685,108 of LR738712.1, forward strand.
AAGGTAATCAATAGAGAATGCTTTCTAAGCCAACACATGAACCAGTTCAGAAATGAGGTAGATATCAGAATAAAATGTGTCAGTAAAATTGGGGAACAAAGTAGCAACGCATGTTTACTCAATGCGTAAGAGAAGGCAACAAGTCAATCAGCTAGTATCCAGCGAACAGAATTAGAAGATGAACAATTATCCATTCACCGACTTTAACTCCAGATTCAGTTCCTCGGATAGCAGAAATGCGGAAGCAGAGCCTCAATATGGATCTCCAAATCCTCGGAGACCAAACTTGCCACATAGTTTCGCAGCTGAACAACTTGGTATACTAGTACTCATCTCTAGCTAGGCAAGTAAGAGGGGCAGCAAATCAGCTATTGTCCTTTCAAACAATGGGTGCATAAACAGTCATGGACATGACTCTGAATCTAATGCTCAAATAGCCGAATCAAGGCTTCACAAACAGACCGGTGAGCATCATAGAATCCAACTGCGCATAATATGTGCCTTCAGTCGATATACTAGCAGTACACTCTCCACATGCCCCTGCTCACCAGAAGCTGTGGAGAGTTACACTACACAAGCCAGCGGCGGCACCGCACATGGAGGATGGAGCAGTGGCAACGCCGAGCCGCTGACCAGAGCACCAAAACTCTGCTTCTAGCCACTCCCAACTGAACCGACTACGAACCTGACGCTCAAATGTCACGAATGATCAGCATCACATCAAGCTCGAGCACTAGTGCCCACCTGTAGCAGCACTTCCACTCCGCACGCCCACCAAATGCAGAATCGAACTAAAACATGGCTAGCCGCCACCTCCTGCTAGCTCCCATCTGAACTGAAATCACCGGCGTGAATTCGGGACGAGGACGCCGAGGCGACAGAGGGGAACGGCCCCGAAATCAGAGCCGCTAAACCCTAGATCACTCGCCGAGCACCGCCCGCCGCTCCATCTCCCCGGTGCCCGCGCGGACTCGCGGGCCCAGCGCAGCGAGCGACGAACCCCCCCTAATCGGCCGCAGCCGCCCAATGCAGCAGCCCCGCTCGGCCCCTCCCTTGCTCGCCGCAGAGATTTCGTTTGGGGAAATAATTAAGCAACCCCCGCTGTACTGTACTTATCAGAGAGAGGGAGGGAGGGAGAGAGAGAGGGGTTACCACACAGTATCAGCAGCAGCAGCAGAAGCTCCCGGAGGCGAGGAGGCGGGGCCGGCCGGCCAGCGGGGCGGGAGGCGACGGGGCACGGCCGCCGGAGACCGGGCCTGCGGGGTCGGAGCTGGGCAGTCGCCGCCGCTCCCCTCTCCCTCTCCCTCTCGGAGTTTTTGGGGCGCTGGTGAATGGTGGGGGTTGGGGAGCAGGGGCGGCGGCGAGGATGGGCGTCGACGCGCGGGGGGGAGGGGGTGGCCCACGGTGCAGTGGGAGGCGGGGGTGGCGGGTAGATTGATGGTGGATGAGGCCGACGGGGGGGAGAGCGAGGGTGGAAGGAATGAAACGCTCGCTCGCTCCCTCTGCTTCTGTCGCTTGCAGAGAATTGCCGCCGGGGGCCCACCGCTGGACGGAGGTGGGGAAGGAAGGGAAGGCAGACTCCTTGGACGACAGATCTCCATCCAGCGGATACAGGTTATTCTGACTTTTCAGCAAAGAAACTAGTAAGTGGCAGGACAGGCGACGGCGGCGGCGATCCAGATCGCCCACGCGCGCGCACCAAACCTAGACGATCTCGCGTGCTGTTCCCCTGAATCTGATCGGAGCTGCCTCTGCGGATACTCTCGGGGTGATTAAAGGGGGGGGTCTTAGTATCCCTACCCATCCTTGGAGGTCGTAGCGGGGGTGACATCTAGGGTTCTGTGGGGTAGCGACATGGCGTCAGAGGAATCAAGGAAATCAAGGGAGAAGGTGGAGCAGATGTTGGAGAAGCTGAAACTGACAGAGAAAGAAAACCAGAAGCTGGTAGTTGATGATGAGGAGGAGGAAGGAGAGGCACCCCCAGTGGCTCTGGTGGGGAGAGTTTTGCATCGCAAGTTCATACACGTAAACTCGATTGCAAATGCCCTCCGACCGACTTGGGGAAACCCGAGGGGGCTGAGTTTTAATCCGGTAGGGGAAAACACCTTTGTTGCAAATCTGGAAAATAAGCGAGACCGTGATCGCATCTATGGTGGCGGACCTTGGATGGTGGGGAAACACGCAGTGATCCTGGAGTTATTTGACTTAAGGTCTCGGCCATCTGACTGGAAATTTGAGAAGATGCAGATCTGGGTGAGGGTAATCAATCTACCCTTTAATCTCAGATATCCACCATGGCCAAAGCGAATTGCAGGCATGATGGGAGAGGTAATTAAGTTGGATGTGGACTCAAAGGGTTTTGCTTTTGGCGAGTCTCTTCGAGCAAGAATATGGATTAAAGTGCATGAACCCCTAATGAGGTGGGTGCAGCTTGAATCGGCAAAGACGAAGGAGTCTGTACTGTATGATATTCAATACGAAGGTCTGCCGTATTTCTGTTTCTCGTGTGGACGGCTTGGACACGCGGATGCGTTTTGCCCGGAACCAGGGGAGCGAGATGAGGAAGGATGCTTGCCGTACGGAGAAAAGCTCCGATGGGCTGGACCACGCAAGACCTGGGCGAATGCACCCCAAATGAGTAATGCGGGAAGACAGAGTAATCGGGGAGAGGAAGAGTGGGAGCCTGAAGAGGAAGAAGTTGAAAAAGGAGAGGAGGTAACGTCCCCGTTGAAGAACAAACAGGGCATGGTCAGGAACGCAGTCTACCAATTTAACGCCCGGGGTGGAGCTGCTGGGCGTGTTGGCCCGGGTAGGGGTTTTGACAAAGGAAATGGTAGAAGCCATGGAAAGGTGTATCGTCGAGTGGATATGGGGCCCGCGGGGCGCACAAGCTCATCACAACAACTCATGATCCTGGACCAGGATACTTGGAACAAGAAGCGCTCCATGGAAGGCGATGGAGCGAGCACATCAAAGGAGGATAGCAGGGATTCAAAGAAGAAGAAGCCTGTGGAGGATGGAACCACTAATGAGAAGGCGGTGGCTGATGCTCAGCCCCGCCGGGAGCAATGAATTGCATAACATGGAACTGTCGCGGGCTTGGGAACCCGGAGACAGTTCGAGAACTCCACCACTTGGTGAGAGTTGAAGCGCCCACGCTAGTCTTCTTATCGGAGACTAAGATGGAGGGAAACAAAGTTGCGGATATGAGAGCAAGATTGGGGTTTGAAGGATGTATACCAGTCAGCAGTAATGGGCTGAGCGGAGGACTTGCCCTTTTCTGGTCTAGAGAGGTGGATGTGAAGCTCAACAACCTATCAAATCAGCATATAGATGTGATGGTGAGGAATGTGGGTAGCGACCAGAAGGAGTGGCGTTTTACTGGCTTCTATGCCAAAGCAAAGAGGAGTGAAAGGAAGGAGAGTTGGACGCTTTTGAAATGGCTGAGGTGCCAAAGTGATGCCCCGTGGTTATGTGGGGGAGATTTTAATGAGATAACAGATAATGTGGAGTATTTTGGAGCCAATGAAAGGGCGGAGTGGCAGATGCAAGGATTTCGTGAGACCATCGATGTCTGCACGTTCCAGGATCTTGGTTTCTCCGGGGTCCCGTATACCTGGGATAATCGGCAAGAGGGTGATGCAAACGTTAAGGTACGGTTGGACAGATTTCTGGCCGACCCAGCTTTCATCCAGGCGTATGGAGACACAGGGGTGAGGCATGTACCATCTCCACAGTCGGATCATTGCATGTTAGTTGTTAACATCAAGAAACCGTTGGAGTGGGAGAACACTGGTCCTCGGCGATTCGTTTATGAGGAAGCATGGAGGAGAGAGGAGACATATGAGCCAACGGTGGTGGCTGCATGGAACAAGGGAGCTTTTACACTGGAGGACCTCAACTCCTCGCTTAATAACATGCAGGACCATCTTACGGACTGGAAGCAGAAGAAGTTTGGGGATATAAAGCGGAAACTGAAGAAAGTAAGGAAGGAATTTGAAAGGGAGAAGGCGAACTCGCTGTATCGTGGCTCGTCCAGAAGGGAAAAGGAACTTGCCAGACAGTTGAATGACCTGTTGTTGAAAGAGGAGATTATGGCGAGAGCACGCTCGAGAGCCGATTGGCTTAAGGCAGGTGATCACAACACGGGTTTTTTCCACGCTCAAGCATCAAAAAGGAAGCATCTGAACAAGATCCGTGTTCTTGAGAGAGCGGATGGAACTATCGCGGAGAGTGCGGAGGAAGTGAGAGCTGAGGTGCAAAGCTTTTACACACAGCTCTACACAGCTCAAGATGATGTAATCATGGACGAAGTGTTGCACCATGTCCCACCCATGGTGACTAACGAGATGAACGACCGGCTGAATAGGCCTTTTAGTGCGGAGGAAGTTGAAAAAGCTTTGTTTGCAATGGCTCCGGCGAAGGCACCGGGAGCGGACGGTTTCCATGCAGGGTTCTATCAGCACCACTGGTCGCTGATAAAGGAGGATGTGACTCGATCCGTTCTAAACTTTCTGAACGGTGGGCACATGCCGGAAGTGATTAACAAGACGGTTATAGTGCTTATACCGAAGGTTAAGAATCCAAGGAACATTTCACAATATAGGCCTATCGCCCTATGTAATGTCATTTATAAGATTTGTTCTAAGGTTTTGGCTAACAGGTTGAGGGAGATCCTGGATGAGATTGCGGAGGAGCAAAGTGCTTTTGTTCCTGGGCGACTAATTACAGACAACGCCATCACTGCTTACGAGTGTATCCACGCTATGAGAAGGAAACGAACCAAACAAGGGTGGTGTGCGGTTAAACTGGATGTGATGAAGGCGTACGACCGTGTGGAATGGCCTTATCTTCAAGGAATCATGTCGCAGCTAGGTTTCTCGGAGGAGTGGGTTTCTCTTGTTATGGGATGTGTTAACTCTGCTACCTTTCAGGTAAAGATGAATGGCGAGCTGCTGCCCTCCTTCCGCCCGTCCAAAGGAATTAGACAAGGTGATCCTGTCTCCCCGTATCTGTTTCTTCTCTGCGGGGAAGGTCTCTCTTGCTTATTGAAAAACTATGATGCTGGATGGGTCGACATAGGTATAAGGCCAGGTTTGCGAGCCCCTTGGATTTCGCATCTTTTATTTGCGGATGACTGTCTAGTCTTCATGAAGGCAGATTCAAGGAGTGCACAAAGGTTGAATGAGATTCTTCAAGCCTATCATTTGGGCTCGGGGCAGTGTGTAAACAAGGCCAAGAGCTCGGTCTTTTTCAGCCCGAATACAAGGGCTTCGGCTAAGGCGGGAGTTCGGAACAATCTGCAAATTTACAGAGAAACACTTGCAGAGAAGTACCTTGGACTGCCCACGGCGGCGGGCAGGATAACAGAAGGAAGCTTTGCACATTTGACAGAGCAAGCTAGATCCCGGGTGCAGGGATATTGTGAGAGGCTCCTATCGTTTGCGGCCAGGATGGTTCTTCTCAAGGCGGTGATTCAAGCCCTACCGGCCTACTCTATGAGCTGCTCCAAGCTCAATAAAGGCTTATGCCAAAAAGTTACGGCAGTAATGTCAAAGTTTTGGTGGGATGAATCGCTTGACAAGCGAAGAATACACTGGCAATCGTGGGAGAAGATGGCTGTCTCCAAATCGAAAGGAGGTTTGGGCTTCCGTGACTTGGAGCTGTTCAATGATGCAGTGCTAGCGAAACAGGCGTGGCGTCTTCTTGAAAGGCCGGACAGTCTGTGTGCGCGTGTCCTGAAGGGTAGGTACTACCCAGATGGAGATTTTATGCAGGCAGGGTGCCCTGCTAGCGCCTCAACTACTTGGAAAGCCATCATCACTGGCAGGGAGGTGCTCAAAAAGGGTTTAATCCGTCGAATAGGGGACGGAACAACTACAGAAGTATGGCATGACAACTGGATACAAGGTAGCAAAACTTTCAAACCGGTGTGTAACCGGGGAAGTGATCCCATACACCTTGTATCTGATTTGATGACAGAAGAAGGGGAATGGAATGCGGAAATTATTGAAAGGACTTTCATTGGCCCGGATGCTACAGCCATCCTTAACATGCCAAGACCGAGGGTAGCCATGCCAGACTTCTGGGCATGGGGTCATGAGAGGTCGGGAGTTTTCACTGTCCGATCAGCTTATAGGATGCTGATGGAAGAACGCGAAGGAGAGCTGAATCAGATCAGTAGTTCTTCTCAAGGGGAAGAGGTGTGGAAATCTTTATGGCGCTTGAAGGTGCAGCCCAAGATTCGTGTCTTCTGGTGGCGGGTTCTTAAAGGGTTCCTACCAGCAAAGGAGGAACTACACCGGCGACATATCGGGGAAGATTGCACATGTCCTATGTGTGGCAATCAAGAGGAATCGCTGTTTCATTCGTTGGTCACATGCGATCATGCAAAATTATTTTGGAAAGAGGCAGAAGACTTCTTCGAGCTGAAGGTACCACGATTACATCCAGCCACATGGTCGAGGGACTTGCTTGATTCCAGCTTTGTTGGCAGAGAGCGAGCGGCAATCATTATTTCTGTCATGTGGACAATTTGGTCAAGCCGAAAGCCCGAAACAAATACACTCATGAGGAGATTAAATACCAGCCCGGAAGATCGATGATCCTAGTAAAGGAACTCATCCAAGCTTTGCATATTCCCACCGATGCGAGTGAGGGGAGGAATCTTGTAAAGGAGAAGTGGAAACCACCGGAGGAAGGATGGCGGAAAATTAATACTGATGCTGCTGTGGATGTGTATGGGGTATCCTCGGCGATTGGCTTGGTGGCTAGGAGCCATGAGGGCGAACTTCTTCTAGCTGGTGGACGGAAGCTTGCCGGGGTGACTGACCCGTATTGTGCTGAGTTGCTAGCTGTCAGAGAAGCTGTGCGTCTGGCTATGGAGAAGGGCTGGACGAGGGTGATTGTCGAAACGGACTGCAAAACTGTTATAGATGAATACACGGCGACAGTGTGCAGATCGACAGGAAGCCCTATCATCACCGAAATTAAATCCTATCTCCAACATTTTCAGGGTTTACGACTAAACTTTGTAAGAAGGGAGGCCAATGAGGCAGCTCATTGGTGTGCCAGAGATATTCTGGATAGCAATCCAACTGTAACCTCCTATGTTGTTTTCCCTGATGCTTTGGTTGCCTTAGTGCAATCGGATGTAAACTACCTTAATATATGAATAAAGCCTTGAAGGGTGGTTCTCAAAAAAAAAAAAAGCAAAGAAACTAGTAACAGTAATTTTGGCACGTTGACAGATTTTTGGTACTATTTTGAACTCTCCGGGACGAGTTGTGCTGGAGCTGCTAGAAACCTACACTTTTTTGAAGTGAAAATATGAAGTTATACTAAAGTTGCGACAAAGTTGTACTGAAATTGCAACGAGTAATATGGGTATAAAGGAGTAGTTTTTTTTAGTTGGCAAGTTGATTTGCGTGCTCATTATAAAGGAACATTTCAAATATCTTTTTTTTAACACAGTACAGACGCAAGCGCTCATACATACGCGCATACACTCAACCCTATGAACGCACACACGCACACCCTACCCCTATGAGCACCTCCGAGAGACGATTTTTTGTCGAAAAGGACCCCCCGTCCAACACAATTGCCAGAAAAGACCCCTTGCGGATGAAATTGACAAAAGAGACCCCCTTGGTCGTGGCGGCAGGCGCGCCAGCCGACACGTGGCACCTGCCGCCACGCACCGAGGCGGCAGGACTGTTCACGCATGCGGGGACGAATTTCGCGAACCAAAATGGCAAACGGGCGAGCGAACAGTGCTGCCGCCACAGGATGTGGCGGCGTGTACTGTTCATGCGGGGTGAACAGTGTTTTCAAAAAAAAACTCAAAAACTAAAAATTCTGAGATTTTGCACCCACATAGAACACTCGATTGGCTTCTGCGACGGTTTTAATTTTTTCGGAAATCACTGTTCATGGTTCGAAAGCACTGTTCATGATTCGAAAAACACTGTTCATCTCGCATGAACAGTGCGCGCTGCCACATCCCGTGGCGGCAGCACCTTTCACTCGCCCCGTTTGCCGTATTGGTTCGTGAAGTCCGTCCCCGCATGCGTGAACAGGCCTGCCGCCTCGGTGCGTGGCGGCAGGTGCCACGTGTCGGCCGGCGCGCCTGCCGCCACGACCGAGGGGGTCTCTTTTGTCAATTTCATCCGCAAGGGGTCTTTTCTGGCAATTGTGTTGGGCAGGGGGTCCTTTTTGTCGAAAATTCCTGAGAGACTGAGCCGGCATATCATCTTGAGATTTTACGAAGTCACCGTAGGCGCCTCGTAGTCGAGGGGAACGTCTCCTCCCACTGAAAGCATGTCGCCGGAAATCCTGAAATAAATCTAGGATATATGCGAGCACCAGGATTTGAACCCTGATGGGCTGGGGCTACCACTGTCCACCTAACCAACTCAACCATAGGTTGATTCGCAGGAACATTTCAAATATCGATGTGACTAGACTACGAAATGTTTTAACGGTAAGAGGTAATACACCGAGGGTCATAGAACTTGCACGTGACGGTCAGTTTTGGCACAAATTTGTAAAATATGTGTTTCCGGTCATCAAATTTGCACGGGCGTTCATATACGGTCACATTTCATGTACACCCATGGCCTAAGTGGCATGCCAGCGTGGCCAGGGCCCACTGTCAGCCGATGTCGCATGTAGATCTGCAGAGAAGCCTTTGGCCTTTTATTTTTGTATTAAGCCCATAAAATTAAAATTAAAAAACAAGGATGTTGGGGTTTTAAAGCCGCAACGTTGCTGCTAGTAGGCTCACGTGGACAACCACCGGACTGATGATCATTCATGTCTGTATAGCACGACTAATTTCTGTGTCATATAAACATTGACTGAAAATAAATTTTACAATAAATGTAACCCGGAAAAAATGTGCACCATGGCTCGACCATGTGACCTTGTGGTCAAGGTTAACTGAGATTACCACCAGGCTACAACAACACAAATTATATTCTTGTGTTTGTGACATTTAACAAATATTTATGTGTTGCAAAAAAGGTACGTCACATTTTAATATTTTCAGAAACTTGTATTTGAAAAAATGTTAATCATATGTTTAACCACACATTTGGAAGAATGTTAATCATATATTCATATGTTTAAAAAAGGGTCTTTTACATTTGTGTCCCTAACTCGAACCCACTACTCAGATTTACCCCTAATTTCAAAGGGTGCTCAAATTTGCCCCTCCGCCGTTAGGTGACCTTATAGAAATGCCCTTCCGTTCCGTTTCCGTCTGGTCAAAGAGCTTTGACCGTTTAGGAGACGTTATTTGGACATTTTACCCCTCTATGCATGTGTCACTTACATCTAGGGCCCACCCAAAGAAGAAGAAAAGGAAAAAGAAAAAAAGAAATCTTATTCTCTCTCTTCTCTCCGTGTCTCTCTCTCTCGTTCTCAACTCCGGCGTGTACAGGGAACTGGCGGCAGCCAGCAACAAGCGGTGGTGTCAGGCTCGGTGGCATGGTCGCGGTGAGCTCACCATCATCCCGTAACGCGTCGACTGGGGCTAGTTAGGTGCGCAGGAGGCCACCAGATCCAGCACCCGACGGAGTCCAGCGGCGCAAGGACATGGTTGTCGTGGGGAGCTCGCAGGGGACCTCCGACCACAAAATTGACGATATTGAAGGAATAGAGAGCTCGAGGAGGGCCCCTGCCCGCTAGGAATTGGATCGAGGCACGCCGGAATCGATGGTAATGACCTCCGACGACCGGCGGCGCTCGTCGCCCGATCTCCTCTGATGTGCTACCCCTGCTATTTCTGAGAGCATCCTCGAGTTCGTGGCGAGCCGTAGGACATTTCCCCCTTTTTGCCTGGACCTCCTTGTGCCCATAGCTCCTCCCTGCCTAGCGCCGCCGCTCGCCGTCGCGAGAGCTCGCCGCCGTCGTGGTCTCTGAAAGCCCCGCCGAACCCGACCACCCCCGGCCAGTGCAGATTTGCGCAAGCATCGTTGCAAGCCTCGTCTCGCAGCCCCTGGACCGCTCGGTCATCCTCCCCTACGCCGCCGTCGTGCCTTCGCGCGCGGGCGCCGGCGATCGGCCACGGTGGGCCATGTGGGCTTCGGCCATTAGTTAGATAAAATATTTTTTTACAGTAATTAGTTACGTAAATAGATGTGTGGTTAGGCTAACCAATTGTTAATTATGCCATTGCTAATAAAAATTACTCAGTATTTGGTTGGGGTCCGCGTGTAAGTGTGTGTGAGATGTTTTCATTTTATTCTTTAGGGTGGGGTCCCACATGTAAGTGCTAGTAAAGGTGAGAGAGGGGGCACTTTTTTTTTCTAGGGATGATGGGGCCCGCGTGTAAGTATCATATGCTGAGAGGGGTAAGACTGTCCAAAAAATGTTCTCTAGACGGTCAAAGGTCTTTGACTGGACGGAAACGGCACGGAAGGGCATTTCTATAAGTGCACATAACGGCGGAGGGGCAATTTTGAGCAGGGTTTGAAGTTAGGGGCATATCTGAGTAGGTGGTTCGAGTTAGGGACAGAAATGCAAATGGCCCTTTAAAAAATATTAAATGTGTATAAAATGTTTTTAGATGTATACTGGAAAAAATAGATATCAAAATATATACTCCATATGATTAACATTTTTTCAATACAAGTTTTGAAACTTATGTGAACTGAAAGATATACTCCATATGATACCCTCCAGTATAGTTCTATGTTTTGATATACATATGTTTTAAATACTCTAGTATATGTCTATGTTTGCAGTATTTTAAACATATATGCTTAATAATTTTGAACCATATGATTAACATTTTTTCAAATACAAGTTTTGAAACTTTTTTCAAATATTTTTTAGCGATTTTAGGATGGTACGAAACATTTTTAAGCTACACGAACAATTTTATACATTGTATAAACATTTAAAAAATGTCATGACCAATCTTTTGGAATGCTTGAACATTTTCAAAATGCAACACATCATATTTTAATTACACAAATATGTTTGTGAATGTTTAAGCAGTTTATTAAAATGTCACATACCTTTTTTTTGTAACACATAAACATTTTTAAATGTCACAGACATAAGAATATAATTTATTTTCTTACATAGAACAAGAAGGAATAACAACATGAAAAATATTTATCCCATTTGGACATGTTGTGTTGCCGAAGCCTGGCGGTAATCTTAGTTAACGTTGACCATGAGGTCATATAGTCGAGCCGCGGTGCTCCCTTTTTTGGGGTTACATTTCTTGTAAAAATTTTTTCCAGCCGTGTTTATATGATATAGAAATTATTCGTGCTACCTAGACATGAATGATCATCGGTTTGGTGGTCGTCTACCTGAGCCTAGTAGTAGCACGTTTCTGGTTCGGAACCCAACCATCCCTTGTTTTTTCATTTTATTTTATGGGCTTAATACGTCAAAAAATAGGGGCATAATACATAAATAAATAAAGCATGCAGATCTACCATGAGACAGGGGCTTACAGCGGGCCCTGGCCACGCTGGCATGCCACATAGGCCATGTATACGTCCGCGTACATGGAATGTGACCGTATATGAATGTCCATGCAAGTTTCATGACCAAAACATGTATTTTACAAGTTTATGCATCAAACTGGCCGTTGTGCGCAAATTCTATGATTCGTGGTGTATTTACCTCTAACGATAACACCCACGAAGAAAAGTGGTAGCTCAGGCGTGCATTGGCAGCAGAACGTAGGCTTCCGACCTGTCAAAAAAAAAATGTAGACTTCCCCCACATGCATCGAAGGCTCCCCGTCCCCTTGCCAAATGGGATACAGTAATTTCACAGATTACAACAATACATAGAGGCAGCAGGCGGTGTCAAAAGGCTGGATAGCACCAGCGAACATACTTCTTCCTTGGATAAACGTTTGGTCATGTTGGAGCAGCTTCGTGATGAACGGTTGGGTTGTGTGAGCATTCGGATCCTAATTTTACTGAACATTTTGAGTTACATCACCATGAAAGATTTTTTTTTTTGCGGGGAACATCACCATGAAAGTTGTCAAGGTTAATGACTCTAAAGGCTCTATTTCAATGTTTAAGATGTGCCTGATGCGAAAACCAGTCAGATATGACAAGAAACATCACGAGTGACATGTATTGCTCAATGCAAGCAATATCACAGGAGGATCGCTCACGCAATGCATTTACTGGGTCGGCTCATTAGTGGGAACATTGGAACGTTTTTAAGAAGCTTCAGTTACCTGCTTGGGAAGCCTCCACCCGGTTTTGGCAAGCTTCCGGACGAGTTTTCTTTTTCATATTATTCTGTAACTGATTTTCTAGTTTTCTGACTTTTTTCCTTTGTTTTTATTTTCTCGTTTCTTTATGTTTTTAAATGCAAAATTATTTCTAAAAATTCTAATGAATTAACATTTTTAAAATTCATTAATATATTTTCAAATTCATGAACATTTTAAAATTTACAGATTTTTATAAAATAAAATTAGCATTATTGAATTGGCAAAAAAATCGAATTCAATATTTGTTTTCAAATCGTACATAGTGGGAGAAAATAAAAGGAATAAGAGCATTGATCCTGGACCTAGCGACCCCAGGTGTGCGATAATGAGGCCGAGGTAGATTGATGGTGGATGAGGCCATGGCGAGGGGGGAAGAAGGAATGAAACACTCGACTCTAGCTCCGGTTCTGTCGCTTTGCAGAGACTTGCCGTCGGGGCCCACCTCTGGACGGAGGTGGCGATGGAAGGGAGGGAAGGAAGGAAGGCAGAGTCTTTGGATGACAGATCTCCATCCAGCGGATACAACCACACTAATTTTAGTGTTTTAAAGCTAATTGTAGTGTCCAGGGCCTCTTTGACTCGCGTGATTTGGGAAACACATAAATAGGGAATATAGGATTGGAGTATCATGGTCACTTGAATCTTATTATAGGATTAACAAAGAGTGTTTGATGTCATGGGAAAAGCAAAGGAATTGTGAAATGAGGTTGGAGTGGATGTTAGATTTCCTATGCGATTCAATCCTATGAGTCAAAGGCCAAACGTAGGAAAATCACCTATGGATTTCAATCCTTGAAAAACCCTATAGAATTCCTTTGAATCAAAAGGAGCCATAATTTTAGAGTTTTTGTGCGGTTATTCTGGCTTTTCATCCCAGCAAAGAAACAAGTCACTGCATTAGATTAAGAGAAGAGGTTTTCAAGGGCTCTTAACTTCAAAAGATCCTTTTTAAGAGAAGAGGTTTTCAAGGGCTCTTAACAAGAAGTTCAGAGCTCTAAGCTTTATTTATTTTTATTTTTTTTGCCTGTAAAGCCTGTATTACTCAATCAATATCAAAATCACAATCAACTCTGCTAAGACCAAGCGCTCTTGGAGGACCAGAGCCCAACCACACTATAGTTCTCTTTTCGGTTCTAGCAAAGTTTGCCAAATAATCTGCTACAGCATTTTGGCTACGCTTAATCTATACGAGTAATTCACAATATGGGCCGTTGGATAATTTCAATCGAATGGCTCATGTTTGTTTGTTCGGATTCTGGTGCAATATATACCGTTGGATAAGATGATCATACGGCTGTTATGCCAGGGATTCGCCACCGTGTAGCCTGGCTCCTGCATGCGCACATGGCGGCCTCCAGAGTGGTACTGAGCATGTGACATATGGGGCCCATCCTAAGGCCAGCTCGGTAGAAACCTCTTGAAAAAAAAGTCAACCTCAAATGCTTCAAATCTCTACGATTTGTTTTCCGCAAAAAAAAAAAATCTCTACGATTTGTCTGGATAATAAAAAATAAACACCTATCTGTGTTTATGTGTTCTTCGAAGAAAAACGTACTGCTGGTCCACCTGTCAATATCATTTTCCGTTTCTTGTTTTTGGGACTATGTATTTCTCTAAAATAATATAATTTTACGTTTCTTCTGTTACATTTCTTAATCGATCTATGTTTAAAGCAACATGTGCACATAGTTAAATACGTATTATTTCCACCAAAAAATATTTACATTCCATACCTTCTAAAGTACGTACAAACACTAGTAGATAAAGTGACATCTGCCCCGGTTCGTTAGGGCCTTTAGCCTCGGTTCTTGAACCGGGACTAAAGGGTTGGTACTAATGCCCTAGCCCTTTAATCCCGGTTCAATCTAGAACCGGGGCAGATGGGTCTCCACATGGCCTGTGCGTGGAGCCCAGGCAGGAGGGCCTTTTGTCCCGGTTGGTGGCACCAGAATGGCTCATGTTCCAACCGGGACCAAAAGGCATCCACGCGTCAGCATTTCTGTGGCTGTCATTTTTTTTTTGAAAGG
>LR738712.1:774699460-774717975 GCA_902687465.1 Secale cereale
GGAGGTTTTGGAGGGTTAATTTAGGTGTTTCATATATTGTGTTAGCTAGCTAATTAATAGAGAGAAGTGTCCTCTCTTATGTCCGTGCTTGGTCGACGCTGCGTACTACACATACATATAGAGAGGACTAGACACGCTAGCTAGCTAGCTAGTAAGCAAACGAAGGAAACAGAAGATCGTAATCAACATATATATGCATACAGAGAGAAGTAATATCGACCACCTCTCCTTCTCCGAGAGATTTGTCGAACAACAAGTTCTCGTATATCTATCCGACACTACCGGGTATATATACAATAATTATCTCTTACAAATATAATCTCCTATACGATGGACGCATGGTCCACATAGTATTCTCCGTCTGGCGCGATCACGTGTTCAAGGAAGAATGCCGCCAATTCCTCTTGAATTGCTCGCAGACGATCTGGTGCTAGGAGTTCATTCCGCATCCGAAAGATCTAATTTGAAGAAGGGGATCAATATATATATATATATATATATATATATATATATATATATATATATATATATATATATATATATATATATATATAGGAAAATGGGTTAGTACTCTCAGGAGTATGTACTCCGGTGCCATGTGTCGCTCTTTGCTTCAGTACCAATTTAAACTAATTTATCATTTAATTAAAGAGATAACAACCAGATAATATCCACAAAGACGCAATGTTTTGAAATGTTAGCCCGTCCATGTTAATAGGGACTCTGGTAGTCCGATAGCTTATAGATCGCGTGCATAGTAGATGGCCTCAATAACTGACTCCATTGACATCACGTCCTTGTGTGACAAACAAATGGAGACGACACCGGCCGTGGCGACGGTGACGGCACCATTAACGTTGGCACTAGCGACATCAATGGCGACTGATGATGGCTGGGGA
The DNA here is from genome assembly GCA_902687465.1 of Secale cereale. NCBI lineage: Eukaryota > Viridiplantae > Streptophyta > Magnoliopsida > Poales > Poaceae > Secale > Secale cereale. The sequence goes on from LR738712.1 coordinate 774,700,360, forward strand.
CAGCACCGGCGACCATGCAGCAACACAGCAGATGGCGTTGTTGAAGCTGCCCACACCGGAGACGGAGACAACACCGGTGATGGGAACAACCACGGTAAGGGCAACCGCAACGAGATGCGGCTACGTACCATCCCTTGCCTGACCGGCGGCGGCGACGGCAACGACATCGTCGACGACGACATCACCAACAACGACAAAGATATGCAGCTATCTTCCCTTCGCCTGGCCAGCTACCGCGACGGGGATCGTGACGGCATCGCTGACCGGCGACATCGCCGGCAATGGCAACAGATGCGGCTACCTTCGCTTGGCCTGACCGACGACGACCACGATAATGACAATTCTTCGTCATCTCATCATCAACGCATGGATAGTCTTGTATTCATCTTAACTAAATCTCTCACTAGCTAGTGCAATGAAACAGTATAATCCATCCATGCATGCCATGGCGACCAAGATGGAGGCATGGACATTGCTAGCTTTTCCGTCATCAACACACACCGGCGGTCACACACGTCGCAATACACAGCCATGGTTCTTGCTGATGTCCAGAATACACATGCATGCGTGCATACCTTACATGCATACTAACATATTGTTTTTTTACATGATACTTAACATGTTGTTGGTTGTGACTTGTAAAGCTCGGAGAAGCCAAACCATATTGCTGTTGATCGGTAGCAAAGCTATACGTAATGGAAGTATATATCCTCTGATGATGAGTAGTAGTTATACGAAACGGTAGTATATTAATTCTCACATGTAATTTATGTTTAGAAAATGTAGTATATACTCTTTTTTTGCGGGGGAAATGTAGTATATACTTCGTGTAAAAGATGAAGTATAAACTTCCTCGTGAAAGATGTCACGTATACTCTCCCATAAAATATGTAGTATATACTTCCTAAAAAATGCTGTTGTACATACTCTCTGGCAAAATGAAGTATATACTTCCAAGAAAACAAGTCGTATATACACTCTCATAAAGGGTGAAGTATATACTTCCTCAAAAAAAATTGTTGTATATACTCTCTGTCAAAAATGAAGTACATACTTCAAAAACTAGTTGTACATACACTCTCATAAAAGATGAAGTATATATTTTCTAAACAATGTTGTATATGTACTCACCCAAAATATAGAGTATATACTTCCTCACAAAATATGTAGTAGATCCACCAAAAAAATAAAAAAAATAACGTATCATACACCTGCTCATAAGGAGACAATATATAATACAACCGGACGCTAACAACCTTATCTGCAATTTATGAGCAACCACACGCTCCTTTATTTTAGGGAGTAGCTATGCATGCAAACAAACTAGCTATTTTTTGTCTTGCTAATTAGCACGGTTGTTACTTGCTGCTATCGGGGATATACCCGTTTTCCCCATTAAACCTCATCCATTAGGTGTGGGAGTATGTACTCTTGGGAGTACAAAAGAGGAGTCCTATATAGGAAAATGGGTTAGTACTATATATATATATATATATATATATATATATATATATATATATATATATATATATATATATATATATATATATATATGAATAAATGAAACTCAACACAAATGATGGTAATGAAATAAAATTGTGAATATTATTAATTGCTTACGCACTTCAAATTGTGCTTCAGAGTAGCCCCGCTCACAGGTCGTGTGGCGGATGGACTCGCAAATGTAGTATCCACAGAAATCATTCCCTTGTTCCTGCCACAACCACTTTACAAGAAATAGAGGTCAATCAAACTGATAAGCAAGAATGCCAAATGGTATTGATGAAACTAGCGCTTGAATCAATATATAGGAGATGCGCGGAACATGCTATTATATAGTACTTACTTTCGGCTGTCTAAATTCCAGCTTCTTCGGCAGTTCCGGAGCTTTTCTGGTGATTTTTTTCCAAACCCTGCCAGACAAAGAAAACAATTACTTGATATCAGAAATGAACAAAGTTGCTGATATGCATGGTGGATAATGATCGATTTAACTTACTTCTCGAGCATTTGAGTCATGTCCGCATACTCCTTGGGATCTTTTCGTTTAGAGTCCAAGACAGTTACTACTCCCTGCTCAAGCTTAATCTCTAGGAGAATATAGTGGAAGTTGCACACGCATGCATGAACTCATCAGTTACATTACTATAACCTTGACTGATATATAAGGGAAACCGAATATGTACAAGACAGTAACACTCACTTGAAGTTGTAAGGAAAGAGTATTATATCTTTATTTTCATTTACCACCAACGATCGTAGCAAGTTGGCCTCGGTATCTAAGGCACGCAATGTAACCTCGGTTGCATCTATGAGGTATGTGTTAATGAACCCAATATCACCGACTTGTTTTTCTGCAATTCGACGATCTTCAATCTGCATAATATAGTGAGGATAATTATAAATACATGCAATGAAAGAGCTGAGTTATATAAAGAGACTTAATGACAGAAGTAGTACTACTTACAGACAGTAGCAGGTGACCGTTGCTTTATCGAGGGCCAATTGATTGAAAAACTGATAGAACTCCTCAAATGGAATAGGCAACAGTTCAATTCCAACGAGGTCATGCTCCGGTTTAACTCTCACATACAAACTATCCCTCCCCCAGACTCTCTGCAGGTTTTCAAGTACCAATCATGCAATCTTCGCATCATCGTTGATAGAGATCTTTCATCTTAGACGAGAGGCTTCCCGTACTCGTATCTTTGTATCTGCACCTCCAAGAAATCATAATGTACATCGTCGGGCAGGTAATCTCCAAGATTGCTATAACCGGGCACCATCCTCGGATCATTAGCGACCATGTCGCTAGACACCTTGAGCGGGGGGCACGATTGGTCCGCTTGTTCGCTGAGCTGGGCAATTTGTTTCCCAGCTCGTCCTTCTGCTAACCTTTGATCACTTTTAGTACTTCCCGACCGCTTCGCTTCGTGAAATGACTTTTCAATAATGCGGTCATAGTTGTCTTTCGGCTGACTTTTCGCTGGTTTCTTCAGGGCAGCAAGAGTGCGCTTTGCTTTCACCGGATCTATCTTCTCCTCCGGAGGTGGATGTCTCTGTGCTTTCAACCCTTCAAGCCAGTCCTTCACTTCGCCTTCAGCGATCTTCGTGTTTTCCTCGTCGGACCTCTCGTATGGTAACTTCTCTAGAGGCGTGAGAGAAGGACCGAATCTGTATTGCCTCCCGCCTCTGGCTGTACTGCTAGACGCCGGCAGACCAGACGAAGCGGCTGTCTTCTTTCCTTGCTTACGCGCCGGAGAAGGAGCAGCCGGAGCGGCGGCAGGTCTCTTCCGCCCTTGCTGACTAGGCGGAGAAGGAGGAGGCTGGCTGCTCGGGCGCACCGGTGATACGTCCAAAATGCATCACTATTTTGTATTATAATTTATCCTTATTCATTGATATATTTCACGTTATGATGATGTTCTTATGTTGTTTTGGTCTATTTTACACAGTTTGCAACTTTCCGATGCCAGAACAGCAGACGCAGGATTCAGCAGGAAAAAGTGGATACTGAGTTGCTGAAGAAGAACACCTCCAAATTACCTGAAAATTGACGGGAGGTATTTTTCAGACGAATAACGAAGACACGCAAAAGGGGAGTCAGAGGGGGGCCACAGGGTGCCCAGGCGGCCTGGGGGCGCGCCCCCCCTGGCCGCGCCGGGGGGCGCCTGGAGCCCCTGGCCCACCTCTGGTCGCCCCCTTTTGCATATATGTTCTCCGTCCCCCGAAAACCCTAGGCACGGGACTTTTTACGGAGTTCCGCCACCGCTTCGAGGCGGAAACCTACAGAGAAGAAAAGGGCATCTCCGGTGGGCAGATTCCGCCGGGGAGATCACCTCCCGGAAGGGGAGATCGTCGCCATCGTCATCACCATCGTCACGGGCATCATCGAGATCATCATCAACATCATCCCCAACACCAGCACCATCTCCATCTTCATCCAAATCTCATCTTACCATCACAACTCGTGTTGTAACTCGTACTACCTATCCTCTCTACTCCATTGGTGTTGATTACTACTTTGTGGTGAATGCTATTGAGTTTTGTTGGAGAAACATTATTATGTCCAGATTGTTTATCACATATTTATCCCCACTGATCATGATCTCTTTTATGTCTTGTGAGTAGTTACTTTAGTTCTTGAGGACATGGGGAAAGTCTTGTTGTTAGTAGTCATATGCTGTTGAAGTAATATGTGTTGTTTGATACTTAAGTTGCGTTGTCATTCCACTAGTGGTGTTGCGTGAGTCGAACACCCAACACTCCGCCTTATTAAGGACCTAGGGGAATACATTGTGTATAAAGAATGCTTATGGTGGGTTGCCGGAGTGACAGAAACCTGAACCCCAGTTCGCACGCTTTTGCATAAGGGAATAATGGATCCTCGATCGTATTGCTATGGTTAGGCTTTTGCCTTAAATTCTATCTTGTATTTGCGGATGCTTGCAAGGTGTTTAATCATAAGAGTGCATTCATCTTAGTCTAGAGAGTGCACTAGCATAGATCCACCCACTCAACACTTATCAACACATAACATAGTATCGATACGGAATATGGCGAAAGCACATGACTACCTCTCCCGTGTGTCCTCAAGAACGCTTTAGTCTTTATAAGTTCAGTTGCTAGGCCTCTCCTTTGCTAAGAAAGGATTGGGCCACTTGTTACTCTCAGTACCTTTTACATTACTTGCCTTTACATTCCTGTTGCTTATATCGAGAAAACCCCTAAAAGTTATTTTTCAGTGCTTGCAGTGATTTCTTGCTCAGAATCGCTTATCAATACCTTCTGCTCCTCGTTGGGTTCGACACTCTTACTTATCGAAAACGCTGCAACAGATCCCTTACGGTTGAGGGTCATCAAGTAACATTTTCTGGCGCCGTTGCCGGGGAGCGTAGCGCTATTGGTAAAGTGAAACTGGTAAGAAAGTCTTTTTATAATTCTGTTTTTATTTTTGCTATTGCTGCTCTTTGTCCTTATGGATAACCCTATTATTGGAGCGTTGCTTGCGGGAAGACGCCCCACACCTGTGGTGGTTGATCCTCCCCCTACTGAAATTGTGCCTTATAAAATACCAGTTGGTATTATCAATTATGTTTTGGCTAATCGTTATGCAGGAGACAGACATCCCGGTGAACACTTGCTATATTTGTCACGACTATGTTCATTATTTAAGCTTGCAGGTGTATCGAGGGAGTTTGTCATGAGGAAATTGTTTGTTGTATCACTTATAGATAAAGCTTCAGATTGGTATGGGCTTCTCGATAACTCACACTTGCTGGACTGGCAGGAGCTTATGTCTCTCTTTTATACTAAGTTTTATCCTCTTCATGAAATTCATCGAGACAGGAATTTTATATATAACTTTAGGTCTCGTGACGGAGAAAGCATTGCTCAAGCTTGGGGGAGATTGAAGTCTCTAATGCTCAAATGCCCAATTCATAAGCTCCCCAAGGAAATTATACTTACAAATTTTTATGCCAGGCTTTCTCGTCAGGATAAGGAGATGCTGGATGCCTCCTCTAGTGGGGTATTTCAGAAGAAGAGTGTTGAAGAAAGATGGGATCTCCTTGAAAGAATCCAGAGGAATACCGAAGATTGGGAAATTGATAAAGGTATTGAACCCGCTATAAATTATGAACATGATTATATTGAGAGCTATGTGGAAACTGATTACTTCAATACTTTTTGCTCTAAGATTGGTCTTGATTCCCATCTAGTGATTGATTTGTGTAAGAATTTTGCCTCTCACGTTGATTCTTTTAAAAAGAATAGAGACCAGCACCATGCACCTTTTAAAGAACCACCTATTGATATTTATGTTGCTGAGCCTATTTTGCCTGCAGTCATATATGAAAAACCTCCTTTTCCCACGAGGATAAAGGAACACTCTCTTGTGACAGGCATAATAAATAAAAGTGAGAGAAGAGTTGATGAACCTGAGGACCAGATCAGGGTCGATCCTCAAGTTGCATTGATTAAAGACCTTGCTACTGATGATGTTTTGGATTCCAATATAATTTTTTGTGCTGTTTCCACTAATCTTGTCACAGCCAAGAACAAAGGCCCAATTTCAGGTACTCCGGTGGTATCTGTTAAAATAGGAGATCACAATTATTATGGGCTATGCGATTTGGGATCGAGTGCAAGTGCTATTCCTTATTCACTCTATGAAGAAATCATCGGTGAGATTTCCCCTTGTGAACTTGAAGAAGTTGATGTTACTATTCATCTTGCAAATAGATCAACTATCTCTCCTATCGGAATTGTGAGGGACGTTGAAGTCCTATGTGGAAAGGTAAAATACCCTACCGACTTTCTGGTACTTGGTTCAGCCAGGGACAATTTTTGTCCCATCATTTTTGGTAGACCTTTTCTTAGAACTTGTGGAGCTATAATAGATTGCAAGAAAGGTAAAGTTTCTGTTGAATTCGATGGTGAGCCATATGAATTTAATTTTTCTAAGTTCTCTAAGCAGCCTCGTGGTACTGATTTACCTAGTGATGATAAGATTATTGAAAGTATTGCCTCTATTGCTATTCCCCCTGATGATCCTTTGCAGCAATACATGGAGGACCACGAGAATGATTTGAATATGCAGGAAAGAAATGAACTAGATGAAATATTCTTGAGGCAGCCTGCTATCCTGAAGCACAACCTTCCGGTTGAACCTTTGGGAATTTTATCAAAACCAAAAGAAGACCCGGTGTTCGATCTTAAACCTCTTCCCGATACGCTCAAGTATGCTTATTTAGATGAAAAGAAAGTATATCCTGTTATTATCAATTCTAACCTTTCAGGGTATGAAGAAGAGCGATTATTGGAAGTACTTCGTAAACACCGAGGCGCAATTGGCTACACCCTTGATGACCTTAAGGGGATTAGTCCATCTATCTGTCAACATACTATCAACCTTGAGCCTGATGCTAAACCAGTTGTTGATCATCAACGACGGTTGAACCCGAAGATGATGGATGTCGTGAGAACTGAGATTCTCAAGCTTCTAGCTGCAGGTATTATCTATCCTATAGCTGATAGTAAGTGGGTAAGTCCGGTACATTGTGTTCCTAAGAAAGGAGGTACAACTGTGGTTCCTAATGATAAAAATGAACTAATACCTCAAAGAATTATTATTGGATATATAATGTGTATTGATTACAGGAAGTTGAACAAGGCAACTAGGAAGGATCACTACCCGTTGCCGTTCATCGACCAAATGCTTGAAAGGTTATCCAAAAATACCCACTTTTGTTATCTTGATTGTTATTCTGGCTTCTCTCAGATTCATGTTAACACTGTCGATCAAGAGAAGACCACTTTTACTTGTCCTTTTGGTACTTATGCTTACAGACGTATGCCTTTTGGTTTATGTAATGCCCCTGCTACTTTTCAAAGGTGTATGTCTGCTATCTTTCATGGTTTCTGCGGGGATATTATAGAAGTCTTCATGGACAATTTCTCCGTCTATGGAACTTCATTTGACCATTGTCTTCACAACCTTAATAAAGTTTTGCAGAGATGCGAGGAGACAAATTTGGTACTCAACTGGGAGAAGTGCCACTTTATGGTTAATGAAGGAATTGTTATTGGTCACAAGATTTCCGAAAGGGGAATTGAAGTGGATAAAGCCAAGATCGAAGCTATTGAGAGGATGCCCTATCCAAAGGACATCAAAGGTATTCGCAGTTTTCTCGGTCATGCAGGTTTTTATAGAAGATTTATTAAAGACTTTTCTAAAACCTCGAGACCCCTCACTAATCTTCTCCAGAAGGATGTTCCTTTTGTGTTTGATGAAAATTGTAAGGAAGCTTTTGAAATCCTTAAGAAAGCTTTAATAACTGCTCCTATAGTACAACCACCTGACTGGAATTTACCTTTTGAAATTATGTGTGATGCAAGTGATTTTGTTGTTGGAGCTGTTTTAGGACAAAGAGTTGATAAGAAATTGAATGTTATACATTATGCTAGTAAAACCCTTGATAGTGCTCAAAGAAATTATGCTACTACTGAGAAGGAATTCTTAGCTGTAGTTTTTGCTTGTGATAAGTTTAGGCAGTATATTGTTGATTCCAAAGTTATTATTCATACTGATCATGCTGCCATTAAATATCTTATGACAAAGAAGGATGCCAAGCCAAGGCTTATCAGATGGGTACTCCTTCTCCAAGAATTTGATTTGCAGATTGTTGATAGGAAAGGGGAAGACAATCCGGTAGCGGACAATCTTTCAAGAATGGAAGATATACCGCATGACCCCATCCCAGTTAACGATAGTTTTCCAGACGAGCAACTTGCTGTTGTAAAAGTACAACCTCTTTCCGATCCTTGGTATGCAGATTATGCTAATTTTATTGTTGCGAAATATTTGCCTCCAGGTCTAACATTTCAGCAGAGGAAGAAGTTCTTTCATGATTTGAGGCACTACTTTTGGGATGACCCACATCTTTTCAAAGAAGGTCCCGACGGGATCGTGAGAAGATGCATTCCGGAACATGAGCAGAAGGACATTCTCCGACGATGTCATGATAGTCCCTATGGAGGACATCATGCCGGTGAGAGGACTGCACATAAGGTTCTTCAATCAAGTTTTTATTGGCCTACTCTCTTTAAAGATGCTAGAAATTATGTTTTAGCTTGTGATAAATGTCAGAGAGTCGGTAACATTAGTAGAAGGAATGAGATGCCTATGAATTACTCACTAGTGATTGAACCTTTCGATTGTTGGGGTTTTGATTTTATGGGTCCTTTTCCTTCTTCGCACAAGTACACTCACATTTTAGTGGCTGTTGATTATGTGACCAAGTGGGTTGAAACAATCCCCACTGAAAGTGCCGATCACAAAACATCCTTGAAAATGCTTAAGGATGTAATATTTCCTAGGTTTGGTGTACCAAGGTACCTCATGACCGATGGAGGATCACACTTCACGCACGGAGCTTTTAGAAAAGCTCTGGCTAAATACGATGTTAATCATAGAATTGCTTCACCATATCATCCTCAAACTAGTGGGCAAGTTGAGCTCACCAATAGGGAGATTAAGTTGATCTTGCAGAAAACAGTAAACAGAAATAGAAAGGATTGGTCAAATAAATTAGGAGATGCTTTGTGGGCATATAGAACTGCTTACAAAAACCCCATGGGCATGTCCCCCTATAAGATGGTATACGGCAAGGCTTGCCATTTGCCATTAGAGCTAGAGCACAAAGCTTTCTGGGCTGTTAGAGAGCTTAACGCTGACCCAAAACTAGCTGGTGAGAAGCGTCTCATGAACTTGACTTCTCTAGATGAATGGAGAAGTGAAGCTTACGAGAGTGCTAAAATGTTCAAGGAAAAGGTAAAAAGGTGGCATGATAGGAAGATTCTGAAACGTGAATTTAATGTTGGTGATAAAGTTTTGTTGTTTAGATCCCGTTTCAGGTTTTCTCCAGGTAAACTACTTTCCAGGTGGGAAGGACCATTTCATATTGAAGAAGTTTATCGGTCTGGTGCAATTAAGATTAATAATTTTGAAGGCACCAAACCTCAAGTTGTGAATGGACAAAGACTTAAACATTACATAGCAGGAGACCCTGTCGATGTTGATGTAAATATAATATACACAACAACCCACGAAGAACATGTTGCAGCCCTGTTTCAGACGCCAGCAGAAGCAGAATAAAGAAAAGGTATGTAGTACGGTAAGAAAACACCGCCAAACATTATAAAAGTTCCGTATTACGAGTTTTTGTAAAATTAGTAAAATTCCGAGTCGAAGTGGAGCCGGAGACGACCACCAGGGAGTCCAGGGCCCCCCCTGGCGCGCCCCCCCTGGGCCGCGCCGGCAGGCCGCCTGGACACCCTGGAGCCCGTCTCCGACCCCGCTTTGGTCCGTAACCTTCCTTTCTGTGCATAAATTTTTCCTATATATTTGCCCGGGTTGTTCCGGCAACGTATCTTGCGATTTCGCGTGTTTTCTCTTCGATCTGTTTCTGCCAGGAAATCTTTCAGCTAAATTTAGGTGCCATGGCTTCTCCAAGTTCCCCCAAGGACACGTTCGTCGTCAACGTCATCAACCCTTACCTCGCCGAGGTGAAGAAGCACCCTCAGGTTGTTCAGATGAAGGAAGGCGTCCTTCATCAAGAAGATCTGAAGGGACCTATCAAGGAGGGGAGCGTCCATGCCAGGCTGGAAGAAGTGGAGCAGGAAGTCTTCGAGTACAAGAAGATGACCGAGCGTGGTGTCGAAGCTAACTTTGACATCACCAACGAGCTGAAGAACTACTTCCTGAAGGAGATGAAGGAGATGTGGGAAAGAATCGCCGCATCTGAAGACAGAATTATAGAGCTACAAGGGCAAATTAATGACCTACATAACCAGAACTATGAGTATGAACTAAGGTTTCTACGCATGGGTTTGGGTGCTGAATGCAGGATCCAGGAGACGAGCTTCTCATATGAGACTGGAGAACCCCTTCCATGGAAGAGTTTCGCCAAGAACTACTTGATCAACGCCAACAAGGATGATGAGTGAAATCTCCGTGGGTAATGGCATTCCCTTGGCTTGTTCCAAGCTTGGGGGAGTGCCCGGTATCTTTATCTTTTACCTTTTGTTTTTTTAGAAGTCAAGTAGAGTCGTATCATGTCTAGGGTGGTTATTATATGAGATAGATGTGTGCATTGAGGTCTATCGCCCCTTTGGTGAAGAATTGTATCCGTGTGTGTGGAGTCGTTTATGATGGAATATTAATGAGAAGTTTATCGGCTCCTTTTTGCTGCACTCGGTATTCTCTTCACGCAATCGACCTTATATGATGATTCTTATGGGGAGTATTGACCTTATGTCAGGTATGGCTATGAAACTTTATTTAATCTTGGCAAACATAGCTTTGGTCATAACAACAAGCATGATTTTCTTAAAGTATCAACATAGCTAAAACCTTTATGTTATTATGCTTGAAGTGTTATGTTGACAAGGAAGACAACTTGATGTGTTATGCTTATTTCAATGTTCATGCTTTATATTGCTTTGCATCTTAGTCATCATCAATTGTCTGCTCTCTCAAAACCTTTGCTAGCCTAACTCTGTACTAAGCGGAATTCTGCTTGTGCATCCATACCCTTAAGCCAATACCTTCCATATGAGTCCACCATACCTACCTACTCGTGGTACTCCACTACCACCTCCTAAAGTATATAATTTATGTGTTATCCTTAAATGTTCAAAATCTTTTATTTTGTGCCTCTGCTTTAGCTCATGAGGAAGTAGTAGCTAATTCATGACCTTTTTGAGTTGGACAAGTTTCACCCCGGGATTGCATGTATAATGTGCAAACCCATAATACGAAAAGGAACTGGCATTGAGTGTGCCCGGCTTAAAAATAATATAACAAACAAACCCTCCTTCACGCTTTGTTCATGAGAAATCAGAAAACTTTGGCAGTGATAAACAAAGGAGAATAAGAGGATGTTATCGTCCTCATACGGGAGCCGTTCCTCGAAACTTGTCCAGTTCAAGAAGTAATTGAGTTATCTATTAGCATTCGTTGACGAATCATGCACCTCTCAAAAATTTGTTTTCATTCTGTTTGATTTGAGGATAGCACATAAGTTTTCCCTACTACCCTAGAGCAGGGCCTATCTTTTAATTTTAAGATGAGTCAGTTATTCCTACTTTCCTCTATTTCCCAAAGAGAGCAGACGTTTGATGTTGATAAGGATTCATTCATATAAAGCTGCATTAAGATTTGTCATATCATATCCTTGTTGACATTATCATCTGATAAGTAAGTTGTTTGTCATACCCAGCTAAGGCAAATATCTTCCTTTGTGTTAACACTTTCACCTCTTGCTTATTAACATGTTATTCCAAAGAGCTTCAATTAATCCCATCAAAATATAAGAGCAAAAGTTAAAATTATTTGTTGTTCTTTGACCAAAGGATATGTTTGCCATGATATAATGAGTTTCCATTGGTCCTACTTTCGAATATAAGTGTTAACACTCTTTCATAAGAGCCTTATGAGTTGAAGATTGCTGATGAGGATATTTGAGTTGGTGAAGAGACTATGATGCTTCTTGTCCGTATTCTATTTATTGACACTTCACTCTCTAAACTTGTGGACAGGTTTACCGAGTTCATATTCGCTTGGGGACAAGCGAGGTCTAAGCTTGGGGGTGTTGATACGTCCAAAATGCATCACTATTTTGTATTATAATTTATCCTTATTCATTGATATATTTCACGTTATGATGATGTTCTTATGTTGTTTTGGTCTATTTTACACAGTTTGCAACTTTCCGATGCCAGAACAGCAGACGCAGGATTCAGCAGGAAAAAGTGGATACTGAGTTGCTGAAGAAGAACACCTCCTAATTACCTGAAAATTGACGGGAGGTATTTTTCAGACGAATAACGAAGACACGCAAAAGGGGAGTCAGAGGGGGGCCACAGGGTGCCCAGGCAGCCTGGGGGCGCGCCCCCCCTGGCCGCGCCGGGGGGGGGGGCGCCTGGAGCCCCTGGCCCACCTCTGGTCGCCCCCTTTTGCATATATGTTCTCCGTCCCCCGAAAACCCTAGGCACGGGACTTTTTACGGAGTTTCGCCGCCGCTTCGAGGCGGAAACCTACAGAGAAGAAAAGGGCATCTCCGGTGGGCAGATTCCGCCGGGGAGATCACCTCCCGGAAGGGGAGATCGTCGCCATCATCATCACCATCGTCACGGGCATCATCGAGATCATCATCAACATCATCCCCAACACCAGCACCATCTCCATCTTCATCCAAATCTCATCTTACCATCACAACTCGTGTTGTAACTCGTACTACCTATCCTCTCTACTCCATTGGTGTTGATTACTACTTTGTGGTGAATGCTATTGAGTTTTGTTGGAGAAACATTATTATGTCCAGATTGTTTATCACATATTTATCCCCACTGATCATGATCTCTTTTATGTCTTGTGAGTAGTTACTTTAGTTCTTGAGGACATGGGGAAAGTCTTGTTGTTAGTAGTCATATGCTGTTGAAGTAATATGTGTTGTTTGATACTTAAGTTGCGTTGTCATTCCACTAGTGGTGTTGCGTGAGTCGAACACCCAACACTCCGCCTTATTAAGGACCTAGGGGAATACATTGTGTATAAAGAATGCTTATGGTGGGTTGCCGGAGTGACAGAAACCTGAACCCCAGTTCGCACGCTTTTGCATAAGGGAATAATGGATCCTCGATCGTATTGCTATGGTTAGGCTTTTGCCTTAAATTCTATCTTTTATTTGCGGATGCTTGCAAGGTGTTTAATCATAAGAGTGCATTCATCTTAGTCTAGAGAGTGCACTAGCATAGATCCACCCACTCAACACTTATCAACACATAACATAGTATCGATACGGAATATGGCGAAAGCACATGACTACCTCTCCCGTGTGTCCTCAAGAACGCTTTAGTCTTTATAAGTTCAGTTGCTAGGCCTCTCCTTTGCTAAGAAAGGATGGGGCCACTTGTTACTCTCAGTACCTTTTACATTACTTGCCTTTACATTCCTGTTGCTTATATCGAGAAAACCCCTAAAAGTTATTTTTCAGTGCTTGCAATAATTTCTTGCTCAGAATCGCTTATCAATACCTTCTGCTCCTCGTTGGGTTCGACACTCTTACTTATCGAAAATGCTGCAACAGATCCCTTACGGTTGAGGGTCATCAGCCGGCGCAGGCGGAGAAGGAGGCGGAGTGCCGCCACACGCCGGAGAAGGAGCCGGAGTGCCCTGATCGTCACTCGCCGGAGGAGGAGGCGGTGGAGGAGGCGGAGTGCCCTGACTCGCCGGAGGAGGAGGAGGAGGCGGAGCCGTCCAGTTGAGAATGTTGATGAGGTCCTTCCGCCATAGGCATGGAGTCTTCAGTGAAGAACCCAGCCGAGTCTCCCCTTCACCGGTAGGGTGGTCAAGCTGGAGGTCCTCAAATCCCTCCATTATTTCATCCACCATCACCCTAGCATATCCTTCTGGAATCGGCCGACAATGAAAAGTTGTGCCGGGTCCAGTAGGATAAACAGAGCCAGCAGCCACCTTGACCTTCATATTTATCCACTGCATCATAAGGTGGCAATTTTGTACCTCCGTGATAGCATCCACGGGATAGCTGGCAGTAGCCGTCAAGACATGCTCCGGCTGAAGCAGCTCGGTGGAAGCCACACTGCTTCTCCGCTGAGATGGCGGGGTAGCTTCGGGGGAAGCTTCGGCAGTTCTTTTGTCCCGATTTGCTTCTCGTTCCTCTATCGCTTGTATTCTGGCGTGCATCGCCTGCAGTTCGGTCTGCTGCATTTTCTTCCTCCTCTCGTGGCATTTGTAACCGCCTGTGTCTGGAAACCCAGCATTCCACGGAACGGAGCCTGGCGTGCCTCGTGTCCGTCCAGGGTGCTCAGGATTCCCGAGGGCCATTGTGAGCTCGTCGTTCTCTCTGTCGGGAAAGAACATCCCTTGCAGCGCTGCTTTGATATAGAAACGAAGCTTCTTGAGTGGTATTTCCAATTGCTTGTCCGTCCAAATGCACCTCCCTGATACAGGGTCCAAGGTTCCGCCAGCCCCGAAGAACCAAGTCCGGCAACGGTCTGGCCAGTTCATTGTCTCTGGTTCGATCCCTTTCTGAAGCAGATCATTCTCAGCCTTGGCCCACTTAGGCCGGGCTCTGAGGTAGCCACCTGACCCCGTGCGATGGTGATGCATCTTCTTCGCAGCATTTTTCTAGTTTGTCGCCGACATCTTCTTACTCTTTTCCGATGTCTTATAGGCCACAAATGCGGGCCAGTCATCTCTGATCTTCTCATATATGCCCACGAATTCCGGAGTCTCCTTTTGCGGACAAACTTATTCAGTTTTTTCTTCCACGCCCTGAATAGTTCTGCCATCTTCGTACGAGCAAAAGACTTGATTAAATCCTCTGTAACTGGCTTCGCCGGATCAGCCTCTGGCGGTAGGGTGAAATTTGACTTCAGCTCAGTCCAAAGATCTTCTTTCTGCATATCAGTGACATAAGACACCTGAGCGTCTTCTGCAGCCGGCTTTAACCATTGATGGATGCTGATCGGGATCTTGTCCCTAACCAGAACCCCACACTGATTAACAAATGCGTTCTTTGTCCGGATGGGTTCAATCGGTTCGCCGGTGCGCGAGATTTCTGTGATCTCAAACTTTTCATCCGACCTCAACTTTTTCTTCGCGCCTCGTCTCTTTACCGAAGATTTGCTCGATCCGGAGGGCTAGAAAAAAGAACAAAGACGAGAGTTAATGAATGCATCAATTAACTAGTCAGCACAGGCTTAACTAATATATATACCTGCTGGCCGGACTCGGTTCGGTCACCGGAGCCATCATCACGGTCTCCTTCTTGCACCGGCATTGGGTCACCGGAGCCGTCCTCACGGTCTACTTCTTGCATGTGCATTGGGTCACCGGAGCCATCAATATCATAGCCTAGATCTTCCTCTCTTTCCAGCAGCTCATTGGTGTCGTTGAGAAACGACAAGACGGCATCTTGTCCGTCTGCGATTATGTCCAGCAACATCGCTTCTTGTGCTTCGTCTCGGGGGTTGTCGTCCATAGTTTCTACAAATATTTACAACATGCCAATTATTATTCAAACATGATAGATGGATATATTAATGGTAAACGTAGAACTAGCTAGCTAATCACAGTAAGGAATCATATATATTAATTTGTGGCCTCGACGCTGCTTCTCTAGGGGTTCGGGTGGCCTCGACAACGCTTTAAGGGTTAGGGGTGGCCTCGAGAACGCTTCAAGGAGGGGGGTAATATCGAAGATTTCAAGAAAACCATGACTTCATCATTAGCTGGAAATGACAGGCGCATAATGGTACAAGAAGCTCTTCAAAGTTGTTTCGGATGGAGTTCCCGATAGAATAATTTTCTTTTTAGTACCCTCGACCCCTGGACGACCCTCGACCCTTGACTGCTCGGCGATCCACAACCCTAGACCCCCTCATGTCACATTTTGTCTAGTGTCAAAGGATTCAACAAAACCATGTCTTCATCATTAGGCGAAAGTAACAGGCGCATGATGGTACGAAGCTCTCCAAAGTTATTTTGGAACGGAGTCCCAGATAGGATAATTCGTAACAAAAGACGAATTATCCTATCAGGAACTCTGTTCCAAAACAACTTTCCAGAACGTCGTACCAACATGCCCCGGTTACTTCTGGCAAATGATGAAGGCATTGATTTCTTCAATAATTTGACACTAGGCAACCTCTCGACCCCTCGACCCTCGACTGCTCGGCGATCCACAACCCTAGACCCCCTCATGTCACATTTTGTCTGGTGTCAAAGGATTCAACAAAACCATGTCTTCATCATTAGGCGAAAGTAACAGGCGCATGATGGTACGAAGCTCTCCAAAGTTATTTTGGAACAGAGTCCCAGATAGGATAATTCGTAACAAAAGACGGATTATCCTATCAGGAACTCCGTTCCAAAATAACTTTCCAGAACTTCGTACCAACATGCCCCGGTTACTTCTGGCAAATGATGAAGGCATGGATTTCTTCAATACTTTGACACTAGGCAACCTCTCGACCCCTTGACCCTCGACTGCTCGGCGATCCGATAAAAAAGAAGAAGAGGAAGAAGAAGAAAAAAAAGAGGAGAATAAGAAATGAATAGAGGGGAAGAAGAAAAAAATAGAATATATTATTCTATTTTATCTTCTTCTCCTCTATTCATTCTTCTTCTCCTTGTTTTTTTTCTTCTTCTCCTTCTTTCGCTTCTTATTTTTTTTTCCTCCTGTTCTTCCTCGGCGACTCTCGACCCCTCGGCGATCCTCGACACTCAACCCCTCGACGACCCTCGACCCCCTCATGTCATGTCTGACATCACCCCTCATGTCATGTCCGACGTCCCCCCTCATGTCGATGTTATCGGGGAGGGGGAAGACGACAACGACGCTCAGTCCCTCATCACATGTCCAACGTCCCCCCTCATGTCATGTCCAACGTCGCCCGTCATTTTAACAAGAAAACATATACATCTGATATACATCTCATACATGAACATATACACATGAAAATTTATCTATCTATCTATCTAGCTCATCTCATACATGAACATATACACATATATACATGAACATATACACATATACATGAAAAAAACATATACTTATATACTTATATACCTATATACATGAACATATACACATATACATGAACATATACACATAAACATTAAAAAAAACATATACATATACATGAGGGCTCACTGTGGCAGGGGAGCTCGGCGAGGACGGTGGGCTGGAGGCCGGCGACGAGGACGGCGCGCGGCGAGGGGAGCTCGAGGCGGCGGCGGGGGCGGCGAGGGCGCCGGCGGGCTGGAGGCCCGCGATGAGGACGGCCCGTGGCAGGGGAAATCGAGGCGGCGGCGTGGGCGGCGAGGGCGCCGGCGCGCGGGGGCGGGACGGGGCAGGGGCAGGTCAACGGCGACGGCGAGCACGGCGCAGGGGCACGGGGCGATGGCGACGGCGAGCATGGCGCAGGGGCGACGGGGACGAGAGCTCGGCGGCGTCGGGGGAAATGAGATTGGGAAACTGAAAATTGCTAAGTGCCACTTATATACCCAGAGCATTGGTCCCGGTT
>LR738712.1:774717985-774730456 GCA_902687465.1 Secale cereale
TCTTTTCAGCAGCCCAAAGGGCGGGAAGGAGAGACCTTTGGTCCCAGTTCGTGCCACCAACCGGGACGAAAGGGGGGCATTGGTCCCGGTTGGTGCCACGAACCGGGACCAATGCCCCCCTTTAGCCCCAGTTGGTGCCACCAACCGGGACCAAAGCCCTTGTCCTGCCCCGCGGCGAAAATCTTTAGTCCCACCTCGCTAGTTGACATGGGCTGGGAGTGGTTTATAAGCCCCACTGCGGTGGCTGTATTGAACTCCTCTCTATTGCAGGCTTCTGGGCCTAACTCTGCGCGCTGCCATGTGAGCTTGCTCGGCCTTATAGTCCAGCTGCATCCTGGGCTGTAGGCCTTGCAGGCTCACAGGGCAGCGCCCATTTTTGTTATATTTTCCTTTTCTGCTTTATTTATTTCTAAGTTGTTTTTTGCTGTATTTAGAGTTTTTTTGTGAATATTGTTGCTTTAGGTAAAACCAATTACAAACTTTCTGTTAGTGCAAGTAGTATTCAAATTTGAATAGTTTCAATTTGAAATTATTTGTTTTCTTTGTTGCTTTATTTATTTTATTTTGTTTCTACTTACAACAAAATACTTATTGTTGCTATTTTTAATTTTCTGCAAGTTTTTTGTTTTGTTTTCTGCATTATTTATTTTCTTTTGTTTTTTGCTTTATTTTTTAATTCTTTTTGTTAGTGCCATTAGTTTTAGAAAAATTATAAACTCTCTGTTAGTGCCATTAGTTTTCAAATTTGAATAATTAAAATTTGAATTCTTTGAAATTTGTGTGAATCACAAGTTTGTGGTTAACTTTACTAAAAAATGAACATATATGCACCTATAGAGAAAATTCAACCTAAATTCATAGTTTTCAAATGAACTCTGAAAAAGTTGGCATAGCATGTGCATGTACAAAACGGACAATGGTATCATACTCGTCTGTTACAAAGTTGGCATGGTATCATCATAATAGTTGCGGAAAAAAGTCTTCACTTTTTCTTCGCTTGTGTCATTTGCTTATTGCGCCGTAACCATGGATAATCTTCATCGTTTATCAGGATGCTTGGGTCAGCCTTGACTTTGAAGGGAGGAATTTCATGAAACTTTTCATAATCTTCAGATATGTCTGTCTTGCTCTCCACTCCCAGGATATCCCTTTTTCCTGAAAGAATTATGTGGCGCTTTGGCTCATCGTATGATGTATTCGCTTCCTTATCTTTTCTTTTTCTCGGTCTGGTAGACATGTCCTTCACATAGATAACCTGTGCCACATCATTGGCTAGGACGAACGGTTCGTTAGTGTACCCAAGATTTTCCAGATCCACTGTTGTCATTCCGTACTGTGGGTCTACCTGTACCCCGCCTCCTGACAGATTGACCCATTTGCACTTAAACAAAGGGACCTTAAAATCATGTCCGTAGTCAAGTTCCCATATGTCCACTATGTAACCATAATATGTGTCCTTTCCCCTCTCGGTTGTTGCATCAAAGCGGACACCGTTGTTTTGGTTGGTGCTCTTTTGATCTTGGACAATCGTGTAAAATGTATTCCCATTTATCTCGTATCCTTTGTAAATCAATACAGTCAAAGATGGTCCCCTGGACAACAAGTACAACTCATCACAAACAGTGTTGTCACCTCTGAGACGTGTTTCCAACCAACTGCTGAAAGTCCTGATGTGTTCACATGTAATCCAGTCGTCGCATTACTCCGGGTGTTTGGAGCGCAGACTGTTCTTGTGTTCATCGACATACGGGGTCACCAATGTAGAGTTCTGTAGAACTGTGTAGTATGCTTGAGACCAAGAATATCCATCCCTGCATATTATTGAGTCCCTTCCAAGCGTTCCTTTTCCAGTCAGTCTCCTCTCGTACCGCGATTTAGGGAGACCTATCTTATTAAGGCCAGGAATGAAGTCAACACAAAACCCGATGACATCCTCTGTTTGATGGCCCATGGAGATGCTTCCTTCTGGCCTAGCGCGGTTACGGACATATTTCTTTAGGACTCCCATGAACCTCTCAAAGGGGAACATATTGTGTAGAAATACGGGCCCCAGAATGACAATCTCGTCGACTAGATGAAGTAGGACGTGTGTCATGATATTGAAGAAGGATGGTGGGAACACCAGCTCGAAACTGACAAGACATTGCGCCACATCACTCCTTAGCCTTGGTACGATTTCTGGATCGATCACCTTCTGAGAGATTGCATTGAGGAATGCACATAGCTTCACAATGGCTAATCGGACGTTTTCCGGTAGAATCCCCCTCAATGCAACCGGAAGCAGTTGCGTCATAATCACGTGGCAGTCATGAGACTTTAGGTTCTGGAACTTTTTCTCTGGCATATTTATTATTCCCTTTATATTCGATGAGAAGCCAGTCGGGACCTTCATACTGAGCAGGCATTCAAAGAAGATTTATTTCTCTTCTTTCGTAAGAGCATAGCTGGCAGGACCTTCATACTGCTTCGGAGGCATGCCGTCTTTTTTGTGCAAACGTTGCAGGTCCTCCCGTGCCTCAGCTGTATCTTTTGTCTTTCCATACATGCCCAAGAAGCCTAGCAGGTTCACGCAAAGGTTCTTCGTCACGTGCATCACGTCGATTGAAGAGCGGACCTCTAGGTCTTTCCAGTAGGGTAGGTCCCAAAATTTTGATTTCTTCTTCCACATGGGTGCGTGTCCCTCAGCGTCATTCGGAACAGCTAGTGCGCCGGGGCCCTTTCCAAAGATTACGTGTAAATCATTGACCATAGCAAGTACGTGATCACCGGTACACATGGCGGGCTTCTTCTGGTGATCTGCCTCGCCTTTGAAATGCTTGCCTTTCTTTCGACATTGATGGTTGGTCGGAAGAAATCGACGATGGCCCAGGTACACATTCTTCCTGCATTTGTCCAGGTATATACTTTCAGTGTCATCTAAACAGTGCGTGCATGCATGGTATCCTTTGTTTGTCTGTCCTGAAAGGTTACTGAGAGCGGGCCAATCGTTGATGGTCACGAACAGCAACGCCTTTAGGTCAAATTCCTCCTGTCTATGCTCATCCCACGCACGTACACCGTTTCCATTCCACAGCTGTAAAAGTTCTTCAACTAATGGCCTTAGGTACACATCAATGTCGTTGCCGGGTTGCTTAGGGCCTTGGATGAGAACTGGCATCATAATGAACTTCTGTTTCATGCACATCCAAGAAGGAAGGTTATACATACATAGAGTCACGGGCCAGGTGCTGTGATTGCTGCTCTGCTCCCCGAAAGAATTAATGCCATCCACGCTTAAAGCAAACCATACGTTCCTTGGGTCCTTTGCAAACTCCTTCCAGTACTTTCTCTCGATTTTTCTCCACTGCGACCCGTCAGCGGGTGCTCTCAACTTCCCGTCTTTCTTACGGTCCTCAATGTGCCATGGCATCAACTTGGCATGCTCTCCGTTTTTGAACAAACGTTTCAATCGTGGTATTATAGGAGCATACCACATCACCTTCGCAGGAACCCTCTTCCTGGCGGGCTCGCCGTCAACATCAACAGGGTCATCTCGTCTCATCTTATACCGCAATGCACCGCATACCGGGCATGCGTTCAGATCCTTGTATGCACCGCGGTAGAGGATGCAGTCATTAGGGCATGCATGTATCTTCTGCACCTCCAATCCTAGAGGGCATACGACCTTCTTTGCTGCGTATGTACTGTCGGGCAATTCGTTATCCTTCGGAAGCTTCTTCTTCAATATTTTCAGTAGCTTCTCAAATCCTTTGTCAGTCACAACATTCTCTGCCTTCCACTGCAGCAATTCCAGTACGGTACCGAGCTTTGTGTTGCCATCTTTGCAATTGGGGTACAACCCTTTTTTGTGATCCTCTAACATGCGATCGAACTTCAGCTTCTGTAATGCCCCGGATGTAACACTTTCCCTATATGGAAATATATAAACTTTGGCTTCATCATTTCCGTTTTGGGTTCTTCGTCTTTTCGGGTTTTCGTCATTTTGTCGTGTGCGTGTGTGCATTCATCCATGTCAAGTTGTCATGTGCATTGCATTGCATTTGTGTTGTCTTTTGCATCCGGTCCCACTCGTCTCTTCCCGTTGTCCGTTTCGAGTTCCAACGCTCTCACACGTGCCCGTGGCATCCCCGAGTCCTTCTTTCATGTTTGGCCGTGTAACATTTCCGGAATGGCGTGAGACTTGTCGTGCGATGTTGTTTTGGTACGTGTAGGCCGCCTGTCAAGTTTCGTCGCGTTTGGAGTTCGTTTGATACTCCAACAGTTAACCTCGTGGGCTAAAAGCACCTCCTCTTTGAGGCCCAAGACCCCCTCCACAACAGCCCACCAACCCAGCACAACCCTCGCAATCATCTCGGTTGTTGAATTGTGATCGCGTGGCCAAAAACCGCTCCTCATTTGGAGTTTCCTAGCTCCCAGAATCTATAAATTAGTCCACATCCCCGAAATCCCGGTGCAACCCTATTTTTCCTCCCGCTCCGCGCGCCGGACACGTCCGACCCGCCGCCAGATCACTCCGTCCAATCAGAGGCCGCCACGTCACCTCCGCCGCCACGTGGCGACCTCTCATTCGCCCGGCCACCTCACCCAGCTCCAACCACCGCCACCTCACCGCGCCTCCTCGCCGGACCGCCGCAGCCGCCGCCGGACCTCCGCGGCGAGCTCGCCGGACTTCGCTGGAACGCCGACGCGTCGCCACGAACTCCTCGCCGGAGTCCCTTCGCACCGCCCCGCCGCTCTTCCCGGCCGCCGCCGCGGGCGCGGGCCGACGCCGTCGCCACTGGCGCGCGCGCCACCGCCGCCGCGGGTTGGAGATCCGCGCGCCGCCGGGCCCCTGATGTCTACACACGCTTCTACTCTTGTAGACTATGTTGGGCCTCCAAGCGCAGAGGTTTGTAGGACAGCAGCAATTTCCCTCAAGTGGATGACCCAAGGTTTATCGAACTCAGGGAAGTAGAGGTTGAAGATGGTGTCTCTCAAGCAACCCTGCAACTAAGATACAAGAAGTCTCTTGTGTCCCCAACACACCTAATACACTTGTCAGATGTATAGGTGCACTAGTTCAACGAAGAGATGTTAAATGGCAAGTGATATGGATGGGAAAGCAAAGTAATATAAATCTGTAATAAAAAGTGCAGCAAGCAAACAAGTGGTAAACGTGAGCACAAATGATATTGCAATGGTGGAAACAAGGCCTAGGCTTCATACTTTCACTAGTGGCAACTCCCAACAACATTAACATAATCGAATCACATGATATTTCCCATAAAACATGCAAAAGGGACGCACTCGGAGGTCATTCCTTCGTGGTCAAGAGAGGACGAGAATTATGTAGGGCTACAAAAGCACACCTCAAAGTTCGTAGTTCTCAATCTAAGGATTTCCCAATGTCACCGCGGCCATCCAAAGAGAGTCCCACAATCACCACAACATATCTAAAGGATAGTCAAAGACAAGCACCAAGAGACTCTCAATCTTCAATCAACACACAAGAGAGGAAATCACTCATGAAAATATTGTTCTAATCCATGTCCAATAGACCGCTGTCACCTTGGTCTCGGGGATTATACTAGATAAAGACAAGTGAGTACATCAATCCAATACATAGAGGAAGGGGAAATATCATGGGATCACCCTAGATTAACATAGCCTATGATCACAACGAAGATCACATCATGGGAGAGAGAATTGACCACATAGCTACTGGTAAGAACCTCAGCCCCGAGGAGGAACTACTCCCGCATCATGGAGGGAGGAAGCAACGTCGATGGAGATGAATCCGGGGGCACTTCCCCGTCCCGGCAGGGTGCCGGCGCAGGAATTCTGGTCCCCCGAAGCTTGATGGCGATGGTGGCGGAGATCGGAATCGCGCCTGGAGAAAAGGGGTCTGGAATCAGGGTTTCCGCGACACGGTGTAAATATATGCCAAAGGGGGGCATCAGAGGGGGTCAGGGGTGCCCAGGCGCCCCCCCCCGGCGCGGCCAGGGGGGGGCGCGTGGGCAGGCCGCCTGGAGCCCCTGTGGGTCCCCTCCGGCCCTACTTTGGCCGCATGGAAGCTTCCGGAACGCTGATTTTTTATATAATTTTTCTGGATTTTTTCTGGCAGTTCTCATAATGTGAAAACCTGAAATACAAAAACAGCCGAAAACAGAAACTGGCACTGGGGTGCACTGAGTTAATAGGTTAGTCCAAATATGATCAAAAGTGTATGGAAGTGTATAAATAACATAGCAATATCATCCAAAAGAGGCATGGAGCAAGCAGAAATTATAGATACGTTTTGGACGTATCAACATCCCCAAGCTTAATTCCTGCTCGTCCTCGAGTAGGTAAATGATAACAAGAATAATTTCTGTGGTGACATGCTATTAACCATATAGGACTTTTTCATAGTCATATGACAAAAGCTTACTGAGACAATGAATCTATAGTAATTAAGTTGCCTCATGAGAAAATCACAAAGAACTGAAAGTTTTACAATATGATATTGAAACATCAAATAGATTTGTAATGAACATGATGTGCAAATATGATAAAGTGATATCTAGCTTGCCCCCTTTAGTGAAGCAAAACATAAATGCAGGGGCACCTCCAAGGTTTAAGTGATGACTAGATACAATGATTTCAAAATAAACGATATCACAATCATGCAAAAGACAATGCTACTTTGGGACAATGCACATTACACTCAGAATGACAATCATGCTCTCAGTTGTTGGTGCTTTTAAAAGAAGGTGGAGACTCTCGAACAGTGGCTTTTGTTGGCAAGGTTGAAAACCCATAGTCGGAAACTAAGACAAAACATGTACCAGAGCTCTTGGTTTTAAAACAGAGGTAATAATTTTTTTAGATCATGCATGTTTCGTCAACGAATGCTAGCAGACAACTCAATCACTTCTTGAGATGGACAAGTTTCGAGGAACGGCTCCCGAATGAGGACGATCACATCCACTTAATCTCCTTTGTTTATCACTGCCAAAGTTTTCTGATTTCTCATGAACAAAGCGTGAAGGAGGGTTTGTTTGTTATATTATCTTTTTGAGCCGGGCGCACTCAATGCCAGTTCCTTCTCGTATTATGGGTTTGCACATTATACATGCAATCCCGGGGTGAAGCTTGTCCAACTTAAAAAGATCATGAATTAACTACTACTTCCTCATGAACTTAAAACAGAGGCACAAAATAGGAATGCTTTTTCTTTGAATAATTTCGAGATGGTACATGCAAGTCTCCGTTAGGAATGGCAGGTAAATACCATGTAGGAAGATATGGTGGACTCATATGGCATAACTGGATTAAAAGGATGTGGATGCACAAGCAGTCAGTCCGCTTAGTACAGGTGGAGGTTAGCAAAAGACTGGGAGCGACCAACTAAGAGAGCAATGACGGTCATAATCATGCAGAGCGACAAAGCAACATTGAATCAGGCATGGAAGTTATATCGCTACTCAGAAATAAAAGATCATCAAGGCTTGACAGACTTTCTTTACAGTCTTAAATATGCGTGACCATACGCCAAGTCAATCAAAATAAATTCTTGAAGGAAGATATTACTAAACCATACCACATCATAGGCAAACAGACCATGTTGGTACTCCAATAACACATTGGGAACCCCCCAGCTATTTGAGACTAACCATAAGAAAACCTGAACTACTAAGCGCCATCGTGCACGTAGCATCTTTATCATAGACATATCAACCAATGCAACGGAAGCAAACTCTCTTAATAAGATAAACATGATAATTAAAGAGAGTTCAAGCAACCAACTAAACGAAAGCTCTTTAAAAAGATAAGCATGAAAGTTAAGAGCTAAGCATGATAGTAGCTATTGAAAGACAAAGAACACACACAACAAGGATAGACATGAAAATTCTATGTTATGTTCTAGGTAGAAGTGGAGCGTGTTTCTCTCCCACATAAAGAAAGCTGAGTTCCGACTCGTTATGAAAAGCTAAAGGAAATTAAAAGGAAACTAAAAGCAAGACGCTCCAAGCATAGCACATAACACATGAAGTGATTAAAATATAGTGGAACGAAAGACGAACTGATAATGTTGATGGAGAAGGGGATGCACGGGGGCATCCCCAAGCTTAGATGCTTGAGTCTCCTTGAATATTTCTTGGGGGTGCACGGGGGCATCCCCAAGCTTGAGCGTTTGACACTCCTGAATCTTTTTATCATCTTCCCTCGCACACTTGAAAACTCCCTTCATACATAACTCATCATAATCTGATTAGCGAGGTTAGTACCCATAATAAAATAATTGTACCTTGCTGGAAATAAAGATATTCTTGAAGTTCTACTGTTTCTCAAGATTGCCAAAAGGTTTTTGCAAAGAAAAAGCAAGCTCTAGGTTTGCAAAATGAAGGAAAGGCAAAACAGGACAGAATCTGTGAAAAACAGAACAGCAGGTAGTAAATGATTTTTCCGGGGCACTTCTGCAACTCTAATCAAAAAACTCAAAACAGACGCACGAAAGACAATTATATAGAGCACACTTTCGAAAAAAATCAGACCAAAAAGATGATCTGGTGATTTTATACGAATTTTTCTATCCAAGGACAGAATCTGTTTCCTGGACAACACGTCACAACTTTTGAACTTTCTTGCAATCAGAGGCTACACTTGGCACAAAGTTGAAAAGTAAAGATACAATCATGATGCTACTGTAGTAACAACATCAAGACACAACAAAAGAAAAATAAAATTTTATTCATTGTGGGATGCCTCCCAAAAGCGCTTTCTTTTATGCCTTTAAGCTAGGCATAAGACTTTAATGATGCTCTCGTAAGAATAAGAGCTGAAGAACAAAAGAGAGCATCAAGAAGCAAATACCAAACACATTTAAGCCTAACATTCTTCCTATGCATAGGAATATTGCAATAGAATAATTCATTGAAGCACAAAGCAATAAGCATAGGAAGACAAAACAAGTGTAGCTTCAAAACCTTCAACATAAAGAGAGGGAACTTGATATTATTGAAATATCTACAAGCATATGTTCCCTTCTCATAATAATTTTCAGTGGGATCATGAATAAACTCAACAATATAAGCATCACATAAAGCATTGTTACCATGATCCACATGCAAAAAGGTACCCTTACTCTCCATATAAGCATAATCTTTCTCATTGGTAATAGTGGGAGTAGGACTATCATAAACAACTTGAACACTATAGATTAATTGTGTATTAGGAGGGTGGTGTTCAACAAGGGAGTAATTCCCTCCATGATTATGACAAGTTTCATAAGGATAATTTCTCCTTATGTCATAGGTACCTTTATAATCACTATAGATTGGAGTTATAACATCATCATAGTAGAGAAGAGCATTATCATTGCTAGCAACTATATTTGTAATCATGTTGTCTTTATTCTTACTAGCAAAAGAATTATCAATTATCACATCACTAGTGGGTAAAGGATTTGCAACCCTATCATCCCCAAGCTTAGAGCTTCCCATATCATCACTTTCAGAGTTGGTACCAAAAAGATTTTCAAGATCATAAGTAGCATTATCATCATTTTCCCAATCACAATAAGTAACATGCATATCATAATCAAAATCATCTTCAATAGTACCTACAGACGTATCATCAAGATGATAATTAAGGCAATAAACTTCACCTTCTTCTTTAAACTTACAATCGTTAGGATAAAAGTTGATGGGAGGAATATGCTCAGGCCAGGTTGATACCCATTCTTCTTCTTTCTTGCTCCTCTTCCTCCTCCTCTTCTTTTTCTTCTTCTTAACCTTAGGAGGGAGTGGTTGGAGATGAAGCTTCTCCACATATCCTGGTTTATCATTAGAAACAAAAGGGCAAACTTGGGAGAAACTCTCCTTTTTATTAGCAGAAATATAAGAGACATTTTTATACTTTGGTAAAGTTCCCTCCTTTATAATCTTACCTATGTAATCATTTTCATGGCAATTAACAACACAATAGAGATGGCAATTTTGCAAAGTGTTTTTTATTCCTATGGCATTAACATCTAGCCATGAAGTCTTTTCTGATAACTCTTCACACATCAAAAATAACATAAGCTCATCATAAAGATCAGAGGTGATCATGTTATCACACAACCGGTTAACAGTTATGTTTTGAAAGTTCATGCATTGAAAATTAAAGTGACCCTCTATACGGCAAAGTTCACAAGTAAAAGGATAAAGGTCACACAATTCTCTAGCAATTTCATTTAAATCTCTGACCCAAGTGATTGTTCTTTCATGCTTATGTTGCTTATAATACTTCTCTTCTTCAATCATAGGCCTTTCACAAGGTCTATCCACTCCACAAAAATTAACATGCTTATATAAAACTTCATTTTTAGGAATTGGATCATGCATGTTGCAATCATCATGAACAATTTCATTTTCTTTGCAAGTCTCTTTAAAAGGTTTATGATACTTGATCCAATCCTCCTTAGGCATATTAAGATGTGAAGCAAAAGATTTGAGGAAATCAACAAGGAGTTGAGAATCAAGCCCAAACTTAGCACTAAACTTATTAAAACTTGTAGTTTCAACAAAGGACTTAATGCAATCATACTCATAAATTATACCTGACTCTTTACCTTTGTCGATCTCCCAATCTTCAGTGTTGCGTTGAATTCTTTCAAGGAGTTCCCATTTAGCATCAATCTTTTTGTTTGTGAAAGAACCCATAGAGGAAGCGTCGAGCAAATCTTTATCCTGTCGAGAAAGCCTCGCATAGAAATTAGTAATAATCATATCTTTGGGGAGCCCATGGTTAGGACATTTTAGCATTAACGTTTTCAGTCTCCCCCAAGCTTGAGCTATGCTCTGTCCGTCATGAGGATAAAAATTATAAACATAATTCCTATTCTCATGGACTTCATGAAGAGGATAAAACTTGGAGTAAAAGAGAGACTGGATCTCTTCCCACTCCAGCAGGTGAGAGTCATTTAGTAGCCTATACCATTCCAATGCTTTTCCTTTCAGTGACAAGGCAAATAATTTCCTCATGACAAACTCCCTTGATACACCTGCAAGCTTAAATAATGAACATAATTGTGACAGATATAGCAAGTGTTCACCGGGATGTCTGTCTCCTGCATAACGATCAGCCAAAACATAATCGATAATACCAGCTGGTATTTTATAGGGCACAATTTCAGTAGGGGGAGGAGCAACCACCACAGGTGTGGGGCGTCTTCCCGCAAGCAACGATCCAATAGCAAGGTTGTCCATAAGCATACCTAGTGAAATAAAAACAAGAAACAAAAAGATTTAATTGCAAGATCTAAAGATATACCTTCAAGCGCTCACCTCCCCGGCAACGGCGCCAGAAATAGCTTGATGTCTACACACGCTTCTACTCTTGTAGACTATGTTGGGCCTCCAAGCGCAGAGGTTTGTAGGACAGCAGCAATTTCCCTCAAGTGGATGACCTAAGGTTTATCGAACTCAGGGAAGTAGAGGTTGAAGATGGTCTCTCTCAAGCAACCCTGCAACTAAGATACAAGAAGTCTCTTGTGTCCCCAACACACCTAATACACTTGTCAGATGTATAGGTGCACTAGTTCGGCGAAGAGATGTTAAATGGCAAGTGATATGGATGGCAAAGCAAAGTAATATAAATCTGTAATAAAAAGTGCAGCAAGCAAACAAGTGGTAAACGTGAGCACAAATGGTATTGCAATGGTGGAAACAAGGCCTAGGCTTCATACTTTCACTAGTGGCAACTCCCAACAACATTAACATAATCGAATCACATGATATTTCCCATAAAACATGCAAAAGGGACGCACTCGGAGGTCATTCCTTCGTGGTCAAGAGAGGACGAGAATTATGTAGGGCTACAAAAGCACACCTCAAAGTTCGTAGTTCTCAATCTAAGGATTTCCCAATGTCATCGCGGCCATCCAAAGAGAGTCCCGCAATCACCACAACATATCTAAAGGATAGTCAAAGACAAGCACCAAGAGACTCTCAATCTTCAATCAACACACAAGAGAGGAAATCACTCATGAAAATATTGTTCTAATCCATGTCCAATAGACCGCTGTCACCTTGGTCTCGGGGATTATACTAGATAAAGACAAGTGAGTACATCAATCCAATACATAGAGGAAGGGGAAATATCATGGGATCACCCTAGATTAACATAGCCTATGATCACAACGAAGATCACATCATGGGAGAGAGAATTGACCACATAGCTACTGGTAAGAACCTCAGCCCCGAGGAGGAACTACTCCCGCATCAGGGAGGGAGGAAGCAACGTCGATGGAGATGAATCCGGGGGCACTTCCCTGTCCCGGCAGGGTGCCGGCGCAGGAATTTTGGTCCCCCGAAGCTTGATGGCGATGGCGGCGGAGATCGGAATCGCGTCTGGAGAAAAGGGGTCTGGAATCAGGGTTTCCGCGACACAGTGTAAATATATGCCAAAGGGGGGCATCAGAGGGGGTCAGGGGTGCCCAGGCGCCCCCCCGGCGCGGCCGGGGGG
>LR738712.1:774730512-774760412 GCA_902687465.1 Secale cereale
GGGCGTGGGCAGGCCGCCTGGAGCCCCTGTGGGTCCCCTCCGGCCCTACTTTGGCCGCATGGAAGCTTCCGGAACGCTGATTTTTATATAATTTTTCTGGATTTTTTCTGGCAGTTCTCGTAATGTGAAAACCTGAAATACAAAAACAGCCGAAAACAGAAACTAGCACTGGGGTGCACTGAGTTAATAGGTTAGTCCAAATATGATCAAAAGTGTATGGAAGTGTATAAATAACATAGCAATATCACCCAAAAGAGGCATGGAGCAAGCAAAAATTATAGATACGTTTTGGACGTATCAGCCCCTCTGGTCGCCGCCGCCGGCCTCCACCCTCCGGGCCCCTCCGGTCGCCGCACCACCTCCCTCCGTCCATCTCCTCGCCGGAATTCCTCGGTCTCCGGTCATCTTCTTCGTCTCCGGTCGTCTTCCTCCCCAACTCCGGCAAACTTTCAGATCGGGACGAGATCCACTACTCCCTCCATCCAAACACCGTCCCGCAGCCCGGATCCCTCCATCCCGCGTTGACTTTTGGAGGTATAAAATTCCACTAAGTCCCAGTTCTGTAACGTTTTGTTGCCTCCTTTGCATGCCCGTAACTTTGTGCTCGTAGGTCCGTTTTGTGCATATGATATGTCAAAATGATCGTGGTGATGTGTACTATGTTTTGTTCCATTGTGTCATGCTTGTTTGAGTCCATCTAGATGTCTTAATATTCATGACAAGAGTGCTACTTGATATAAACTGCTGCTACTTGTTATTTTCACGCCATGTTTGAGATGTGATAACTTGGTGCATGTTTATCCAAATGAAGCAAATGATATGTCCAAATGTTCATCATGAGATGCTCTACATGTTGGTTGTTGTAGCATGCATGTTAGAGTTCACATTGCCATGTTTATCCCTGTTGCAAAAGTGCATGTGGCTGTTAGGTTTTATAACTTGTTACGAGATGCCTAGTTGAGGAGCTCGTTGCTATTGATGTGATTGTCCCCATGTCACATGCTGATATGTTTTGGACTCCCCATCATGTGTTCTTTGATGTGGTGCAAACCACTTGCCATGTTATGCTTTGAGGTGACTTAAACATGCTCACAAACATGCCATGATAATATTGCTGTTTTAACACTTAGTGAAATTTCACTAAGTCTGGAATCTGTAATATCCTGATGCTATGTTTGCTTGTTGTTCTAGGCAAATCCATGTTAGTTTTGGGGTGGCCATTGATGATTCCTTGTTGTATATGTTGTTGTATATCCATCCATGCCCTCACATGCTCATTTGGGTTGCTGTAGCATATTTAACTCTTGCTCCCAAGTTGCTATAAAATACTACTGTCGGGTTTTTAGTGTCATGATCAAAATGTTGTAGCTTGTTGCTATTGATCCATGCCTCCTATGGAGATTCTCCAGTGGAGTTGTTTGCTGTAGGATATGTCTACTTCATGTCCATGCTTCTTGTCACCATGTTTGAGTGCTGTAGAGTATATATTTCTTGCTCCGAAGTTGCTATGTGGCTGTTAATTTCAGCTTTGCATTGTTTCTTGTTA
This sequence comes from Secale cereale, assembly GCA_902687465.1. Lineage (NCBI taxonomy): Eukaryota > Viridiplantae > Streptophyta > Magnoliopsida > Poales > Poaceae > Secale > Secale cereale. Next base: position 774,732,059 of record LR738712.1, read on the forward strand.
GGGTGTATCTTTTAGCCCGTTGCTCCGTTTTGAGCAAGTACTATATGAAACTTGTGTGGTTTTGCATGTAGATTCATAATATCATCTTGTTAACATGTTTTGGAGTATGTTGCTTGATGTTTTGGTGCATCTTGCACCGTTGCCATGCTTATCTTGTCTTGATCATATCTTCTAGACGGTAGCTCCGTTTTAAACAAACTTTATATGAAACTTGACTAGAATTTCGTGTAGATTGTCATGGTGCATTTTAACTTGCAGTTATCAACTTTAACTTAAGGCTTGTTCAGTTCTGGGCTAATTTCAAACTATGCGCATGAGGGCTTACCGGAATTGCCTTAAGTAGTTTTCCGGCCTCATTTAAACCTGCTGTTTCTTGTGTTGTTTCTCTGTGCTTCCTACCCTGCCATGTTTTGCATCCTAAATAGACTTGTCTTGCATCCTACTTGTTTGAGTATGTTGTCATGTTTCTTGTGCTGTTTCTCTGTGCTTCCTATGTTGTCTTGCTGTGCATCCTAAGTGCATCTGCAGTGCTTCCTTAGTGCATCAGCCATGCATCCTGTAGTTTGCGCATTGCATCTTGTTTGATTTCGTGCCTCGTGTGTTCTTGTGTTGAGTAGAGCCGGAAGCCGAGACCGAGTACGAGAACGAGGTTACTACCGAGGTTGAGAACGAAGAGCCCTCTTACGATCCCATCGACGACTCGACAGGCAAGATGACCTGATCCAGATATCATTACTATCTTTGCCTATTGCTAGAAGTCTCGATCTTTAGCTTATTGCCTCGATGCCCATGTTTGTCTGTCAGCCTCCTATTGTAACCATGAATCTGTCTAACCACCCAACCTATGCAAACCTTTGATTGGCTACGTAGGCTTCGCTCAGCCCCTCTTATAGCATTGCTAGTTGCAGGAGAAGATTTGAAGATTCTTGCTTCATGTTGAAGCTTGTTGGGATATCACACTATATAAACGCTTTAATGAAATCATCTATATATTGGTAATGGGTGGAAGGCTAAGCCTCTTGCTTGGTGATTTGTTCCACTCATGCCGCCCTAGGAACCGTATAAACCGTTGTTATGTTCCTTGCTTTTGCGTTCCTCACACGGTTGGGGTTATGGGACCCCCTCGATAAACCGCTTAGCGCTAAGTCTTTTCCAGCAAGTCCCAACTTTGGTACTCCATTTGCCTAATAACTAAAACTTGCATAGGGCTTTGCAAACCCGAGTTCATAATTAACAACCCCCGGGCCAGTGCTCCACATGAGTGTTGGTCCAAATTGGGCAGACTGCGGGGCCACCACGAGGAAACTCGAGGATTGGTATATACCTGTAGGCTGACCTATCCGGTCGTGGCCTGAGACTAGATACGCGCGGCTACTGTCAGGGTGTCGGCACGCCGGGAGGATTTGCTGGATTAGTCTTACCTTAGTCGGAGTATCTTGAGCACGGGATTCCGAGTATACTCGGGCCTTCCCACCTTGGTGTTGCGACTCCGCGGATCGTGGGCTTGTCATGGGCCATGTTGGAACACCCCTGCAGGGTTTTGAACTTTCGAAAGTCGTGCCCGCAGTTATGTGGCAGATGGGAATTTGTTAATATCCGGTTGTAGAAAACTTGACAGCATGTTCAGAACACACTACCAGTGTGAGTACCGTGATGGTCATTTTCCGAAAGGGGTTCGGGAAGTGAACACCGTGGGGTTATGATTGACGTGCTTAGTTAGGATCACTTCGTGATCACCTTATCGCTCGTGGCACTTCTCTTCTCGCTCTTATTACGTAAGCTAGTGCTAGTGCTGCTGCAGCCTTTTATTCTTTCTTCAGCCTTGTTCCACACCCAAGGCTTAGATAGTTGTGTTACCCGGGAACGGGATTGCCGAGTCCTCCGTGGCTCACAGATTCTACACCACACCAGATGTAGGTACCATGGTGAGCTACTCAGGTGACGGCACAGAGCTATACTGGGAGTACGATGAGGAACGTAGCCGTGACTATGTGCACTATTCCGATGATCAGTAGTGGTTTCTACTAGGGGCGATTTGAACCTGTGGCTTTATGTATGTTTGGTATCTTTCATTTGGATCTTCACTCGTAGCCGGGTTGTGATGTTATTTGAATGATGTTTGGCTATGTAATGAATTGTGTGATGTGGCGAGTGTAAGCCAACTATCTCTTTTGTTTTTCATCCCCATTTTTACATGAGATGTGCAAAGATACCGAACTTGAGATCATTCCAGAATGGGCTTATACCTTTAAGTCGTGCCTCGACACGTAGGAGGTATAGTCTCATCCTGGACATTACAAGTTGGTATCAGAGCTATACTGGGAGTACGATGAGGAACGTAGCCGTGACTATGTGCACTATCCCGATGATCAGTAGTGGTTTCTACTAGGGGCGATTCGAACCTGTGGCTTTATGTATGTTTGGTATCTTTCATTTGGATCTTCACTCGTAGACGGGTTGTGATGTTATTTGAATGATGTTTGGCTATGTAATGAATTGTGTGACGTGGCGAGTGTAAGCCAACTATCTCTTTTGTTTTTCATCCCCATTTTTACATGAGATGTGCAAAGATACCGAACTTGGGATCCTTCCAGAATGGGCTTATACCTTTAAGTCGTGCCTCGACACGTAGGAGGTATAGTCCCATCCTGGGCATTACAAGTTGGTATTCAGAGCCTTCTCCGACCTAGAAGCCCCCACTGATTGATCGAATCGTTGACGGTTGAGTCTAGGCACACACTTAAAATGTTTTGAGTCCTATATATATATCGGAGAGTAGGAATTGTTTTGCTCCTCATCTCTTTTCACTCTGGTGAGGACTCCTGACGATTACTCTTGCCTCTTCTACTCTCAAAATTTCACCAATTTTTTTTTAGGAATCTCGTGAGTATTGTTTGGATTGTTCCGATGTCTTTGTGACGAGAACATTGTTCTCGATGCCTCCTGTCATTTAGGGGTTGTGGCAGTGTCCCGGGGAGTTGAGCTCCGAGGTGTTGTCGTCACAAATATATCGCAGCAGTTCTGGAATACTTAAGACGACCGACATCGAAAACTCTCCTATGCGGTTAGTGGCAAGATAACCCCGACATCACCTAGTACTGGGGAGGTAGTTCGGGAGTATTGCCATAGCTTGTATAGTAGATGCGTTTCGAAGGTCCGAGGTAGACGGTTTTCGGAAATAACTGGTTATGTGTTGAAGGATGGATACAGCTGGATGTAGGATTAGAGTTGAGTGCGCGATGCTTCCCCTGTATCCCCGACACCTGATTGCATAACTGGAAACTTTTGGAAATTAATAGGTGGGTTCATCTAGTAGATCATAGGCATTCTTCCAACGAATGCATGATATGGAGTTCGGGGTTCTACATTGAGTGAAGTAGTTTTATGGCCGTTGTTCCGATCGGGAGTTGCATCTTAAAGGGTCCTTGGCTATGCTGATTTGGGGATTGCAAAACCCTTTTGTAGCACGTTCCATAAGCTTTCAGCACGAATATGTCGAACGAAACTTCTATCTTGTATTTGTTCTATATGTTCCTTGTTGTTTTTTTTATTTACCTTTTGTCTCCCAAGTGGCTTCTCATGAAGAATGTTGTTACTATTAAACTGAGAATTTCATTCGTTCCTCTTGTGCGAATGATTCTTGTGAAGACTATGTTGCAATTCTAGCCGTTGATTCAGCTTATATCTTTCTTTCAATCAATGGCTAATAGTGGTCATCTCTTTCAGGATGGCTCCTAAAAGGGTTCCCAACGCTAACCCAGAGGGTGAAGAGGTTCCTGATCGTCCTCCTTCCCCTCCTCCTCCGTCTGAGGCCTGGAGAGCAATTATGCAAGCTACGAATCAGAACACCCAGATGCTTATGCAAATGATGCAGAATATTCAAGCAAATCAAGCAAATCAGGGTGCTCATGGGAACCAAGACAATTTGTTCAACCAATCGCACTTTGCTACGCTCAACCAGTTCTTGGCAAATCAACCAAAGGCATTCAGTTACTGTGTGGAACCTCTAGATGCTGAAGACTGGATAATAGCTATCAAGAAGCATTTCGAGTGCAGTAACGTCAGGCCCGAGGACTATGTGAAGTTTGCAGCCTTCCAACTCAAGGACCAAGCAGCTGATTGGTGGCAGCAGTACAAAGACTCCAAAGCAGGGCGTGTAATCTCCTGGGATGACTTCTGCAAGGACTTTCGCTCTCACCACATTCCAACAAGTGTCATCGAGGGTATGCGTGAGCAATTCCGCAACCTGAAGCAAGGCTCAATGTCTGTCTACCAATATAATGTCAAGTTCTAGAACCTTGCCCGCTATGCCAAGCAAGACATCCCAGATGCCAAGAGCAAGATCTATCAGTTCCGAGGTGGTCTGAAGGATGAACTCCAACTTGCTCTCACCTTGTTCGAGCCTGCTGAGTTTGATCAATTCTATAACATGGCACTTAAGCAAGAGGCAGCCCAGCTCAAGATGGAAGCTTCCAAAAAGAGGATCAGAGACGCTGTTCACTCCTCCTCTTCTTCTCAAGTGGTCGCAAAGCAACATAAGTTTTGGCTTCCACCTCCTCCAGTGATCCGAGCTCCCAACCACAACAACAAGAATTCTGGCAGCCGTGGTTTCTCCCACCCACACAACCAAGGCAATCAGTTCAAGTCGCAGTACCAAGCTCCAAGACCAAGTGTTCCTCCTCCTCGTCCACTTTCTGAGGTCACTTGCTACAAATGTGGTCTGAAGGGTCATTATTCCAACAAGTGCACCAACCCAAGGCGCCTTCCGCCTCCTCCACCTGTCAGTACTGCTATTGTCAAGCACAATCCCAGGCATGCAAGAGTGAACCTGATGAGTGCAGCTGAAGCAGAAAATTCTTCTGATGTGATAATTGGTAATCTTCCAGTTAACTCTATTCCTGCAAAAGTATTGTTTGATTCTGGTGCATCTCCCAGTTTCATTTCAAGACCATTCTTCACCAAGCATAATTTCACTTCGGTATTTCTGGATAAGAAGTTGTCAATTACCTCTCCGGGCAAGCACATGACTTCCAACTTGAGGGCTCCGAATGTATCTATTCGCATGGGTGATTACCGCTTTCTGGCTTCTCCGGTTGTTCTCGGCAACTCCGACATTGATCTTATTCTTGGGATGGATTGGCTTTCTCAGCATGATGCTCACATTGATTGTGCAAATAAGGAAGTTAAGATTACTCATCCTAACGAAGACGTGATTATCTTCGCCTCTCGAGATAACACAATCAGGCTATTCTCTCTCAATGACAAGGGCGAGATTAATGCCATCTCTCAAATTCCGGTGGTCAATGAATACGAAGACGGTTTTCCCGAAGAGCTTCCAGGCATGCCTCCGCATCGTCAAGTTGAATTTGTCATTGAACTCGAGCCTGGTATTGAGCCAGCATGCCGGCGTCCGTACAAGCTCTCCCCTGAAGAGTTGAAGGAGTTGAAGAAACAGCTTGATGAACAAGAGCGTATGGGTCTTGATCAGGCCTAGCACGTCTCCTTGGGGCTGTGGTGTCTTATTTGTCAAGAAGAAGGATGGAACGGAGCGCCTTTGCGTTGATTACCGACCATTGAACAAGAAGACAATAAAGCACAAGTATCCGCTCCCCAACATCAATGAACTGTTCGAGCAGCTCAAAGGAGCTAAAGTGTTCTCAAAGCTCGATCTCCGGATGGGTTATCATAAAATCCACATTCGTGAAGAATATATCCACAAGACTGCTTTCAGAACCAGCTACGGTTCCTATGAATATACAGTCATGTCATTTGGCCTCGCTAATGCTCCACCTACCTTCTCGAGAATGATGCGCTACATTTTCAACCCCTACACCAACGAATTTGTGCTTGTGTATTTGGATGACATCTTGGTATTCTCCAAGAATGAAGAGGATCACGAAAAGCACCTCCGTCTGGTTCTCGACAGACTCCGTGAACATAAGTTCTATGCCAAGTTCTCCAAGTGCGAATTCTGGCTCGATAAGGTCTTGTATCTGGGCCATATCATCTCCGCTGACGGTATTGCTGTTAACCCCGAGAAAGTTGAAGCGATTGTAAACTGGTGATAACCCTCAACCGTAAGGGATCGAGATAGTCTTCGCGAGTAAGAATAACCCAATTTATTGATTCGACACACGGGGAGCCAAAGAGTATTTATAAGCTTTAACAGTTGAGTTGTCAATTCAACCGCACCTGAAATATACTAACTTGCAACAAAAGATAAGTGGTAACAGTGATATGATAGTGATGATAGTAATAGTAAAAGTAAACAACAAAAGTAAATAGCAGTAGTAAATGGCAAAAGTAACAACTAGTGACAAGCAAGGTTTAAAATATTGTAGGCTAGGGAGATGGATGGTTGGGCGTTGCATGGATGAGATAGTTTCTAACTCGGGGCACGGCACACGGAAAAGTAATGATCATCTAGGCAAATATCAAACATTAGGCATGTATCCCATAGGTAGTTGTACGTGCTTGCAATAAGAACTTGCACAACATCTTTTGTCCTACCATCCCGCTACGAACGGGGCCAAAAGGAACTAATGGATATTAAGGTGCTCCTGTCAAAGAGCACCGGAACAAAGCAATGAACTCAATGGATACATGTAATCCTCAAACTACGGACCATCCCCTTTGGTGTCCCAAGCTGTCACTTTTGGGATCGCCGGTTCCGAACCGTAACAGGTGCATACAACTCATAGATAGGATCAAGAACACAAATATATTCATGCAAACACATATGGTTCAGATCTGAAATCATGGCACTCGGGCCCTAAGTGTCAAGCATTAAGAATAACAAGTTGTAGCAAAGATGATAAACACCATACTAGATGATAGGCAACATGCCCCCAACAATCTGACGAACTACATGATCTAACTCATCCAATCCCTACCATTCCCTTCGCCTACAGCAAGGGAATTACTCACACATGAAGGGGGAAGTCATGGAGAGATGAGGAAGTGGTGATGATGATGACGATGGCGACGATCTCCCCTCTCCGGAGGCCAAATCAGCCTCCAGATTAGCCCTCCCGAAGAAGAACAGAGGGTGGCGGCGGCTCCGCGACGAAAAACAGCGAAAGGACTTCCGATCTCGGATTTCTGCGTCGGGAGGAAAAATACGGGCTAAAGTAGGGCACCAGGGGGTGTGGGCCCCACCCAGGCGCCCCCCCGGCGCGGCCCAGGGGGGAGGGGGCGCCCACAGGGCGCCTGGGCACCCCCTGGCCTCCCTCTGGCCCCACTTCTGGCATTTGGTTTCCTCGGGTGCGTGGATTTTTCGTGATTTTTCGTGGATTTTTCTGAGATGCTTAAAAATCCGTTTTCCTGCACACAAATAAACCATACAGGCAGCTCTGCTGAAAACAGCGTCAGTCCGGGTTAGTTTAGTCCAAATCATGCAAGAATGAGGTCAAAACAATATCAAAAGTGTTTGGAAAAGTAGATACGTTTGAGACGTATCAACTCCCCCAAGCTTAGCATATTGCTTGTCCTCAAGCAATTCAGTTCAACGAACTGGACGCGACAAAGAAAACTTTGACAGACTCTTTTGCTTCATTAGATGTATATAAGCATGTACTACGAAAAGAGTTCAGCAAGTATTAAAACAGTACTTATGAGAACAATGCAAGGAGCAATCCTTCTTTCGAGTGACCAGTCACAAATAATTAAGAGTAAACAATATATTACCGAAAATCAAGACAAGATCACATTGCACATAGCTTGAGCATATTCAGGTGGTATCTCGCTAGCCTCCATGAGTGAAGCAAAACATAAATGCAGAGACTCCTCCAGAGTTTTTAAAGGAGACTAGAACTAAGAATTTCAGAATAAATCATATCACAAGTATGCAGAAGACAATGTAATACTTTGGGACAATGCACATTACACTCAGAATGACAATTATGCTCTCCTAGTCAGTGCTTTGAAGAAAGAAGGTGAGACTCTCGAACCGTGGCTTTTATTGGCAAAGTTGAAAACCCGTGATCGGAAACAAAAACTAAACATGTACCAGAGCTCTTGGTTTTAAAAACAGAAGTAAATATGTTTTTGAGAGGTGCATAATTCGTCAACGAATGCTAGCAGATAACTCAATCACTTTTTAAGCCAGACAAGTTTCGAGGAACGGCTCCCGCATGAGGACGATCACATCCTCTTAATCTCCTTTGTTTATCACTGCCAAAGTTTTCTGATTTCTCATGAACAAAGCGTGAAGGAGGGTTCGTTTGTTATATTATCTTTTTGAGCCGGGCGAACTCAATGCCAGTTCCTTTTCATATTAGTGGTTCACACATTATACATGCAATCCAGGGGTGAAACTTGTCCAACTTAAAGGGATCATGAATTAACTACTACTTCCTCATGAGCTAAAACATAGGCACAAAAAGAGAAATGCTTTAGATTAATTTCGAGATGGTACATGAAAGTCTTCGTTAGGAATGGCAGGTAAATACCATGTATAGGAAGGTATAGTGGACTCATATGGCATAACAGGTTTAAAGGTTTTGGATGCACAAGCAGTCATTCCGCTTAGTACGGGTGGAGGTTTAGCAAAAGACTGGGAAGCGACCAACTAGAGAGCAATAACGGTCATAATCATGCAGAGCGACAAAGTAACATTGAATCGGGCATGAAAGTGATATAACTATTCTAAAACTCAAAGATCGTCAAGGCAAAGTAGACTTTTTAGTCTTAAACATGTGTAAGCATGTGCCAAGTCAATCCAAAAATCCTCTAAAGGGAAATACCACCTTAGTATGCCAGACTATAAACAGCGCGATGCATGTAGATCATTTCAATAACACATTATGTACTCTAGTTATTCGGGACTAGCCACAAGGAAAGCATGAACCACTGAAAGAGCATTGTAAACATAGCACTATGTCGCTACAAGCTGGTCTCTAGATCATAAGTACATGCATATGTACAAAAGTAGAAACAATAAGAGTTCATACCGGTCTTCCTTGTTGCTTCCTTTCAGTCGATCTTCGTCATTACTGCTTGTCACTTGCACGATCGAACGTAGGAAATATAATCAAATGCCATCACGGACTCGAGCTGATCTCTGAAAACAAAGCAAACTAAAGAGAGAAAGGAAATCTTTTTGGGTTTCTTTTTTTTTAAAGGTTGAATAAAAGCAAAAGAAAGAGAAAATCTTTTTGTTGTTTTTGCAAAGAGAGAAACAAAGAAGAACGGGCAAAAACTTCGAAAAGATCAAAGCGAATAAAACGGATAATACAATGAAAAAGTGAGAAGGGCACGTACTCCCCCAAGCTTAGGCTTTTGGCCTAAGTTGGTAGCAGCTACTGCCCCCAGGAGCCTCCTGCTCCAGGGGTATGGTGGTGAGACCAAGGGTCGTAGAAGGATGATGGCGCGTACACCGAACTCCTCGGAGTCTCCCACGAGGAAGGTTCCGAGCGCCAAACAGAGGAAGACCCTTCACCAAACTCGGTGACGGTCTCATCCTGAAAATGTGGTATCTCACCGTGCCTCTCCTCGTCGGGCACAACCCCCTCCGTGGGGTTATGGAACTGATGCTGGACCATGAACTCATCGAACTGGACAACATCAAAGGACCATCCGTTCCTGCGAGAAAAATCAAACAAAAGAGGTGCAGGTAGACGGATCTCGCGTTCCGCAGTAGTTCCGAAACGCAAGATACAAACAAGGTTATCAAGCTCAGAACCCATGGTAACAAACTTATGCCTTTTCATAGCAGCAATATCAAAGCTTAAATAAGTAAAAGGAGTATCATCAGGGTGTGGGGTGCCTCCAAGATGCTCTAAGATGAGCGTGGCATAAATGCCACCATATAAGTCCCCCTTGTTACCGTTCATAGCAAGGCGTCGAGCAATTAAGGTACCAATGTTACAATCAGACCTCCCTGAGAGGGCTGCTGCCAGGATAGCAATATCCGGAGCAGAAATGCTGCTCGTGTTGTCACGAGCTAACACCCCTCTAGCAATATAATATGCAAAATACCTGAGGTGAGGAAACAAGATACTGGAGATCTTCGACCGATGAATATCCCTCGTACCCATGCTGCAGAGAGAGTTGATGACGGTCTTCAGCTCGGAGGGCTGAGTGGCCATCCTTGCAGTCCTCCCAGCGTTCGGCACACCTATTACTTCACAAAAATTTCCCAAAGTCATGGTGATAAGATCATTATAAATTTTAAACTCAATAGCACCTGATTCAGGATTATATCTAAAACTGTTAATGAAAATGGAAGTGAGTCTTTGATACTGAGTAACACGGCTGGTGACGAGCCGTGTCAAACCTGCATTAGCACAAAGATTATAAAACTCATCCTTGATTCCCGCAGCTTCCATGAATTCGTCACATGGATATGTCATCGCACGTGCTGGACTTGTGTCTTCCAACAACTCCAGGGGCACATGATCTTCATTATAGCTCACCCTGGCAGTCGATGGTGAAGCTGTGGCTCTAGTGACTCGATCGGAGTGTGCGGGCCTCCTCTTCTCAAGCCATCATTTTGCCCTTCCTAACAAACTCATTTCTGAATTTTTTTACGATTTACAAAAACGAGGAATAAAACAAAGTGAGCTAAGGCAAACTACTCAACTCACTTGCCCAAGGCATAAACTTGCATCAAAACTTGGAAAACAACTTTCTACACATGCATGCAAGCTCATCTCTATAGCACCAAGAACTACTAAATACTCACAAATGAGGCCACCAATCAAAAATCTAATTGGAGGGGTGGAGGAGTCACATACCAGGGAGTATTTGCTCAAAATTTCAGCTCAAATGATGGGTTGTAGAGAGAGATCGAAGAATCGCCCCCAAGAACAGCAAGAATAGCAAGAACAAGACCAGAACTCGGGTTTCTGGAAAAAGAGAGAGAGAGGGGAAGAAGAAGTACCTAGAGGGGGGTCCCGTGGGCCCCAGGCGCCCTGTGGAGCTGGCCGCCTGGGCCACTGGTGGCCCCCCCTGGCTGGCTCCAGGACTTTCCGGGTCTCTCTCGTTGTGGAAAATTTTAATATAATTTTTCTGGAATTTTTCTGAAAACTTCACTGTTGAAAATTTTTCGAAGTTCAAAAAGCTGCGAAACTCTCTGAAAACTTGAGGCAGTTAGTAGTATTGTGAAGCTTCAAAAACACAGATACTTGGTACAGCAAATATGACAACACTAAAAACAAATAAAAACATAGAAAGCTCAACTTTTTATCCATATAAAACACGTTCACTAGTAAGGTTGATCAAGTCTTACCAACAAACAAGCGGTATATAGAACAAAAAGTCTCACCTCCTACGAAGTAATCACTGAACTTTTACCTTGATGGACATTGTCCCTACCATGATAGTTTTGTATTTGTGAGGCACATGTAGTGGACAGTCCCATTCTCCAATTTTCACGGTCTCGATATTCTCTATAGAGTTGAGGGCATGCCTCCTGTCGGTCTTCTTCGGAAAATATACCGTGTGTTCTTTATCATTCACATGAAAGGTAACCTTCCCTTTGTTGCAATCAATAATAGCACCTGCGGTGTTAAGGAAAGGTCTACCAAGAATAATGGACATGCTCCCATCCTCGGGCATGTCAAGCACAACAAAATCAGTAAGAATTAAACAATTAGCAACTTTAACTGGAACATCCTCACAAATACCTATCGGAACAGCGGTTGACTTGTCAGCCATCTGAAGGGAGATATCTGTAGGAATTAGTTTCTCTAAACAAAGCCTCTCGTAAAGAGAGAGAGGCATAACACTCACTCCCGCTCCAAGATCACATAAAGCAGTTTTGACATAATTATTCTTTATGGAGCAAGGAATGGTGGGTATACCTGGATCACCGAGCTTCTCAGGAATCTTTCCGCTGAAAGAATAGTTAGCAAGCATAGTAGATATTGCATCATTAGGAACTTTTCTTTTGTTAGTCACAATATCTTTCATATATTTTGAATAAGGAAGTAACTTAATAGCATCAGTCAAAGGAATTTGAAGAAAAAGAGGTTTAATCCATTCACAAAACTTATTGTAATGCTCTTCTTCTTTAGATTTGATGGACTTACCTGGAAAGGGCATGGGTTTCTGTACCCATTGTTCTTTCTCCTTCCCATGTTTTCTTACGATGAAGTCTTCTTTAGTGTACCTCTTACGTTTGTCAGGTGCTTCTTCTTCTCGAACTTCAGGCGGATCATTCTTCTCATTATCATTACCTTCAGGTTCAGCACCGTCTTCAGTCTCAGCATCGGAAATAGATACACTGTTGGGATCAATAGCTGTCTCTTTATCTGCAATAGGATCACTAGAATTGTCAGTCTCTTTATGTTTCTTTTTCTTATTTGGAGAGACAACAATTTCTTCTTCCTGCATTTGAGAATCTTGCTCGATTCTCTTCGGATGTCCCTCTGGATAAAGAGGATCTTGAGTACTAGTTCCTCCTCGGGTCTTAATCCCAAAAGCCTGCAATTTATCTTGTTTGGCATTGTTAGCAAGCAAATCTCTTTGCACATTAGAAATTTGATCAAGCTGAGTTTGAACCATATGAAAATGCTTCACAAGACATTGAACATCATTAACTGTTCTATCTAAAACACCAAGCAACTTTTTCATAGCAAGGGAATTATCATGCAACTGACTTTCTATCCTCTTATTAAAATGATTCTGTTTCATAATAAAATTATCAAACTCATCTAAACATTGATCAGGAGGTTTACCATGAGGGATGTCACTTGCGTTGAAATCTAAAAGAGAGTGTACCTCTACCATAGGAGGGTGAGTGGTAGGCTCACACAGCTTCTCAATATGGGGTAGATTCTTCACATCTTCAGCTTTAATACCTTTCTCTTTAATAGGCTTCTTTGCTTCTCGCATATCCTCGGGGCTTAGAACAAACATGCCCCTCTTCTTTGTTGGTGGAGGTGGTTCAGGGACGGACCAATCTTCATGGTTCTTGGCAATTCTGCCCATTAAATCTTCCGCGTTGTTCGGTGTTCTTTTCCTGAAAACACAACCAGCAGAACTGTCCAGATAGGACCTAGATTCATCAGTTAGACCAGCATAGAATATATCAATTAATTCATTCTTAGGAACTCCATGTCCTGGTCTAGCCTGAATCAAACCGCAGTACCTCCCCCAAGCTTTAGGGAGGGACTCATCCTGCAACTGTTTAAAGTTATAAATTCTTTGTAAAGCAGCATGTTGCATATGAGCAGGAAAGTACTTATCAACAAAAGAGTGAGCTAAGTCCCGAGGACTCTTAATAGAACCGCATGGGAGTGAATCATACCATGCTTTAGCACCTTCCTTCAAGGAGAAAGGAAGAAGCTTGGTCACATAAAAGTAGCGTATCTTCTCATCTGTGGTAAACAGGCTACCTAGCTCACCAAGTTTAGTTAGGTGTGCAATAGCATCATCATTTTCTCTGCCATAAAAGGGGTCAGCTTCAACCATAGGTATAAGTGAAAGATCAACAGAGAAATCAAAATCAGGATCATCAATGCATATAGGAGATGTAGCAACCTCAGGATTAGGAACGGTATTGTTTTTCAAAGAGTGTTTTTCAAATATTTTCTTAATAGTTTCAGGGTCAGAGCCGGCAAACTCTGTCAGTTCCCTGCATAAATCTTCATCAAGTATATAGTAATCATCATCAAGGAGCCTCTCCTGGAGTTTACTCAAATCAGGATAATCATAAGTTTCACCAATAGGGTAGCGAGTAACAGGAAGTTCAATTCCATATTTTTCAGCAGCAGCAGTAATTTGTTTCTCAAGAGCATAACCAAGTGAACTAATATCATCATCAAAAGTAGTAGAAGCATCATCAAGTGTATCAGACATAGTAACAGATTCAGTAGGAGCATCATGTGGTGGGGGTGAGGCGAACTTACTCATGACAGAAGGTGAATCAAGTGTAGCACTAGTGCTCAGAGCAGTACCTCTTCTTGTAGTGGATCGTAAGATCGGAACCTTGGGGTCTCCTTTCTTACCCATAGTGAATAAAGTGCAGCAGGTAGGATACCTCAAGTAGACTTGTAAATATTGCTATGCTCCCCGGCAACGGCCCCAGAAAACGGTACTTGATAACCCTCAACCGTAAGGGATCGAGATAGTCTTCGCGGGTAAGAATAACCCAATTTATTGATTCGACACACGGGGAGCCAAAGAGTATTTATAAGCTTTAACAGTTGAGTTGTCAATTCAACCGCACCTGAAATATACTAACTTGCAACAAAAGATAAGTGGTAACAGTGATATGATAGTGATGATAGTAATAGTAAAAGTAAACAACAAAAGTAAATAGCAGTAGTAAATGGCAAAAGTAACAACTAGTGACAAGCAAGGTTTAAAATACTGTAGGCTAGGGAGATGGATGGTTGGGCGTTGCATGGATGAGATAGTTTCTAACTCGGGGCACGGCACACGGAAAAGTAATGATCATCTAGGCAAATATCAAACATTAGGCATGTATCCCGTAGGTAGTTGTACGTGCTTGCAATAAGAACTTGCACAACATCTTTTGTCCTACCATCCCGCTATGAACGGGGCCAAAAGGAACTAATGGATATTAAGGTGCTCCTGTCAAAGAGCACTCGAACAAAGCAATGAACTCAATGGATACATGTAATCCTCAAACTACGGACCATCCCCTTTGGTGTCCCAAGCTGTCACTTTTGGGATCGCCGGTTCCGAACCGTAACAGGTGCATACAACTCATAGATAGGATCAAGAACACAAATATATTCATGCAAACACATATGGTTCAGATCTGAAATCATGGCACTCGGGCCCTAAGTGTCAAGCATTAAGAATAACAAGTTGTAGCAAAGATGATAAACACCATACTAGATGATAGGCAACATGCCCCCAACAATCTAACGAACTATTACATGATCTAACTCATCCAATCCCTACCATCCCCTTCGCCTACAGCAAGGGAATTAGTCACACATGAAGGGGGAAGTCATGGAGAGATGATGAAGTGGTGATGATGATGACGATGGCGACGATCTCCCCTCTCCGGAGGCCAAATCAGCTTCCAGATTAGCCCTCCCGAAGAAGAACAGAGGGTGGCGGCGGCTCCGCGACGAAAAACAGCGAAAGGACTTCCGATCTCGGATTTCTGCGTCGGGAGGAAAAATACGGGCTAAAGTAGGGCACCAGGGGGTGTGGGCCCCACCCAGGCGCCCCCCCGGCGCGGCCCAGGGGGGCGCGCCCACAGGGCACCTGGGCACCCCCTGGCCCCCCTCTGGCCCCACTTCTGGCATTTGGTTTCCTCGGGTGTGTGGATTTTTCGTGGATTTTTCTGAGATGCTTAAAAATTCGTTTTCCTGCACACAAATAAACCATACAGGCAGCTCTGCTGAAAACAGCGTCAGTCCGGGTTAGTTTAGTCCAAATCAGGCAAGAATGAGGTCAAAACAATATCAAAAGTGTTTGGAAAAGTAGATACGTTTGAGACGTATCAACTGGGAACCTCCTCAGAACGTCAAGCAACTCCGAAGCTTCCTTGGTCTTACTAGCTATTGCAGAAGGTTCGTTGAGAACTTCTCCAAGATTGCCAAGCCTCTCTCCAACTTGCTGCAGAAGAATGTCAAGTACAACTGGTCTCTGGATTGTGATGTGGCATTCAAAACTCTCAAAGAAAAGCTCATCTCTGCTCCAGTTCTTACCCCTCCAGATGAGTCCAAGCCCTACAAAGTATTCTGTGATGCTTCTCTTCAAGGACTTGGTGGTGTTCTAATGCAAGACAAGAAAACTGTGGCATACACCTCTCGTCAATTGAAGCCAAGTGAGAAGAACTACCCCACACATGATCTCGAGCTAGCAGCTGTGGTACACGCCTTGATCACGTGGAGACACCTTCTGTTGGGCAGAAAAGTCAACATCTTCACCGATCACAAGAGCTTGAAGTACATCTTCACACAGCCAAACCTGAACCTTCGCCAGACTCGTTGGGTTGAAATGATCCAAGAGTATGATCCAAGCATCGAATACACACCTGGCAAGGCCAATGTCATTGCAGATGCCTTGAGCAGAAAGGCATATTGCAACAGTCTCCTTATCAAGCCGTTTCAGCCTGAGCTTTGTGAAGCATTCAGGAAGCTCAACCTCCAAGTTGTTCCGCAAGGCTTTCTTGCAAATCTTCAAGTTGCTCCTACCTTGGAAGATTAGATCCGTGAGGCCCAACTCAGTGATGCTATGGTGCAGAAAGTGAAACATGGTATTGCAAAGGGTACTCCCAAATACAAGTGCTATCGCGTTGATGAGAGAGATACCTTGTTCTTTGAGGACAGATTTGTGGTTCCCAAGGGTGATCTCAGGAAGCTCATAATGAACGAGGCACATGACTCCCTCCTTTCGATTCATCCTGGAAGTTCTAAGATGTACCATGACTACTATCATATTGCTTTTAACCCTTTGTGAACTACAAGGCCGGAGAGATTGATAACCTCTCTGTACTCGTTGGGAGCAAAGTTATTTGTATCTGTGTGCAGGTCCACGTTGATTGCTAATTGCGCCGTTAGCAGTTGACACCTACCTGTTGAACCTAGGAGTCTCTGGGGATTCGATCCTTGGCATCTTTGCTAGGGGAAAACACTTCTACTTACCGCATCTTACACCTTCCACTTGGGGTAACCAACGAGGGGTTCGAGGCCCATCAAGGAGTATTTTCTGGCGCCGTTGCCGGGGACTCCACTCTTCAGGATAGGGGAGTTGCATGCTATCTTTTACCTTTGCTTTTTAGTCTTGTTAGTTTACCTATCATTTTTACTTTAGTACCTTTTTATCGAAAATCACAAAAATAGTTATCTTGCTTGCTTGCTACTATGGGTTCCACCGAGAACACCAATTTGTGTGACTTCACTAGTCACAACAACGATGACTTTATCAGCACACCTATCACTACACCTGCCACTTCAGCACCTTCATATGAAATTAAACCTGCTTTGCTGAACTTAGTTATGAAAGAACAATTCTCCGGTGCTGGAGATGATGCTGCTTTACACTTGAACAACTTTGTTGAACTTTGTGATATGCAAAAGTACCAAGAAATAGATGGTAATATTGTTAAGCTTAAGCTTTTTCCTTTCTCTTTGAGAGGAGGAGCTAAAATTTGGTTTCAGTCTTTGCCTAGAAATAGCATAGATTCATGGGACAAGTGCAAAGATGCTTTTATCGGAAAATACTATCCACCTGCTAAAATTATCCAACTTAGAAGTAACATAATGAATTTTAAACAATTGGATAATGAACACGTTGCCCAAGCTTGGGAACGTATGAAGTCTCTTATCAAAAACTGCCCTATTCACGGTTTGACTACTTGGATGGTTATCCAAACTTTTTATGCAGGCTTGAATTTTACCTCGCAGAACTTGTTAGACAAAGCCGCGGGAGGAACTTTTATGTCAACTACACTTGGTGCTGCCACAAAGCTTCTCGATGAGATGATGACCAACTATTCCCAATGGCACACTGAACGCGCTCCAACAGGTAGGAAGGTAAACTCTGTCGAGGAGATTTCCTCCCTCAATGAAAAAGTTGACTTGATCATGTCTCTACTTTCGAAGCAATCTACTGTTGATCCTCGTGATGTTCCTTTAAATTCTTTGATTGCTCAAGAACAAGTAGATGTTAACTTTATCTCTAGAAACAATTTTAACAACAATGCTTATAGGAGTAACTTTGGTAACAATTCTAGACCGTTCCCCTCTAACTCTTATGGGAACAACAATGCTTATCCTAGTACCAAGAACTCCAATACTGAACTAGAGACTATGCTTAGGGATTTCATCACTACCCAAAAAGCCTTTAATAAGAATGTAGAAGAGAAACTACATAAACTAGATGATCTTTCTTTTAAGGTAGACCACTTATCCAATGAGGTAAAATTGCTAAAAATTGAAACTTCTCCTCTTAAGGAGAGGGAAGTCATCCCTATTAATGCTACTCAAGTACAAATTAATGAAAATATTAGGATGATGGCTAAGCTTAAAGAAAGATGGGCTAGAGAAAGGGAGGAAGAGGAAAGAATTAAGAGCCTTCCTACCCACCACCCTGTTGCTACTATCCAAGTTATTGAGGATGTTCACACTCTTAGCACCCAATGTACTCCTGGTCCCAATGGACCTATTAATGGTGATGCTATAGAAACTACCAAACAGGTGAGACTTAAGGACACCACTACCACTTTACTTGATGCTCGTGACCTTGATTTTGATAATTGCACTCTTACAGAAGTTATTGATTTCCTTCACAAAATGTCTAGAGATCCCCGCACTAGCACGCTTAACCTTGCCTTCACAGAGCATATCACTAATGCTCTCATCAAAGCTAGGGAGGAGAAACTTAGAGTAGAAGCCTCCATACCTAGAAAGCTAGAAGATGGTTGGGATCCTATGATAAAAATTTATTTGAATGACTTCTCTTGTTATGCATTATGTGATGTTGGTGCTAGTACCTCTGTTATGCCCAAAAGGATATATGATATGCTTAAATTGAAACCTTATGATTCTTGTTCTTTTGGTGTTCGTCTCGTTGATTCTTCCATAAAGAAACCTTTGGGGAGGATTGACGATGTTCTTATTGTTGTCAATGATAATTATGTGCCCGTTGATTTTACTATTATGGATATTGAATGTGATCCTTCATGTCCAATTATTTTGGGACGTCCCTTTTTGCGCACCGTTGGTGCTATCATTGACATGAAAGAGGGTAATATAAAATTTCAGTTTCCCCTCAAGAAAGGGATGAAACACTTCCCTCGTAAGAAGGTCAAGTTACCTTTTGAGTCCGTTGTACGGGCTAGCTATTCTTTTACGTTTGATAAAACTTGATCTATGCATTATGCCTAGCTTAAAGGCATAAAAGAAAGCGCTTTTGGGAGGCAGCCCACATGAATAAATTTTTTGCTTTTGTTGTGTCTTGATGTTTTTTACTGCTGTAGCATCATCATTGTATCTTTGCTTTTCATATTTGTGCCAAGTATAGCCTCTGATTGCTAGAAAGTTCAAAAGTTGCGAGGTGCTGTCCAGGAAACAGATTCTGTCCTTGGATAAAAAAATTCGTATAAAATCACCAGATCATCTTTTTGGTCTGAATTTTTTCGACAGCGTTCTCTATATAATTGTCTTTCGTGAGTCAGTTCTGAGTTTTTCGATTTGAGTTGCAGAAGTATCCCGAACAGGTCAATTACTGCCTGCTGTTCGGTTTTTCACAGATTCTGTCCTGTTTTGCCTTACCTTCACTTTGCAAATTAAGAACTTGCTTTTTCTTTGCAAAAACCTTTTGGCAATCTTGAGAAACAGTAGAACTTCAAGAATATCCTTATTTCCAGCAAGGTATAATTATTTTATTAAGGGTACTAACCTCGCTAATCAGATTATGATGAGTTATGTATGAAGGGAGTTTTCAAGTGTGCGAGGGAGGATGATAAAAAGATTCAGGAGTGTCAAGCGCTCAAGCTTGGGGATGCCCCCGTGCACCCCCAAGAAATATTCAAGGAGACTCAAGGGTCTAAGCTTGGGGATGCTAATGGTCCTCGAACCCCTCGTTGGTTACCCCAAGTGGAAGGTGTAAGATGCAGTAAGTAGAAGTGTTTTCCCCTAGCAAAGATGCCAAGGATCGAATCCCCAGAGACTCCTAGGTTCAACAGGTAGGTGTCAACTGCTAACGGCGCAATTAGCAATCAACGTGGAACTGCACACAGATACAAATAACTTTGCTCCCAACGAGTACAGAGAGGTTGTCAATCTCTCCGGCCTTGTAGTTCACAAAGGGTTAAAAGCAATATGACAGTAGTGACAGATAGTATTTTGCAATAGTAAATAAAATAGCGGAAAGTAAATAGTGTATGTGATCAATGATGGTAATATGGACCGGAGTCTCATGATGTTCACTAGTGATGTCTCTCTCCCAAAAGACGATAAAACAGCTATGTGAGGTAAACAAATTACAGCTGGGTAATTGACAGGACCACGAACGCAAACCAATGCTGACTACATTGCAAGAAAGGTTGAGGTTCAAAGCATGGGCGGTACGCCAAAGTAAGTAGACCGAAATCCATCAATATCTACTACTAATCATCCACCTTGAGATATCTATCCAGAACATCTCGCTGGTATTAAGTTGCGAGTCCCACCCATAGTGTAAACTCAATGCAACAGACAACTGCATTAAAAGAACTTTGCGTAAAGTAAACAATCCTTGCACCCGCGGGCACAAGCACCGTTGTTTTCCCCCTTGTGGCAACAACACATCCCCTAGACTCATGTTTCTGTCACTCAAGCTAGTCATCGAGGGGCATGAACCCACAATCGAGCATAACGTTCCCACTTGGAGTCACTACCTACTACTCGGCCAAAGGAATAAATAACAACGGAGAACATGCAAGAATTACTTATGAACTAAAATATAAAAGAGGTGAATCAAATATATTACTCAAGATCAATCTGAACATAACTCATAATCCATCGGATCCCAGCAAACTCAACATAGCAACAGCATAAGGATTACATAGGTGCCTCGATCATGTAGGGCAGCTCACGAGGACTAATTAGTGAAGCACAAGAACTGGAGGAGAACATCACATAGCTACTGGTCATGGACTCATGGTCCAAGGGAGACTACTCACGAGTCATCCGGGAGGCGTCCATGGTGGTGGAGAAGCTCCCGGTGATGATCCTCCCCTCCGGCAAGGTGCCGGGAAGAGTTCTCCTGGTGCTCCCGATATTGGAAGCGGCGGCGGCGGCGGAACTGAGATGTGATCGCGAAAAGAAGTCCTGTTTCGAGGGTTTCGGAGAGTCCTTCAAATATATGCCAAAGTAGGGCACCGGGGGGCTCTCGGGGGGCCGAGGCGCCCCCCGGCACGGCCCAGGGGGGGGGCGCCCACAGGGCGCCTGGAGCCCCTGTGGCCCCCCCTGGCTGCCCTTCGGACGCAGTGTTGTTTCCGGTTCGCTGATTTTTTATATAATTTTTCTGGATTTTTCTGGGCAGTTCTCGAAACGTGAAAACCTGAAATACAAAAACAGCCGAAAACAGAAACTGGCACTGGGGTGCACTGGATTAGTAAGTTAGTCCAAATATGATCAAAAGTGTATGGAAGTGTATGAATATCATAGCAATATCACCCAAAAGTGGCATGGAGCAAGCAGAAATTATAGATACGTTTTGGACGTATCAACATCCCCAAGCTTAATTCCTGCTCGTCCTCGAGTAGGTAAATGATAACAAGAATAATTTCTGTGGTGACATGCTATTAACCATATAGGACTTTCTCATAGTCTTATGACAAAAGCTTACTGAGACAATGATTCTAAAGCAATTAAGTTGTCTCAAGAGAAAATCACGAATGACTGAAAGTTTTACAGTATGAAACTGAAACATCAAAAAGATTTGCAATGAACATGATGTGCAAATATGATCAAGTGATATCTAGCTTGCCCCCTTTAGTGATGCAAAACATAAATGCAAGGGCACATTCAAGGTTTAAGTGATGACTAGATACAATCATTTCAGAATAAACGATATCACAATCATGCAAAAGACAATGCTACTTTGGGACAATGCACATTACACTCAAAATGACAATCATGCTCTCAGTAGTTGGTGCTTGAAGTGCTAGAGCTTTTTATTTTGAAACATGGAAGCAATTGTGTCTACGGTAGTAGTACTTCATATGTGTCATGTATAAAACATCTTATAAGTTGCAAGCCTCATGCATCGAATACCAATAGTGCTCGCTCCTTGTCCTAATTAGCTCGGATCCCCATGGGTTATCATTGCATTGCATATGTTTTAACCAAGTATCACAAAGGGGTACCTCTATGCCACCTGTACAAAGGTCCAAGGAGATAGATCGCATTTGATTTCTCGTTTTTGATAGATCTCAACTTGAGGACATCCATACCGGGACAACATAGAAAATAGATGATGGACTCCTCTTTAATGCATAAGCATATTCTCATGAGAGATCGAGGATTAAGGTCCAAGCTAAAACTTCCACCATGATGCATGGCTTTGGTTAGCGGCCCAATGTTCTTCTCTAACAATATGCATATTAATTCAACCCACGGTAAATCACCCTTACTTCAGATAAGACGAACATGCATAGCAACTCACATGATATTCAACAAAAGTGTGACAGTTGATGGCGTCCCCAGAAACATGGTTACCGCTCAGCAAGCAACTCATAAGAAATAAGATACATAGGCAACATATTCTTTACCACAATAGTTTTTAGGCTACTTTCCCATGAGCTATGTATTGCATGGTTAATTTGCTTAGTGCAGGTGGAGGTTTAGCAAAAGACTGGGAGCGACCAACTAAGAGAGCAATGACGGTCATAATCATGCAGAGCGACAAAGCAATATTGAATCAGGCATGGTAGTTATGTCGCTAGTCAGAAACAAAAGATCATCAAGGCTTGACAGACTTTCTTTACAGTCTTGAATATGCGTGAGCATACGCCAAGTCAATCAAAATAAATTCTCGAAGGAAGATATTACTAAACCATACCATATCATAGGCAAACAAACCAAGTTGGTACTCCAATAACACATTGGGAACCCCCCAGCTATCTGAGATTAACCATAAGAAAAACCTGAACTACTAAGCACCATCATGAAAGTAGTATCTTTATCATAGACACATTAACCAATGCAACGGAAGCAAACTCTCTTAATAAGGTGAGCATGGTAATTAAAGAGAGTTCAAGCAACCAACTAAATAAAGGCTCTTGAAAAGATAAGCATGAATACTAAGAGCAAAGCACGATAGTAGCTATTAAAAGACAAAGAACACACACATCATAGATAGACATGAAAATTCTATGTAATGTTCTAGGTAGAGGTGGAGCGTGTTTCTCTCCCACATAAAGGAATGCTGGGTTCCGACTCGTTATGAAAAACTAAAAAGAAAACTAAAAGCAAGACGCTCCAAGCATAGCACATAACACATGAAGTGATAAAAATATAGCGGAACGAAAGACGAACTGATAATGTTGATGGAGAAGGGGATGCACGGGGGGCATCCCCAAGCTTAGATGCTTGAGTCTCCTTGAATATTTCTTGGGGGTGCACGGGGGCATCCCCAAGCTTGAGCGCTTGACACTCCTGAATCTTTTTATCATCTTCCCTCGCACACTTGAAAACTCCCTTCATACATAACTCATCATAATCTGATTAGCGAGGTTAGTACCCTTAATAAAATAATTATAACTTGCTGGAAATAAGGATATTCTTGAAGTTCTACTGTTTCTCAAGATTGCCAAAAGGTTTTTGCAAAGAAAAATCAAGTTCTTAATTTGCAAAGTGAAGGTAAGGCAAAACAGGACAGAATCTGTGAAAAACAGAACAGCAGGCAGTAATTGACCTGTTCGGGATACTTCTGCAACTCACATAAAAAAAACTCAGAACTGACGCACGAAAGACAATTATATAGAGAACGCTGTCGAAAAAATTCAGACCAAACAGATGATCTGGTGATTTTATACGAATTTTTCTATCCAAGGGCAGAATCTGTTTCCTGGACAGCACCTCACAACTTTTGTACTTTCTAGCAATCAGAGGCTATACTTGGCACAAATATGAAAAGCAAAGATACAATGATGATGCTACAGCAGTAAACAACGTCAAGACACAACAAAAGCAAAATTTTTATTCATGTGGGCTGCCTCCCAAAAGCGCTTTCTTTTATGCCTTTAAGCTAGGCATAAGACTTTAATGATGCTCTCGTAAGAATAAGAGCTGAAGAACAAAAAGAGAGCATCAGGAAGCAAATACCAAACACATTTAAGCCTAACATGCTTCCTATGCATAGGAATATTGCAATAGAATAATTCATTGAAGCACAAAGCAATAAGCATAGGAAGACAAAACAAGTGCAGCTTCAAAACATTCAACATAAAGAGAGGGAACTTAATATTATTGAAATATCTATAAGCATATGTTCCCTTCTCATAATAATTTTCAGTGGGATCACGAATAAACTCAACAATATAAGCATCACATAAAGCATTGTTACCATGATCCACATGCAAATAGGTACTCTTACTCTCCACATAAGCATCATGAAGAGGATAAAACTTAGTATAAAAGAGAGACATAAGATCCTGCCAGTCCAGCAAGTGTGAGTTATCGAGAAGCCCATACCAATCTGAAGCTTTATCTATAAGTGATACGACAAACAATTTCCTCATGACAAACTCCCTCGATACACCTGCAAGCTTAAATAATGAACATAGTTGTGACAGATATAGCAAGTGTTCACCGGGATGTCTGTCTCCTGCGTAACGATTAGCCAAAACATAATTGATAATACCAGCTGGTATTTTATAAGGCACAATTTCAGTAGGGGGAGGATCAACCACCATAGGTGTGGGGCGTCTTCCCGCAAGCAACGATCCAATAATAGGGTTGTCCATAAGGACAACTAGTGAAAAGACATAAAGAAAACTGAAAGGTAAACTAACAAGACTAAAAGCAAAGGTAAAAGATAGCGTGCAACTCCCCTATCCTGAAGAGTGGAGTCCCCGGCAACGGCGCCAGAAAATACTCCTTGATGGGCCTCGAACCCCTCGTTGGTTACCCCAAGTGGAAGGTGTAAGATGCAGTAAGTAGAAGTGTTTTCCCCTAGCAAAGATGCCAAGGATCGAATCCCCAGAGACTCCTAGGTTCAACAGGTAGGTGTCAACTGCTAACGGCGCAATTAGCAATCAACGTGGACCTGCACACAGATACAAATAACTTTGCTCCCAACGAGTACAGAGAGGTTGTCAATCTCTCCGGCCTTGTAGTTCACAAAGGGTTAAAAGCAATATGATAGTAGTGATAGATAGTATTTTGCAATAGTAAATAAAATAGCGGAAAGTAAATAGTGTATGTGATCAATGATGGTAATATGGACCGGAGTCTCATGATGTTCACTAGTGATGTCTCTCTCCCAAAAGACGATAAAACAGCTATGTGAGGTAAACAAATTACAGCTGGGCAATTGACATGACCACGAACGCAAACCAATGCTGACTACATTGCAAGAAAGGTTGAGGTTCAAAGCATGGGCGGTACGCCAAAGTAAGTAGACCGAAATCCATCAATATCTACTACTAATCATCCACCTTGAGATATCTATCCAGAACATCTCGCTGGTATTAAGTTGCGAGTCCCACCCATAGTGTAAACTCAATGCAACAGACAACTGCATTAAAAGAACTTTGCGTAAAGTAAACAATCCTTGCACCCGCGGGCACAAGCACCGTTGTTTTCCCCCTTGTGGCAACAGCACATCCCCTAGACTCATGTTTCTGTCACTCAAGCTAGTCATCGAGGGGCATGAACCCACAATCGAGCATAACGTTCCCACTTGGAGTCACTACCTACTACTCGGCCAAAGGAATAAATAACAACGGAGAACATGCAAGAATTACTTATGAACTAAAATATAAAAGAGGTGAATCAAATATATTACTCAAGATCAATCTGAACATAACTCATAATCCATCGGATCCCAGCAAACTCAACATAGCAACAGCATAAGGATTACATAGGTGCCTCGATCATGTAGGGCAGCTCACGAGGACTAATTAGTGAAGCACAAGAACGGGAGGAGAACATCACATAGCTACTGGTCATGGACTCATGGTCCAAGGGAGACTACTCACGAGTCATCCGGGAGGCGTCCATGGTGGTGGAGAAGCTCCCGGTGATGATCCTCCCCTCCGGCAAGGTGCCGGGAAGAGTTCTCCTGGTGCTCCCGATCTTGGAAGCGGCGGCGGCGGCGGAACAGAGATGTGATCGCGAAAAGAAGTCATGTTTCGAGGGTTTCGGAGAGTCCTTCAAATATATGCCAAAGTAGGGCACCGGGGGGCTCTCGGGGGGCCGAGGCGCCCCCCCGGCACGGCCCAGGGGGGGGGGGGGCGCCCACAGGGCGCCTGGAGCCCCTGTGCCCCCCCCCAGGCTGCCCTTCGGACGCAGTGTTGTTTCCGGTTCGCTGATTTTTTATATAATTTTTCTGGATTTTTCTGGGCAGTTCTCGAAACGTGAAAACCTGAAATACAAAAACAGCCAAAAACAGAAACTGGCACTGGGGTGCACTGGATTAGTAAGTTAGTCCAAATATGATCAAAAGTGTATGGAAGTGTATGAATATCATAGCAATATCACCCAAGAGTGGCATGGAGCAAGCAGAAATTATAGATACGTTTTGGACGTATCAGATGCACCCATGCATCCCCTTCTCCATCAGCATTATCAGTTCGTCTTTCGTTTCGCTATATTTTTATCACTTCATGTGTTATGTGCTATGCTTGGAGCGTCTTGCTCTTAGTTTTCTTTTTAGTTTTTCATAACGAGTCGGAACCCAGCATTCCTTTATGTGGGAGAGAAACACGCTCCACTTCTACCTAGAACATTACATAGAATTTTCATGTCTATCTATGCTGTGTGTGTTCTTTGTCTTTTAATAGCCACTATCATACTCTGCTCTTAGTATACATGCTTATCTTTTCAAGAGCTTTTATTTAGTTGGTTGCTTGAACTCTCTTTAATTACCATGCTCACCTTATTAAGAGAGTTTGCTTCCGTTGCATGGGTTAATGTGTCTATGATAAAGATGCTACTTTCATGATGGTGCTTAGTAGTTCAGGTTTTCTTTTGGTTAATCTCAAATAGCTGGGGGGTTCCCAATGTGTTATTGAAGTACCAACTTGGTTTGTTTGCCTATGATGTGGTATGGTTTAGTAATATCTTCCTTCTAGAATTTATTTTGATTGACTTGGCGTATGCTCACGCATATTCAAGACTGTAAAGAAAGTCTGTCAAGCCTTGATGATCTTTTATTTCTAAGTAGCGATATAACTACCATGCATGATTCAATATTGCTTTGTCGCTCTGCATGATTATGACCGTCATTGCTCTCTTAGTTGGTCGCTCCCAGTCTTTTTGCTAACCTCCACCTGTACTAAGCAAACTAACCATGCAATACATAGCTCATGGGAAAGTAGCCTAAAAACTATTGTGGTAAAGAATATGTTGCCTATGTATCTCATTTCTTATAAGTTGCTTGCTGAGCGGTAACCATGTTTCTGGGGACGCCATCAACTGTCACACTTTTGTTGAACATCATGTGAGTTGCTATGCATGTTCGTCTTGTCTGAAGTAAGGGTGATTTACCGTGGGTTGAATTAATATGCATATTGTTAGAGAAGAACATTGGGCCGCCAACCAAAGCCATGCATCATGGTGGAAGTTTTAGCTTGGACCTTAATCCTCAATCTCTCATGAGAATATGCTTATGCATTAAAGAGGAGTCCATCATTTATTTTCTATGTTGTCCCGATATGGATGTCCTCAAGTTGAGATCTATCAAAAACGAGAAATCAAATGCGATCTATCTCCTTGGACCTTTGTACAAGTGGCATAGAGGTACCCCTTTGGGACACTTGGTTAAAACATATGCAATGCAATGACAACCCATGGGGATCCGAGCTAATTAGGACAAGGAACGAGCACTATTGGTATTCGATGCATGAGGCTTGCAACTTATAAGATGTTTTATGCATGACACATATGAAGTACTACTACCGTTGACACAATTGCTTCCATGTTTTCAAAATAAAAGGCTTTAGCACTTAACCTTTCTTTTACCTTTATGTTGAAGCACCAACTACTGAGAGCATGATTGTCATTCTGAGTGTAATGTGCATTGTCCCAAAGTAGCATTGTCGTTTGCATGATTGTGATATCGTTTATTCTGAAATGATTGTATCTAGTCATCACTTAAACCTTGAAGGTGCCCCTACACTTATGTTTTGCATCACTAAAGGGGGCAAGCTAGATATCACTTTATCATATCTGCACATCATGTTCATTGCAAATCTTTTTGATGTTTCAGTTTCATGTTGTAAAACTTTCAGTCATTTGTGATTTTCTCTTGAGGCAACTTAATTACTTTAGAATCATTGTCTCAGTAAGCTTATGTCATATGACTATGAGAAAGTCCTATATGGTTAATAGCATGTCACCACAGAAATTATTCTTGTTATCATTTACCTACTCGAGGACGAGCAGGAATTAAGCTTGGGGATGTTGATACGTCCAAAACGTATCTATAATTTCTGCTTGCTCCATGCCACTTTTGGGTGATATTGCTATGATATTCATACACTTCCATACACTTTTGATCATATTTGGACTAACTTACTAATCCAGTGCACCACAGTGCCAGTTTCTGTTTTCGGCTGTTTTTGTATTTCAGGTTTTCACGTTTCGAGAACTGCCCAGAAAAATCCAGAAAAATTATATAAAAAATTAGCGAACCGGAAACAACACTGCGTCCGAAGGGCAGCCTGGGGGGTGGGGGGGCACAGGGGCTCGCCCCCCCTGGGCCGCGCCGG
>LR738712.1:774760422-774777422 GCA_902687465.1 Secale cereale
TTTTAGTTCATAAGTAATTCTTGCATGTTCTCCGTTGTTATTTATTGCTTTGGCCGAGTAATAGGTAGTGACTCCAAGAGGGAACGTTATGCTCGATTGTGGGTTCATGCCCCTCGATGACTAGCTTGAGTGACAGAAACATGAGTCTAGGGGATGTGCTGTTGCCACAAGGGGGAAAACAACGGTGCTTGTGCCTGCGGGTGCAAGGATTGTTTACTTTACGCAAAGTTCTTTTAATGCAGTTGTCTGTTGCATTGAGTTTACACTATGGGTGGGACTCGCAACTTAATACCAGCGAGATGTTCTGGATAGATATCTCAAGGTAGATGATTAGTAGTAGATATTGATGGATTTCGGTCTACTTACTTTGGCGTACCGCCCATGCTTTGAACCTCAACCTTTCTTGCAATGTAGTCAGCATTGGTTTGCGTTCGTGGTCCTGTCAATTGCCCAGCTGCAATTTGTTTACCTCACATAGCTGTTTTATCGTCTTTTGGGAGAGAGACATCACTAGTGAACATCATGAGACTCCGGTCCATATTACCATCATTGATCACATACACTATTTACTTTTCGCTATTTTACTTACTATTGAAAAACACTATCTATCACTACTATCATATTGCTTTTAACCCTTTGTGAACTACAAGGCCGGAGAGATTGACAACCTCTCTGTACTCGTTGGGAGCAATGTTATTTGTATCTGTGTGCAGGTCCACGTTGAGTGCTAATTGCGCCGTTAGCAGTTGACACCTACCTGTTGAACCTAGGAGTCTCTGGGGATTCGATCCTTGGCATCTTTGCTAGGGGAAAACACTTCTACTTACTGCATCTTACACCTTCCACTTGGGGTAACCAACGAGGGGTTCGAGGCCCATCAGTCATGCTTGTTTGAGTCCATCTAGATGTCTTAATATTCATGACAAGAGTGCTACTTGATATAAACTGCTGCTACTTGTTATTTTCATGCCATGTTTGAGATGTGATAACTTGGTGCATGTTTATCCAAATGAAGCAAATGATATGTCCAAATGTTCATCATGAGATGCTATACATGTTGGTTGTTGTAGCTTGCATGTTAGAGTTCACATTGCCATGTTTATCCCTGTTGCAAAAGTGCATGTGGCTGTTAGGTTTTATAACTTGTTACGAGATGCGTAGTTGAGGAGCTCGTTGCTATTGATGTGATTGTCCTCATGTCACATGCTCATATGTTTTGGACTCCCCATCATGTGTTCTTTGCTATGGTGCAAACCACTTGCCATGTTATGCTTTTAGGTGACTTAAACATGCTCACAGACATGCCATGATAATATTGCTGTTTTAACACTTAGTGAAATTTCACTAAGTCTGGAATCTGTAATATCCTGATGCTATGTTTGCTTGTTGTTCTAGGCAAATCCATGTTAGTTTTGGGGTGGCCATTGATGATTCCTTGTTGTATATGTTGTTGTCTATCCATCCATGCCCTCACATGCTCATTTGGGTTGCTGTAGCATATTTAACTCTTGCTCCCAAGTTGCTATAAAATATTACTGTCAGGTTTTTAATGTCATGATCAAAATGTTGTAGCTTGTTGCTATTGATCCATGCCTCCTATGGAGATGCTCCAATGGAGTTTTTTGCTGTAGGATATGTCTACTTCATGTCCATGCTTCTTTTCACCATGTTTGAGTGCTGTAGAGTATATATTTCTTGCTCCGAAGTTGCTATGTGGCTGCTAATTTCAGCTTTGCATTGTTTCTTGTTTCGGGTGTATCTTTTAGTCTGTTGCTCCGTTTTGAGCAAGTCCTATATGAAACTTGTGTGATTTTGCATGTAGACTCATAATATCATCTTGTTAACATGTTTGAAGTATGTTTGCTTGATGTTTGGGTGCATCTTGCACCGTTGCCATGCTTATCTTGTTTTGATCATATCTTCTAGACCGTAGCTCCGTTTTAAACAAACTTTATATGAAACTTGACTAGATTTTCGTGTAGTTTGTCATGGTGCATGTTAACTTGCTGTTTAACAACTTTAACTTAAGGTTTGTTCAAATCTGGACTAATTTCAAACTATGCATTTGAGGACTTACCGAAATTGTCTTAAGTAGTTTCCGGCCTCATTTAAACCTGCTGTTTCTTGTGTTGTTTCTCTGTGCTTCCTGCCTTGCCATGTTTTGCATCCTAAATAGACTTGTCTTGCATCCTACTTGCTTGAGCATATTGTCATGTTTCTTGTGCTGTTTCTCTGTGCTTCTTATGTTGTCATGCTGTACATCCTAAGTGCATCTGCAGTGCTTCCTTAGTGCATCAGCCATGCATCCTGTAGTTTGCGCATTGCATCTTCTTTGATTCCGTGCCTCGTATGTTCTTGTGTTGAGTAGAGCCGGAAGCCGAGACCGAGTATGAGAACGAGGTTACTACCGAGGTTGAGAACGAAGAGCCCTCTTACGATCCCATCGACGACTCGACATGCAAGATGACCTGACCCAGATATCATTACTATCTTTGCCTATTGCTAGAAGTCTCGCTCTTTAGCTTATTGCCTCGATGCCCATATTTGTCTGTCAGCCTCCTATTGTAACCATGAATCTGTCTAACCACCCAACCTATGCAAACCTTTGATTGGCTACGTAGGCTTCGCTCAGCCCCTCTTATAGCATTGCTAGTTGCAGGAGAAGATTTGAAGATTCTTGCTTCATGTTGAAGCTTGTTGGGATATCACACTATATAAACTCTTTAATGAAATCATCTATATATTGGTAATGGGTGGAAGGCTAAGCCTCTTGCTTGGTGATTTGTTCCACTCATGCCGCCCTAGGAACCGTATAAACCGGTGTTATGTTCCTTGATTTTGCGTTCCTCACACAGTTGGGGTTATGGGACCCCCTCGATAAACCGCTTAGCGCTAAGTCTTTTCCAGCAAGTCCCAACTTTGGTACTCCATTTGCCTAATAACTAACACTTGCATAGGGCTTTGGAAACCCGAGTTCTTAATTAACAACCCCCGGGCCAGTGCTCCACATGAGTGTTGGTCCAAATTGGGCAGACTGCGGGGCCACCACGAGGAAACTCGAGGATTGGAATATACCTGTAGGCTGACCTATCCGATCGTGGCCTGAGACTAGATACGCGCGGCTACTGTCAGGGTGTCGGCACGCCGGGAGGATTTGCTGGATTAGTCTTACCTTAGTCGGAGTATCTTGAGCACGGGATTCCGAGAATACTCGGGCCTTCCCACCTTGGAGTTGCGACTCCACGGATCGTGGGCTTGTCATGGGCCAAGTTGGAACACCCCTGCAGGGTTTTGAACTTTCGAAAGCCGTGCTCGCGGTTATGTGGCAGATGGGAATTTGTCAATATCCGGTTGTAGAAAACTTGACACCATGTTCAGAACACACTACCAGCGTGAGTACCGTGACGGTCATTTTCCGAAAGGGGTTCGGGAAGTGAACACAGTGGGGTTATGATTGACGTGCTTAGTTAGGATCACTTCGTGATCACCTTATCGCTCGTGGCACTTCTCTTCTCGCTCTTATTACGTAAGCTAGTGCTAGTGCTGCTGCAGCCTTTTATTCTTTCTTCAGCCTTGTTCCACACCCAAGGCTTAGATAGTTGTGTTACCCGGGAACGGGATTGCTGAGTCCTCCGTGGTTCACAGATTCTACACCACACCAGATGCAGGTACCATGGTGAGCTACTCAGGTGACGGCACAGAGCTACACTGGGAGTACGATGAGGAACGTAGCCGTGACTATGTGCACTATCCCGATGATCAGTAGTGGTTTCTACTAGGGGCGATTCGAACCTGTGGCTTTATGTATGTTTGGTATCTTTCATTTGGATCTTCACTCGTAGACGGGTTGTGATGTTATTTGAATGATGTTTGGCTATGTAATGAATTGTGTGACGTGGCGAGTGTAAGCCAACTATCTCTTTTGTTTTTCATCCCCAATTTTACATGAGATGTGCAAAGATACCGAACTTGAGATCATTCCAGAATGGGCTTATACCTTTAGGTCGTGCCTCGACACGTAGGAGGTATAGTCCCATCCTGGGCATTACAGCTTCTCCTTTTGACTTTCGCATTGCATCCTTGCATCGACAATGACCCGACGGAGATTATCATCTGGTTCCTCTTGATCTTCAGCAGCTTCACCCGTTGCAGCATCATTGGGCACATCGTCTGGTTCCTCTTGATCTTCACCAGCTCCCCCCATTGCAGCATCACCGTATTCAGGGGGCACATAGTTGTCATCGTATTCTTCTTCTTCGCCGTCTTCCATCATAACCCCTATTTCTCTGTGCCTCATCCAAACATTATAGTGTGGCATGAAACCCTTGTAAAGCAGGTGGGAGTGAAGGATTTTCCGGTTAGAGAAAGACATCGTA
Organism: Secale cereale; assembly: GCA_902687465.1. Classification (NCBI taxonomy): domain Eukaryota; kingdom Viridiplantae; phylum Streptophyta; class Magnoliopsida; order Poales; family Poaceae; genus Secale; species Secale cereale. The sequence continues at coordinate 774,764,799 of LR738712.1, forward strand.
TTCCCACATTTAGTGCATGGACAACACATAAAACCATTCTGCTTGTTTGCCTCAGCCGCATTTAGAAACTCATGCACGCCCTTAATGTACTCGGAGGTGTGTCTGTCACCGTACATCCATTGCCGATTCATCTGCGTGCATTATATATAATTAAGTGTGTCAAAAACCATTACAGAACATCATAAATAGATAATTAAGTGACCAAATTAATAGAAGTTCATCATCACATTAAAACCAAAGTACATACATATATAGTTCTCATCTAACAATATATAGCTCTCCATACACATCGAAACTATGTAAAACATTTCAATGCGAAAACAAATGCGATCATAATCGCAACCAAGGTAACAATTGATCCAACGGCATAATGATACAAAGCCTCGGTATGAATGGCATATTTTCTAAGCTTTCTAATCTTCAACCGCATTGCATCCATCTTGATCTTGTGATCATCGACGATATCCGCAACATGCAACTCTAATATCATCTTCTCGTCCTCAATTTTTTTTATTTTTTTCTTCAAGAATTTGTTTTCTTCTTCAACTAAGTTTAACCTCTCGACAATAGGTTCCATCTTGATCTTGTGATCATCGACGACTTTCGCAACATGCAACTCCAATTCCATCTTCTCCTCCTCCATTTTTTCCAATTTTTTCTTTAAGGAAATGTTTTCCTCTTGAACTAAATTTAACCTCTCCACAAGAGGGTCGGTTGGAATTTCCGGTTCAACTACCTCCTAGACATAATAATACATCTATGCATGTCAGGTTGGTCGGCATAACTATCATAAACACTAAAACAAATAGTTATAAATTAATGATAATATACCACATCCGAATCGTAGACATGACGAGGGCCCACGTGGGCGGATATCAAAACCATCGCACTATATAATAACAAGCAATAATAAACGTAAGAAAATTAGACAAATATCTATCTAAAGCAATAATAACAAGCAATAATAAAAGTAAGAAAAGCATGGACATAACAAGAGGCTCACCACGGTGGTGCCGGTGACGAGATCGGCGGGGGCGATCGACGGCGGCGAAGACGGGGACGGGACGTGACGGACCGCTAAACCTAGACAAATCTCGGAGAAAATAGAGCTTCGAGAGGACAAAAGCCTAACTAGTGTGGCTCGGGCATTCCATCGAACACGTTGTGTGCATAGGAGGTGAGCTAGAGCACCACCAAGCCCTCTCCCCCTCGGCCAGAAAAAACAGAGCAGTGTGCTCTGCTCTTGCGCGAGGGGTTATATATAGGCACCTCATTGGTCCCGGTTGGTGATACGAACTGGGGCTAAAGGGGAGCCTTTGGTCCCGGTTCATGTCACCAACCGGGACCAATGGTGGTGGGCCAGGAGCAATGACCCGGTTCTTGATTGAACCGAGTCCAATGGGGGCACTGGACCCGGTTCGTGAGCCCAGGGGGGCGGCCGGGCCATGTGGGCCATTGGTCCCGGTTCGTCTGAACCTTTTGGTCCCGGTTAGAGCGACAAACCGGGACCAATGGGTCTTGCTCCTGGCCCACCACCATTGGTCCCGGTTGGTGATATGAACCGGGACCAAAGGCACCCCTTTAGCCCCGGTTCGTAGCACCAACCGGGACCAATGAGGTGCCTATATATACCCCCTCGCGCAAGAGCAGGGCACACTGCTCTGTTTTTTTTTCTGGCCGAGGGGGAGAGGGGTTAGTGGTGCTCTAGCTCACCTCCTATGCACACAACGTGTTCGATGGAATGCCCGAGCCACAGTAGTTAAGCTTTTCTCCTCTCGAAGCTCTATTTTCTCCTAGATTTGTCTAGGTTTAGCGGTCCTTCACGTCCCGTCCCTGTCTTCGCCGCCGTCGATCGCCCCCGCCGATCTCGTCACCGGCACCACCGTGGTGAGCCTCTTGTTATGTCCATGCTTTTCTTACTTTTATTATTGCTTGTTATTATTGCTTTAGATAGATATTTGTCTAATTTTCTTACGTTTATTATTGCTTGTTATTATATAGTGCGATGGTTTTGATATCCGCCCACGTGGGCCCTCGTCCTGTCTACGATTTGGATGTGGTATATTATCTTTAATTTATAACTATTTGTTTTAGTGTTTATGATAGTTATGCCGACCAACCTGACATGCATAGATGTTTTATTATGTCTAGGAGGTAGTTGAACCGGAAATTCCAACCGACCCTCTTGTGGAGAGGTTAAATTTAGTTTAAGAGGAAAACATTTCCTTAAAGAAAAAATTGGAAAAAATGGAGGAGGAGAAGATGGAATTGGAGTTGCATGTTGCGGAAGTCGTCGATGATCACAAGATCAAGATGGACCCTATTGTCGAGAGGTTAAATTTAGTTGAAGAAGAAAACAAATTCTTGAAGGAAAAAATAAAAAAAATTGAGGACGAGAAGATGATATTGGAGTTGCATGTTGCGGATGTCGTCGATGATCACAAGATCAAGATGGATGCAATGCAGTTGAAGATTAGAAAGCTTAGAAAATATGCCATTCATACCGAGGCTTGGTATCATTATGCCGTTGGATCAATTGTTACCTTGGTTGCGATTATGATCGCATTTGTTTCCGCATTGAAATGTTTTACATAGTTTCGATGTGTATGGAGAGCTATATGTTGTTAGATGAGAACTATATATGTATGTACTTTGGTTTTAATGTGATGATGAACTTCTATTAATTTGGTCACTTAATTATCTATTTATGATGTTCTGTAATGGTTTTTGACACACTTAATTATATATAATGCACGTAGATGAACCGGTAATGGATGTACGGTGACAGACACACCTCCGAGTACATTAAGGGCGTGCATGAGTTTCTAAATGCGGCTGAGGCAAACAAGAAGAATGGTTTTATGTGTTGTCCATGCACTAAATGTGGGAATACGATGTCTTACTCTAACCGGAAAATCCTTCACTCCCACCTGCTTTACAAGGGTTTCATGCCACACTATATTGTTTGGACGAGGCACAGAGAAATAGGGGTTATGATGGAAGACGGCGAAGAAGAAGAGTACGATGACAACTATGTGCCCCCTGAATACGGTGATGCTGCAATGGGGGAGCTGGTGAAGATCAAGAGGAACCAGACGATGTGCCCAATGATGCTGCAACGGGTGAAGCTGCTGAAGATCAAGAGGAACCAAATGATGATCTCCGCCGGGTCATTGGTGATGCAAGGACACAATGCGAAAGTCAAAAGGAGAAGCTGAAGTTCGATCACATGTTAGAGGATCACAAAAAGGGTTGTACCCCAATTGCGAAGATGGCAACACAAAGCTCGGTACCGTACTAGAATTGCTGCAGTGGAAGGCAGAGAATGCTGTGGCTGACAAAGGATTTGAGAAGCTACTGAAAATATTGAAGAAGAAGCTTCCGAAGGATAACGAATTGCCCGACAGTACATACGCAGCAAAGAAGGTCGTATGCCTTCTAGGATTGGAGGTGCAGAAGATACATGCATGCCCTAATGACTGCATCCTCTACCGCGGTGCATACAAGGATCTGAACGCATGCCCGGTATGCGGTGCATTGCGGTATAAGATGAGACGAGATGACCCTGGTGATGTTGACGGCGAGCCCACCAGGAAGAGGGTTCCTGCGAAGGTGATGTGGTATGCTCCTATAATACCAAGGTTGAAACGTTTGTTCAAAAACAGAGAGCATGCCAAGTTGATGCGATGGCACAGTGAGGACCGTAAGAAAGATGGGAAGTTGAGAGCACCCGCTGACGGGTCGCAGTGGAGAAAAATCGAGAGAAAGTACTAGAAGGAGTTTGCAAAGGACCCAAGGAACGTATGGTTTGCTTTAAGCGCGGATGGCATTAATCCTTTCGGGGAGCAGATCAGCAATCACAGCACCTGGTCCGTGACTCTATGTATGTATAACCTTCCTCCTTGGATGTACATGAAGCGGAAGTTCATTATGATGCCAGTTCTCATCCAAGGCCCTAAGCAACCCGGCAACGACATTGATGTGTACCTAAGGCCATTAGTTGAAGAACTTTTACAGCTGTGGAATGGAAACGGTGTACGTGCGTGTGATACGTCCAAAACGTATCTATAATTTCTGCTTGCTCCATGCCACTTTTGGGTGATATTGCTATGATATTCATACACTTCCATACACTTTTGATCATATTTGGACTAACCTACTAATCCAGTGCACCCCGGTGCCAGTTTCTGTTTTCGGCTGTTTTTGTATTTCAGGTTTTCACGTTACGAGAACTGCCAGGAAAAATCCAGAAAAATTATATAAAAAATCAGCGTTCCAGAACCTACCTTGCGCCCGAAGGAAAGCCAGGGGGGTCACCAGGGCTCCAGGCGCCCTGGCGGCGCGCCCCCCCCCCCCTGGGCCGCGCCGGGGGGGCGCCTGGGCCCCCCGAGCCCCGTCTGGTGCCCCCCTTCGGCATATATTTAGAGCGTCCTTCGAAACCCTCGGGACGGGAACTCTTTTTCGCGATCTCATCTCTGTTCCGCCGCCGCCGCCGCTTCCAAGATCGGGAGCACCAGGAGAACTCTTCCCGGCACCCTGCCGGAGGGGAGGATCATCATCGGGAGCCTCTCCACCACCATGGACGCCTCCCGAATGAGTTGTGAGTAGTCTCCCTTGGACCATGAGTCCATGACCAGTAGCTATGTGATGTTCTCCTCCCGTTCTTGTGCTTCACTAATTAGTCCTCGTGAGCTGCCCTACATGATCGAGGCACATATGTAATCCTTATGCTGTTGCTATGATGAGTTTGCTGGGATCCGATGGATTAGGAGATTATGTTCAGATTGATCTTGAGTAATATATTTGATCTACCTCTCTTATATTTATGTTCATAAGTAATTATTGCATGTTCTCCATTGTTATTTATTGCTTTGGCCAAGTAATACGTAGTGACTCCAAGAGGGAACGTTATGCTTGATTGTGGGTTCATGCCCCTCGATGACTAGCTTGAGTGACAGAAACATGAGTCTAGGGGATGTGCTGTTGCCACAAGGGGGAAAACAACGGTGCTTGTGCCCGCGGGTGCAAGGATTGTTTACTTTACGCAAAGTTCTTTTAATGTAGTTGTCTGTTGCTTTGAGTTTACACTATGGGTGGGGCTCGCAACTTAATACTAGCGAGATGTTTTGGATAGATATCTCAAGGTGGATGATTAGTAGTAGATATTGATGGATTTCGGTCTACTTAATTTGGCGTACCGCCCATGCTTTGAACCTCAACCTTTCTTGCAATGTAATCAGCATTGGTTTGCGTTCGTGGTCCTGTCAATTGCCCAGCTGTAATTCGTTTACCTCACATAGCTGTTTTATCGTCTTTTGGGAGAGAGACATCACTAGTGAACATCATGAGACTCCGGTCCATATTACCATCATTGATCACATCCGCTATTTACTTTTCGCTATTATTTACTATTGCAAACATTATCTATCACTACTATCATTTGCGTTTAATCCTTTGTGAACTACAAGGCCGAAGGGATTGACAACCTCTCTGTACTCGTTGGGAGCAAAGTTATTTGTATATGTGTGCAGGTCCACGTTGATTGCTAATCCGCGCCGTTAGCAGTTGACACCTACTTGTTGAACCTAGGAGCCTCTGGGGATTCGATCCTTGGCATCTTTGCTAAGGGAAAAAACTTCCACAACACTGCATCTTTCACCTTCCACTTGGGGTAACCAACGAGGGGTTAGAGGCCCATCAAGGAGTATTTTCTGGCGCCGTTGCCGGGGACTCCACTCTTCAGGATAGGGGAGTTGCACGCTATCTTTTACCTTTGCTTTTTAGTCTTGTTAGTTTACCTTTCAGTTTTTGCTTTAGTACCTTTTATCGAAAATCACAAAAATAGTTATCTTGCTTGCTCACTATTATGGGTTCTACCAAAAACACTAAATGGGAGGAGTACACCCCTTCTTCCATTACCCCAATTACCACTGTCGGGATCTACAAAAGTAATAAACCTTGTGATTATATTAGTCTTGACGGAGGGTTATGCCCATGGCATGGTCTTCCAGGAAAAGAGTATGAGCCTCAGTTTAAAATTGCTCCTAAGCTTCCCCAAACTTGGGAAGATGTTCAAACTCTTATAATAGAGAGCGATTCAAACAAAGAGGATGACACTACAATTCTGCCCACTAATGATAAAATTGATTTTGATAATTGTAGTATTTCAGAAGTTGTCACCTTTCTACAAGGAATGGTCAAAGATCCCCACACTAGCACGCTTAATCTTGCCTTCACAGAGCACGTCACTAATGCTCTTATCAAAGCTAGGGAGGAGAAACTTAGAGTAGAAGCCTCCATACCTAGAAAGCTAGAAGATGGTTGGGATCCTATGATTAAAATTAAGATAAACAACTTCTCATGCTATGCTTTATGTGATATTGTAGCCAGTACTTCTATTATGCCCAAAAGACTATATGATATGCTTAAATTGAAACCTTATGATTCTTGTTCTTTTGGTGTTCGTCTCGTTGATTCTTCCATAAAGAAACCTTTGGGAAGGATCGACGATATTCTTATCGTTGTTAATGATAATTACGTTCCCGTTGATTTCACTATTATGGATATTGAATGTCATCCTTCATGTCCAATTATTTTGGGACGTCCCTTTTTACGCACCGTTGGTGCTATCATTGACATGAAAGAGGGTAATATAAAATTTCAGTTTTCTCTCAAGAAAGGGATGGAACACTTCCCTCAAAAGAAGATCAAGTTACCTTTTGAGTCCGTTGTACGGGCTAGCTATTCTTTTACTCTTGATAAAACTTGATCTATATGCATTATGCCTAGCTTAAAGGCATAAAAGAAAGCGCTTTTGGGAGGCAGCCCACATGAATAAAATTTTATATTTTGCCTTTGTTGTGTCTTGATGTTGTTTACTACAGTAGCAGCATCATTGTATCTTTACTTTTCAATTTTGTGCCAAGTATAGCCTCCGATTGCTAGAAAGTTCAAAAGTTGTGAGGTGCTGTCCAGGAAACAGATTCTGTCCTTGGATAGAAAAATTCGTATAAAATCACCAGATCATCTTTTTGGTCTGAATTTTTTCGACAGCATTCTCTATATAATTTTCTTTCGTGCGTCTGTTCTGATTTTTTTTATTTGAGTTGCAGAAGTGCCCCGAACAAATCAATTACTACCTGCTGTTCTGTTTTTCACAGATTCTGTCCTGTTTTGCCTTTCCTTCATTTTGCAAATCAAGAGCTTGCTTTTTCTTTGCAAAAACCTTTTGGTAATCTTGAGAAACAGTAGAACTTCAAGAATATCTTTATTTCCAGCAAGGTATAATTATTTTATTAAGGGTACTAACCTCGCTAATCAGATTATGTATGAAGGGAGTTTTCAAGTGTGCGAGGGAAGATGATAAAAAGATTCAGGAGTGTCAAGCGCTCAAGCTTGGGGATGCCCCCGTGCACCCCCAAGAAATATTCAAGGAGACTCAAGCGTCTAAGCTTGGGGATGCCCCCGTGCATCCCCTTCTCCATCAACATTATCAGTTCGTCTTTCGTTTCGCTATATTTTTATCACTTCATGTGTTAAGTGCTATGCTTGGAGCGTCTTGCTTTTAGTTTTCTTTTTAGTTTTTCATAACGAGTCGGAACTCAGCTTTCTTTATGTGGGAGAGAAACACGCTCCACTTCTACCTAGAACATAACATAGAATTTTCATGTCTATCTTTGCTGTGTGTGTTCTTTGTCTTTTAATAGCTACTATCATGTTTTGCTCTTAGTATTCATGCTTATCTTTTCAAAGAGCTTTTGTTTAGTTGGTTGCTTGAACTCTCTTTAATTATCATGCTTATCTTATTAAGAGAGTTTACTTCCATTGCATTGGTTAATATGTCTATGATAAAGATGCTACGTGCATAATGGCGCTTAGTAGTTCAGGTTTTCTTATGGTTAGTCTCAAATAGCTGGGGGATTCCCAATGTGTTATTGGAATACCAACATGATTTGTTTGCCGGTGATGTGGTATGGTTTAGTAATATCTTCCTTCGAGAATTTATTTTGATTGACTTGGCGTATGCTCACGCATATTTAAGAGTGTAAAGAAAGTCTGTCAAGCCTTGATGATCTTTTATTTCTGAGTAGCGATATAACTACCATGCCTGATTCAATATTGCTTTGTCACTCTGCATGATTATGACCGTCATTGCTCTCTTAGTTGGTCGCTCCCAGTCTTTTGCTAACCTCCACCTGTACTAAGCAGACTAACCTTGCAATACATAGCTCATGGGAAAGTAGCTTAAAAAGTATTGTGGTAAAGAATATGTTACCTATGTATCTTATTTCTTATAAGTTGCTTGCTGAGCGGTAACCATGTTTCTGGGGACGCCATCAACTGTCACACTTTTGTTGAATATCATGTGAGTTGCTATGCATGTTCGTCTTGTCTGAAGTAAGGGTGATTTGCCATGGGTTGAATGAATATGCATATTGTTAGAGAAGAACATTGGGCCGCCAACCAAAGCCATGTATCATGGTGGAAGTTTTAGCTTGGACAGTAATCCTCAATCTCTTATGAGAATATGCTTATGCATTTAAGAGGAGTCCATCATCTATTTTCTATGTTGTCCCGGTATGGATGTCCTCAAGTTGAGATCTATCAAAAACGAGAAATCGAATGCGATTTATCTCCTTGGACCTTTGTACAGGTGGCATAGAGGTACCCCTTTGTGACACTTGGTTGAAACATATGTAATGCAATGATAACCCATGGAAATCCGAGCTAATTAGGACAAGGTGCGAGCACTATTGGTATTCGATGCATGAGGCTTGCAACTTATAGGATGTCTTATGCATGACACATATGAAGTACTACTACCGTTGACAAAATTGCTTCTATGTTTTTAAAATAAAAAGCTCTAGCACATAACCATTTCTAAAAGCACCAACTACTGAGAGCATGATTGTCATTCTGAGTGTAATGTGCATTGTCCCAAAGTAGCATTGTCTTTTGCATGATTGTGATATCGTTTATTTTGAAATCATTGTATCTAGTCATCACTTAAACCTTGAAGGTGCCCCTGCATTTATGTTTTGCATCACTAAAGGGGGCAAGCTAGATATCACTTTATCATATTTGCACATCATGTTCATTGCAAATCTTTTTGATGCTTCAATGTCATGTTGTAAAACTTTCAATCATTTGTGATTTTCTCTTGAGGCAACTTAATTACTATAGAATCATTGTCTCAGTAAGCTTTTGTCATATGACTATGAATAAGTCCTATATGGTTAATAGCATGTCACCACAGAAATTATTCTTGTTATCATTTACCTACTCGAGGACGAGCAGGAATTAAGCTTGGGGATGTTGATACGTCCAAAACGTATCTATAATTTCTGCTTGCTCCATGCCACTTTTGGGTGATATTTCTATGATATTCATACACTTCCATACACTTTTGATCATATTTGGACTAACCTACTAATCCAGTGCACCCCGGTGCCAGTTTCTGTTTTCGGCTGTTTTTGTATTTCAGGTTTTCACGTTACGAGAACTGCCAGGAAAAATCCAGAAAAATTATATATAAAATCAGCGTTCCAGAACCTACCTTGCGCCCGAAGGACAGCCGGGGGGGGGGCACCAGGGCTCCAGGCGCCCTGGCGGCGCGCCCCCCCCCTTGGGCCGCGCCGGGGGGGCGCCTGGGCCCCCCGAGCCCCGTCTGGTGCCCCCCTTCGGCATATATTTAGAGCGTCCTTCGAAACCCTCGGGACGGGAACTCTTTTTCGCGATCTCATCTCTGTTCCGCCGCCGCCGCCGCTTCCAAGATCGGGAGCACCAGGAGAACTCTTCCCGGCACCCTGCCGGAGGGGAGGATCATCATCGGGAGCCTCTCCACCACCATGGACGCCTCCCGGATGAGTTGTGAGTAGTCTCCCTTGGACCATGAGTCCATGACCAGTAGCTATGTGATGTTCTCCTCCCGTTCTTGTGCTTCACTAATTAGTCCTCGTGAGCTGCCCTACATGATCGAGGCACATATGTAATCCTTATGCTGTTGCTATGATGAGTTTGCTGGGATCCGATGGATTATGAGATTATGTTCAGATTGATCTTGAGTAATATATTTGATCTACCTCTTTTATATTTATGTTCATAAGTAATTCTTGCATGTTCTCCGTTGTTATTTATTGCTTTGGCCAAGTAATACGTAGTGACTCCAAGAGGGAACGTTATGCTCGATTGTGGGTTCATGCCCCTCGATGACTAGCTTGAGTGACAGAAACATGAGTCTAGGGGATGTGCTGTTGCCACAAGGGGGAAAACAACGGTGCTTGTGCCCGCGGGTGCAAGGATTGTTTACTTTACGCAAAGTTCTTTTAATGCAGTTGTCTGTTGCTTTGAGTTTACACTATGGGTGGGGCTCGCAAATTAATACCAGCGAGATGTTCTGGATAGATATCTCAAGGTGGATGATTAGTAGTAGATATTGATGGATTTCGGTCTACTTAATTTGGCGTACCGCCCATGCTTTGAACCTCAACCTTTCTTGCAATGTAATCAGCATTGGTTTGCGTTCGTGGTCCTGTCAATTACCCAGCTGTAATTCGTTTACCTCACATAGCTGTTTTATCGTCTTTTGGGAGAGAGACATCACTAGTGAACATCATGAGACTCCGGTCCATATTACCATCATTGATCACATCCGCTATTTACTTTTCGCTATTATTTACTATTGCAAACATTATCTATCACTTCTATCATTTGCGTTTAATCCTTTGTGAACTACAAGGCCGGAGGGATTGACAACCTCTCTGTACTCGTTGGGAGCAAAGTTATTTGTATATGTGTGCAGGTCCACGTTGATTGCTAGTCCGCGCCGTTAGCAGTTGACACCTACTTGTTGAACCTAGGAGTCTCTGGGGATTCGATCCTTGGCATCTTTGCTAAGGGAAAAAACTTCCACAACACTGCATCTTTCACCTTCCACTTGGGGTAACCAACGAGGGGTTAGAGGCCCATCAGCGTGGGATGAGCACAGACATGAGGAATTTGACCTAAAGTCGTTGCTGTTCGTGACCATCAACGATTGGCCCGCTCTCAGTAACCTTTCAGGACAGACAAACAAAGGATACCATGCATGCACGCACTGTTTAGATGACACTGAAAGTATATACCTGGACAAATGCAGGAAGAATGTGTACCTGGGCCATCGTCGATTTCTTCCGACCAACCATCAATGTCGAAAGAAAGGCAAGCATTTCAAAGGCGAGGCAGATCACCGGAAGAAGCCCGCCATGCGTACCGGTGATCACGTACTTGCTATGGTCAATGATTTACACGTAATCTTTGGAAAGGGCCCCGGCGCACTAGCTGTTCCGAATGACGCTGAGGGACACACACCCATGTGGAAGAAGAAATCTATATTTTGGGACCTACCCTACTGGAAAGACCTAGAGGTCCGCTCTTCAATCGACGTGATGCACGTGACGAAGAACCTTTGCGTGAACCTGCTAGGCTTCTTGGGCGTGTATGGAAAGACAAAAGATACAGCTGAGGCACAGGAGGACCTGCAACGTTTGCACGAAAAATACGGCATCCCTCCGAAGCAGTATGAAGGTCCTGCCAGCTATGCTCTTGCGAAAGAAGAGAAAGAAATCTTCTTTGAATGCCTGCTCAGTATGAAGGTCCCGACTGGCTTCTCGTCGAATATAAAGGGAATAATAAATATGCCAGAGAAAAAGTTCCAGAACCTAAAGTCTCATGACTGCCACGTGATTATGACACAACTGCTTCTGGTTGCATTGAGGGGGCTTCTACCGGAAAACGTCCGATTAGCCATTGTGAAGCTATGTGCATTCCTCAATGCAATCTCTCAGAAGGTGATCGATCCAGAAATCGTACCAAGGCTAAGGAGGGATGTGGCGCAATGTCTTGTCAGTTTCGAGCTGGTGTTCCCACCATCCTTCTTCAATATCATGACACACGTCCTAGTTCATCTAGTCGACGAGATTGTCATTCTGGGGCCCGTATTTCTACACAATATGTTCCCCTTTGAGAGGTTCATGGGAGTCCTAAAGAAATATGTCCGTAACCGCGCTAGGCCAGAAGGAAGCATCTCCATGGGCCATCAAACAGAGGATGTCATCGGGTTTTGTGTTGACTTCATTCATGGCCTTAATAAGATAGGTCTCCCTAAATCGCGGTACGAGGGGAGACTGACTGGAAAAGGCACGCTTGGAAGGGACTCAATAATATGCAGGGACGGATATTCTTGGTCTCAAGCACACTACACAGTTCTACAGAACTCTACATTGGTGACCCCGTATGTCGATGAACACAAGAATAGTCTGCGCTCCAAACACCCGGATGATACGTCCAAAACGTATCTATAATTTCTGCTTGCTCCATGCCTCTTTTGTGTGATATTGCTATGATATTTATACACTTCCATACACTTTTGATCATATTTGGACTAACCTATTAACTCAGTGCACCCCAGTGCCAGTTTCTGTTTTCTGCTGTTTTTGTATTTCAGGTTTTCCCATTATGTAAACTGCCAGAAAAATCCCGGAAAAATTATATAAAAAATCAGCGTTCCGGAAGCTTCCATGCGGCCAAAGTAGGGCCGGAGGGGGGCCACCAGGGCTCCAGGCGCCCTGGCCACACGGCCCCCCT
>LR738712.1:774777555-774840445 GCA_902687465.1 Secale cereale
GGGGGGCGCCTGGGCCACCCTTAGCTCCCCTGGCGACCCCCTTTGGCATATATTTAACACCCGTCGAGGAAACCTTGATTCCAGACCCCTTCTCTCCAGACGCGATTCCGATCTCTGCCGCCATCGCCATCAAGTTTTGGGGGACCAGAATTCCTGTGCCGGCACCCTGCCGGGACGGGGAAGTGCCCCCGGATTCATCTCCATCGACGTTGCTTCCTCCCTCCATGATGCGGGAGTAGTTCCTCCTCGGGGCTGAGGTTTCTACCAGTAGCTATGTGGTCAATTCTCTCTCCCATGATGTGATCTTCGTTGTGATCATAGGCTATGTTAATCTAGGGTGATCCCATGATATTTCCCCTTCCTCTATGTATTGGATTGATGTACTCACTTGTCTTTATCTAGTATAATCCCCGAGACCAAGGTGACAGCGGTCTATTGGACATGGATTAGAAAAATATTTTCATGAGTGATTTCCTCTCTTGTGTGTTGATTGAAGATTGAGAGTCTCTTGGTGCTTGTCTTTGACTATCCTTTAGATATGTTGTGGTGATTGTGGGACTCTCTTTGGGTGGTCGTGGTGACATTGGGAAATCCTTAGATTGAGAACTACGAACTTTGAGGTGTGCTTTTGTAGCCCTACATAATTCTCGTCCTCTCTTGACCACGAAGGAATGACCTCCGGGTGCGTCTCCATTGCATGTTTTATGGGAAATATCATGTGATTCGATTATGTTAATGTTGTTGGGAGTTGCCACTAGTGAAAGTATGATCCCTAGGCCTTGTTTCCACCATTGCAATACCATTTGTGCTCGCGTTTACCGCTTGTTTGCTTGCTGCACTTTTTATTACAGATTTATATTACTTTGTTTTGCCATCCATATCACTTGCCATTTAACATCTCTTCGCCGAACTAGTGCACATATACATCTGACAAGTGTATTAGGTGTGTTGGGGACACAAGAGACTTCTTGTATTTTAGTTGCAGGGTTGCTTGAGAGAGACCATCTTCAACCTCTACTTCCCTGAGTTCGATAAACCTTAGGTCATCCACTTGAGGGAAATTGCTGCTGTCCTACAAACCTCTGCGCTTGGAGGCCCAACATAGTCTACAAGAGTAGAAGCGTGTGTAGACATCAAGTTATTTCTGGCGCCGTTGCCGGGGAAGTGAGTGCTTGAAGGTATATCTTTAGATCTTGAAATTAAATCTTTGTGTTTCTTGTTTTTATTTCACTAGTTTTGCTTAATGGAAAACAACAAAAATATGAGAGAGCTTTATAAGCTCTACCTTGCTTTGGGACATGATGTGTTTGAAGAGAAAATTAAAAAACCTATGGAACTTTATTATTTGCATAACAATCATGATGGTGGTGATGTTATTAGTATGCTTTCTTTGAATATCAATATTGCTAATGATATGGAAAGCTCTAAGCTTGGGGATGACACGTTTGATGAACATGATATTTTTAGTCCCCCAACTTTTGAAGAGAAAATTTACTTTGATGATACTTTGCTCCCTATATATGATTACAATGATGAATATGATGTTTTCAGTCCACCTACTATTTAGGATAAAATTTATTATGATTATGATCAATGATTACCATGATGGTTATGATTGCTTTACTCTCACTATTCCTAATAAGAAAGATTTTGCTTATATGAAGAGTAATGATACCTTTTTGCATGTGGATCATGGTAACAATGCTTTATGTGATTCTTATATTGTTGAGTTTATTCGTGATCCCACTGAAAATTATTATGAGAAGGGAACATATGCTTATAGATATTTCAATAATATCAAGTTCCCTCTCTTTATGTTGAAGGTTTTGAAGCTGCACTTGTTTTGTCTTCCTATGCTTATTGCTTTGTGCTTCAATGAATTATTGTATTGCAATATTCCTATGCATAGGAAGCATGTTAGGCTTAAATGTGTTTGGTATTTGCTTCTTGATGCTCTCTTTTGTTCTTCAACTCTTATTCCTACGAGAGCATCATTAAAGTCTTAAGCCTATCTTTATGGCTATAAAGAAAGAGCTCTAGGGAGACAACCCTTGTTATCTTTGCTTTCAGTTTTTTTCCTTTCAGTTTTAGTGGTCTTGATGTTTGTTACTACTGTAGCAACATCATTGTATCTTTATTTTTCAGCTTTGTGCCAAGTTTAGCCTCTGATTGCAAGAAAGTTCAAAAGTTGTGACGTGCTGTCCAGGAAACAGATTCTGTCCTTGGACAGAAAAATTCGTATAAAATCACCAGATCATATTTTTGGTCTGAATTTTTTCGACAGCGTGCTCTATACAATTGGCTTTCGGGCGTCTGTTCTGAGTTTTTTGATTTGAGTTGCAGAAGTGCCCCGAAAAAATCATTTACTACCTGCTGGTCTGTTTTTCACAGATTCTGTCCTGTTTTGCCTTTCCTTCATTTTGCAAACCTTGAGCTTGCTTTTTCTTTGCAAAAACCTTTTGGCAATCTTGAGAAACAGTAGACCTTCAATAATATCCTTATTTCCAGCAAGGAACAATTATTTTATTAAGGGTACTAACCTCGCTAATCAGATTATGATGAGTTATGTATGAAGGGAGTTTTCAAGTGTGCGAGGGAAGATGATAAAAAGATTCAGGAGTGTCAAACGCTCAAGCTTGGGGATGCCCCCATGCACCCCCAAGAAATATTCAAGAAGACTCAAGCTTCTAAGCTTGGGGATGCCCCCCGTGCATCCCCTTCTCCATCAACATTATCAGTCCGTCTTTCGTTCCACTATATTTTTATCACTTCATGTGTTATGTGCTATGCTTGGAGCGTCTTCCTTTTTAGTTTTCTTTAGCTTTGCTTGCTTTTCATAACGAGTTGGAACTCAGCTTTCTTTGTGTGGGAGAGAAACACGCTCCACTTCAACCTAGAACATAACATAGAATTTTCATGTCTATCTTTGCTGTGTGTGTTCTTTGTCTTTCAATAGCTACTATCATGTTTAGCTCTTAGTTTTCATGCTTATCTTTTTAAAGAGCTTTTGTTTAGTTGGTCGCTGGAACTCTCTTTAGTTATCATGCTTATCTTATTAAGAGAGTTGGCTTCTGTTGCACTGGTCGATATGTCTATGATAAAATGCTATGTGCATAATGATGCTTAGTAGTTCATGTTTTCTTATGGTTAGTCTCAAATAGCTGGGGGGTTCTCAATGTGTTATTGAGGTACCAACATGATTTGTTTGCCTATGATGTGGTATGGTTTAGTGATATCTTCCTTCAAGAATTTATTTTGATTGACTTGGCGTATGCTCACGCATATTTAAGACTGTAAAGAAAGTCTATCAAGCCTTGATGATCTTTAGTTTCGGAGTAGCGATATAACTTCCATGCCTGATTCAATGTTGCTTTGTCGCTCTGCATGATTATGACCGTCATTGCTCTTTTAGTTGGTCGCTCCCAGTCTTTTGCTAACCTTCGCCTGTACTAAGCGGACTGACTGCTTGTGCATCCAAATTCTTTTAAACTAGTTATGTCATATGAGTCCACCATACCTTCCTATACATGGTATTTACCTGCCATTCCTAACGAAGACTTTCATGTACCATCTCGAAATTATTAAAAAAAAAGCATTTCTCTTTTGTGCCTCTGTTTTAGTTCATGAGGAAGTGGTAGTTAATTCATGATCTTTTTAAGTTGGACAAGCTTCACCCCGGGATTGCATGTCTAATGTGCAAACCCATAATACGAGAAGGAACTGGCAAAGAGTGCGCCCGGCTCAAAAATAATATAACAAACAAACCCTCCTTCACGCTTTGTTCATGAGAAATCAGAAAACTTTGGCAGTGATAAACAAAGGAGATTAAGAGGATGTGATCGTCCTCATTCGGGAGCCGTTCCTCGAAACTTGTCCATCTCAAGAAGTGATTGAGTTATCTGCTAGCATTCGTTGACGGAACATGCATAATCTAAAAAAATAATTATTACCTCTGTTTTTAAAACCAAGAGCTCTAGTACATGTTTTGTTTTTGTTTCCGACCACGGGTTTTCAACCTTGCCAACAAAAGCCACGGTTCGAGAGTCTCCACCTTCTTTTAAAGCACCAACTATTAAGAGCATGATTGTCATTCTGAGTGTAATGTGCATTGTCCCAAAGTAGCATTGTCTTTTGCATGATTGTGATATCGTTTATTCTGAAATCATTGTATCTAGTCGTCACTTAAACCTTGGAGGTGCCCCTGCATTTATGTTTTGCTTCACTAAAGGGGGCAAGCGAGATATCACTTTGTCATATTTGCACCCCATGCTCATTGCAAATCTTTTGAGTATTTCAGTATCATATTGTAAAACTTTCAATTCTTTGTGATTTTCTCATAAGGCAACTTAATTACTACAGATTCATTGTCTCAGTAAGCACTTGTCATGTGATTGTAAAAAGTTCTTATATTGTTAATAGCATGTCACCACAGAAATTATGCTTGTTATCATTTACCTACTCGAGGATGAGCAGGAATTAAGCTTGGGGATGTTGATACGTCCAAAACGTATCTATAATTTCTGCTTGCTCCATGCCTCTTTTGTGTGATATTGCTATGATATTTATACACTTCAATACACTTTTGATCATATTTGGACTAACCTATTAACTCAGTGCACCCCAGTGCCAGTTTCTGTTTTCTGCTGTTTTTGTATTTCAGGTTTTCCCATACGTAAACTGCCAGAAAAATCCCGGAAAAATTATATAAAAAATCAGCGTTCCGGAAGCTTCCATGCGGCCAAAGTAGGGCCGGAGGGGGGCCACCAGGGCTCCAGGTGTAGGGTAACGCAGCAGAAAATAAAAATTTCCGACCTACGCACCAGCCCAGGACCACTATGAAGACTGCATACAAGGTTTGATCTGTTTCGTTACCGACTCGTAGCGCAGCGGAAGTAGAGTCGATGACGATCATCGGTGCAGATCCCCGCAGCTAGGATTTACAACCTCCCAACCGCGAGGATGTATACCCTCATCCGCTCCACGGACAGCCCTCCGGGAGATGGTCGAACAGTCCCCCGGACGGTGTCGCGGACTGCCCTTCGGGAGGACCTTCGAAACTTGAACGGTCACTCGGACAGCCCTTCGGGAGGACTCACAGAACTCGGACCGTCACTTGGACAGCCCTTCGAGAGGCACTCACGAACAGCCCCTCAGGGCACTAAGATTGAAACTACGACCTCTCTACAGAGTTGCACACATACGGTGTCATCTATCCGGCAGGGCTTCGCCGTCCAGAACTAGTTCCCACCGGAACCCAGACAGCCTTTCGGCTCTACGAAACTATTTCGTGGGAGGGAGAGAGAAGCCAGATCATTGCATGGCATGTGTATGAGAGAGCAAGGAGTGAGTGTGGAGGGCTGCCCCTCCACCTCTATTTATAGGCCAAGGCAAGGGGTGGGGTGGTGGAGGAAATACCAAATTACCCATGCTACATGTCCCACATGGAAGGGTAAAAAGGTAACACAAGGGGGGCACCAAGGGGACACTCCCATGGCAGCCCAACACCTTGTCCCCCCCATGGGGGGGGGCCCCCAACAAGCCACCAACATGTCTCCATGAAACATGCATGCTCCCTAGACAAAAAGCCACCAAACATGCAACCCCCGATTCGTGGGATCTTGTCCCCTCGCGCTGAGACAAGATGTTTTCCGCGAAACTTTTTTCTGAAAAATTCCAGAAGGTCCCAGAACATTTCCGGTACCCTCTAAAATTATTCTGGGCATGATCCGAAACATTTTCGGTGCTGTGGTTTTTATCAGCGGAAAGCATCAACAGCGGTTACGGCAGTTTCGGAACATTTCCGATTTTTCTCTCTGAAAATTCCCAGAAGTTCCCAGACCAATTCTGGCACCCTCTGATAATTTCCATGCGGTGCCGAAACCCTTTTTGACCTAATAATATATTCCGAAACATATTTTCGGTTTTACCGAAACTCTTTCGGTGTTTTCTCTCCGGAACTCTTCCGTTGTCTCCGAAACTTTTTCGGTGATTTTCTCTCAGACTCCCTGTCTAGTATTCAGCAGATAGATGACCCTTAAGCGTGTGACCCTATAGGTTCAGTGAAGTATAGACATGACCCGGAAACACTTCCGATCAATGATCAACATCGGAGCCGTGGACACCCATATTGACCCCCTATACCCACATGAATAAATATTCGAGTGAACCTCCAGTTGCTGTGTGCTATTCCTTTTGCTTCGCGATATGTCACAAACACCCGAGGTGAGATTTATTGCATCCCCGTGGGCAAACACTTTGTCCACTATGCAAGTTACCTCGTTACCGGTTTTGTTCTCTTTTCTCGTTTTCGTTTTCCGGCATCCCAGTGATCAAATCACCCTGTGTCTGGCCAGACGATGATGGATACCGTTACACCGAGAGGGCCCGAGTATATCTCTCCATCGTCGGAGGAGCAAATCCCAATCTTGAGCTATCTCGTTACTTGCCATACTTTCCCATGAACCCGTAAGCCGCCGTAATAGCCATCCAGTTACGGATGACGTTTAACAAACCCCAAAGTTCATGAATCAAGCATGAAGGAACTCGATACTCTCATGGTCTAAGGAATTATGCAAACATTAACTTCCTGTGTTATTAACCATTAACTTGTGACGAATGTAACTCATAGCATAACATCAATTCGGGTCGATTCAACACAAATGTTCTGCTAACATTGTGCCCTCAAAGTTGCTGGCATAGACATGCCCATGATCAGGAAAACAGAACCATCATGCAACACTTGAGCTAGTCTTAGAGGCCAGACTAGGAATACATTTTATCGTTTATTATTCCACACGTGCATATGAGTCTTCCTCTGAGCCTCGTTTTATTTGTAGACTCGAGAACCATAGCAGTTATAGCATGGAATATAAACTTAATTATGAACAGAGAGATAATTTATAACATTTGTTATTGCCTCTAGGGCATATCTCCTACAGACTCCCACTTGCACTAGAGTCAATATCTAGTCAATGCTAATGCACTTTACACCTATGGCACATTGGTGTAAATATGCTTCGCTTGTGGTATAGCCTGATGTCCAACGGATCTGACGACTTCAGCTCCGTGTGTATCTTTGCATATCCTCGCGTTTTCACGCCTTCACAAAATTCATATTTTGTGTGGACTTAGTATTGTATGTATGTGAATCACAGGTAGAACCTGGATTCCTCAGACTGCGTTATGGAGCAACTACCTGCAGTAGTGTCCCATTGACAAAAGCCATCTTGGAACCATACTAAGTTCATGAATGAACTATATGATTCAACATCTTCTTTGTCGCTTCAAAAGCGGCAACATACTTCGCCTTTGTTATAGAATTCGCCACAGTAACTTGTTTGGAACATTTTCCAACTAACTGTGCCACCATATTGTGTGTTACACAAAACCCTTAATTTAAATCAAAAATCGCACGGAGAAAAGATGAAGACTGTATCGATGTAACATTTTACAACGAACTCTTCATGATCTCCGCTTGCGAGAAAACATGTCATCAGTACTTACTCTAGTACTCAAAGACATCTTTCACTGTTGTCCTAAGATCAGTACTTTGATCACTTTGGTATCCATACTCGCAACACCTTGGGAGTATCGGACATATCTGGTTGTTTTACATACCATGGAATACATGATTAATCCAAACACGAAGGTGTGTGGAATCTCCATCATGTATGTTGCTCATCGGTGTTTTTGGGACACCGAGTCTTGCAAAAACTCTTTCCATGTGACTTCGGCAAGAATCACTCCTTGGCGTTTTATATGCTAAAAGGTTTTAGCATCTTGTCAATATGTATTCATTGCTTAGCCCCATTAGGTAAATCTATCTTCATAGATCATCATGCCTAATATCAAGGCTATTTAGCCTAAGCACTTCATCGAAAAACTATTTCCAAATGAAGTCCTAATTCGTGTCAAGAAATTTATTTCCAATTACCAATGTGTCAAGCACACAAGGTTTTTAGAAATATTATTGCGCTCCCACTTACTTTCTTGAATTACAAGCATCTTCGTTACCCATTGATGAAGTCAAAACCCCTTTTGACCATTTCATCAAAACACGAAGATTCCAACTCCATTTTGCTCTCTTCTGTCCATCGCTGGAACTCTGAAGTTTGCATACCTACTAGCATCCTCTGGATCGACAACCTACTTTGGACTGTATCACATACAAGTCCTAGGTTTCATTTCCATCAGATGGAAATCCTTTTGTCATCCATGTTTCATATCTCAAGATTGAAATATGTATTAATTGCTAGTTCAACCCGAACCGAGTTTAAGCATCGCTACGATGAAACAACCTCATCGTAGTCAACTCCTTGAACTTGTTATTGCAACAAGTCGAGCTTTATGGATAAACATTTTTATCCGTATCAGTTTTAAGTTCCATAAATATTCGTTAGACTCTAAGTCTTCCGAAAGGTGTATCAAGGTTTTAATCTTGAATAACTTATATGGAAACTATCTCGGATTGTATTGGCATTTAGCCAATTCCGGAGTCAGGGCCCATCAACGCTTCCTTTGTGTATCATAGGTATACTGTTGTCCAACAACAATATCTCGTCTGCGCACCTGAGAGGTTTGCACGAGCCTTGCCTACGTGGTTCAGCTGCAAGTTCGACCGAAGTCCATACATTTTATTGTAGAGACTTTCGTATCAGTCGCAGTAGGAAACTCCGGAATTACTTCCAAGGTTTCTTTCCTTTGACCTGATGACGAAGATACTGTTATCTCGTCGAGTTTGCACTGTCCTCCCACTCACCTTTTGAAAGAACTATTCTCTTTAAAAGCATACCGTTTCGTGGCAAAACTATTTGCCTCGGTATAGTGAGGGAGGAATACCCAATTGCTTGGGATAACCTACAAAGTAGCACTTGTCTGATTTGGAATAGGTTTGTAACCTTTTACACAAGCCCCATATTCCAAATGTTAAGAAAAGATATAACATGGTTGGGCGTACCATACCATGGCTTCATTTCAACAGACCCGATGGAGCTCTTTTCAGTGTAAAAGCCGCAGTCTCTAAAGCATCACTCCTTAAAAGGGATAATGGCAAATTTATTTATGTCATCTTTGATCTCACCATGTCTTAAATGGTTCGATTACATCTCCACAGACTTTCCACTTTGTAGTGGTGTTCCGGGAAGTGTAAGTTATGAAACCCCTTTCACAACTCATCAGACATTCGCTAAACTTGTAACTCAAATATTCCTTTCTGCAATCGAATTGTAGAAACATAATTTTCTTGTTACAATAACTTCTACTTCATTTTTGAAAACCTTTCGAATGATTTCAAAAGATCAGACTTACGTCTCATCAAGTAAATATCCATATATCTACTTGAGTCATTTCTGAAGATAGATAAATCCACTACTAACAACATTTATTGGACTACACACATCAAATGTATGATCACCAATAAGTTTGTTATTCGTTCCTTGTGGCCTGTGAACGGTATTTCAGTCACTTCACTTTTCGAAGGAAAGTTGCAAGTGTCAGACGATTCAAAATCAAATGACTTCAAAATCCATCATAATGGAAGTTTCCATGCGGGTTTCTCCAATGTGACCAAATGTAGTGCCACACTTGTGTGGTATTTTTTTTTTTTTTTAGTCTTGCGACATTTAGCGTCAGTGTTATGGATGTATCATATTACCATCAATATTCATAACATACATCCCATCTTGGATGGAAGCATGGCCCTTCATGTTATTCGTAATACTAAACAACAATTGTTGTTCTTATGAACAACTCCTTTGCAACAAACATTGTGCAATGGGCTAGAGTGTATGAAACTCTAAAATGAATTGTGAAAGTAAACACAGAGGTAATATATTATTATCAACATTCATAACATACATCTCATTCATAATGAAAGTATGGCCCTTTGTTGTTCATAACACCGAACATCAGAAGTTCTCTTATGAACAACCTTCTTGCAAGATACCTTATGCAATGGGCTAGAGTGTGTAAAACTCTAAATGAATTATGAAAATTAATACAGACGGTAATACACCGATGGAAGGTATAGTAACATTTACTATGTTCACTGTGTATACCTAAACCTCATTCCTGGCTAGTCTCTTAGGCCATAGTAGTTCTTACATCGAGTTGCATCAGAATGCAATCGAGCGGGTATCTTTGTGATTAACTCACAATACCCAAGAATTAGTGATTAACAGTTTAATCATAATTCCCAAGAACTATATCTTTGACCAGCCATCTATACATCAAAAACTTGTATGACATTCATACATGAGCTGGATATTCCAGTCTTCTTTCTATTTGCCATTATACTTCTAACAGTTTAACTTTTAGTATTTCTCCTACTCTCAGAAGAAGCACCCAACTTAAGAGTGGCGTTAGCCCCGGACTTCCTAGGCGTGAAAGTCTTACTAACACCCTTCGGACACTTCCTTTCTCTTTAAGTTGTTGTTTTATTCACCTTTCATCATATGACAGGCGTTCTACTGGATCCCTCTCTTATCAGTCTAATGCATAGTAAACTCCTTTACTAATAGTTTGCAAACAAACACTGCTTTGGATATCTCATATCTTTCAGCCTTTGTCTGTCTCTCAAAATGATTTTCAGATTCCATGAATATCACATAACTATCAAAACTTTTGAAGTTCGGGTCTCATGGAAGCAAACATATTGCACTTGACTAAAAAATGGAATTCTAGCTTTTGGATCGAAGGACGAGAGTCACATGATCCATAGCATTAGCGGGAGAATACCGAAAGTATGCGATATGACAAAGTCCTTCTCGGCACTCTTGAGGACAATCCTCACATTACGTTACCAACCGTAAAGTTTTAACCAGATATTTAACAGCTATTCAATTTTAATAGGGAAGGTGGAAAAGCGAGCCATTATTCTATAACTATTATGCAAAACACACTTAGACAGTGTTCAAAATTAATTGCACTGAGAATTAAACAAGTTAATTCAACAGTGCGCTCCCACTCAAATCAATATCTCTCATAATTGATTGTGAGTGATTCAAGATCCACATTTCAATTCAACGCCATTGATGTGGACATCACTGATGACGAGAATTTCAATTGGTGGGCAAACATGCCGATCACATCTCTATGTGACTCCTGTTCATCTTTCGATGGGCGTGTTCCGAGCTCAGGACGATCAAGCTAGAACGTCAAGACAACCAAGTGATCTCGCTGCGAGGTCTGACCTCACCCGCCTCACACATCCCTAATCGTTCGTACCCATGTGGACATGGCGCACCCCGAAAAGTTAGGTGCCGTGACGGTGCTACACTTGGGAGAACACTAACTACTTGATATTTTTGTGAGAGATCACCCTAATAAAAGCGACTACCGCGCAATCAAGAAGGGTGCATCAAAGGGATAAACATCTCAGGCAATTCATAATTAGCATGGTATGGTATAGCCCTTTCTGACGGAGAAGTCTTTCATTTCTTCGTCTTCGGCATTCGCGTCGGTGTTCACCTTCGCGAAGATTGCCACCACCTTGTCGATGCACCAGATAATATTGCTATCTCTATAGCAGATAAAATAAATGCATTACACAAGGTTGACACGCAGGTCATTAAAGTGCAATCATATGGCTCCAGCCATCATGCCGAATCATGACACGCAGGTCATGTTAATTAATTTACATCATATAGTCATCTCATACATAATCAAATTATTATGAGCTCTGCTATACCACATCACATGCACATGCAAACCCTCCTACAAAACCAAGTTAGACGCCTCTAATCGGTTCATACAAAAGTTTATCTTACGTGGCTTCTAAGGTTTCGAAACAAACCGAAGCTACCAACGTCCATCATCAAGCATGATAATTCAAGTCGCTAGATTAACTTTTGCGGGGTGTATGAAACACGAGATAATAAAATCTCGAGCCCCATACTGAACTTCGTCATATGCATGACCCCCGTGCAGATCATATCTGCATTGCCCTTTCGTCTGCGAAACATCCATCTTTCTTTGACTAAAGTGGAACCCAAAGAACTGTTAGCACTTCGTTGATCTGTCAATCAGCATACTCAGGAGTAGCATGAAAGGATCGCGGATTGCCAGAACTTTGTCAGATTCCACAATGCTGTCAAGATCAGGACTACGCAAATTTAAGGGAAGCAACAAGAACATCAGGTAACAGATTTCATCTGCTACCCGCACAAATAATTTTCAGTAATAGATCTTATCTACTACCTAATTATATTGTGCAACACCCATACATCTCCATGTATTCTAGATCGCAACCTGCATCTACGCATAGCACGGCTCATGATGCCACTGTAGGGTAACGCAGCAGAAAATAAAAATTTCCAACCTACGCACCAGCCCAGGACCACTATGAAGACTGCATACAAGGTTTGATCTGTTTCGTTACCGACTCGTAGCGCAGCGGAAGTAGAGTCGATGACGATCGTCGGTGCAGATCCCCGCAGCTAGGATTTACAACCTCCCAACCGCGAGGATGTATACCCTCATCCGCTCCACGGACAGCCCTCCGGGAGATGGTCGAACAGTCCCCCGGACGGTGTCGCGGACAGCCCTTCGGGAGGACCTTCGAAACTTGAACGGTCACTCGGACAGCCCTTCGGGAGGACTCACAGAACTCGGACCGTCACTTGGACAGCCCTTCGAGAGGCACTCACGAACAGCCCCTCAGGGCACTAAGATCGAAACTACGACCTCTCTACAGAGTTGCACACATACGGTGTCATCTATCCGGCAGGGCTTCGCCGTCCAGAACTAGTTCCCACCGGAACCCAGACAGCCTTTCGGCTCTACGAAACTATTTCGTGGGAGGGAGAGAGAAGCCAGATCATTGCATGGCATGTGTATGAGAGAGCAAGGAGTGAGTGTGGAGGGCTGCCCCTCCACCTCTATTTATAGGCCAAGGCAAGGGGTGGGGTGGTGGAGGAAATACCAAATTACCCATGCTACATGTCCCACATGGAAGGGTAAAAAGGTAACAAAAGGGGGGCACCAAGGGGACACTCCCATGGCAGCCCAACACCTTGTCCCCCCCATGGGGGGGGCCCCCCAACAAGCCACCAACATGTCTCCATGAAACATGCATGCTCCCTAGACAAAAAGCCACCAAACATGCAACCCCCGATTCGTGGGATCTTGTCCCCTCGCGCTGAGACAAGATGTTTTCCGCGAAACTTTTTTCTGAAAAATTCCAGAAGGTCCCAGAACATTTCCGGTACCCTCTAAAATTATTCTGGGCATGATCCGAAACATTTTCGGTGCTGTGGTTTTTATCAGCGGAAAGCATCAACAGCGGTTACGGCAGTTTCGGAACATTTCCGATTTTTCTCTCTGAAAATTCCCAGAAGTTCCCAGACCAATTCTGGCACCCTCTGATAATTTCCATGCGGTGCCGAAACCCTTTTTGACCTAATAATATATTCCGAAACATATTTTCGGTTTTACCGAAACTCTTTCGGTGTTCTCTCTCCGGAACTCTTCCGTTGTCTCCGAAACTTTTTCGGTGATTTTCTCTCAGACTCCCTGTCTAGTATTCAGCAGATAGATGACCCTTAAGCGTGTGACCCTATAGGTTCGGTGAAGTATAGACATGACCCGGAACCCCTTCCGATCAATGATCAACATCGGAGCCGTGGACACCCATATTGACCCCCTATACCCACACGAATGAATATTCGAGTGAACCTCCAGTTGCTGTGTGCTATTCCTTTTGCTTCGCGATATGTCACAAACACCCGAGGTGAGATTTATTGCATCCCCGTGGGCAAACACTTTGTCCACTATGCAAGTTAACTCGTTACCGGTTTTGTTCTCTTTTCTCGTTTTCGTGTTCCGGCATCCCAGTGATCAAATCACCCTGTGTCTGGCCAGACGATGATGGATACCGTTACACCGAGAGGGCCCGAGTATATCTCTCCATCGTCGGAGGAGCAAATCCCAATCTTGAGCTATCTCGTTACTTGCCATACTTTCCCATGAACCCGTAAGCCGCCGTAATAGCCATCCAGTTACGGATGACGTTTAACAAACCCCAAAGTTCATGAATCAAGCATGAAGGAACTCGATACTCTCATGGTCTAAGGAATTATGCAAACATTAACTTCCTGTGTTATTAACCATTAACTTGTGACGAATGTAACTCATAGCATAACATCAATTCGGGTCGATTCAACACAAATGTTCTGCTAACATTGTGCCCTCAAAGTTGCTGGCATAGACATGCCCATGATCAGGAAAACAGAACCATCATGCAACACTTGAGCTAGTCTTAGAGGCCAGACTAGGAATACATTTTATCATTTATTATTCCACACGTGCATATGAGTCTTCCTCTGAGCCTCGTTTTATTTGCAGACTCGAGAACCATAGCAGTTATAGCATGGAATATAAACTTAATTATGAACAGAGAGATAATTTATAACATTTGTTATTGCCTCTAGGGCATATCTCCTACACCAGGCGCCCTGGCCATGCGGCCCCCCTCCAGGCCGCGCCGGGGGGGCGCCTGGGCCCCCCTTAGCTCCCCTGGCGACCCCCTTTGGCATATATTTAACACCCGTCGAGGAAACCCTGATTCCAGACCCCTTCTCTCCAGACGCGATTCCGATCTCCGCCGCCATCGCCATCAAGTTTCGGGGGACCAGAATTCCTGTGCCGGCACCTTGCCGGGACGGGGAAGTGCCCCCAGATTCATCTCCATCGACGTTGCTTCCTCCCTCCATGATGCGGGAGTAGTTCCTCCTCGGGGCTGAGGTTTCTACCAGTAGCTATGTGGTCAATTCTCTCTCCCATGATGTGATCTTCGTTGTGATCATAGGCTATTTTAATCTAGGGTGATCCCATGATATTTCCCCTTCCTCTATGTATTGGATTGATGTACTCACTTGTCTTTATCTAGTATAATCCCCGAGACCAAGGTGACAGCGGTCTATTGGACATGGATTAGAAAATTATTTTCATGAGTGATTTCCTCTCTTGTGTGTTGATTGAAGATTGAGAGTCTCTTGGTGCTTGTCTTTGACTATCATTTAGATATGTTGTGGTGATTGTGGGACTCTCTTTGGATGGCCGCGGTGACATTGGGAAATCCTTAGATTGAGAACTACGAACTTTGAGGTGTGCTTTTGTAGCCCTACATAATTCTCGTCCTCTCTTGACCACGAAGGAATGACCTCCGGGTGCGTCTCCATTGCTTGTTTTATGGGAAATATCATGTGATTCGATTATGTTAATGTTGTTGGGAGTTGCCACTAGTGAAAGTATGATCCCTAGGCCTTGTTTCCACCATTGCAATACCATTTGTGCTCACGTTTACCGCTTGTTTGCTTGCTGCACTTTTTATTACAGATTTATATTACTTTGTTTTGCCATCCATATCACTTGCCATTTAACATCTCTTCGCCGAACTAGTGCACCTATACATCTGACAAGTGTATTAGGTGTGTTGGGGACACAAGAGACTTCTTGTATTTTAGTTGCAGGGTTGCTTGAGAGAGACCATCTTCAACCTCTACTTCCCTGAGTTCGATAAACCTTAGGTCATCCACTTGAGGGAAATTGCTGCTGTCCTACAAACCTCTGCGCTTGGAGGCCCAACATAGTCTACAAGAGTAGAAGCGTGTGTAGACATCACCGGAGCAGTGCGACTACTGGATTACATGTGAACAAATCAGGACTTTCAGCAGTTGGTTGGAAACACGTCTCAGAGGTGACAACACTGTTTGTGATGAGTTGTACTTGTTGTCCAGGGGACCATCTTCGGCTGTATTGATTTACAAAGGATACGAGATAAATGGGAATACATTTTACACGATTGTCAAAGATCAAAAGAGCACCAACCAAAACAGCGGTGTCCGCTTTGATGCAACAACCGAGAGGGTAAAGGACACATATTATGGTTACATAGTGGACATATGGGAACTTGACTACGAACATGATTTTAAGGTCCCTTTGTTTAAGTGCAAATGGGTCAATCTGTCAGGAGGCGGGGTACAGGTAGACCCACAGTACGGAATGACAACAGTGGATCTGAAAAATCTTGGATACACTAACGAACCATTCGTCCTAGCCAATGATGTGGCACAGGTTATCTATGTGAAGGACATGTCTACCAGACCGAGAAAAAAGAAAAGATAAGGAAGCGAATACATCATACGATGAGCCAAAGCGCCACATAGTTCTTTCAGGAAAAAGGGACATCCTAGGAGTGGAGGGTAAGACAGATATATCCGAAGATTATGAAAAGTTTCATGAAATTTCTCCCTTCAAAGTCAAGGCTGACCCAAGCATCCTGATAAATGATGAAGATTATCCATGGTTACGGCGCAATAAGCAAATGACACAAGCGAAGAAAAAGTGAAGACTTTTTTCCGCAACTATTATGATGATACCATGCCAACTTTATAACAGACGAGTATGATACCATTGTCCGTTTGTACTACTCAAATTTCAATACTACTTGCACTAACAGAAAGTTTGTAATTGGTTTTACCAGATAGAATTAAAAAATAAAAGAAAATAAATAATGCAGAAAACAATACAAAAAAACTTGCAAAAAAATAAAAATAGCAACAATAAGTATTTCGTTGCATGTTTGAATATATCCATCTGTCATGTTTGAATATATCCATCTGTCATGTTTGAATATATCCATCTGTCATGTTTGAATAATAATTGGCATGTTGTAAATATTTATAGAAACTATGAACGACGACAACACCCGAGACGAAGCACAAGAAGCGATGTTGATGGACATAATCGCAGACGGACAAGATGCAGTCTTGTCGTTTCTCAACGACACCAATGAGCTGGTGGAAAGAGAGCTGGAAGATTTAGGCTATGATATTGATGGCTCCGGTGACCCAATGCACATGGAAGAAGTAGACCGTGAGGACGGCTCCGGTGACCCAATGCCGGTGCAAGAAGGAGACCGTGATGCTGGCTCCGGTGACCGAACCGAGTCCGGCCAGGAGGTATATATATTAGTTAAGCCTGTGCTGACTAGTTAATTGATGCATTCATTAACTCTCGTCTTTGTTCCTTTTTCTAGCCCTCCGGATCGAGCAAATCTTCGGTAAAGAGACGAGGCGCGAAGAAAAAGTTGAGGTCGGATGAAAAGTTTGAGATCTCAGAAATCTCGCGCTCCGGCGAACCGATTGAACCCATCCGGACAAAGAACGCATTTGTTAATCAGTGCGGGGTTCTGGTTAGGGACAAGATCCCGATCAGCATCCATCAATGGTTAAAGGCGGCTGCAAAAGACGCTCAGGTGTCTTATGTCACTGATATGCAGAAAGAAGATCTTTGGACTGAGCTGAAGTCAAATTTCATCCTACCTCCAGAGGATGATCCGGCGAATCCAGTTAAAGAGGAATTAATCAAGTCTGGTGCTCTTACGAAGATGGCAGACCAATTCAGGGCATGGAAGAAAAAACTGAATAAGTTTGTCCGCGAAAAAGAGACTCCAGAATTCGTGGGCATATATGAGAAGATCAAAGATGACTCGCCCGCATTTGTGGCCTATAAGACATCGGAAAAGAGTAAGAAGATGTCGGCGACAAACCAGATAAATGCTGCAAAGAAGAAGCATCACCATCGCACGGGGTCAGGTGGCTACCTCAGAGCCCGGCCTAAGTGGGCCAAGGCTGAAAATGATCTGCTTCAGAAAGGGATCGAACCAGAGACAATGCAGTGGCCAGACCGTTGCCGGACTTGGTTCTTCGAGGCTGGCGGAACCTTGGGCCCTGTATCAGGGAGGTGCATTTGGACGGACAAGTCCACCATGCATATCAGCAACTTTGTTCATTTCTGATATCAAGTAATTGTTTTCTTTGTCTGGCAGGGTTTGGAGAAAATTCACCAAAAAAGCTCCGGGACTGCCGAAGAAGCTAGAATTTAGACACCCGAAAGTAAGTACTATATAGTAGCATGTTCCGCGCATCTCCTATATCTTGATTCAAGCGCTAGTTTCATCAATACCATTTGGCATTCTTGCTTATCAGTTTGATTGACCTCTATTTCTTGTAAAGTGGTTGTGGCAGGAACCCGGGAATGATTTATGTGGATACTACATTTGCGAGTCCATCCGCCACACGACCCGTGAGCGGGGCTACTCTGAAGCACAATTTGAAGTGCGTAAGCAATTAATAATATTCACAATTTTATTTCATTACCATCATTTAAAGTGTGTAAGCAATTAATTAATAATATTCACAATTTTATAGCATCATTTCATGTATTGACCCCCTTCTTCAAATTAGATGTTTCGGATGCGGGATGAACTCCTAGCACCAGATCGTCTGCGAGCAATTCAAGAGGAATTGGCGGCATTCTTCCTTGAACACGTGATCGCGCCAGACGGAGAATACTATGTGGACCATGCGTCCATCGTATAGGAGATTATATTTGTAAGAGATAATTATTGTATATATGTACCCAGTAGTGTCGGATAGATATACGAGAACTTGTTGTTCGACCAATCTCTCGGAGAAGGAGAGGTGGTCGATATTACTTCTCTCTGTATGCATATATATATATGTTGATTACGATCTTCTGTTTCCTTCGTTTGCTTACTAGCTAGCTAGCTAGCGTGTCTAGTCCTCTCTATATGTATGTGTAGTACGTAGCGTCGACCAAGCACGGACATAAGAGAGGACACTTCTCTCTATTAATTAGCTAGCTAACACAATATGAAACACCTAAATTAACCCCCCAAAACCTCCAACCCCCTCTCCCCTTTCAAAAAAAAACAAAAACCACAGCCACAGAAATGCTGACGCGTGGATGCCTTTTGGTCCCGGTTGGTGCCACCAACCGGGACCAAAGCCCCTCCTGCCTGGGCTCCGCGCACAGGCCACGTGGAGACCCATCTGCCCCGGTTCTGGATTGAACCGGGACTAAAGGGCCAGGGCATTAGTACCGACACTTTAGTCCCGGTTCAAGAACCGGGGCTAAAGGCCCTAACGAACCGGGTCTGATGTCCCTTTATCTACTAGTGACCCATTGGTCCCGGTTCGTCGCACCAACCGGGACCAAAAGGTCCAGACGAACCGGGACCAATGGCCCACGTGGCTCGGCCGCCCCCCTGGGCTCACGAACCAGGTCCAATGCCCTCATTGGTCCCGGTTTTTTATTGAACCGGGGCTAATGGGCTGGACAGGCTTGGACCAAACCCCTGTTTTCTACTAGTGAACATATTAAAATAATATATGTATTTGCACATGTTGTACAACTCCCTTAAATGTTGAATCAAGGGACCACCTACATTCACGTGCCTAAAAGAATTTATTTGAGTAAGTTATGGTTGTAGTCCGATTCAGGTCCAGAGGCCACAACTTCACATTCCTCCTCATTTTGTAGTAGTAGTTGTTCTTCTTCTTCTTTCCAAAACCATCACCCGACGCTGGCCCCACAACACACCGCCCCACCATTTGCCCTGCTCGACTCCACCTCCTATGCCCCCGGGCCTCCCTCTAAACCTCGCCGGATTCCATCGGCGGCGAGCTCCCCGCACCCCTATTGCACTTGAACCCATCAACCTATGACCCCCCCCCCTCCACCTAGAATGATGTTGTCGTGTAATCCCCGGCTCCGAGTGACTCCTGGCTCTCCTCACTGACACTTATGTCTCGGCATCAGACGCTCGGTGAAATTGATTTGCAATTTCATGGAACTGATAAATACCAAAATATTTGAATTATTATTTTACCAGTTTCACCTAAATAATTAGTGTTTGTATATGACATCGTCCCACCTACGTTGCGCTTTATTTATAGCATTCTTGGACCCTTTTTCTTTTGCAATACGCATTGAAAAATGAAAGATGTTCTGTGAACCGTGCCCTACTGAGTTATTCATTATTTTTGTGCATGATTAAGTATTGACGTGAAAAGCATGTGCAACTAACTAGTACAAGTAATACAAGTTTTACGTAGAGACATCAGATATTTAATCTCTAACACTAATGAAGCAAACACCGACCTATCATGGTCAACATCCTTTAGTAGATTCACCACTGATATTGAGTCCATCTCCAGAAAAATTGGTTGATCTGAATGTTGAAGAGACAAAGAAAGCCCCTCCATACAAGCACACAGTTCCGCTTCCATAGCATCCCTATAAGAGAAAAGGGTTCTGCAGGATGAGAAAATTATATTTCCTGTATCATCTCGAAGTATCATCCCCGCTCCCGCACTTCCATCAGCCGACCAGGATCCATCCATATTCAGTTTGGCCCAGTTATGAGGCGGAGCAATCCACTTACATGTGTTCTCATCCTTCTTGAGAGACTTCTTTGGAGTTTCAACATAATCCAACACAGCAGTCCCTTTTCCTTTGATTGGATCGCAGATAAAATCTTGTTTAATGCTCATCATAGAATTTAAGTAACTTGACATATTAATAAAAAAGAAACAATTCAGAATGAAGTATATTTGTGTTCTCGGTTGGTGATACGGATATCGCCAATTACAAAAGGGAAATGTATATTTTTCGTCCCTGAATTCTCCTCAAAGTATAGAAATGGTCATTCAACTTAAAAACCGGCAAACCTTAGTCCCTCAACTTTCCAAACCAGATTTGTTTAGTCCCTTGGCCAACAAAAGTGGTTTTCATGCCGACTTGGCATGGTTTACGCCGGCCGTCGCCCACGTGGCAAATTTGTTCTTGCTTCCCATGATAGTTCGGCTGGGCATTTTGTGGAGCAGCCAGCGCGCGCACGCCAACAGGAGAAGGATGTACGTCGTGTCGCGAGCACCAACACGAAGTGCGTACTCTCACACTCTCCGGCCCATAGCTCAAATCTTGTCGTCCCACTGCGTCTTCACCTACTAGCTACTAGCCCCTCGTCGTCTCTAGCGTGCCTAGCTAGGCTCCTTCCCATTCCAGCTCTCCAAAGCTCACGCCAAATGCGCGAGCACCTGCTGTGCGTCTCCGTCCCCTGGAGCGACGGGCAGCGCGTAGGGCTAGCTCGGCTGAATCGTCGCCATTGCCGTGTTCTTGAGCTCGTCTTCACGGTCACCACCAGTCCCGTACGTGGTGACCGTGGTGCTGGGGCGCTTCATCGACTCGATCGTGGACGCTGACGACCACCACCACCAGTCCGCTGCCGCGTCCTAGTTCGTCCACGAACTGGGTGCACAGCCATCGTCGGATACGTAGTGCGACCCTAGGAGCCACGTAGAACATGCATGCCGCCAGCCGCGTCCAAGGCTCACCTGCACCTCCACTGCACGCTTCGGCCACCACGTGCCACGCCAGGCACCGCTTCTTTCCGGGAAAAACCTGTACTTATCATTTTGGTGCGACAGATGTGTCTCGTCGTGTCGCAGCTCCCCGGCCTCCTGTGCACCGTCCGTGTGCACCACTTCACTGTAGCTTGCAAGTGACCAGCAATCACGTGTGGGTCGCACCAAAGACCACAACGTTGCTCCTGCATGCACTTGGTTCACACTTCGACGGATGTGCTTGGCGTCTCTTCCACGGCCTGCACTCGCCGCATGATCCTTCTTTCCATTTGCATGCATCTATCCAAGCAGCTCGCTTTAGCTAACGCCAAGGCACCGATCAGACCCAAAACCAGCAATAGGGGACAGCTCGTTGAAAGGCTCACATGAACATGACATATGTTACATGTGAACAAGCACTGTTGTATCTGAGCATTTCGTTTGGTGGCAAAAGAATTCTTTTATCTAGGCATATATCTATTTCACTTTTCACGTGCGAAGATCCCTTTCTACTCTCTCGGTTCCTAAATACAAGTCTTTTTAGACATTTCTTTTGAATATATTGATTATTAGGAAATACGAGATAGATTAGGCTTTGTTCTGACTTGTCTTGTACTCCAAGTTGATAATTTTTTTTGGGAACCACTCCAAGTTGATAATTGTACTCCTATAGATATGCCCATGAGGCTCAAACAATCCATCAACTATTCCGCACCATCCCTCTCTCCCTTTTAACATGGTATCAGCCTAATCGATCCTACACCCTAGCCTCCGCCGCTTCCGCACCTGCGTGCCGCCCCCGGGGCGGTCGGCCTCCATGACCGCCATCGGAGACCGCACTGCCCGTACCTAGGGTTCCCTTGCTTCGGGTTTTTCTCTCTCCCACTGGTTATCTTAATTGGTGTTTTCTTTTTGATTTTCCGATCTATACTTGATCGGTTTGCGTTGCCCGCCGCCGTCGTCGATCCCCGTACGCCTCTACTTCGACACCGTCGCGACTGGTCAGCTCCTCAACCAACCCGACGGCCTCGCGCGACAGGCGGCCCCTCAAGGTCCTCGATCTATGCCGACCGTCTCCCCCCTCTCCGACCGAGACACCTGCACCGCCTCCACCCGGCGGCCTTGCGCCATGCGGCGGTCAATCATAGCCGTCGCTCACGCGCCGACCTGCCAATTGATCCGCGCCACCCTCCTCCGCCGCGTCTACACGGCGGCCCTATGGGTTGCCTCACCAGCCTCGTCCTCGGCTGCGTCGGGCCGTCTGCGTCAGACCAATCAAGATTCCGTACGTGCGCCCATCGAGATTCCGTACGTGCGCCATCATCGGATATCGTAGTGCGACCCTACGAGCCACGTAGAACATGCATGCCGCCAGCCGCGTCCAAGGCTCGCAGGCCTGTACCTCCACTGCACGCTTCGGCCACAACGTGCCACGCCAGGCACTGTCGTCCCTTTCTTTCCGAGGAAGACCTGTATCACTTTGGTGCCAGAGATGTGGCTCGTCGTGTCGCAGCTCCCTGGCCTCCTGCACCATCCGTGTGCGCGCCACGAGCCACACAAGCTCCACGCCAGCTGCTCGACGAAAAGTGAAAAGAGCAACCACCGGGTAGATTCTAGACTCAAAATTCTACTCTTGTACGATTCAAAGCAAGCATGCAACATTGTACAGCAGTAGTATAACATTGCTAAATAAGACTATTTTATTTCAACAGATTGTGTGTTTGCGCCACTTCACTGTAGCTTGCAAGTGACCAGCAATCACGTGTGGCTCGCACCAAAGACCACACCCGTTGCTCCTGCATGCACTTGGTTCACACTTCGACGGATGTGCTTGGCGTCTCTTCCACGGCCTGCACTCGCCGCATGATCCTTCTTCCATTTCCATGCATCTATCCAAGCAGCTCGCTTTAGCTAACGCCAAGGCACCGATCAGACCCAAAACCAGCAATAGGGGACAGCTCGCTGAAAGGCTCACATGAACACATAAATACGTGAACAAGCACTGTTGTATCTGAGCATTTCTTTTGGTGGCAAAATAGTTCTTTTATCTAGACATATATCTATTTCACTTTTCACGTGCGAAGATCCCTTTCTACTCTCTCCGTTCCTAAATATAAGTCTTTTTAGACATTTTATATGAACTACTCTCTCCGTCCGAAAATACATGTCATCAAAATGAACAAAAAATGGTGTATCTAGAACTACAATACATCTAGAAGACATCCTCTTTTATTTATTTTGATGACAAATATTTCCGGACGGAGGGGGTACAACATACGGATGTACTCCCTCCGTTCCTAAATATTTGTCTTTCTAGTCATTTCAA
Organism: Secale cereale; assembly: GCA_902687465.1. Classification (NCBI taxonomy): domain Eukaryota; kingdom Viridiplantae; phylum Streptophyta; class Magnoliopsida; order Poales; family Poaceae; genus Secale; species Secale cereale. Next base: position 774,801,091 of record LR738712.1, read on the forward strand.
ATGGATACAACATACGGATGTATGTAGACATATTTTAGAGTGTAGATTCACTCATTTTGTTTTGTATGTAGTCACTTGTTGAAATGTCTAGAAAGACAAATATTTCGGAACGGAGGGAGTATGTAGATATGTTTTAAACCGTAGATTCACTCATTTTGTTCCGTACGTAGTCACTTGCTGAAACATATAGAAAGACTTACATTTGGGAACGGAGGGAGTAGTGGCATTGCAACAGATTTCCTTTTCCCAACTATTCCACCCGTGGAAATTTATTGATATCACTTTTTGAATGGTGCATGTTCTTTCTTCATAATGCGGCATGTTCTGGCATATGTAAGTTACTGTAGCACAAAGATTTTATATGAGCATGTTTTTTTGGAATTATTTGTGGAATTCTTATCTGTGGTCCATTGTTATCTGTAGAATTTTATATAAAGGCTATGAAATTGTGTAAGTACAAATCTATTGTTACTTGTGCAGCTAAGTCTATTGTAATCTGTGTTAATTTGAGGGCCCTTTTGCCATTTGGGCGCCCCCGTGGTGGTAAGGATCATGAGCACAGGAAAATCCTCCAGGGGTTTATTGTCTTGGTTTTTTTCCTACACATCAACAAAATGAGGCCTCACTGTAGTTGCAAGTGACCGGCAATCACGTGGCTCGCACCAAAGACCACAATCATCAAGGCATTCCCGAAGCATAATCAGTTGGTTATCATTTTGGTCATTTGTCCCCATGTGCTCCTCTGCACTCAATGTTTCATTGAAATCACAAACACATATCCACGGTCTTGACCAAGTTGTTCTTAAGAATCGAAGCATGTCCCAAAAAGTATTTCTTAAATTATTGGTTCCCTATACACAAAAGTTGCTCTCCTTTCAAGTCCCTCTTATAATTTAACATTGACGTCAATAATCTGCTTGGAGAAGGCTTTCAAGGTGAGTGACAGGGAAGAGGGCCAAAAAAGAACTAGCCCCCCACTTAATCCGTCACTGCTTGATGACCCACAAGTGTAGGGGATCTATCGTAGTCCTTTCGATAAGTAAGAGTGTCGAACCCAACGAGGAGCAGAAGGAAATGATAGGCAGTTTTCAGTAAGGTATTTTCTGCAAGCACTGAAATTATAGGTAGCAGGTAGTTTTGTGATAAGATAATTGGTAGCAAGTGACAAACGGTAAAAGTAAATAAGGTGCAGCAAGGTGGCCCAATCCTTTGTGTAGCAAAGGACAAGCCGAGGACATATGGGAATTATCGTCAAGCTAGTTTTCATCATGATCATCTGATTCGCGTTCGGTACTTTGATAGTTTGGTATGTGGGTGGACCGGTGCTTGGGTGCTGCCCTTACTTGGACAAGCCTCTAACTTATGATTAACCTCTAATGCAAGCATCCACAACTACAAAAGAAGTATTAAGGTAAACCTAACCATAGCCTGAAACATATGGATCCAAATCAGCCCCTTATGAAGCAACGCATAAACTAGGGTTTAAGCTTATGTCACTCTAGCAACCCATCATCTACTTATTACTTCCCAATGCCTTCCTCTAGGCCCAAACAATGGTGAAGTTTCATGTAGTCGACGTTCACATGACACCACTAGAGGAGAGATAACATACATCTCATCAAAATATCGAACGAAGACCAAATTCACATGACTACTAATAGCAAGACTTCTCCCATGTCCTCAGGAACAAAAGTAACTACTCAGAAGACATAATATTGTTCATGATCAGAGGGGTATTAATATGCATAATAGATCTGAACATATGATCTTCCACCAAATAAACCAACTAGCATCAACTACAAGGAGTAATCAACACTACTAGCAACCCACAGGTACCAATCTGAGGTTTGGATACAAAGATTGGATACAAGAGATGAACTAGGGTTTGGGAGGAGATGGTGCTGGTGAAGATGTTGATGAAGATAGCCTTCCCCAAGATGGGAGAGTTGTTGGTGATGACAGCGATGACGATTTCTCCCTCCCGGAGGAAAGTATCCCCGGCAGAACAGCTCTGCCGGAGCCCTAGATTGGTTTCCACCTCGGTTCCGCCTCGAGACGGCGGCGTCTAGTCCCGAAAGCCTCCTCTTCATTTTTTTCCAGGTCAAAACGCTTCATATAGGAGAAGATGGGCACCCGGGGCCCACCGGCTGGCCCTCGAGGCAGGGGGGCGCGCCCTGGGAAGGGGGGCGCGCTCCCCACCCTTGAGGCTAGCTAGTGGCCCCTCTCGTGGGTTTCTTTTGCCAGATATTTTTTATATTTTCCAAAACAATGTTCTGTGGAGTTTCGAGGCTTTTGGAGTTGTGCAGAAGAGGTTTCCAGAGTTTGCTCCTTTTCCAGCCCAGAATTCCAGCTGCCGGCATTCTCCCTCTTCATGTAAACCTTGCAAAATAAGAGAGAAAGGGCATAAGTATTGTGACAAAACATGTATGAACAGCCCATAATGCAATAAATATCAACTTATAAGCATGATGCAAAATGGACGTATCAACTCCCCCAAGCTTAGACCTCGCTTGTCCTCAAGCGAAAGCCGATAACGAAAAATATGTCCACGTATTTAGAGATAGAGGTGTCGATAAAAATAGAATACATACATGAGGGCATCATGATCATTCTCATAACAGCAACTTATATAAATATAGTCATATGATCATTATGCTACAGTAACAATTCATACACAATATCAAGTATAAAGCATAAACTTCATTGGAAACTAACAAACTTTGGTCTCGGTCATTGAAGCAATTGCAATTTGTCGTAACATCGGAAAGAGTCAATATAAGAGCTTTTCAGCAAGCCTATATACTCAACTATCATATAGTCTTTCACAATTGCTCACACTCACGCAATACTCATGTTTATGGAGTTTTAATCGAACACATAGAAACATAGGGGCTTATGGTGTTGCCTCCCAACCTCTTACCTCAAGGGTAATGTCAACAGTAATAGATCATGAAAACTTACATCCAAGTGGGTATATATGTCAGGATCTTTCCAAAACAATGTGCTTGCCAAAGGATAAAATGTAAAAAAGAAAGGTGGATTTCACCTTGATACTTATAAGACAATAATAAAAGATAGGCCCTTCGCACAGGGAAGCAGAGGTTGTCATGTGTTTTTATGGTTGGATGCACAAAGTCTTAGCATAGAGGAACTTCACTTTTATATTGCCACTTGTGATAAGGACCTTTATTATGCAGTCCGTCGCTTTTATTACTTTCATATCACAAGATCGTATAAAGCTAATTTCTCCCACACTAATAAATCATACATATTTAGCGGGTTTCCAACATGACAACTTACTTGGAAGGATCTTTCTCAATCCATAGGTAGGTATGGTGGACTCTCATGGCAAAACTGGGTTTAAGGATATATGGAGGCACAAGTAGTATCTCTACTTAGTGCGAGGAGTTTTGGTTAGCATGAGGGAGACAGGCAAGCTCAACATGTTGGAAGATCCATGACAATATACTTTATTTCGGAAATAAGAAGACACAACCCATTATGTTGTCTTCCTTGTCCAACATCAACTCTTTAGCATGTCATACTTTAATGAGTGCTCACAATCATAAAAGATGTCCAAGATAGTATATTTGTATGTGAAGCCTCTCTTCCTTTATTACTTCCTATTAATTGCAACGATGACCAAAACTATGTTTGTCACCTCCCAACATCTTTTATTTATCATACTCTTGTATGCGAGGCCATTACTTCCCATAAGATCGATATGATCTCTTTGATACTCTTTTTGTTTTCTTTCTTTTTATCATGACCCAAGTGAGAAAATCAAGCCCTTGACTCAAACACTAATCTTTATTATATAGCTCACAGACTCGATTGCAAAGGATAAAGCTCACAAAGCAAAAGCTCACAACTAGATCATGCTAACTTTATTCTAATAGATCAAGATACTACCAAAAGGATCGAACTAAGTAAAACGATAAAGATAGGAGTGATGGTGATACGATACCGGGGTCACTCCCCAAGCTTGGCAGTTGCCAAGGGGAGTGCCCATACCCACATGATTATGTTTCCTTCTTCGGGGTTGGTGATGATGGGGTTGCAAGTAGTGACGGGGGATCCTCATATATCGAGCGTAGGAGATCTTCCAGCTTGCGGATAATACCTTTACACTAATCCAGATGACTTAGTATCAATCTGGATGCATATTGGAAGTGGGAGCAATTAGCTAGAGTAGCTCCATGCAGAGCATTGTAGACATAGAAATTTGCGAAATACATACGGATCTGAATGTGTTAGACCCGTCAACTAAACTTCTCTCACAAGCAAAACATTATCACACCTTACTACTCTTGGGTGTTAATCACGTAGCGATGTGAACTAGATTATTGACTCTAGTAAACCCTTTGGGTATTGGTCACATGGCGATGTGAACTATGGGTGTTATTCACATAATGATTTGAACTATCGGTATTAAATCACATGGAGATGTGAACTAGATTATTGACTCTAGTGCAAGTGGGAGACTGAAGGAAATATGCCCTAGAGGCAATAATAAAGTTATTATTTATTTCCTTATATCATGATAAATGTTTATTATTCATGCTAGAATTGTATTAACCGGAAACTTAGTACATGTGTGAATACATAGACAAAACATAGTGTCCCTAGTATGCCTTTACTAGACTAGCTCATTGATCAAAGATGGTTATGTTTCCTAGCCATAGACATGAGTTGTCATTTGATCAACGGGATCACATCATTAGGAGAATGATGTGATGGACAAGACCCATCCGTTAGCTTAGCACTATGATCGTTTAGTTTTACTGCTATTGCTTTCTTCATGACTTATACATGTTCCTATGACTATGAGATTATGCAACTCCCGAATACCGGAAGAACACCTTGTGTGCTATCAAACGTCACAACGTAACTGGGTGATTATAAAGATGCTCTACAGGTGTCTCCGAAGGTGTTCGTGGTGTTGGCATAGATCACGTATAGGATTTGTCACTCCGAGTGTCGGAGAGGTATCTCTGGGCGCTCTCGGTAATACACATCATAATAAGCCTTGCAAGCAAATGACTAATGATTTAGTCACGAGATGATGTATTACGGAACGAGTAAAGAGACTTGTCGGTAACGAGATTAACTAGGTATGGTGATACCGACGATCGAATCTCGGACAAGTAACATACTGATGACAAAAGGAACAACGTATGTTATTATGCGGTTTGACCGATAAAGATCTTCGTAGAATATGTAGAAGCCAATATGAGCATCCAGATTCCGCTATTGGTTATTGACCGGAGATGAGTCTCGGTCATGTCTACATAGTTCTCGAACCCGTAGGGTCCGCACGCTTAACGTTTGATGACGATCGGTATTATGAGTTTATGTGTTTTGATGTACCGAAGGTAGTTCGGAGTCCCGGATGAGATCGGGGACATGAAGAGGAGTCTCGAAATGGTCGAGACGTAAAGATCGATATATTGGACGACTATATTCGAACATCGGAAAGGTTCCGAGTGATTCGGGTATTTTTCAGAGTACCGGAGAGTTACGGGAATTCGTCGGGGAGTATATGGGCCTTATTGGGCTTTAGGGGAAAGGGAGAGAGGAGGCTGCGCCCTTCCCATGGCTTGGTCCAAATTGGACTAGGGAGAGGGGCTGCGCCCCCTCCTTCCTTCTCTTCTCTTTCCCTTTCCTTCTCTCCTACTCCTACTACTTGGAAGGGCTCCTAGTTCTACTAGGAAAGGGGGAATCCTACTCCCGGTGGGAGTAGGACTCCCCTAGGGCGCGCCATAGAGAGGGCCGGCCCTCCCTCTCCTCCACTCCTTTATATACGGGGGTAGAGGCACCCCATAGACACACAAGTTGATCAGTTGATCTCACCCAACCATGCGCGGTGCCCCCCTCCACAGTAACACACCTCGGTCATATCGTTGCAGCGCTTAGGCGAAACCCTGTGACGGTAACTTCATCATATACGTCACCACGCCGTCGTGCCGACGAAACTCTCCCGTGAAGCTCAACTGGATCAAGAGCTCGTGGGACGTCATCAAGCTGAACGTGTGCTAAACGCGGAGGTGCCGTACGTTCGGTACTTGATCGGTTGGATCGCGAAGAAGTATGGCTACATCAACTGTGTCACTAGAAGCTTCCGCTTACGGTCTACGAGGGTATGTAGACACACTCTCCCCTCTCGTTGCTATGCATCTGGTAGATAGATCTTGTGTGATCGTAGGAAAATTTTGAAAATACTACGTTCCCCAATAGTGGCATCATGAGCCAGGTTTATGCGTAGATGATATGCACGAGTAGAACACAAGTGAGTTGTGGACGATACTAGTCATACTGCTTACCAGCATGTCATAATTAGCTTCGGCGGTATTGTGAGATGAAGCGGCCAGGACCGACATTACGCGTACGCTTATGCGAGACTGGTTTCACCCTTATGAGCACACATTGCTTAAAGGTGACTGGCGGGTGTCTGTCTCCCTCACTTTAGCTGAATCAAGTGTGACTACGCCCGGTCCTTGTGAAGGTTAAAACAGCACATACTTGACGAAACATCGTTGTGGTTTTTGTATGCGTAGGTAAGAACGGTTCTTGCTGAGCCTGTAGCAGCCACGTAAAACTTGCAACAACAAAGTAGAGGACATCTAACTTGTTTTTGCAGGGCATGTTGTGATGTGATATGGTCAAGACATGATGAGTTATACGGTTTTGTATGAGATGATCATGTTTTGTAAAGTTATCGGCAACTGGCAGGAGCCATATGGTTGTCGCTTTATTGTATGAAATGCAATCGCCATGTAATTGCTTTACTTTATCACTAAGCGGTAGCGATGGTCGTAGAAGCAATAGTTGGCGAGACGACAACGATGCTACGATGAAGATCAAGGTGTCGCGCCGGTGACGAAGGTGATCATGATGGTGCTTTGGAGATGGAGAACAAAAGCACAAGATGATGATGGCCATATCATATCACATATTTTGATTGCATGTGATGTTTATCTTATTATGCTTCTTATTTTGCTTAGTACGACGGTAGCATTATAAGATGATCCCTTACAAAATTTCAAGGTATAAGTGTTCTCCCGGAGTATGCACCGTTGCGAAAGTTCGTCGTGCCGAGACACCACGTGATGATCGGGTGTGATAAGCTCTACGTTCAAATACAACGGGTGTAAGCCAGTTTTGCACACGCAGAATACTCGGGTTAAACTTGACGAGCCTAGCATATGCAGATATGGCCTTGGAACACTGGAGACCGAAAGGTCGAGCGTGAATCATATAGTAGATATGATCAACATAAGATGTTCACCATTGAAAACTACTCCATCTCACGTGATGACCGGACATGGTTTAGTTGATTTGGATCACATGATCATTTAGATGACCAGAGTGATGTCTATCTAAGTGGGAGTTCTTCAAGTAATATGATTAATTGAACTTTAATTTATCATGAACTTAGTCCTGGTAGTATTAGCATATCTGTGTTGTAGATCAATAGCTCGCGATATAGCTCCCCGTTTATTTTATATGTTCCTAGAGAAATATAAGTTGAAAGATGTTAGTAGCAATGATGCGGACTAGGTCCGTGATCTGAGGATTATCCTCATTGCTGCACAGAAGTATTATGTCCTTGATGCACCGCTAGGTGACGAACCTATTGCAGGAGCAGATACAGACGTTCTGAATGTTTGACTAGCTCGGTATGATGACTACTTGATAGTTTAGTGCCCCATGCTTTACGGCTTATAACCGGGACTTAAAAAACGTTTTGAACGCCATGGAGCATATGAGATGTTCCAAGAGTTGAAATTAGTATTTCATACTCATGCCCGTGTCGAGAGGAATAAGACCTCTGACAGTACATTGCCTACAAGATGGAGAAGAATAGCTCAACCAGTGAGCATGTGCTCAGATTGTCTGGGTACTACAATTGCTTGAATCAAGTGGGAGTTAACCTTCCAGATAAGATAGTAATTGACAAAGTTCTCTAGACACTATCACCAAGTTAGTAGAACTTCGTGATGAACTATAATATGCAAGGGATGACAAAAGTAATTCCCGAGCTCTTCGCGATACTGAAATCGGCGAAGGTAGAAATCCAGAAAGAGCATCAAGTGTTGATGGTTAACAAGACCACTTGTTTCAAGTAAAGGGCAAAGGGATAGAAGGGGAACTTCAAGAAGAATGACAAGCAAGTTGTCACTCCCGTGAAGAAACCCAAAGCTAAACTCAAGCATGAAACTAAGTGCTTCTACTGCAAAGGAAATGGTCACTGGAAGTGGAACTGCCCTGGATACTTGGTGGATAAGAAGGATGGCAAAGTGAACAAAGGTATATTTGATATAAAGATTATTGATGTGTACTTTACTAGTGTTCATAGCAACCCCTGGGTATTTGATACCAGTTCAGTTGCTAAAATTAGTAACTCGAAACAAGAGTTGCAGAATGAACAGAGACTAGTTAAAGGTGAAGTGACGATGTGTGTTGGAAGTGGTTCCATGATTGATATGATCATCATTGCACACTCCCTATACTTTCGGGATTAGTGTAGAACCTAAATAAATGTTATTTGGCATTTGCGTTAAGCATGAATATGATTTGATCATGTTTGTTGCAATACGGTTATTCATTTAAAGTCATAGAATAATTGTTATTCTGTTTACATGAATAAAGCCTTCGATGGTCATACACCCAATGAAAATAGTTTGTTGGATCTCGATCGTAGTGATACACATATTTATAATATTGAAGCCAAAAGATGCAAGGTTAATAATGATAGTGCAACTTATTTGTGGCACTGCCGTTTAGGTCATATTGGTGTAAAGCGCATGAAGAAACTCCATAGTGATGGACTTTTGGAATCACTTGATTATGAATCACTTGGTGCTTGCGAACCATGCCTCATGGGCAAGATGAGTAAAACTCCGTTCTCTGGAACAATGGAGCGAGCAACGGATTTGTTTGAAATCATACATACTGATGTATGTGGACCGATGAGTGTTGAAGCTCGTGGTGAGTATCGTTATTTTCTGACCTTCACTGATGATTTGAGAAGATATGGGTATATCTACTTGATAAAGCACAAGTCTGAAACATTTGAAAAGTTCAAAGAATTTCAGAGTGAATTAAAGAATCATCGTAACAAGAAAATAAAGTTTCTACAATCTGATCGTGGAGGTGAATATTTGAGTTACGAGTTTGGTCTTCATTCGAAACAATGTGGAATAGTTTCACAACTCACGCCACCCGGAACACCACAACGTAATGGTGTGTCCGAACGTCGTAACCGTACTTTATTAGATATGGTGTGATCAATGATGTATCTTACCGATTTACCACTATAGTTTTGGGTTATGCATTAAAGACAGCTGCATTCACGTTAAATAGGGCAGCATCTAAATCCGTTGAGACGACGCCTTATGAACTGTGGTTTGGCAAGAAACCAAAGTTGTTGTTTCTTAAAGTTTGGGGCTGCGATGCTTATGTGAAAAAGCTTCAACCTGATAAGCTCGAACCCAAGTCGGAGAAATGTGTCTTCATAGGATACCCAAAGGAAACTGTTGGGTACACCTTCTATCACAGATCCGAAGGCAAGATATTCGTTGCTAAGAATGGATCCTTTCTAGAGAAGGAGTTTCTCTCGAAAGAAGTGAGTGGGAGGAAAGTGGAGCTTGATGAGGTAATTGTACCTTCTCCCGAATTGGATAGTAGTACATCACATAAACTAGTTCTAGTGATTCCTACACCAATTAGTGAGGAAGCTGATGATGATGATCATGAAACTTCAGATCAAGTTACTGTTGAATCTCGTAGGTCAACCAGAGTACGTTCCGCAACAGAGTGATATGGTAACCCTATTCTGGAAGTCATGTTACTAGACCATGATGAACCTACGAACTATGAGGAAGCGATGATGAGCCCAAATTCCGCAAAATGGCTTGAGGCCATGAAATATGAGATGGGATCCATGTATGAGAACAAAGTGTGGACTTTGGTTGACTTGCCCGATGATCGGCAAGCCATTGAAAATAAATGGATCTTTAAGAGGAAGACTGACGCCGATGCTAATGTTACTGTCTACAAAGCTCGACTTGTTGCGAAAGGTTTTCGACAAGTTCTAGGTGTTGACTACGATGAGATTTTCTCACCCGTAGCGATGCTTAAGTCTGTCTGAATCATGTTAGCAATTGCCACACTTTATGAAATTTGCAAATGGATAACGAAACTGCGTTCTTTAATGGATTTATTAAAGAAGATTTGTATATGATGCAACCAGAAGGTTTTGTCAATCCTAAAGGTGCTAGCAAATTGTGCAAGCTCCAGCGATCCATCTATGGACTGGTGCAAGCATCTCGGAGTTGGAATATATGCGTTGATAAGTTTATCAAAGCATATAGTTTTATAAAGACTTGTGTTGTCTACACACGCTTCTACTCTTGTAGACTATGTTGGGCCTCCAAGCGCAGAGGTTTGTAGGACAGCAGCAATTTCCCTCAAGTGGATGACCTAAGGTTTATCGAACTCAGGGAAGTAGAGGTTGAAGATGGTCTCTCTCAAGCAACCCTGCAACTAAGATACAAGAAGTCTCTTGTGTCCCCAACACACCTAATACAACTAGGAGTTGTATAGGTGCACTAGTTCGGCGAAGAGATGGTAAAATATGGATGATAGGAGTGGCAAAGCAAAGTAATATAAATCTGTAATAAAAAGTGCAGCAAGCAAACAAGTGGTAAACGTGAGCACAAATGGTATTGCAATGGTGGAAACAAGGCCTAGGCTTCATACTTTCACTAGTGGCAACTCCCAACAACATTAACATAATCGAATCACATGATATTTCCCATAAAACATGCAAAGGGGACACACTCGGAGGTCATTCCTTCGTGGTCAAGAGAGGACGAGAATTATGTAGGGCTACAAAAGCACACCTCAAAGTTCGTAGTTCTCAATCTAAGGATTTCCCAATGCCACCGCGGCCATCCAAAGAGAGTCCCACAATCACCACAACATATCTAAAGGATAGTCAAAGACAAGCACCAAGAGACTCTCAATCTTCAATCAACACACAAGAGAGGAAATCACTCATGAAAATACTTTTCTAATCCATGTCCAATAGACCGCTGTCACCTTGGTCTCGGGGATTATACTAGATAAAGACAAGTGAGTACATCAATCCAATACATAGAGGAAGGGGAAATATCATGGGATCACCCTAGATTAACATAGCCTATGATCACAACGAAGATCACATCATGGGAGAGAGAATTGACCACATAACTACTGGTAAGAACCTCAGCCCCGAGGAGGAACTACTCCCGCATCATGGAGGGAGGAAGCAACGTCGATGGAGATGAATCCGGGGGCACTTCCCCGTCCCGGCAGGGTGCCGGCGCAGGAATTCTGGTCCCCCGAAGCTTGATGGCGATGGCGGCGGAGATCGGAATCGCGTCTGGAGAAAAGGGCTCTGGAATCAAGGTTTCCGCGACACGCTTTAAATATATGCCAAAGGGGGGCATCGGAGGAGCCTCGGGGGGCCCAGGCGCCCCCCTGGCGCGGCCAGGGGGGCGCGTGGGCAGGCCGCCTGGAGCCCTTGTGGGTCCCCTCCGGCCCTACTTTGGCCGCATGGAAGCTTCCGGAACGCTGATTTTTTATATAATTTTTCTAGATTTTTTCTGGCAGTTCTCGTAATGTGAAAACCTGAAATACAAAAACAGCCGAAAACAGAAACTGGCACTGGGGTGCACTGAGTTAATACGTTAGTCGAAATATGATCAAAAGTGTATGGAAGTGTATAAATAACATAGCAATATCACCCAAAAGAGGCATGGAGCAAGCAGAAATTATAGATACGTTTTGGACGTATCAACATCCCCAAGCTTAATTCCTGCTCGTCCTCGAGTAGGTAAATGATAACAAGAATAATTTCCGTGGTGACATGCTATTAACCATATAGGACTTTTTCATAGTCATATGACAAAAGCTTACTGAGACAATGAGTCCATAGTAATTAAGTTGCCTCGTGAGAAAATCACAAAGAACTGAAAGTTTTACAACATGATATTGAAACATCAAATAGATTCGTAATGAACATGATGTGCAAATATGATAAAGTGATATCTAGCTTGCCCCCTTTAGTGAAGCAAAACATAAATGCAGGGGCACCTCCAAGGTTTAAGTGATGACTAGATACAATGATTTCAAAATGAACGATATCACAATCATGCAAAAGACAATGCTACTTTGGGACAATGCACATTACACTCAGAATGACAATCATGCTCTCAGTAGTTGGTGCTTTTAAAAGAAGGTGGAGACTCTCGAACCGTGGCTTTTGTTGGCAAGGTTGAAAATCCGTAGTCGGAAACAAAGACAAAACATGTACCAGAGCTCTTGGTTTTAAAACAGAGGTAATAATTTTTTTTAGATCATGCATGTTTCGTCAACGAATGCTAGCAGACAACTCAATCACTTCATGAGATGGACAAGTTTCGAGGAACGGCTCCCTAATGAGGACGATCACATCCTCTTAATCTCCTTTGTTTATCACTGCCAAAGTTTTCTGATTTCTCATGAACAAAGCGTTAAGGAGGGTTTGTTAGTTATATTATCTTTTTGAGCCGGGCGCACTCAATGCCAGTTCCTTCTCATATTATGGGTTTGCACATTATACATGCAATCCCGGGGTGAAGCTTGTCCAACTTAAAAAGATCATGAATTAACTACTATTTCCTCATGAACTTAAAACAGAGGCACAAAATATGAATGCTTTTTCTTTGAATAATTTCGAGATGGTACATGCAAGTCTCCGTTAGGAATGGCAGGTAAATACCATGTAGGAAGATATGGTGGACTCATATGGCATAACTGGATTAAAAGGATGTGGATGCACAAGCAGTCAGTCCGCTTAGTACAGGCGAAGGTTAGCAAAAGACGGGGAGCGACCAACTAAGAGAGCAATGACGGTCATAATCATGCAGAGCGACAAAGCAACATTGAATCAGGCATGGAAGTTATATCGCTACTCAGAAACAAAAGATCATCAAGGCTTGACAGACTTTCTTTACAGTCTTAAATATGCGTGAGCATACGCCAAGTCAATCAAAATAAATTCTTTGAAGGAAGATATTACTAAACCATACCACATCATAGGCAAACAAATCATGTTGGTACTCCAATAACACATTGGGAACCCCCCAGCTATTTGAGACTAACCATAAGAAAACATGAACTACTAAGCGCCATTATGCACGTAGCATCTTTATCATAGACATATCAACCAATGCAACGGAAGCTAACTCTCTTAATAAGATAAACATGATAACTAAAGAGAGTTCAAGCAACCAACTAAACAAAAGCTCTTTAAAAAGATAAGCATGAAAGTTAAGAGCTAAGCATGATAGTAGTTATTAAAAGACAAAGAACACACACAGCAAAGATAGACATGCAAATTCTATGTTATGTTCTAGGTAGAAGTGGAGCGTGTTTCTCTCCCACATAAAGAAAGCTGAGTTCCAACTCGTTATGAAAAGCTAAAGAAAACTAAAAGGAAAACTAAAACAAGACGCTCCAAGCATAGCACCTAACACATGAAGTGATTAAAATATAGTGGAACGAAGGACGAACTGATAATGTTGATGGAGAAGGGGATGCACGGGGGCATCCCCATGCTTAGACGCTTGAGTCTCCTTGAATATTTCTTGGGGGTGCATGGGGGCATCCCCAAGCTTGAGCGTTTGACACTCCTGAATCTTTTTATCATCTTCCCTCGCACACTTGAAAACTCCCTTCATACATAACTCATCATAATCTGATTAGCGAGGTTAGTACCCATAATAAAATAATTGTTCCTTGCTGGAAATAAAGATATTCTTGAAGTTGTACTGTTTCTCAAGATTGCCAAAAGGTTTTTGCAAAGAAAAAGCAAGCTCTAGGTTTGCAAAATGAAGGAAAGGCAAACAGGACAGAATCTGTGAAAAACAGAACAACAGGTAGTAAATGATTTTTTCGGGGCACTTCTGCAACTCTAATCAAAAACTCAAAACAGACACACGAAAGACAATTATATAGAGCACGCTGTCGAAAAAATTCAGACTAAAAAGATGATCTGGTGATTTTATACGAATTTTTCTATCCAAGGACAGAATCTGTTTCCTGGACAGCACGTCACAACTTTTGAACTTTCTTGCAATCAGAGGCTAAACTTGGCACAAAGCTTAAAAATAAAGATACAATGATGTTGCTACAGTAGTAACAAACATCAAGACTACTAAAACTGAAAGTAAACATAACAAGGGTTGTCTCCCTAGAGCTCTTTCTTTATAGCCATAAAGATAGGCTTAAGACTTTAATGATGCTCTCGTAGGAATAAGAGCTGAAGAACAAAAGAGAGCATCAAGAAGCAAATACCAAACACATTTAAGCCTAACATGCTTCCTATGCGTAGGAATATTGCAATAGAATAATTCATTGAAGCACAAAGCAACTAGCATAGGAAGGCAAAACAAGCATAACTTCAAAATATTCACCATAAAGAGAGGAAACTTCTTATTATTAAGATATTTAGAACCAAGTCTCCCTCTCTCATTATAAATTTCAGTGGCATCATGGATGAACTCAACAATATAAGCATCACGTAAAGCATTGTTACCATGATCCACATGCAAAAAGGTACTCTTACTCTCCACATAAGCATAATCTTTCTCATTGGTAATAGTGGGAGTAGGACTATCATAAACAACTTGAACACTATAGATTAATTGTGTATTAGGAGGGTGGTGTTCAACAAGGGAGTAATTCCCTCCATGATTATGACAAGTTTCATAAGGATAATTTCTCCTTATGTCATAGGTACCTTTATAATCACTATAGATTGGAGTTATAACATCATCATAGTAGAGAAGAGCATTATCATTGCTAGCAACTATAGTTGCAATCATGTTGTCTTTATTCTTACTAGCAAAAGAATTATCAATTATCACATCACTAGTGGGTAAAGGATTTGCAATCCTATCATCCCCAAGCTTAGAGCTTTCCATATCAACACTTTCAGAGTTGGTACCAAAAAGATTTTCAAGATCATAAGTAGCATTATCATCATTTTCCCAATCAAAATAAGTAACATGCATATCATAGTCTAAATCATCTTCAATAGTACCTACGGACGTATCATCAAGATGATAATTAAGGCAATAAACCTCACCTTCTTCTTTAAACTTACAATCGTTAGGATAAAAGTTGATGGGAGGAATATGCTCAGGCCAGGTTGATACCCATTCTTCTTCCTTCTTGCTCCTCTTCCTCCTCTTTTTCTTTTTCTTCTTCTTCACCTTAGGAGGGAGTGGTTGGAGATGAAGCTTCTTCACATATCCTGGTTTATCATTAGAAACAATAGGGGAAACTTGGGAGAAACTCTCCTTTTTATTAGCAGAAATATAAGAGACATTTTTATACTTTGGTAAATTTTCCTCCTTTCTAATCTTACTTATGTAATCATTTTCATGGCAATTAACAACACAATAGAGATGGCAATTTTACAACGTGTTTTTTTATTCCTATGGCATTAACATCTAGCCAAGAAGTCTTTTCTGATAACTCTTCACACATCAAAAATAACATAAGCTCATCATAAAGATCAGAGGTGATCATGTTATCACACAACCGGTTAACAGTTATGTTTTGAAAGTTCATGCATTGAAAATTAAAGTGACCCTCTATACGGGAAAGTTCACAAGTAAAAGGATAAAGGTCACACAATTCTCTAGCAATTTCATTTAAATCTCTAACCCAAGTGATTGTTCTTTCATGCTTATGTTGCTTACAATACTTCTCTTCTTCAATCATAGGCCTTTCACAAGGTCTATCCACTCCACAAAAATTAACATGCTTATATAAAACTTCATTTTTAGGAATTGGATCATGCATGTTGCAATCATCATGAACAATTTCATTTTCTTTGCAAGTCTCTTTAAAAGGTTTATGATACTTGATCCTATCCTCCTTAGGCATATTAAGATGTGAAGCAAAAGATTTGAGGAAATCAACAAGGAGTTGAGAATCAAGCCCAAACTTAGCACTAAACTTATTAAAACTTGTAGTTTCAACAAAGGACTTAATGCAATCATACTCATAAATTATACCTGACTCTTTACCTTTGTCGGTCTCCCAATCTTCAGTGTTGCGTTGAATTCTTTCAAGGAGTTCCCATTTAGCATCAATCTTTTTGTTTGTAAAAGAACCCATAGAGGAAGCGTCGAGCAAATCTTTATCCTGTCGAGAAAGCCTCGCATAGAAATTAGTAATAATCATATCTTTGGGGAGCCCATGGTTAGGACATTTTAGCATTAACGTTTTCAGTCTCCCCCAAGCTTGAGCTATGCTCTCTCCGTCATGAGGATAAAAATTATAAACATAATTCCTATTCTCATGGACTTCATGAAGAGGATAAAACTTGGAGTAAAAGAGAGACTGGATCTCTTCCCACTCCAGCAGGTGAGAGTCATTTAGTAGCCTATACCATTCCAATGCTTTTCCTTTCAGTGACAAGGCAAATAATTTCCTCATGACAAACTCCCTTGATACACCTGCAAGCTTAAATAATGAACATAGTTGTGACAGATATAGCAAGTGTTCACCGGGATGTCTGTCTCCTGCATAACGATCAGCCAAAACATAATCGATAATACCAGCTGGTATTTTATAGGGCACAATTTCAGTAGGGGGAGGAGCAACCACCATAGGTGTGGGGTGTCTTCTCGCAAGCAACGATCCAACAACAAGGTTGTCCATAAGCATAACTAGTGAAATAAAAACAAGAAACAAAAAGATTTAATTGCAAGATCTAAAGATATACCTTCAAGCGCTCACCTCCCCGGCAAGGGCGCCAGAAATAGCTTGATGTCTACACACGCTTCTACTCTTGTAGACTATGTTGGGCCTCCAAGCGCAGAGGTTTGTAGGACAGCAGCAATTTCCCTCAAGTGGATGACCTAAGGTTTATCGAACTCAGGGAAGTAGAGGTTGAAGATGGTCTCTCTCAAGCAACCCTGCAACTAAGATACAAGAAGTCGCTTGTGTCCCCAACACACCTAATACAACTAGGAGTTGTATAGGTGCACTAGTTCGGCGAAGAGATGGTAAAATATGGATGATAGGAGTGGCAAAGCAAAGTAATATAAATCTGTAATAAAAAGTGCAGCAAGCAAACAAGTGGTAAACGTGAGCACAAATGTTATTGCAATGGTGGAAACAAGGCCTAGGCTTCATACTTTCACTAGTGGCAACTCCCAACAACATTAACATAAACGAATCACATGATATTTCCCATAAAACATGCAAAGGGGACACACTCGGAGGTCACTCCTTCGTGGTCAAGAGAGGACGAGAATTATGTAGGGATACAAAAGCACACCTCAAAGTTCGTAGTTCTCAATCTAAGGATTTCCCAATGTCACCGCGGCCATCCAAAGAGAGTCCCACAATCACCACAACATATCTAAAGGATAGTCAAAGACAAGCACCAAGAGACTCTCAATCTTCAATCAACACACGAGAGAGGAAATCACTCATGAAAATACTTTTCTAATCCATGTCCAATAGACCGTTGTCACCTTGGTCTCGGGGATTATACTAGATAAAGACAAGTGAGTACATCAATCCAATACATAGAGGAAGGGGAAATATCATGGGATCACCCTAGATTAACATAGCCTATAATCACAACGAAGATCACATCATGGGAGAGAGAATTGACCACATAGCTACTGGTAAGAACCTCAGCCCCGAGGAGGAACTACTCCCGCATCATAGAGGGAGGAAGCAACGTCGATGGAGATGAATCTGGGGGCACTTCCCCGTCCCGGCAGGGTGCCGGCGCAGGAATTCTGGTCCCCCGAAGCTTGATGGCGATGGCGGCGGAGATCGGAATCGCGTCTGGAGAAAAGGGGTCTGGAATCAGGGTTTCCGCGACACGCTTTAAATATATGCCAAAGGGGGGCATCGGAGGAGCCTCGGGGGGGCCCAGGCGCCCCCCTGGCGGGGCCAGGGGGCGCATGGGCAGGCCGCCTGGAGCCCCTGTGGGTCCCCTCCGGCCCTACTTTGGCCGCATGGAAGCTTCCGGAACGCTGATTTTTTATATAATTTTTCTGGATTTTTTCTGGCAGTTCTCGTAATGTGAAAACCTGAAATACAAAAACAGCCGAAAACAGAAACTGGCACTGGGGTGCACTGAGTTAATAGGTTAGTCCAAATATGATCAAAAGTGTATGGAAGTGTATAAATAACATAGCAATATCACCCAAAAGAGGCATGGAGCAAGCAGAAATTATAGATACGTTTTGGACGTATCAACTTGCGGTGAAGCCTGTATTTACAAGAAAGTGAGTGGGAGCACTACAGCCTTTCTGATAAGTATATGTGAATGACATATTGTCGACTGGAAATGATGTAGAATTTTCTGGAAAGCATGAAGGAGTGTTTGAAAGGAGTTTTTCAAAGAAAGACCTCGGTGAAGCTGCTTACATATTGAGCATCACGATCTATAGATAGATCAAGACGCTTGATAAGTTTTTTCAATGAGTACATACCTTGACAAGTTTTTGAACTAGCTCAAAATGGATCAGTCAGAGAAGGAGTTCTTGCCTGAGTTGTAAGGTATGAAGTTGAGTAAGACTCAAAGACCGACCTCGGCAGAAGATAGAGAAAGAATGAAAGTTATTCCCTATGCCTCAGCCATAGGTTCTATAAAGTATGCCATGTTGTGTACCAAACCTGTTGTGTACCTTACCATGAGTTTGGTAAGGAGGTACAAAAGTGATCCAGGAGTAGATCACTGGACAGCGGTCAAAATTATCCTTAGTTACTAGATAACTAAGGAAATGATTTGAACTATCGGTATTAAATCACATGGAGATGTGAACTAGATTATTGACTCTATTGCAAGTGGGAGACTGAAGGAAATATGCCCTAGAGGCAATAATAAAGTTATTATTTATTTCCTTATGTCATGATAAATGTTCATTATTCATGCTAAAATTGTATTAACCGGAAACTTAGTACATGTGTGAATACATAGACAAAACAGAGTGTCCCTAGTATGCCTCTACTAGACTAGCTCATTGATCAAAGATGGTTATGTTTCCTAGCCAGAGACATGAGTTGTCATTTGATCAACGGAACACATCATTAGGAGAATGAAGTGATGGACAAGACTAGACCTGGCCAAACCTCGGGCCGGGCCTATGATGGCTTCTCTCCCCTCGTTGGTTACCCGAAGTGGAAGGTTGAGATGTAGCGTAGCGGCAAATTTCCCTTGACAAAGGTACCAAGGATCGAATCCCGTGAGACTCCGAGGGTCGACAAGTAGGTGTCAACGGCGCCAGAAACTTAGCGGATGACAGGACCTGCACACAGATACAGATAACTTTGCTCCCAACGAGTACAGAGAGGTTGTCAATCCCTCCGGCCTTGTTATTTACAAAGGATCAAACACAAGAGATAATAATGATAGCTATGACTGCAACTAGGAAATAAAAACAGGAAGTAAATAGAAGGTGTGATCAGCAGTGGTAATATGGACCGGGGTCCAACGATGTTCACTAGTGATGTCTCTCTCCCAAAAGACGATAAAACAAGAAAGCGAGGTAAACAAATTACAGCTGGGCAATTGACAGGATTATGTGCGCAAACCAATGCTAACTATGCTGCAAAGAAAGGTAGAGGCTCAAAAGCATGGGCGGTACGCCAAGGAAAGTAGACCGAAATCCATCTGCATCTACTGCTAATCATCCACCTTGAGATATCTATCCAGAACATCTCGCTGGTATTAAGTTGCGAACCCCACCCAAAGTGTAAACTCAAAGCAACAGACAACTGCATTAAAAGAACTTTGCGTAAAGTAAACAATCCTTGCACCCGCAAGTACAAGCACCGTTGTTTTCTCCCTCGTGGCAACAGCACATCCCCTAGACTCATGTTTCTGCCACTCAAGCTAGTCATCAGGGGGCATGAACCCACAATCAAGCATAACGCTCCCTCTTGGAGTTACTACCTACTACTTGGCCAAAGCAATAAACAGCAATGGAGAACATGCAAGAATTACTCAAGAACAAAGATATAAAAGAGGTGAATCAAATATATTACTCAAACACAATCTGAACATAGTCTCATAATCCATCAGATCCCAGCAAACACAGCAAAGCAACAGCAGAAAGATTACATATGTGCCTCGATCATGTAGGGCAGCTCACGAGGTCTAAACCATGAAGAGCAAAGAGGGGAGGAGAACATCACATAGCTACTGATCATGGACCCATGGTCCAAGGTGGACTACTCACGACTCATCCGGGAAGCGTCCATGGTGGTGGAGAAGCTCCCGGTGGTGGTTCTCCCCTCCGACAGGGTGCCGAGAAGAGTTCTCCTGATGCTCCCGATCTTGGAAGCGCTGCGGCGGCGGAACAGAGGCGAGATCGCGAAAAAGGGTTCTGTCCTCGAGGGTTTCGGGACGAGAGGGATATATATGCGAAGGGGGGCAGCCAGAGGCGGAGCAGGGGCCCCCCTGGCGCGGCCAGGGGTGGGGCCGCGCCAGGTGGCCGCCTGGGCCTCCCCTGGCTCCCCTCTGGCCCATCTTTGGTTCTTCCCGAAGCTTCCTGTACGCTGATTTTTCCTATATTTTTCCTGCAATTTTTGGAGCACTTTTAATATGAGGGAAACCTGAAATAGAAAAACAGCAGAAAACAGGAACTGGCACTGTGGTGCACTGAGTTAATAGGTTAGTCCAAATATGATCAAAAGTGTATGGAAGTGCATCAATATCATAGCAATATCACACAAAAGAAGCATGGAGCAAGCAGAAATTATAGATACGTTTTGGACGTATCAACATCCCCAAGCTTAATTTCAGCTCGTCCTCGAGTAGGTAAATGATAACAAGCATAATTTCTGTGGTGACATGCTACCAACCATATAGGAACTTTTTAAGTAAAGCAATCAAGGCATGTAATTCAATTAAAGTCATAACAAGCAAGAGTCTATATTAGCATTGTAACAAGCAACATAAGAACATAAAGGTGCAAGAGCTCTCGCTGTCCGTGACTCGAATGTCTCCAAATGGTGTTTGCGTGCAAGAAAGGGGATAGGGATATACGAGAGAGTAAAACATAGTTTTTGTATTGTTGAGAACTTAATCTACTAAAGTTTCAAACTTGGTCTTCTTTGGAATCTTATCTTGACTCATCCCCAGACCACTAGCCAGGTACAAGTCAAAATGATCCACTCCCTTTCGATATTTTGAGCACTCATGCAATGGATGAGCGTAAGCAAGAAAGTTGACACTTAGGATGGCAAAGAGAGAAAAATGATGAAGGGGGAAGACAAAAAAGGTGTGAAAGGCTCACATCAATGAGGATAATCATAGGCGAGAGAAAGCCAAATGATAGATATGATGTGAGGAGTAGGGATTGCCATGCAACGGATGCACATATGAGCTAAGGTAAGCTCTCCAATGGAACTAGTGGGGGTGCATCCAACTTGCTCTCTCAAGAAGACCTAGAGCTCTTTTGAGGAGGCTCATCATTGGAATATACAAGCCAAGTTCTATAGTGTGAGGGTCCCCACATAGCTATATGCATGAATGATAATCTCTATGGAGTACAAGGTATAAGATGAAGTACGAGTGTGGATCTCTCAAAAGGAATAGTAGTGTGCCCCCTTCTCTCTTTTTATTTCTTTTTCTCTTTTTTCTATTTTTTTATTTTTTTGTGGCCTCAATGGCTCTTTCTATTTAACTCTCATTTGTCCTCTTTGGGATCTTTTGATTTTGTCCTCTTTGGGATCTTTTCCTCACTTTAGGGGCAACACTCTATATATTACAAGAAGTATAGAAGATCTTTCACACTTTACAAAAGTACTCAACATAAAGAAAATGAAACTATCATGATGTATGCAAATGTATGCCTCTGCCAGTGTAGCAGGATATGCAATGATACTAGCGCGTCATGTAGCAATGATTAGGGCAAGGCCCAACTAGCATGCGGCTCATCGATCAAGCAAAAAGCATGTATGACATGAAGATCAAGTCATGAGAAGATGGATGTTGCATGGCAATGTATCTCGGAAAGGCTATGGAAATGCCTTGATAGGTAGGTATGGTGGCTGTTTTGAGGAATGATATAATGAGGCTTATGATGACAGAGCGTATCGTACCAAGGATTTGGATGCACCGGCGAAGTATGCGCCAACTCTCGAGGTGAGAAAGGGCAATGCACGGTACCGAAGAGGCTAGAAAAATATGGCTAGGTGCAAGTGTCAACTTTCGAATACTCACATTAGTCCGAAGAACTCATGCACTTATTATCGGTAACTCTCAATCTAATTAGGAGGTTCACAAAGAGACAAGTACCCCGAGGAGGAGTGTATGGGGGTTTGGTTATCCTTGCGCATCCTCGACTCATGGTACGTGAGTGTACTCGAATATTCGATCCCTCCAAAGATTAGTGATCCATCTAGTAGCTAAAGTTCTCAACTATTTTGTAGGTTTTCGAAAATAAACACGGATTGCCCAAAATACGACATCTATCACTAATAGGCTAAAGCTCTTGACACCAAAAGTTCAGACATTACTCATGGCAATACCTCAAAACTATTGCAAGTTACTACTAAAATTAAATAGCAACCTCAATTACCTACTTTAAGTTAAGACACACAACTCAGTGCAACAGGCAAACTCTCTAAACAAGATAAACATGAAAACTCAAGAGAGTTCAGCGACTAACTAAACAAAAGCTCTTTAAAAAGAAAAGCATGAAAACTAAGAGCTAAACATGACAGCAGCTATGGAAAGACAAAGAACACACACAGCAAAGATAAGCATGAAAATCCTATGTTGTGTTCTAGGTTGAAGTGGAGCGTGTTTCTCTCCCACACAAAGAAAGCTGGGTTCTAACTTGTTATGAACAGCAAGAAAAGCTAAAGAAAACTAAAAAAAGAAACTAAGAGCAAGACGCTCCAAGCATAGCACATAACGCATGAAGTGATAAAATTATAGTAGAACGAAAGACGAACTGATAATTGTTGATGGAGAAGGGGATGCATGGGGGCATCCCCAAGCTTAGACGCTTGAGTCTTCTTGAATATTTCTTGGGGGTGCACGGGGGCATCCCCAAGCTTGAGCGTTCGACCCTCCTGAATCTTCTTTTATCATCTTCCCTCGCACACTTGAAAACTCCCTTCATACATAACTCATCATAATCTGATTAGCGAGGTTAGTACCCACAATAAAATAATTTTTCCCTACTGGAAATAAAGATAATCTTGAAGAGCTACTGTTTCTCAAGATTTCCAAAATGTTTTTGCAAAGAAAGAGCAAGCTCAAGGTTTGCAAAACGAAGAAAAGGCAAAACAGGACAAAATCTTTGAAAAACAGACCAGCAGGTAGTAAATAATTTTTTCGGGGCACTTATGCAACTCAAATCAAAAAACTCAGAACAGACGCTCGAAAGCCAATTGTATAGAGCACGCTGTCAAAAAAATTCAGATCAAAAAGATGATCTGGCGATTTTATTCGAATTTTTCTGTCCAAGGACAGAATCTGTTTTCTGGACAGCACGTCACAACTTTTGAACTTTCTTGCAATCGGAGGCTAAACTTGGCACAAAGCTGAAAAGAAAAGATACAATGATGATGCTACTATAGTAACAAACATCAAGACACAACAAAACCAAAATAAAACCTAATTCATTGTGGGCTGCCTCCCAAAAGCGCTTTCTTTTATGCCTTTAAGCTAGGCATGATGCAAAAAGAGAATATCAAGTTTTATCAAGAGTAAGAGAATAGCTAGCCCGTGTGACGGACTCAAAAGGCAACTTAATCTTCTTTCTAGGGAAGTGTTCCATCCCTTTCTTGAGAGGGAATTGGAATTTTATATTCCCCTCTTTCATGTCAATGATAGCACCAACGGTGCGAAGAAAAGGACGTCCCAAAATAATTGGACATGAAGGTTCACATTCAATATCCATAATAGTAAAATCAACGGGAACATAATTGTCATTGACAATGATAAGAACATCGTTGATCTTCCCCAAAGGTTTCTTTACGGAAGAATCAACAAAACGAACACCAAAAGAACAAGGATCAAAAGGTTTCAATTCAAACATATCATACATTCTTTTGGGCATAACGGAGGTACTAGCTCCAACATCACATAAAGCATAGCAAGAGAAGTTATTCAACTTAATTTTAATCATAGGATCCCAACTATCTTCTAGCTTTCTAGGTATGGAGGCTTCTACCCTAAGCTTCTCCTCCCTAGCTTTGATAAGAGCATTAGTGATATGCTCCGTGAAGGCAAGATTAAGTGTGCTAGTGTGGGGATCTCTAGACATCTTGTGAAGAAAACCAATAACTTCAGAAAGGGTGCAATTATCAAAATCAAGGTCACTACTATCAAGTAAAGTGGTAGTGGTGTCCTTTAGGCTCACTTGTTTGGTAGCTTCAATGGTCATAGGAGTTTCTTCTTTTACGGTTGAGGTCATTGCATCACCATTAATAGGTCCAATGGGACTAGGAGTGCATTGGGTGCTAAGAGTTTGTATATCCTCAACAACTTGAATAGTAGCAACAGTGTGGTGGGTAGGAAGGCTCTTAATTCTATCTTCTTCCTCCTTTTCTCTAGCCCATCTCTCTTTAAGTTTAGCCATCATCCTAATGTTTTCATCAATTTGCACTTGAATAGAATTCATAGGAGTGGTCTTCCTCTCCTCAAGAGGAGAAGTTCTAATTTTAAGCAACTCTACCTCATGGGCTAAATTGTCTACCTTCAAAGAGAGATTATCTAGTTTGTCTAGTTTTTCTTCTACACTCTTATTGAAGGCCTTTTGGGTAGTGATGAAGTCTTTAAGCATAATCTCTAGTTTAGAAGTGGAGTTCTTGGTGCTAGGATAAGCATTGTTGTTCCCATAGGAATTAGAGGGGAACGGTCTAGGGTTGCTACCAAAATTACTCCTATAAGCATTGTTATTGAAATTGTTTCTAGAGATAAAGTTCACATCTACATGATCTTGAGCAATCAAAGAATTGAAAGGAACATCATGAGGATCAATAGAAGATTGCTTGGAAAGTAGAGACATGATCAAGTCAACTTTTTCATTTAGGGAGGAAATCTCCTCGACAGAGTTTACCTTCCTACGTGTTGGAGCGCGTTCGGTGTGCCATTGGGAATAATTGGTCATCATCTCGTCGAGAAGTTTCGTGGCAGCACCAAGTGTAGTTGACATAAAGGTTCCTCCCGCGGCCGAATCTAACAAGTTCCGCGAGGTAAAGTTCAAGCCTGCATAAAAAGTTTGGATAACCATCCAAGTAGTCAAACCATGAGTAGGGCAGTTCTTGACAAGAGATTTCATGCGTTCCCAAGCTTGGGCAACGTGTTCATTATCCAATTGTTTAAAATTCATTATG
This sequence comes from Secale cereale, assembly GCA_902687465.1. Lineage (NCBI taxonomy): Eukaryota > Viridiplantae > Streptophyta > Magnoliopsida > Poales > Poaceae > Secale > Secale cereale. The sequence continues at coordinate 774,826,516 of LR738712.1, forward strand.
TTACTCCTTAATTGGATAATTTTAGCAGGGGGATAGTACTTCCCAATAAAGGCATCCTTGCACTTGTCCCAAGAATCTATACTATTCCTAGGCAAGGATTGAAACCAGATTTTAGCTCCTCCTCTCAAGGAGAAAGGAAAAAGCTTAAGCTTAACAATATCACCATCTACTTCTTTGTACTTTTGCATATCACAGAGCTCAACAAAATTATTTAAGTGCAAAGCAGCATCATCTCCAGCACCGGAGAATTGATCTTTCATAACTAGGTTCAGTAAAGCAGGTTTAATCTCATAAGAAGGTGCTGAAGTGGCAGGTGTAGCAATAGGCGTGCAGATAAAGTCACTGTTGTTATGACTAGTGAAGTCACACAACTTGGTGTTCTTGGTGGAACCCATAGCAGCAGCAAGCAAGATAACTATTTTTGTGATTTTTGGTAAGGGACACTAAAGCAAAAACTGAAAGGTAAACTAACAAGACTAAAAAGCAAAGATAAAAGATAGCGTGCAACTCCCCTATCTTGAAGAGTGGAGTCCCCGGCAACGGCGCCAGAAACTTGCTTGATGGCTTCTCGCCCCTCGTTGGTTACCCCAAGTGGAAGGTTGAGATGTAGCGTAGCGGCAAATTTCCCTTGGCAAAGGTACCAAGGATCGAATCCCGTGAGACTCCGAGGGTCGACAAGTAGGTGTCAACGGCGCCAGAAACTTAGCGGTTGACGGGACCTGCACACAGATAAAGATAACTTTGCTTCCAACGAGTACAGAGAGGTTGTCAATCCCTCCGGCCTTGTTGTTTACAAAGGATCAAACACAAGAGATAATAATGATAGCTATGACTGCAACTAGAAAATAAAATCAGGAAGTAAATAGAAGGTGTGATCAGCGGTGGTAATATGGACCGGGGTCCCATGATGTTCACTAGTGATGTCTCTCTCCCAAAAGATGATAAAACAACAAAGCGAGGTAAACAAATTACAGCTGGGCAATTGACAGGATTATGTGCGCAAACCAATGCTAACTATGCTGCAAAGAAAGGTAGAGGCTCAAAAGCATGGGCGGTACGCCAAGGCAAGTAGACCGAAATCCATCTGCATCTACTACTAATCACCCACCTTGAGATATCTGTCCAGAACATCTCGCTGGTATTAAGTTGCGAACCCCACCCAAAGTGTAAACTCAAAGCAACAAACAACTGCATTAAAAGAACTTTGCGTAAAGTAAACAATCCTTGCACCCGCAAGTACAAGCACCGTTGTTTTCTCCCTTGTGGCAACATCACATCCCCTAGACTCATGTTTCTATCACTCAAGCTAGTCATCAGGGGGCATGAACCCACAATCAAGCATAACGCTCCCTCTTGGAGTTACTACCTACTACTTGGCCAAAGCAATAAACAGCAACGGAGAACATGCAAGAATTACTCAAGAACAAATATATAAAAGAGGCGAATCAAATATATTACTCAAAGACAATCTGAACATAGTCTCATAATCCATCAGATCCCAGCAAACTCAGCAAAGCAACAGCAGAAAGATTACATATGTGCCTCGATCATGTAGGGCAGCTCACGAGGTCTAAACCATGAAGAGCAAAGAGGGGAGGAGAATATCACATAGCTACTGATCATGGACCCATGGTCCAAGGTGGAATACTCACGACTCATCCGGGAAGCGTCCATGGTGGTGGAGAAGCTCCCGGTGGTGGTTCTCCCCTCCGGCAGGGTGCCGGGAAGAGTTCTCCTGATGCTCCCGATCTTGGAAGCGCTGCGGCGGCGGAACAGAGGCGAGATCACGAAAAAGGGTTATGTCCTCGAGGGTTTCGGGACGAGAGGGATATATATGCGAAGGGGGGCAGCCAGAGGCGGAGCAGGGGCCCCAGGCACCCCCTTGGCGCGGCCAGGGGTGGGGCCGCGCCAGGTGGCCGCCTGGGCCTCCCCTGGCTCCCCTCTGGCCCATCTTTCGTTCTTCGCGAAGCTTCCTGTACGCTGATTTTTCCTATATTTTTCCTGGAATTTTTGGAGCACTTTTAATATGGGGGAAACCTGAAATAGAAAAACACCAGAAAACAGGAACTGGCACTGTGGTGCACTGAGTTAATAGGTTAGTCCAAATATGATCAAAAATGTATGGAAGTGCATCAATATAATAGCAATAACACACAAAAGAAGCATGGAGCAAGCAGAAATTATAGATACGTTTTGGACGTATCAGCCTTCCAAAGCCCGGTGCAAAAAACCCAGGCCCGAGCCCGGCCCGAGCCCGGCCCGAACACGCAAAAGCCCGACGGGCCTCGGGGCTCGGGCCGGGCCCCTTCACTAATGTGCAAAAATGATGGGGCCGGGCCCGGCCCGGCCCGGCCACCGGGCTTGAAATCTAGGCCCGAGCCCGGCCCGTGGACAAGGTCGGGCCGGGCTCGGTCGGGCTTTTTTGGGCCGGGCCGGGTCGGGACGACCGGGCCAGGCTGCCCATGGCCAGGTCTAGACAAGACCCATCCGTTAGCTTAGCACTATGATCGTTTAGTTTTACTGCTATTGCTTTCTTCATGACTTATACATGTTCCTATGACTATGAGATTATGCAACTCCCGAATACCGGAGGAACATCTTGTGTGCTATCAAACGTCACAACGTAACTGGGTGATTATAAAGATGCTCTACAGGTGTCTCCGAAGGTGTTCGTGGTGTTGGCATAGATCAAGAATATGATTTCTCACTCCGAGTGTCGGAGAGGAATCTCTGGGCCCTCTTGGTAATACACATCATAATAAGCCTTGCAAGCAAATGACTAATGATTTAGTCACGAGATGATGTATTACGGAACGAGTAAAGAGACTTGCCGGTAACGAGATTAACTAGGTGTGGTGATACCGACGATCGAATCTTGGACAATTAACATACCGATGACAAAAGGAACAACGAATGTTATTATGCGGTTTGATTGATAAAGATCTTCGTAGAATATGTAGGAGCCAATATGAGCATCCAGGTTCCGCTATTGGTTATTGACCGGAGATGAGTCTCGGTCATGTCTACATAGTTCTCAAACCCATAGGGTCCGCACGCTTAACGTTTGATGACGATATGTATTATGAGTTTATGTGTTTTGATGTACCGAAGGTAGTTCGGAGTCCCGGATGAGATCGGGGACATGACAAGGAGTCTCGAAATGGTCGAGACGTAAAGATCGATATATTGGACGACTATATTCGGACATCGAAAAGGTCCCGAGTGATTCGGGTATTTTTCGGAGTACCGGAGAGTTACGGGAATTCGCCGGGGAGTATATGGACCTTATTGGGCTTTAGGGGAAAAGGAGGGAGGAGGCTGCGCCCCTCCCATGGCTTGGTCCGAATTGGACTAGGGAGAGGGGCTGCGCCCCCTCCATCCTTCTCTTCTCTTTCCCTTTCCTTCTCTCCTACTCCTACTACTTGGAAGGGCTCCTAGTTCTACTAGGAAAGGGGGAATCCTACTCCCGGTGGGAGTAGGACTCCCCTAGGGCGCACCATAGAGAGGGCCGGCCCTTCCTCTCCTCCACTCCTTTATATACGGGGGTAGAGGCACCCCATAGACACACAAGTTGATCAGTTGATCTCTCCCAACCGTGTGCGGTGCCCCCCTCCACAGTAACACACCTCGGTCATATCGTTGCAGCGCTTAGGCGAAGCCCTGCGACGGTAACTTCATCATATCTGTCACCACGCCGTCGTGCTGACGAAACTCTCCCGTGAAGCTCAATTGGATCAAGAGCTCGTGGGACGTCATCAAGCTGAACGTGTGCTGAACGCGGAGGTGCCGTATGTTCGGTACTTGATCGGTTGGATCGCGAAGAAGTTCGACTACATCAACCGCGTCACGAGACGCTTCCGCTTCCGGTTTACGAGGATACGTAGACACACTCTCCCCTCTCGTTGCTATGCATCTGGTAGATAGATCTTGCGTGATTTTAGGAAAATTTTGAAAATACTACGTTCCCCAACACTTTTAACTTTTTCTTTAAATAACTTGGCATTCTCGTAGGCCTGGGTTCTCCATTCATCTAGACAGCTAATATCAAATAGCCTCTTTTCACCGGCAAGTTTGAAATCAAAATTGAGCTCTTTGATAGCCCAATATGCCTTATGTTCTAGCTCAAGAGGTAAGTGACAAGTTTTTCCATATACCATCTTATATGGAGACATACCCATAGGACTTTTGTATGCAGTTCTATAGGCCCGTAGTGCATCATCTAGTTTCTTGGACCAATTCTTCCTAGACCTATTAACTGTCTTTTGCAAGATTAATTTCAACTCCCTATTACTTAGTTCTACTTGACCACTAGTCTGTGGGTGATAAGGTGATGCAATTCTATGGTTGACATCATACTTAGCAAGCATCTTACGGAAAGCACCATGAATAAAGTGTGAACCACCATCAGTCATTAGATATCTAGGGACTCCAAACCTCGGAAATATAACTTCCTTAAGTATTTTAATACAGGTGTTATGATCAGCACTACTAGTTTGGAATAGCTTCTACCCACTTAGTAAAATAATCAACAGCAAGTAGGATACGTGTGTACCCATTAGAGGCAAGAAAAGGTCCCATATAATCAAAGCCCCAAACATCAAATGGTTCAATAACAAGTGAATAGTTCATAGGCATTTCTTGACGTCTACTAATGTTACCGATTCTTTGGCATTCATCACATGATAAGACAAACTTACGGGCATCCTTGAAGAGAGTAAGCCAATAAAAAACAGATTGCAATACGTTGTGTGCAGTTCTATCTCCCGCATGGTGTCCTCCATAAGCTTCGGAGTGGCACTTGCGTAGGATCTGTTCCTGTTCATGCTCAGGTACACAACGTCTAATAATACCATCCACTCCTTCTTTATAAATATGTGGGTCATCCCAGAAGTAATGTCTCAAATCATACAAGAACTTTTTCTTTTGCTGGTATGTGAAGCTAGGAGGTATAAACTTAGCAACAATGTAATTAGCATAATCAGCATACCATGGAGCAGTACGAGAAGCACTTATGACAACTAGTTGTTCGTCAGGAAAGCTATCATCAATTGGTTGTGGGTCATCAAGTATATTCTCTAACCTAGACAATTTATATGCTACAGGGTTCTTAGCTCCCTTTCTATCAATAATATGCAAGTCAAATTCTTGCAGCAAGAGGACCCATCTAATAAGTCTAGGTTTAGCATCTTTCTTTTCCATAAGGTATTTGATAGCAGCATGATCAGTTTGAATAGTTACTTTAGAATCAACGATATACGGTCTAAACTTATCACAAGCAAATACAACTGCTAAAAATTCTTTCTCAGTGGTAGCATAATTTCTTTGGGCACTATCTAGAGTTTTACTAGCATACTGGATAACATTCAATTTCTTATCAATTCTTTGCCCCAAAATAGCTCCTATAGCATAATCACTAGCATCACACATAATCTTGAAGGGTAAATTCCAGTCAGGAGGCTGGACAATAGGTGCAAAGATCAATGCTATCTTAAGTATTTCAAATGCTTCTAGACAATCATCATCAAAGACAAAAGGAATATCTTTTTGTAAAAGATTAGTCAGAGGCCTGGAGATTTTGGAGAAGTCCTTAATGAACCTCCTATAAAACCCGGCATGACCAAGGAAACTTCGTATACCTTTGATATCCTTAGGGCATGGTATTTTTTCAATAGCACCAACTTTAGCTTTGTCAACTTCAATACCTCTTTCAGAAAATTTATGTCCCAAGACAATGCCTTCATTAACCATAAAGTGGCACTTCTCCCAATTCAAGACAAGGTTAGTGTCTTCACATCTCTGCAAAACTCGATCAAGGTTGCTTAAGCAATCGTCAAAAGAAGTTCCGTAAACGGAAACATCATCCATGACCACCTCAACAATCTTTTCACAAAAATCAGAGAATATAGCCATCATGCATCTTTGGAAGGTAGCAGGTGCATTACATAAACCAAAAGGCATACGTCTATTAGCAAAGGTACCTAAAGGACAAGTAAAAGTGGTCTTTTCTTGATCCCCTTTTGACACGGGTATTTGAGAGAAACCGGAATATCCATCTAGAAAGTAGAAATGAGTATGTTTGGATAACCTTTCTAGCATTTGATCAATAAATGGCAAGGGGTAATGATCTTTCTTAGTAGCTTTATTTAACTTACGAAAATAAATTACCATCATATAACCTGTAACTATTCTTTGCGGGATCAATTCATCCTTATCATTAGGGACAACAGTCATACCTCCTTTCTTAGGAACACAATGGACATGACTTACCCACTAGCTATCAGCAATGGGATAGATAATACCTGCTTCTAGAAGCTTTAGAATTTCCTTCCTTACCACTTCATTCATCTTAGGATTTAACCGTCGCTGATGATCAATAACTGGTTTAGCATTTTCTTCCAATTTTATCTTGTGTTGACATATAGTGGGACTAATGCCCTTAAGATCATCCAGAGTATATCCAATAGCAGCTCGGTGCTTCTTCAGAGTTTTCAATAATCTTTCTTCTTCCTGCTCTGAAAGGTTAGCACTAATAATAACATGATATATCTTCTTTTCATCAAGATAAACATACTTAAGATTATCAGGAAAAGGTTTAAGTTCAAACACGGGGTCACCCTTGGGTGATGGAGGATCCCCTAGGATTTCAACAGGCAAGTTATTTTTCAATATGGTTCCCTGTGTAAGGAATATTTCATCTATCTCCTTTCTCTCATTCATATGCATATCATTTTCATGGTCTAGTCAGTATTGTTCTAAAGGGTCATTAGGTGGCACGGCAATAGAAGCAAGACCAATAATTTCATCTCTACTAGGTGGTGCCTTTTCAAGGGGTTGTCTACGGAATTTAGCAAAGTTAAAATCATGAGACATATCCCCTAATCTGATAGTGACAATATCTTTCACGCAATCTATCTTGGCATTAACAGTATTCAAGAAGGGTCTGCCAAATATAATGGGACAGAAGGCATCTTGTGGGGAACTAAGAACAAGAAAATCAGCAGGGTATTTAATCTTCCCATACAAGACTTCAATATCTCTACCAATCCCGACTGATGAAATAGTATCTCTATTAGCAAGCTTAATGGTAACATCAATCCCTTCTAACTCAACAGGTGCAATATCATGCATAATTTCGTTATACAAATCAAGAGGGATAATACTCGCACTAGCACCTACGTCGCATAAACCATGATAGCAATGATCTCCTATCTTGGCAGAGATAACAGGCAAGCCAACAACTTGTTTATGTCTATTCCTAGCATTGGGTTTGGCTATTCTAACGGACTCTTCTTGGAGATAAATAACATGTCCATCTAAATCTTCTACCAAGAGACCTTTAACTATAGAAACACTAGGTTCAACTTTAATTTGCTTAGAGGGTGTAGGTGTTCTAGTATTACTCTTACGAACTACAGTTGACGCTTGAGCATGATCCTTTATCCTAATGGGGAAAGGTGGTTTCTCAATATAAGCGGTAGGAATAATAGGATCAACATTATAAGTGATAGTCTTTTCTTCAACTTTAATCGGTTCAACTACTTTTACTTCAATAGGGGGTGGTATTTAAACCACTTCTTCTTGGGGAGATCAACATGGGTAGCAAAGGATTCACAGAAAGAAGCTACTATCTCAGAGTCAAGTCCATATATAGTGCTAAACTCACGGAAAACATCGGTACCCATAAAAGCTTTAACACAATCAAACTTAGGGGTCATACCTGACTCCTTACCTTCGTCGAGATCCCAATCTTCAGAGTTGCGTTTAATTCTTTCCAATAAATCCCATTTGAATTCAACAGTCTTCATCATAAAAGAGCCAGCACAAGAATTATCGAGCATGGTGCGATTATTGAGAGAAAGCCGAGCATAAAAATTTTGGATGATCATTTTTCTTGAAAGCTCATGATTGGGGCATGAATATAACATTGATTTAAGCCTCCCCCAAGCTTGAGCGATGCTTTCTCCTTCGCGAGGCCATAAATTATAAATATAATTGCGATCACGATGAACCTGGTGCATAGGGTAGAACTTCTGATGAAATTCCAACTTCAGGCGATTATAGTTCCACGATCCCATATCATCGCATAGCTTAAACAATGTCAATGCATATCCCTTCAAAGATAAAGGGAAGACCTTCTTCTTGATAACATCCTCGGGCATACCTGCAAGCTTAAACAATCCACAAACTTCATCCACATAGATTAGATGTAAATCGCGGTGAAGTGTTCCATCTCCTGTATAGAGATTTTCAAGCAGTTTCTCAATCATACCCGAAGGAATCTCAAAGAAAACATTTTCATTAGGTGCAGTAGGTTGAGGAGCAACTCTTTGCTCTTCTGCTCAGGGTGAAGATACCCCGAACAAGCCCCTCAAAGGATTTTGAGCCATAGTAACAAGTGACAATAAATTTCAGCACACTATATAAATTTTTCCTTACCAAAGGCGCTTCACTCCCCGGCAACAGCGCCAGAAAAGAGTCTTGATGACCCACAAGTGTAGGGGATCTATCGTAGTCCTTTCGATAAGTAAGAGTGTCAAACCCAACGAGGAGCAGAAGGAAATGATAGGCAGTTTTCAGTAAGATATGTTCTGCAAGCACTGAAATTATAGGTAACAGGTAGTTTTGTGATAAGATAATTGGTAGCAAGTGACAAACGGTAAAAGTAAATAAGGTGCATCAAGGTGGCCCAATCCTTTGTGTAGCAAAGGCACTAGTAGATAAAGGGTCATCAGACCCGGTTCATTTGGGCCTTTTAGCCCCGGTTCCAGAACCGGGACAACAGGGTCGGTACTAATGCTCTGACCCTTTAGTCCCGGTTCAATCCAGAACCGGGGCAGAAGGGTGTCCACGTGGCCTGTGCACCGAGCCCAGGCAGGAGGAGCTTTAGTCCCGGTTGGTGGTACCAACCGGGACCAAAAGGCATCCATGCGTCAGCATTTCTGTGGCTGTTGTTTTTGTTTTTTTTTTTGAAAGGGGAGCGGGGGTTGGAGGTATTGGGGGGTTAATTTAGATGTTTCATATTGTGTTAGCTAGCTAATTAATAGAGAGAAGTGTCCTCTCTTATGTCCGTGCTTGCTACGTACTACACATACGTATAGAGATGACTAGACACGGTAGCTAGCTAGCTAGCTAGTAAAGCAAACGAAGGAAACAGAAGATCGTATAATCAACATATATATATATATATATATATATATATATATATATATATATATATATATATATATATATATATATATATATATATATATATATATATATATGCATACAGAGAGAAGTAATATCGACCACCTCTCCTTCTCCGAGAGATTGGTCGAACAACAAGTTCTCGTATATCTATCCGACACTACCGGGTACATATATACAATAATTATCTCTTACAAAAATAATCTCCTATCATATGGATGCATGGTCCACATAGTATTCTCCGTCTTCAGCGATCACGTGTTCAAGGAAGAATGCCGCCAATTCCTCTTGAATTGCTCGCAGACGATCTGGTGTTAGGAGTTCATCCCGCATCCGAAACATCTAATTTGAAGTAGGGGGTCAATACATGAAATGATGCTATAAATTTGTGAATATTATTGATTGCTTACGCACTTCAAATTGTTCTTCAGTGTAGCCCCGCTCACAGGTCGTGTGGCGGATGGACTCGCAAATGTAGTATCCACAATAATCATTCCCGGGTTCCTGCCACAACCACTTTACAAGAAATAGAGGTCAATCAAACTGATAAGCAAGAATGCCAAATTGGTATTGATGAAACTAGCGCTTGAACCAATATATAGGAGATGCGCGCGCGGAACATGCTACTATATAGTACTTACTTTCGGGTATCTAAATTCTAGCTTCTTCGGCAGTCCCGGAGCTTTTTTGGTGAATTTTCTCCAAACCCTGCCAGACAAAGAAAATAATTAGTTGATATCAGAAATGAAGTTGCTGATATATATGCATGGTGGATAATATTGATCGATTTAACTTACCTGGCTAGCATTTGAGTCATGTCCGCATACTCCTCGGGATCTTTACGTTTAGAGTCCAAGACAGTTACTACTCCCTTCTCAAGCTTAATCTCTAAGAGAATATAGTGGAAGCTGCGCACGAATGCATGAGATCATCAATTACATCATTATAACCTTGACTGATATATAAGGGAAACCAAATATGCACAAGACAGTAACACTCACTTGAAGTTGTAAGGAAAGAGTATTATATCTTTGTTTTCATTTACCACCAACGATCGTAGCAAGTTGGTCTCGGTATCGTCGGGACGCAATTTAACCTCGGTTGCATCTATGAGGTATGTGTTAATAAACCCAATATCACCTACTTGTCTTTTCTTCAATTCGACGATCTTCAATCTGCATAATATATAGTGAGGATAATTATAAATACATGCAATGAAGATCAGCTATATAGAGAGACTTAATGACAGAAGTAGTACTACTTACAGACAGTAGCAGGTGACCGTTGTTTTATCGAGGGCCAATTGATTGAAAAACTGATAGAACTCCTCAAATGGAACAGGCAACAGGTCAATTCCAACGAGGTCATGCTCCGGTTTAACTCTCAAATACAAGTTATCCCTCCCCCCAGACTCTCTGCAGATTTTCAAGTACCAATCATGCAATCTTCGCATATTCGTTGATAGAGATCTTTCATTTTTGACGAGAGGCTTTTTGTACTCGTATCTTTCTATCTGCACTTCCAAGAAATCATAGTGTACATCGTCGGACGCGTAATCTGCAAGATTGGTATAACCGGGCACCATCCTCGGATCATTAGCGACCATGTCGCTAGACACCTTGAGCGGGGGGCACGATTGGTCCGCTTGTTCGCCGAGCTGGGAAATTTGTTTCCCAGCTCGCCCTTCTGCTAACCTCTGATCACTTTTAGTACTTCCCGACCGCTTCGCTGCTTGATATGACTTTTGGATCATGCGGTCATAGTTGTCCTGCGGCTTACTTTGCGCTGGTTGCTTCAGGGCAGCAAGAGTGCGCTTTGCTTTCACCGCATCTATCTTCTCCTCCGGAGGTGGATGTCTCTGTGCTTTCAACCCTTCAAAAAGTCCTTCACTTCGCCTTGAGCGATCTTCGTATTTTCCTCGTCGGACCTCTCGTACGGTAACTTCTCTAGAGGCGTGAGAGAAGGACCGAATCTGCATCGCCTCCCGCCTCTGGCTGTACTGGTAGACGTCGCCGGAACAGACAAAGCGGCTGTCTTTTTTACTTGCTTACGCGCCGGAGCAGGAGCAGCTGGAGCAGCGGCAGGTCTCTTCCGCCCTTGCTGATTAGGCGGAGAAGGAGGAGCAGGCTGGCTGCTCGGGCGCGCCAGCGGCGAAAGAGGTGGAGTGCCGCCACGCGCCGGCGGCGAAGGAGGCGGAGTGCCGCCACGCGCCGGAGAAGGAGCCGGAGTGCCCTGATGGCACTCGCCGGAGGAGGAGGCGGTGGAGGAGGCGGAGTGCCCTGAATCGCCGGAGGAGGAGGAGGAGGCGGAGGCGTCCAGTTGAGAATGTTGCTTAGGTCCTTCCGCCATAGGCATGGAGTCTTCAGTGAAGAACCCAGCCAAGTCTCCCCTTCACCGGTAGGGTGGTCAAGCTGGAGCTCCTCAAATCCCTCCGTTATTTCGTCGACCATCACCCTAGCATATCCTTCTGGAATCGGCCGGCAGTGAAAAGTGTCGTCGGGTCCAGAAGGATAAACAGAGCCAGCAGCCGCCTTGACCTTCAGATTCATCCACTGTGCCATAAGGTGGCAATTTTGTGCCTGCGTGATAGCATCCACAGGATTCCTGGCAGTAGCCATCAAGGCAGGCTCTGGCTGAAGCAGCTCGGTGGAAGCCACGCTGCTTCTCCGCTGAGATGGCGGGGTAGCTTCGGGGGAAGCTTCGGCAATTCTTTTCTCCCGATTTGCTTCCCGTTCCTCTATCCCTTGTATTCTGGCCCGCAGCGCCTGGATTTCGGTCTGCTCCATTTTCTTCCTCATGTCGTGGCATTTGTAGCCTCATGCGTCCGGAAACCCAGCACGCCACGGAAGGGAGCCTGGCGTGCCTCGTGTCCGTCCAGGATGCTCAGGATTCCCGAGGGCCATTGTCAGCTCGTCGTTCTCTCTGTCGGGGAAGAACGTCCCTTCATGCGCTGCTTTGATATACTGCCGCATCTTCCTGAGTGGTGTTTCCAATTGCTTGTCCGTCCAAATGCACCACCCTGTTACAGGGTCCAAGGTTCCGCCAGCCCCGAAGAACCAAGTCCGGCAACGTTCTGGCCAGTGCATTGTCTCTGGTTCGATCCCTTTCTGAAGCAGATCATTCTCAGCCTTGGCCCACTTAGGCCGGGCTACGAGGTAGCCGCCCGACCCCGTGCGATGGTGATGCTTCTTCTTCGCAGCATTTATCCGGTTTGTCTCCGACATCTTCTGACTCTTTTCCGACTTCTTATGGGCCACAAATGCGGGCCAGTCATCTTTGATCTTCTCATATATGCCCACGAATTCTGGAGTCTTTTTATCTTTGACAAACATATTCAGTTTTTTCTTCCATGCCCTGAATTGGTCTGCCATCTTCGAAAGTGCAGCAGACTTGATTAACTCCTCTTTAACTGGGTTCGCCGGATCAACCTCTCGCGGTAGGACGAAATTTGACTTCAGCTCAGTCCAAAGATCTTCTTTCTGCATATCAGTGACATAAGTCACCTGAGCGTCGTTTGCAGCCGGCTTTAACCATTGATGGATGCTGATCGGGATCTTGTCCCTAACCAGAACCCCGCACTAATTAACAAATGCGTTCTTTGTCCGGATGGGTGCAATCGGCTCGCCGGAGCGCGAGATTTCTGAGATCTCAAACTTTTCATCCGGCCTCAACTTTTTCTTCGCTCCTCGTCTCTTTACCGAAGATTTGCTCGATCCGAAGGGCTAGAAAAAGGAACAAAGACGAGAGTTAATGAATGAATCAATTAACTAGTCAGCACATGCTTAACTAACATATATACCTCCTGGCCGAACTCGGTTCGGTCACCGGAGCCAGCATCATGGTCTCCTTCTTGCACCGGCATTGGGTCACCGGAGCCGTCCTCACGGTCTACTTCTTCCATGTGCATTGTGTCACCGGATCCATCAATATCATAGCCTAGATCTTCCAGCTGCAGCTCTTTTTCGACCTGCTCATCGGTGTCGTTGAGAAACGACAAGACGGCATTTTTTCCGTGTGCGATTATGTCCATCAACATCGCTTCTTGTGCTAGGTCTCGGGTGTTGTCGTCCATTGTTTCTACAAATATTTACAACATGCCAATTATTATTGAAACATGACAGATGGATATATTAATGTCAAACGTAGAACTAGCTTCAACCCTCGACTGCTCGGCGATCCACAAACCCTAGACCCCCTCATGTCACATTTTGTCTAGTGTCAAAGGATTCAACAAAACCAATACTTCATCATTAGGCGAAAGTAACAGTAGCATGATGGTACGAAGCTCTCCAAAGTTGTTTTGGAACGGAGACCCCGGATAAGATAATTCGTAACAAAAGACGGATTATCCTATCAGGGACATCGTTCCAGAACAACTTTGCATAACTTCGTACCAAAATGCCCCGGTTACTTCTGGCAAATGATGAAGCCATGGAATTCTTCAATACTTTGACACTAGCTAGGCAACCTCTCTCGACCCCGGCCTCGACCCCCGACTTCTCGGCGATCCACAACCCTAGACCCCCTCATGTCACCCTTTGTCTAGTGTCAAATGATTCAACAAAACCAATACTTCATCATTAGGCGAAAGTAACAGTAGCATGATGGTACGAAGCTCTCCAAAGTTGTTTTGGAACGGAGTCCCAGATAAGATAATCCGTAACAAAAGACGGATTATCCTATCAGGAACTCCGTTCCAAAATATCTTTGCATAACTTCGTACCAACATGCCCCGGTTACTTCT
>LR738712.1:774843618-774861105 GCA_902687465.1 Secale cereale
GCTGCCACCAACCGGGACTAAAGGTCCCTTTTCAGCAGCCCAAAGGGCGGGAAGGAGGGGCCTTTAGTCCCGGTTGGTGGCAGCAACCGGGACTAAAGGGGGGTATTAGTCCCGGTTTCAGCCACCAACCGGGACTAATGCCACCCTTTAGTCCCGGTTGGTGCCACCAACCGGGACGAAAGGCCTTGCTGCGGTGCGGTGGGAAGTTTAGTCCCACCTCGCTAGTTGAGAGAGGCCAGCACCAGTTTATAAGCCCCGCTGCCTCTCTCCTCTCGAACTTCTCTAAACTGCAGGCCTAAGGGCCTAAACTGACACTGCCTTGCCTGTGGGCTTGCTGGGCTCTCTACGGGCCTGAATCCTGGCCCATGGTTGGGTTTCTAGTCGTATTCAGGCCGTGTGGGCCCAGTAGGTGGCATTTTTTTTATTTTTTTCTTTGTTGCTTTATTTTTTAGTTTTGTTTCTATTTTCAACAAAATACTTACTGTTGCTATTTTTATTTATTTGTTTTCTTTGTTGCTTTATTTATTTTATTTTGTTTCTACTTACAAAAAAATACTTATTGTTGCTATTTTTTTTTCAAGTTTTTTGTTTTGTTTTCTGCATTATTTATTTTCTTTTGTTATTTGCTCTATTTTTTAATTCTTTCTGGTAAAACCAAATACAAACTTTCTGTTAGTGCAAGTAGTATTCAAATTTGAATAGTTTAAATTTGAAATTATTTGTTTTCTTTGTTGCTTTATTTATTTTATTTTGTTTCTACTTACAATGAAATACTTATTGTTGCTATTTTTTATTTTTTTGCAAGTTTTTTTTGTTTTCTGCATTATTTCTTTTCTTTTGTTTTTTGTTTTATTTTTTAATTCTTTCTGGTAAAACCAATTACAAACTTTCTGTTAGTGCAAATTTGAATAGTACAAACGGACAATGGTATCATACTCGTTTGTTACAAAGTTGGCATGGTATCATCATAATAGTTGCGGAAAAAAGTCTTCATTTTTTCTTCGCTTGTGTCATTTGCTTATTGCGCCGTAACCATGGATAATCTTCATCGTTTATCAGGATGCTTGGGTCAGCCTTGACTTTGAAGGGAGGAATTTCATGAAACTTTTCATAATCTTCAGACATGTCTGTCTTGCCCTCCACTCCCAGGATTTCCTTTTTCCTGAAAGAACTATGTGGCGCTTTGGCTCATCGTATGATGTCTTCGCTTCCTTATCTTTTCTTTTTCTCGGTCTGGTAGACATGTCCTTCACATAGATAACCTGTGCCACATCATTGGCTAGGACGAACGGTTCGTCAGTGTATCCAAGATTTTTCAGATCCACTGTTGTCATTCCGTACTGTGGGTCTACCTGTACCCCGCCTCCTGACAGATTGACCCATTTGCACTTAAACAAAGGGACCTTAAAATCATGTCCGTAGTCAAGTTCCCATATGTCCACTATGTAACCATAATATGTGTCCTTTCCCCTCTCGGTTGTTGCATCAAAGCGGACACCGCTGTTTTGGTTGGTGCTCTTTTGATCTTGGACAATCGTGTAAAATGTATTCCCATTTATCTCGTATCCTTTGTAAATCAATACAGTCGAAGATGGTCCCCTGGATGAAGTCATTGACCATAGCAAGTACGTGATCACCGGTACGCATGGCGGGCTTCTTCCGGTGATCTGCCTCGCCTTTGAAATGCTTGCCTTTCTTTCGACATTGATGGTTGGTCGGAAGAAATCGACGATGGCCCAGGTACACATTCTTCCTGCACTTGTCCAGGTATATACTTTCAGTGTCATCTAAACAGTGTGTGCATGCGTGGTATCCTTTGTTTGTCTGTCCTGAAAGGTTACTGAGAGCGGGCCAATCGTTGATGGTCACGAACAGCAACGCCTTTAGGTCAAATTCTTCCTGTTTGTGCTCATCCCACGCACGTACACCGTTTCCATTCCACAGCTGTAAAAGTTCTTCAACTAATGGCCTTAGGTACACATCAACGTCGTTGCCGGGTTGCTTAGGGCCTTGGATGAGAACTGGCATCATAATGAACTTCCGCTTCATGCACATCCAAGGAGGAAGGTTATACATACATAGAGTCACGGGCCAGGTGCTGTGATTGCTGCTCTGCTCCCCGAAAGGATTAATGCCATCCGCGCTTAAAGCAAACCATACGTTCCTTGCGTCCTTTGCAAACTCCTCCCAGTACTTTCTCTCGATTTTTCTCCATTGCGACCCGTCAGCGGGTGCTCTCAACTTCCCGTCTTTCTTACGGTCCTCACTGTGCCATCGCATCAACTTGGCATGCTCTCTGTTTCTAAACAAACGTTTCAACCGTGGTATTATAGGAGCATACCACATCACCTTCGCAGGAACCCTCTTCCTGGCGGGCTCGCCATCAACATCACCAGGGTCATCTCGTCTGATCTTATACCGCAATGCACCGCATACCGGGCATGCGTTCAGATCGTTGTATGCACCGCGGTAGAGGATGCAGTCATTAGGGCATGCATGTATCTTCTGCACCTCCAATCCTAGAGGGCATACGACCTTCTTTGTTCCGTATGTACTGTCGGGCAATTCGTTATCCTTCGGAAGCTTCTTCTTCAATATTTTCAGTAGCTTCTCAAATCCTTTGTCAGCCACAGCATTCTCTGCCTTCCACTGCAGCAATTCCAGTACGGTACCGAGCTTTGTGTTGCCATCTTCGCAATTGGGGTACAACCCTTTTTTGTGATCCTCTATCACGCGATCGAACTTCAGCTTCTCCTTTTGACTTTCGCATTGTGTCCTTGCATCGACAATGACCCGGCGAAGATCATCATTTGGTTCCTCTTGATCTTCAGTAGCTTCACCCGTTGCAGCATCATTGGGCACATCGTCTGGTTCCTTTTGATCTTCACCAGCTCCCCCCATTGCAGCATCACCGTATTTAGGGGGCACATAGTTGTCATCGTACTCTTCTTCTTCGCCATCTTCCATAATAACCCCTATTTCTCCGTGCCTCGTCCAAACATTATAGTGTGGCCTGAAACCCTTGAAAAGCATGTGGGAGTGAAGGATTTTCCGGTTAGAGTAAGACATCGTATTCACACATTTAGTGCATGGACAACACATAAAACCATTCTGCTTGTTTGCCTCAGCCGCATTTAGAAACTCACGCACGCCCTTAATGTACTCGAAGGTGTGTCTGTCACCGTACATCCATTGCCAGTTCATCTGCGTGCATTTATATATAATTAAGTGTGTCAAAAACCATTACAGAACATCATAAATAGATAATTAAGTGACCAAATGGATAAAAGTTCACCATCACATTAAAACCAAAGTACATACATATATAGTTCTCATCTAACAACATATAGCTCTCCATACACATCGAAACTATGTAAAACATTTCAACGCGAAAACAAATGCTATCATAATCGCAACCAAGGTAACAATTGATCCAACGACATAATGATACCAAGCCTCGGTATGAATGGCATATTTTCTAATCTTTTTAATCTTCAACCGCATTGCATCCATCTTGATCTTGTGATCATCGACGACATCCGCAACATGCAACTCCAATATCATCTTCTCGTCCACAATTTTTTTTATTTTTTCCTTCAAGAATTTGTTTTCTTCTTCAACTAAATTTAACCTCTCGACAATAGGGTCCATCTTGATCTTGTGATCATCGATAACTTCCGCAACATGCAACTCCAATTCCATCTTCTCCTCCTCCATTTTTTCCAATTTTTTCTATAACGAAATGTTTTCCTCTTCAACTAAATTTAACCTCTCCACAAGAGGGTCGGTTGGAATTTCCGGTTCAACTACCTCCTAGGCATAATAAAACATCTATGCATGTCAGGTTGGTCGGCATAACTATCATAAGCACTAAAACAAATAGTTATAAATTAAAGATAATATACCACATCCGAATCGTAGACCGGACGAGGGCCCACGTGGGCGGATATCAAAACCATCGCACTATATAATAACAAGCAATAATAAACGTAAGAAAATTAGACAAATATCTATCTAAAGCAATAATAAAAGTAAGAAAAGCATGGACATAACAAGAGGCTCACCACGGTGGTGCCGGTGACGAGATCGGCGGGGGCGATCGACGGCGGCGAAGACGGGGACGGGACGTGACGGACCGCTAAACCTAAACAAATCTCGGAGAAAATAGAGCTTCGAGAGGAGAAAAGCTTAACTAGTGTGGCTCGGGCATTCCACCGAACACGTTGTGTGCATAGGAGGTGAGCTAGAGCACCACTAACCCCTCTCCCCCTCGGCCAGAAAAAAAACAGAGCAGTGAGCTCTGCTCTTGAGTGAGGGGGTTTATATAGGCAACTCACTGGTCCCGGTTGGTGCTACAAACCGGGACTAAAGGGGTGCCTTTGGTCCCGGTTCATAACACCAACCGGTACAAATAGTGGTGGGCCAGGAGCAAGAGCCATTGGTCCCGGTTTTTAGCTCCAACCGGGACCAATAGCTCCAGACGAACCGGGACCAATGGCCCACATGGCCCGGCCGGCCCCTTGGGCTCACGAACCGGGTCCAGTACCCCCATTGGACCCGGTTCTAGATTGAACCGGGGCTAATGGGCTGGACCAATGCCCTGTTTTCTACTAGTGAGGACAAGCCTGGACAAACTCTTATGCAATGTAAAGTGCTCCCGAATACATATGGGAATTATCGTCAAGCTAGTTTTCATCACGATCATCTCATTCGCGTTCGGTGCTTTGATAATTTGGTATGTGGGTGGACTGGTGCTTGGGTGCTGCCCTTACTTGGACAAGCCTCCCACTTATGATTAACCTCTAATGCAAGCATCCGCAACTACAAAAGAAGTATTAAGGTAAACCTAACCATAGCCTTAAACATATGGATCCAAATCAGCCCCTTACGAAGCAACGCATAAACTAGGGTTTAAGCTTCTGTCACTATAGCAACCCATCATCTACTTATTACTTCCCAATGCCTTCCTCTAGGCTCAAACAATGGTGAAGTGTCATGTAGTCGACGTTCACATGACACCACTAGAGGAGAGACAACATACATCTCATCAAAATATCTAACGAATATCAAATACACATGACTACTAATAGCAAGACTTCTCCCATATCCTCAGGAACAAAAGTAACTACTCACAAGACATAATATTGTTCATGATCAGAGGGGTATTAATATGCATAATGGATCTGAACAATTGATCTTCCACCAAATAAACCAACTAGCATCAACTACAAGGAGTAATCAACACTACTAGCAACCCACAGGTACCAATATGAGGTTTGGATACAAAGATTGGATACAAGAGATGAACTAGGGTTTGAGAGGATATGGTGCTGGTGAAGATGTTGATGAAGATAGCCCTGCCCAAGATGGGAGAGTTGTTGGTGATGACGGCGGTGACGATTTCCCCCTCCCGGAGGGAAGTATCCCCGGCAGAACAGCTCTGCCGGAGCCCTAGATTGGTTTCCGCCTCGGTTCCGCCTCGAGACGGCGGCGTCTGGTCCCGAAAGCCTCCTCTTCATTTTTCCAGGTCAAAACGCTTCATATAGGAGAAGATGGGCACCGGGGGCCCATCGGCTGGCCCTCGAGGCAGGGGGGTGTGCGCTAGGAAGGGGGCGCCCCCCCCCCACCCTCGAGGACAGCCAGTGGCCCCTCTCGTGGGTTTCTTTCGCCAGATATTTTTTATATTTTCCAAAACAATGTTCTGTGGAGTTTCGGGGCTTTTGGAGTTGGGCAGAATAGGTTTCCAGAGTTTGCTCCTTTTCCAGCCGAGAATTCCAGCTGCCGGCATTCTCCCTCTTCATGCAAACCTTACAAAATAAGAGAGAAAATGCATAAGTATTGTGACAAAATATGTATGAATAGCCCATAATGCAATAAATATCAACTTATAAGCATGATGCAAAATGGACGTATCACTGCTTACAGCATAAGAACCAGTAAATCCCAGTGACCACATGAAGTTCCGACCTCTAGAATCCCTCATCTTCGTCTCGGATAACAAGAGGAGGGAGGGACGATATTTGTTCATGATCCATCTTAGCTCTCCCACCGTCGCGCCCTTCCCCAAGCTGTGATAGTTCAAACATAGGAGATTCATTGCGTGTGGCGGTGCTGCCTTGTTGTAGCCTCCGCTTGATCCGTCGATCCTGTTGGGAGAGCACCTTGTTCCATTTCAATTTCTTGTGTGAGTCACTCAGGGCATCATCAATACTGGTTGCTACCGATGAAGTATGGTAGGCATTGCTTGTGCCCTGTCCTACTAAGATTAATGACAGGTTTGGGACCTCAAGGATTTTCTTATCTCCCGAGGCCTTGCACCAGCCCTATTGGTCTATACACCTTCACTTATTACCTCTTCTTCCCATCTTTGCACCACTTAGTTGTGAAAAGAACAACTCTTTACTTGCTTTGTCCTCCTCCATCTTACCTTTTTGTTTGTAGATTTGCTCCTTTTGTTTCATTGGGGATGTAACCTCATCCAGAGCCCCGACCACCTCTATCTTCCTTTCTCAATCATTGGATTTTGGAGGGACAATTGAATCCCCATTTTTGTCTTCATGATATGTGCTTTTGCCACTTGACTGGGAACTAGGTCCAAATCTGGACACTGAGGCATACTTCTTTTTCTCCTCTTTAAAACATAATCTATCAGCATTGTATGGTAGATTTCCCTCCTTATCTTCTCTCCATGTGTTGGGCATTCCAGAGAAGAATAGCATATTATACCACAAGAGAAACAATAATGGGGAAGTCTTTCATATCTCACTTCGTATATTTCTATTGCCATGTGTTTCTGTGAGGAAATCGTGACCCATCTCCTCAAAGGTTAAGCGACCTCAACTGAGACTCTTACACGCTAGCAATCTCCAGATGCTCTAGCTTGTTCGTCCACATCAACTTTCTCCACATTGCCTAGTTTAGCTCCCAAATATTTCCCCAAGTTTTATTCATCATTTCGAACCGAGGTTTCATTATCCTTGCCCATGACATGATTCTGTCAAATGTAACCTCTATGGCGTTAGAGTCTGATCAAATTTGTTAACAAAAACAACATGTTTCCCTACTGTCCATGGCCTCCTATCTTTAACTCTTTCTTTGTCTGCAGTTGCAAATTCTAAAATGAAAAGGTTGTCTGCTACTGGTTTTGCAATTATTCCCTTTGGATTACCCCATGCTGGCCTTAAAGCAGACATGATTGTTTGAATATGCAAAATATTGGGGGATAATACCTTGCCAATGAGTGCCCATTTCAGGCTTACAAAGTCTTCTTCATTTTCATCCTCCAATATGACCACCTCTGCTTCTTCCAAAATGAGATTAAGGCGCTTCAGCAGCTCGATCATGTCCTCTTCCACAGCCGCCCCATCAGCAGGGCCTCTCTCCTCTTTGTCTGTCAAATCCGCCAACACCACTGTCTGGCCAACACTTGCTTCATTCCTCTTTGCAGCCTCCAAGCCGCCGCTATCGGATCCCACCATATGTGCTCCCGAAAACTAAATTTTGCCCCCTATGTCACCCCGAACCGCAGCCAGTGAATGAAATTAGGGAGCGAAGGAGTTGGATTCAAGACTAGAAAAAGCGGACCTTGCACGGGAAACACGAGGATGGAGATTTGATGTGGTCAATTCCACCAGATGGAAGCCTAACCCTAAGTTCGTATGTTGCCAGAGGAGATGAGAGAGTTCTTTCGAGAAGCAGAGGGAGCCGAACTAGCATTGTTGGTCCGATGACTAATAGTTTCTCATGTTGCATGGATAACATGGTTTTAAGGGGTCGAATTTGACGCAGATAGCTTCTCATGTTGCCCGGATAATATGGTTTTGAGGGGGTTGAATTTGAGGTATTCAAGGGCTGACCAGTCATTGTTCACGGACACCTCTGGAAAAGTATTGGAGCTGGATTTGCTATACCCGGTTGTAGATGCTCTTATTACTAATGTGGATGGCCAATTCCATTGGTTTTCAAACGTGTTTTTCCGCTTTCATACTGGACGAAGCAAAATTTCGTTCCTAGCACAAGCGTTCGTCGTCGAAACACAATGCATTGCCCCAAAATTGGTCAGCCAAGGCGAAAAGGAAAAGAGAAGGCTTTCGAACTGTGCAATCTGGAGTCGGCGTGAATCCCGTCGGCCACACGCCACACCCGAAGACATCAAGGTGGCATTTGGTTCACGGGCGAGGTTGGCTTGGCTGAGGATATCCTTAACCACCTGGTTGAGGATGGCCAATTTTTGTCGTCTGGTTGCGAAGGATTAGATGAGATGGATAACCGCTTTTTATGTATTGGTTGCAAGGATAAAAGGTGGATATGGACAGTCATTAGCTATTTTTTTGTTCATCTACATTGCAATATTAATACATGCTCTTCTTCCCTTAAAAAAAAAATACATGCTCTTCTTTGTACAATCAAATACATGTATACATGCTCTTCTTTGCACAATCAAATACATGTATATTTCCATGCAAAAAAATACATGTATATTTCCATGCAGAAAAATACATATACATTTCTTCTTTGTATAATCATACACGTGACTGTCCATGCAATGAAATACCATGAACTAGTCACTATTTACCAGATATTCATACATGTATACATGTTCTTTTTTGTACAATCATACACGTGACTGTCCATACAATTAAATACCATGAACTGGCCGCTGTTTACCAAATATTCTGCTACTTCTTATCAACGCCTCAATGTTACTAGTAGTGTTCATATGTGCTACCTGTAGACGAAATGACAGTTGAAAGACCGAAGCATACATACAGAGAATAGATAGGCAAGATCTCCAGTGATCCTCGTTCCCGGACGCCGGAGCTCCCCATTCCCCGCCAGCCATGGTCAGAACACGTCAAGAGAGAGAGGAGCAGGGCCATGCCCGACAGCCAAGCATCCTCATGGCATCCGCAGGGTTCGGGTGCGGGTAATGCTTGCCCAAATCCTCACCCATCCCATTTTTTTCTGCCCAAACCCGTACCCGTACCCCGGGTTTCATATCTTTCCCATACATGTACCCTGCTGGGTGTGGGTAATACCCGCGGGTAACCCATACCCATATGGGTCACCTTTTAAATAAAATTTTGCCATGTACTTCCAGCATGTACATATCACATTTCAGCATGTATATTAGTATATACCACATTTCAGCATGTATATTACAGCATTTGAACATATACATATATATATCAACACACATATTCCAGCATTTCAGCACATAAACTGATAAACATGTCAAGTTTCAGCACTTGAACATAAGTTCAGAATTTCATCACATAGACATGTCAAGTTTCAGCACTTGGAAATATTTCAGCACACACATAGTTCGACACACAAATAAGTTCGAAGACCGCAAATAGGTTCATCACACAAATGATAAATAGGTTCAACACACAAATAAGTTCAACATCTCATCACACAAATAGGTTCAACTTCAACATCTCCAACATGAAACCGAACGGTCCAAACCAACTTGACTTGCTTTCATCTTCTCTCCAGTCTCCACTTCATGAGCCTTGACATCTCAAAGCATCAATTCCTAGTATGAGACATATAAATTGCAAGACATGAGAACTTCAGAGTAATGAGTACAAGTTATGTTTGGTTTGCAATTCTAATGTACTAGTAAGATAACAAGAATAGAATATAACATGAATACAAGATGTCTTGGAGGTAGGAGAAGGCGTGGGCGCACGAGACCCACTGTCGGTGCCTTCTTCAAATCCTTCCCCGTCCATCAGAGTTGCATCCGCGCTGGAGTGGAGCGCCTCCTCGGCGTCCTCCTGGTCGGGCGCCATAGCGGCAAGAGGTTCCAGGACGTGGAGGGAGATGGTGGCAGGAGGTGCTCTGGTCTCGTGCGGAGGACGAGGAGCAGAGGGAGGAGAGGAGGGAGGTGGCCGGTCGCGGCGCTGCAGGCGGCGGCGTGTGGCTCCCTCTAGGGTTTGTGGCGAGAGATAGCAAGAGACAGAGATGGGGATCTGGAGTGACGGCGCGAGGGAGGGGAAGGGAGAGGTGGGGATGGATTTGGGATCGATGGGAGGTGGAGTGGATTGCTGGGCCCGGGAGCTGGGCTGCTGGCTAGGGATTTCACGATTTCAGTGACTGACATTTAGGGCCTACCTGTCATAATGAATAAACATACGGGTACGCGGGTATGTGGGTATGGGTATTGTCGTCCCATACCCGTACCCGGCTTACCGGATGGTATAGTTTTTGTCCCATTTATAAACCCATGGGTAATTTTTTTCCCAAACCCTTACCCTAATAGGGTTTTTACCCGCCGGGTTCGCGGGTACCCATTGCCAAGCCCAAGCAGGGCGCCAGCGTGGGCGGTGGTGCACCAGCGGCGGAGGCATCCGAGGGCGCCGTCGGGCCGATTACCATGGCCACGCGACAGAGGGCGAAAATGTTTCACGCAAGCGCGGGTGGCTGCCCTCATCCGCCATAATCTCGCGACTCTCGTCAACCATGTTTTGAAAAAATATTCTCTGGTATCCGGTTATCCCTATCCTTTCTGGCCGGTAAACCAAACAAGTGATATCCCCTAAAAAATTGGCTATCCCTGTCCATGGTGGATTGCCTCTAAACCAAACGCCACCCAAACCAAACCGGGAGCCACTGCCAAAAAGTACTCCTATATCAATCAAATTGACAAAAACATTTGCAGTTTCGAATGATCAGATAACAACCACGTCACATGTACTAGTAAGCAATCCAAACTGGTATTAAAAAAATGATCAAATAACAGGATGTCAGGATGCAACATATTCACAATTACTTTGTTTTTTTTTTAGAAAACATCCTATTCACAATTACTCGGAACCTACATTTCAGCCCTTTCAGCGCAAAAAACGAGGCTTGTAAGCTGTAAACCCACCACATTTCCTTGTCTGTTGTGTGAAGATGGGCAGTCCACTCCGATCACTCCGTCCAGTAAAAAGATCACACCATCTCGACCGTTTCCCATGTGCTCCCTCAAACGAATTTCCCCACCTCCACCGACTACTCAAAATGTTTCCCCGCAGCCACAAACCGCCAACATCAAATATTTTTACACAGCAGCAACAGTTTTGCACTAACACGGAAATGCATATACCAACGATGGTCAAATAACATACTACAGTAGCAACCTACTACAATCCCAAACTAAGCAGATGAGATCTGTTTGCAATATTGCAAGCCAAACGAATGGGCAGGGGAATCCTTGCAGCTATGGTAAGTAACCAACCACGTTTTTTTTACAGCGGAACAAAAGTTGCCTTTCACTCACTACGAGCTTACAGGATCTTCACGCCGCCGGTGGTCGGCGCCGACTTCCTCGCCGCCTGAAATTCAAACCCGGACGTCAATCAAAACAGGGAACCAACAGGGACAAACGGATCGAGGAAGAGGAGGGAGAAGATGGGAGACGAGGCGGACCTTGGTGGCGAGCTGCTTGCGGGGCGCCTTGCCGCCGGTGGACTTGCGGGCGGTCTGCTTGGTACGGGCCATGGCGTCTGCTCCTCTCCTCCTCGGTGACTTCCAATTTCCAAAACTGGCTTCGACTTGTCACTACCAGTACTACTCGTTTGGGAAAAGGAACGAACCGGATTTTGCTCAGATCTCACGGCTGTAGTCCGCGTGGAGGAAGCACACGATCCGCGTGCTCGGCGCTGGTTGGTGGCGGATGGGTGACGTGGCTACGAGTCGGGCCCGCGGCCTCGTGCGTCTGTTCCATCATCCATCCCATGCGCGCGTACCCGGGCGGATGGCCGTCTCGGAAGTCACGACAGTCTCGGCTTGACGCTTTGCCTTTTTATAGCACTGCCATGCAGACGAGAGTGGGTGCACCATTTCCGGACGACCATGCGATGAAGCCGGCCATGCATTGCGACTTGAGATATACGCTAGCTAGATGTGGCACTGTGCAAGGGCTTTGTGCACAGAGTGTCGTGTGTACCGCGGTATGGATGAATGGAATATATGTTCTTCATGTTGTGAGGGCTTATTCCCTCTGCATTGTAACCTTCTGATTTTGAAATAAAATCCCCCTATTATTTGCAAAAACAAATAAATGGCTAAGATAGCTAAACTCACTGGCCATACTTTCTGTGTTTACTAGTATATGGATAATGAATGCATCAAGGTTATCTTTCTATATATGCACGCTTATAATCAGATAAATCCTCATGATAAATGTCTGTGAGTCTAGCAAGCTTATTCTTTTTTTTTACGGGGTTAAAGGGAATTTCATTGCTCATCTTGGAGGGAGATCCTCCATACAAAGTACCGGTACATTAGCAGGTCCAGATTTTAACCATACGGCATCAAGCTTATTCGGATTGACCCTAGAAAAGGAGTTTCTTATGTCAAGACAAGATAAATTCTGGAGCAGCTCTGAAGATATGTCACTAAAATGATGATAAATTTTTGTGGTGATGGAGTCTATAAGAGTAGAGCATAGAAGGTGTCCACACGAAAAAAAACTATGTGTTATCGCTTGCTGCCGCCGCCCTGTAAGGACCCAGCCTATCACCTCTCTCGGGCCCGTTGCTGGTCGCCCGCCTGGTCCTAGCGACGTGGTAGCTTAGCGTTGCCTTGCCTTGGGTGGAGTGATTGGTAGCGTGCGTGTGCGTCTCGATCGAGTCATGTGTGGTTGACCTGGCTCAACCGGAGTCCAAACACATTTAGAAGGCTTTGGAGGAAAGGGTGGAGAGGAAAACCTAAACATCGGATCAGGCGAGAGATCAGCACAATGCGCTCGCCTACATGCGATTCTAGAATTCATGAAGTAGAGCAGATCTCGTCCCTGAGGAGAGGCGAGCGGCCCTCGACCTCGTCCGGTGACGGGAGGTAGCCGTCCTCCTGAAGTTCAGCGATGTTGCCGGTGGCGACGATGGAGCTCATTCAAAGCCCTCTCCTGCTCGCTGCCTTCTCCAAGGCTACCTCTGCGGCAATTGATCAATAACAAAGTTTATGAGGATACAATTATTTAGGTTACAAAGATTAAAAAGCCACACATGACGTCCTTACCAAATATAATTTCTAAAGCGTGTTTAGCAAGACGCATCCTTTGAAGATGAAGGAACAACTATTTTTTTTGAGGAATTGAAGGAAGAACTTACGTGTGTGTGTGTGTGTGTGTGTTCTTGGTTCGTGCGTGAGCGCTGGATCGAGTCGTGCATTGTCGACCTCGATCGATTGCTGGCCCAACACGCTGGATGCGTGGCCCATCAGGCCGGATGTAGCTGTCGGCCCCTCTCCCTCTGATTAGCGTTAAACTGACAACGGACAAGCCTCTAAACAAAAACTGACAAAACAAACGAGCCAGACGGCCGAAAGAATCACACATATATAGTATTTTTTTTTCAGAATCAAGGTACGATGGCTGCCATATCGGAGCAACAAGAACCGGCAACTTTGGCACAACGTTTGAACAGTTTTTTTGTCTGATTTTTCTTTTGCGGGAAACTTCAGAGAGCTTTATTAAGTAAGGCATTCGTTGGACAATCAGCCAGAAGACTGTTGAGTGAAGTCCAGCGGCTTGCTGTCTCATTAAGTGTACATGCACGCTTGGCACACGGGTGTGCTGGACCGTTAGCGGTTCTTATTACATGAGAAATATGAAAAGACAAAAAGCTAGCAGAGAGCTCTCTAATTTCAGCAATGATCGGTGCTACTACCGAACGATCTGTGTAGCTAAGGTTCTAGAGGTTTACTGCCTCAAGACAGTCGGATTTCAGTTGCACGTGCAAGTAGCCTCGAAGCTTGGCAAAGATGACGCCCTCGCGCAGCGCAAGCACCTTAGCAATGAAAGGATCCGTTATCCCCAAATGGGGCTTGCACCATGCACCCAGAAAAGCCGATGAAGAGCGGGCAACACCCCCAGTCCGACAATACCAGCATCAAACTGGATTGCCGCATCCGTGTTGATTTTGACAGAAGTAGCTTCTGGAGGTCGCCAGCCATGGCCCGACAGTGGTATGAATCAGTGACGGGGGATATCCAGCAGCGCTAGGTCTTCGCGAATGCGGCGCACCGAGCTAGTTGGATCAATAATCTCTTAATCATGTGTCCTTCTGTTGCGAGACATCCAAATGGCCCACATGACCGTGATAATTGCCGCGTGGTCCTTGTCTGTGAACCGCAAGTCACAGAGGATGTCGCGAACCCAAGTACTAGGATGGAGCCGGGGCAAACTAACCTCAAAGAGTAACCTTGCCTCATCCCAGAAGCGCCTTGCGTGTGAGCAGTGCACGAGTGCATGCATCAAATCTTCGTCCATAGCAAGGCACAACTTACATAAGCTTGAATCTTGATTTGTCGGTGTTGGAGAGTGCACTCCTTAGGGATGATTCCTTTAATTACCCTCCACCAGAATACCCTTACTTTTGAGACAACTTGGAGTTTCCATAGTTTTTTTTTGAGGCGGAGTTTCCATAGTTGGTTCCACATCTGCTTATCATTCGTTGATGGCCCCGTTATCTGCCCTTCTTCTAGAGCTAAACACTCGTTTTGATTCACTAGAGCTCGATAGGTTGTTTGAACAGAGTAGATGCCGGATCTCTCGTGTGCCCAAGCAAAGAAATCCTCTCCACCGCCCTGCCGAAGTGGGATGTTCAATATTGCCTCCGTGTCCGGTGCGATGAAAGTTGCGCGAACAGGATCACGCTTCCAGGTTCAATTGTCCACGTCGATAAGATCACTGACCGTGGCGACCACAGTGGACGGCAGTCTGAATAGTGGTCTCATAGTGGCAGTCGACGGAATCCATCGGTCCTTCCATACGGAGGTGGATACACCGTTTTTTTGGCCGATGGACCTACCCTTTGACCGGCCGAGCCGAGTATTCTACCTGCACACGTGGGTATGTACACACCCAGTAATGCTACACGTACGGGATTATACATGCTTTTACAGGTTGACTTGAAAATAATGTGACGTGGAAGTTTGTGATTGGATTTTAGTTGCCAAAGCAGGCCCCACCCCCTGAAAATTGGGGGGGGGGGGGGGCAGTGTTTAGTTTGTTGGAAGGTCCCGGCCCGTAGGTGCCCATACGTTTAGCATTTTTGGTACGCACCTATACGGCCGGTGCGTGAAGGAGCACCCACATGCATGAATGAAGCTCTAGCTAATGTATTATTACAGATATGTATCCTTGACATTGCATATTTCTTCTACTTTTTTTTCTTTCTAGAAGGCCAAGCATAAACATTTTGACATAGCTGGGGTACAAAACCACTTCGAACAATGTCCAAATACCGCACTCCACGCTCTCAATTTCTCAGATCAATGTGGTGTTTCAGACCCAGTACACACATGATCTGCTCATGTGTTTCCTCAGCAACCGAGTCATGTTCTAGGGCGGCTCGAAGCCCTATATCAGATCGGGAGGGAGGGGGTCGGGAGAGAGGAGGTCGAGCAGAGGCATGTCGACGTCTCAAGGAGG
This sequence comes from Secale cereale, assembly GCA_902687465.1. Lineage (NCBI taxonomy): Eukaryota > Viridiplantae > Streptophyta > Magnoliopsida > Poales > Poaceae > Secale > Secale cereale. Next base: position 774,859,046 of record LR738712.1, read on the forward strand.
GAGGAGATCGGGAGCTCATGCTGATCTCACTCCGAGGAGATCGAGAGCACGTTCTCAGCAAGACGCCTCCTAGATTTAAGATGTCAACAATTCCTACCAAATCCAGTACAATCTCTAACAACCAAATGTATCTCTAACATCAGTGTTATTCTAAACACCAATGACAGAAATATTTAGTATGGTAACACAGATTCTATCTCTAGGGATACAAGAGGTGTAGTCATTAAACACCCAACAATTTTGTCCAATTTTTGCTATCTTAATTACCAAGGCAACCCCGCGCGACGGATAGGGCTTCGGTTGGACAATTGACTCTTGATGCAGGAGGCGTGCCGGTCAAGATTTAATTTGGACATATCCCCCACTTCAATATGTAGCAAGCACATCTCGATGGATGACTTCCAGGATATAAATTAAGATCATAATGGTTACGACACAAATATATGGTTGTGAGCACAAGTCCTCTTACCCATGCATATTATTTATTATAAGTGTTTCTAGTGTCAACTTGGTTTCATTCATGTCAAAAGCTGGAATTTAATTCTCTTGCAAAAGCTTGTTAGAAACCCTTAACTTTAAGGGTACCGTCCTCGCATGCGTTCGTAACTTATGGTCACCTCAGAGGAAGATGTCGAGAATCCTTTCTGCTCCTTTACCTGATCACTAAAGGGAGTAATCAAATCTTTTCCTAACGTCGTTGTCAAGGAGGATTTGTGTGCCTAGTCTTTGTGTTAGAGTTTTTATTTCAGTTTTTTTGTTGCAAGTTTTGTTAGTAGAAAACCCCAAAAAGATTACCATGGCTCGTAATCTTGGAAGCTTTGCTACTCGCCTACTCCTAGCAATACTTGCATGTCTGAACCAATTGCACTACCTGATGTTGTTGTCTCTAAGTATGAGATAAAACCGAACCTAGTCTCTGTGGTTCAACACGACCAATTTGGAAGCTCTGATTCTGAGGATGTCGGTATGCATTTGCATGATTTTTCTGAATTATGTAACATGACGCGCATTAAGGATTATGATCCCGGCGCTTTGAAGTGGCGTCTATATCCTTTCTCTATGAGAGGAAAAGCAAAAAAAAAGGCTTCTATCTTTGCCTAGAGGTAATATAACTTCATGAACTGATTGTTGCATTAACTTTTTATCTAAGTTTTTCCCACCTGTTAAAATTATGCAACTTCATTTACAGATAACAAGTTTTAACCAAGAAGGTCGTGAGCCACTAGCGCTTGCGTGAGAACGCATGAAGAAGGCTATAAGAAATTGAGCTAATCATGGAATGGAAGAATTGTTAATTCTTCATATGTTTTATAATGCCTCAATCCTATGTCGAAAATTATGCTTCATACTGCTGCATGAGGAACTATAATGGGTAAGCCCAACGCTGATGTTAAAAATTGCTAGATGAAATGCAAGAAAACCATGCCCAATGGCATGTTGAGAGAGCCACCACTAGGAGAGTTAATGATTTGAAGACAAGAACACGGAGTTGACCGCTAAGACTAATGAACTCATCTCCGTCAATGTGAATGTGAATGCTAGATAGTTGAAGAAGTAGTCGGTCGACGAAGGCAACAACAACGGAACGGATCGTGCTCCTGGAGGTGAAGAGAAGATCTTGCACATGAAAAGCACCAACACAACCAACATAAGCACCATATTTCAATTATCACGCTAATTTAAAAGTTTTGTCTTTATGTTCTCACTATTTTTTCCACCTCATCTAAAGCATCATCATGCATAATGTACCAACAATAAATATCATCCAATTCAACATCATCTCAACAATCCAATTCAACATCATCTCAATTTGCATCATTCAACAACAATATAGCAACATTCCAGCATCATTTTGACAGCACTTGACTACATTTTGTCAGCCCATTTCAATAACATTTCGATAATAATTTAACAGAATCTCAATTTGCACCACATACATAATGGTTCACATAGATAATACCACCTAGATAACAATTTAAATTCTGTACTAACATAATTCTATACAATTTTACAAAAAATCTATAACAATTATGAAATTCCCTATACTAATGGAGAACACA
>LR738712.1:774864801-774928279 GCA_902687465.1 Secale cereale
GCGACCGCACATGGCCAGAGCGGAAGCCCAGGAGAGGTTTAGGATTCAGAAAAAGATACAGATCGTTAAATTCCAAGAGACGCCCGCTGTGTTTTAATCTTCAAGACCAAGGTTATTTTTCCAACTTATGTTCTTGTATTCTAACTATCTACACATTTATTCATCTAGTTGTTACTATTTGAAACTAATTACATTCTGTTTGATCACTTGTAATTTTGATAGGTTTTGTTCTTGGATTTTTTTTTTTGATAGGTTTTGTTCTTGGATCTTCATCATGTCTACTAGAATTAGGAAGCATGATTCTGGTGCTTCAAAGCGTAAGAAGAAACAAAGACTAGATTGTGAGGCTCGATCTCAAACAGGTTCCCTCGATAGATATGTCGTGAGAGAACCCCGACTTGATTCGGAAAATCAAACTGTGGATGTTAATGTAGATGATGGTCATGATGACAATGGCACAGAGGTTGAGGCTCATGATGCAGAAATTGATGATGGTATTGCCGAAGAAGCGGGTGATGATAATGTTGCCGATGGGGGTGATCATGTTGATACTGCCAATGAAGGAGATAATGCTAATTCCACCTATGATGATAATATTGCTGATGACATCAAATATCCTTTTCCGTTTGATATATTTGATCCAAGAAATTGGGATGCAGTTGATCCTAAAACGATAGATGTTTTGGTGCAAAAGGTCCCTAAAAGAGACTCATCTATTCAGCATGGTAAAAAGGACAAATTGTCTAGAAGGTTTTCTGCAGTATCATATACTAGAGTTCTCTCAAATGGGGAAAAGTGTGACAGAGAATGGCTTGTGTACAACAAAGATCTTGACAATGTATTTTGTTTTTGCTGCAAATTATTAAGAAAAGGGCTCGTGAGAGGGCAATTAGCAAACGAAGGTTTTAGTGACTGGGCTCCTCTTGGTCATAGACTTAAAGAGCATGAAACTAGTAGAGGACATGTCACAAATATGACTACATGGTATGAATTGCGCCTTATGTTGGAGAAGGATCAAACAATTGACAAAGTTGCTCAGCTAGAACTTGAGAAGGAAAAGGAACATTGGAGAAAAGCTTTGCTTAGAATCCTCTTGATTGTTAAATTCCTTGCAGAACACAATATAGCATTCCGTGGTAGTTATAGTAAGTTGTACCAAGACAGCAATGGAAATTTCTTAGGACTTGTTCAAATGTTGGCTGAATTTGACCCAGTTATTAAAGTGCATGTTGACCGCATCACGAATGATAGAATTCATGATCATTATCTTGGTCCCTCCATACATAATGAGTTAATCAATTTGCTCGCTGCTGCAATCAAGTCGAAAATCATTGAGAAGGTAAAAGAAGCAAAGTACTTCTCAGTTATACTTGATTGTACTCCTGGTGCAAGCCACCAAGAACAAATGTCTTTGATAATTAGGTATGTTGATGCATCCCCAAATTCTTTTTGCATTGAAGAATCCTTCTTAGGTTTTTTGGATGTGAATGATACGACCGGGCAAGGATTGTTTGATGTTTAACAGAAGAAATTGAAGAGTCTTGACCTTGATGTGGACAATGTGAGAGGTCAGGGATATGATAATGTGTCGAATATGAAAGGAAAATAAATAAATAAAGGAGTACAAAATAAAGTATTGGAAATAAACCGAAGAGCCTTTTATTCAGCTTGTGGTTGCCATAGTCTGAATTTGGCACTATGTGATATGGCAAAGTCTTGTCGTAAAGCAACATTTTTTTGGGAGTTATCCATCATATCTATACAAAATTTGCTAATTCTACTAAGAGATGGCAAATTCTCAAAGATAACATACCAGGATTGACTCTCAAGTCATTATCATCTACTCGTTGGGAGAGTCGTGTTGATAGTGTTCAGGCTATAAGGTTTCAGCTACCGGAAATAAGGGAGGCCTTGCTGCAAGTGGCTGAAAGTGATAAAGATTCTTCGACCCAAAGTGAAGCTCAATCATTGGCAGAGAACGAACTTGGTGGCTTTGATATTTTAGTATCAATCATCATCTGGTATCAAATATTATCCGCTGTTAATTTGATTAGCAAAGAGTTACAGTCAAAGGATATGCTTATTGATATTGCAATTGAATCTGTAAAAGGCTTGCTTTCCTTTTTCAAAAAGTATAGAGAAACTGGCTTTTCGAAAGCATTGGAAGTTGCCAAAAAAATTGCAGTGGAGATGGATATTCAGCCGGAGTTCCGCACCAAGCGTAAAATCAAAAGGAAAAATCAATTTGATGAGGGCGAAGATGATGCATCTATCGACTCACAATCTGCAGAGGAGTCATTTAGGGTTAATTATTTTATACGTGTTGTTGATCAAGCTATAACTTCACTTACCATTATATTTGAACAATATGAGGGGTATGAAAAGATATTTGGTTTCTTGTTTACTTCATATAGGCTGCGATCACTAGATGACAAGATTTTGATGGGTGCTTGTGTTAATCTTGAAGATGCACTTAAGAGTGGAGAACATAAAAATATTGATGGACTTGAATTGTGTTGTGAGCTAATTTTCATCCAGGATTTACTTCATAAATCAATGGGTCCTCTTGACATTCTAAATTATTTGAAGAAGCGCTCCACAATCTATCCTAATGATGTTATTGCATACAAAATTTTGTTGACCATTGCAGTAACGGTTGCATCTGTTGCAAGGAGTTTTTCTAAACTCAAGTTGTTGAAGTCCTACTTGCGTTCTACTACGACACAACATAGCACTTGAAAATCATGTCTTGGAGAAGATAAAGTACAAATATATGATTAAAGATTTTATTTCAAGAAATACCAGACGGATGCTTCTTTTTGGTAGAACATGAGGTTACTGGTTAGTTTATTGCTTTCCTATCCCTTTGCCTTTCCAGCTTTAATATTTGATATATGCCTAAATAAGGTATAGATAAACTGATTTGAAATTATATAATAAAGTGAAAGTATGCTTTGCGAATGTTAGTTCTTTTATTATGTGAATTGATCAAAATTTGGGCCACATTTTGGTTTTCGCCCGGGACCCCGAATTTCTGGAGACGGGAATGCTTTTATAGCGGGGCTTCACTTTAGTGAGCCCCGGTGATTATTATTCTCAATTCAAAGAGATATACTATCAGTCGAGTCCGTGATATAGTACTCTATTACTTATGATATACTCCATCTCATATATCGATCAGTCATGTACGAGTATGTTTTTAACAAGCTTCCTTCGTTTAGGTTTCTAAAACTTTGTTTGCCAATACACTCCACTTGTCTGGAGCAACAAACTTTGATACTACCTTCCTTAACTCGGTCGGGTGCTTCAGAATCATAGCCCAGTTGCATCATGTGGCAGCCACAACTTTTCAAGCCACTGCATGATAAATGGGCAGCATGATACTAACTTGAAGTAATTGACACAACCAATTGAGGAAGCTAATGCTGCAATACTATTTACAAATTCTACCAGCCTCTTCCCTAATGCATAACGATGTGGTGGACAGAGATATATGAATGAAAAAGTTGCGAATCGAGAGAAAAAGCTAGTTGGGTACATAACATGGTTAGTTGGTACATGAAGCTAGGGCACCCTGCATGATAATTGGTTACACAGTTGAAAATGAGAAACAACTAGTGAAGTTAATCAAGGATTGTCGATTCTGAGGGCGGTCTGCTTCTACTTTCATGCCTCACGTCATCCATATCACTCTGAAAAAAGTCAAAGTATATGTGCAAAATAGCATGCATGATTTATTGTTAGGAGGCAATGACAATGCTAAGCTCATTGTTTTTGCATTGCAAAGTAATGCAAACAAAGACATAACTTACAGGAAACAAAAATAATATAATAATTTTTTGAACCATGTACGATGAGTTATGGATCATGTAAGAGCATCACTAATCACACTCTGTCATATTAGAGTTAAATTGCCTTCACTCTAGCCTAGCTTCTCCCCCCAATTGGACTGCCGATCCAGCTGATCAGGATAGAACACATAGTTTGCTAGCATGGTAGGTTAGACCTACAAAACGTGTCAGGGATGAGGAAGTCAAAACAAAATGGTAGCCAATTCTATTCCTGGGAGTGAAGCAAAAATTGGTATCAGGGGAAAGCCTATGACCCATTGGTTGTATGTTAATAGGCCAACCAATTTTGATTAGTACCTTGACTATTTATGTTAGGGGATTATTAAGAATTGGGTCCAAAGTACTTTTAAATTAAAGCAACCACAAAATAAAGCAACTGCATCACCAAGAACACTAAAGTATGAGCAATCAGCTGTACCAAGAAATACAATTATATTATATGCGACCGGGAGTTCAAAACTTAGTCAAGCAAATCCATAAATTTCAACAATAAATTGGAAGTTAGGTCTAAAAAACTTGTCAAAGGCAACAATCTGTATCAACACATTCTTGCAACTATAGGTTTCAAAAGCCATAATTTGTATCATGAGTATATGAGAAGTATTTTAGAATTTTCTATATGATCAACATGTACTATAGTATATATGTTACCATGGCCTTTTTAGAGCAGGGAAAATCACAGGAATCAACTAATCTGCATGTCATAAAAAATAAGCATGTTTTCTCTTACCCGTCAAACACAAATAACTCGGAAAATGCCAGTTGTCAGTCTTTCATTAAAAAATATTTTTCTCTTAACACTAGTAGTTTGTGGGCATCATGGCATGTACCATGGGCCTCTTGCATATAACAACATGGACTGAAAATCGAATGATTTGAATGGATACAAAACTTGTTATTATCAAAATTATAACCTAAACACATGTGAATTGGGAACACTAGCCATCGACACGGGCTAGTTTGGTACATGGTAGCTTAGTAGTGTTTTTAAAGTAAAACTACCATTATATGGGAAAAGGAACTAATTATTATTCATCTACTTTTTATTTATTTTATTTCAGAGATAAATGTTTGCTCATGTCATCATACACCCAACCAACTTTTCATTCGCTCAAAAGCTTGATAGTGTTATTTTGTTAGCCCATATAGCATGACTATTTTATTGAACATGTGCCAAAAGGTCATGCAGAAACGAAAACACAAAGAATTATTGTCGGGGCTCGAGATCTAAGGCACATAGATCTAGCTAAACAAACCATATAAGTACACGAGTTCTCACGCACAGTACATAACGGCCAGCGCCTTTACCTTGGTCAGGACAGTTTGCGCCTTTTGGCTCAAATTATGTAGATGAAATGGTGACATCGTATAAACATGTGAGTACTCATGCACGCTTCACACTGTTGCCACCTTACCTTGGCCGGACCATTTGTGACTTTTGGCTCACTTACATGAATATGCCGCTAGCAAACTATATGATAGAGAACCTGGCTCAACATGATTAGTTATGAACCAAGGTGGCCCAATTGTATAGGGACAAACATAGATAACCTGATAGAGCACGTGTCGGTCATCAACGTGTGTACCTTAGTCATAGCAAGAGCGAGACATTTCCCATTGGTACAAAGATAGACACATGAGCAATGTAGGATACATGTCGACCAATCAATGTGTTTTAGAGCTGTAATGAACTACCAGGACTCAGTGGAAGCACAAAGAGGCATTTTCCTGTAAGAAAGGCCACCAGCGGTGTACAACTAAGTGTCAAACCCCACACATTACAATGCATTTCAAAGCATACACACATTATGCACTTATGTGTTGGTACAGCATGAAATCACAACATAACTCTGTGACTCAAAGTATTTATTGAAGGCTCGACAGAGCCATGTATTACATAGTCATTATAGGCGGGGGTCACATGACCCAACACACAAAGCATACAAGCAATGAAAACATAACATGTTTGGATACATACAACTGAAAATGAAAAAAGGCTAAGTAAGCCTGTCTATTTACAAGATCCTCTATAGGAGCCAGACTGCTGTATGGGATCCAATACCACTCATCGATGTACACATCTAGAAAGAACCCACCTATAGTGTCGCGGTTCTCCTCTACAACAGTTTATTAAGAAAACATGAGTACAAAGGTACTCAACAAGCCTTACATCAAAACTATCTACATATACATCAGTCTCAACAAAGGGAGTTGTGGAGTTTAATGTAGCAAGCCAGCTTTGACTCTTGGCTGTCCTATGCTACGACTACCAGTAGTTTGAATGAGGTGAGAGAGCACACACGAGTCCAACTAGCCAGTCACCACGACAATACACTACTATGGATCCTCTCCCGTCTCCATACGAGAAGGCCATCCATAGCACTCACACTTATGTTGACAATTTTAAGTAACCATTAAAGTTGTATATGAATAGTATAAGTATCCAAGTAGTCCATATCCATCGACCGACTATTCAAATAGATTGATAACCCTGTAGTGGTGTACTTCTTCACACACACGTTCACCACTTACCACTAGATACACATCATGTACTCAGCTGACTTCAAGAGACAGTGTGGCGACAGTGTTGGCCACGACCTTAACTAGACTCTAGTCCAGGTTTATCGCCCATCTAAGGCTGAACCCGCAAGGGAAGTTTGGCCAAATTTTACATCATGGCCCCAAACAATGTGATCAGAGTTCCCAAAGGTAATTAATGACAATCTCTATGGACTAATGTTTTATGAGACATATTTGAAGGTTCTGACCATAGATGGTGCCTCAAGAATATTGGATGGAATCAAGGATGAAGTCCATATATATGAAGATATATTTGCTCTAAGCTTTGGAATTAATTGACAATTCCTATGGAGCATCAAGTGCATTGAATCTTATATGAAGATATGTTCCATAGTGGTGCTTGAAGTGCATTGGGCTGTTTGGTGAAGAATGTCATCAAAGCATCCAAAGAAGTCCTCTTGGTATCCTTCTCTTGATACCCCATGCTCGCGGGCTTGTACCCTGGTCACGGGGTCGAGTCTCAACTCTCTGGATACCCCATGTTCTCGAGGCCTAGATTGGCTCTCAAGATCCCATGTCCAATGAGGGTTCTAGTTGATTTTTGGGATTACGAGCTTGAGAGAATAATCAAATAGAAGAATTCAAGTTATGGTTTCAATACAAGATAATGCTAATCTCATGTGTTGGGTTTCGGTTGATCAAGTCTTGAAGTAAGCAACACTGGTACGTGTCGGTGCTATACACACGGTTTTAAACCCCTTTCCGCGACGACATTTGGAACCGTCGCCAAGTGAGTGTGGGCGATTGGGGGGGGGTTCCTTCCCACACGACCCAGAAACCCTCGGGGATATGGAGCCATGATCCAGAGGCCTTGCAAAATGTAATCGTGTGCGATGCAGCACACACTAAATTCTTTCGCATATGTGGGGTCGGTGATTAAACGTTTCTAATGATGAAGTGAAACCAAACGGTGTGTCGTAATGAACCATTTGGGAAACAATATGTAAGGCACACGGGCCAACTTATGAACTCTGTGCGATATGTGCCCCATCGCACACGAGTTTTTTGCGGAACCCGTCTGCCATGCCAGACTCCATTGCACACGTTTCCCAATAATTACCTTATGCGATAATGTTCTATCACAAACGGTTCAGGAGCCCCTTCGCACACATACAAGTGCTGCAGACCGTTTGTAATTTGTTGTGTATCACCGACGGTTGCGGCAAGAGTGATGTGTGCTTCTCGTTTGGGATCCCACACATTTCCTGAAAAAATTATGACTGGGATTGTATTTTACATTGGGCACGGTTTACTCCGAGCTCTCGTGTGCGATACCATAAGATCACAAATGGTTCCAGAGAACCTATGCACATGTAGCCCCGGGCATAAAAACCGAAGACCGAAGACCAAACCCTAAAAGACCGAGACCAAACCCGAAAAGACCGAACTCAAAAAGACCGAATAAAATACGGTCTACACAATTATAAGACCGAAATAATTATGGTCAGATCGGTCATGCTGTCTTCAGGACCGAATAGCCCGTATAGACCAAAATTACAATAGCCCATAGACAAGCGTGCAAGACAATGCCTAAGGCCCATCTGGCCAGCCCAAGATCCCGAGCCAGATACACACACAGACACACCTCACGTTCTCACCACACGATTCTCAGGTACCCCAGCCCCCGCACGCCGCTTCGCTCAACTCCCATTTTCTCTCCCACGATGAACCCTAGCCGCCACCCGCCGTTGCGGCCTGATGCCCTGCACCGAGGCGCGCCACACCGCGCCCCTGACCATGAAGACCGGTGCCTCGAGCCACGACATGGAGCGGTGAGCCCGGTGACGACCGGTCGACCACCATCCAAGCCGCGAATCTCCATGCCCCGTGCGTCACGCCGCGAACCCCGATCCAGCTTCACTGCCCGTGACTCGTCCATCCGTCGGTGTTGGTCCACCTCCTGAGTCTCCGCCCATCTCAGGTCATGATCCTCTGGCCCCACCTCGCATGGGCATCCATCACCTCCGACGGCGCTCAAGGTGTGTTTTCTTTCCCCTTTTTCTTCTTTATATCTCTCTATTGATCTCAGATGTGAATGGTTTTGGTTTGTAATTTGCTAGATCTAGATGATTATAGTCTATACAATGTGCATGAATGATTGTAGTGATTTTATTTTAGATGGATGAATCTTTGTATATGCAGCGTCAAATCATAGCCATTCGAATGTGAACAATTGTTTTTGATATGATGTTGAACTTTTTTTGGCTGCACCTCGCAGGAATCACAGTCACCGTCCTCTTCTGGTGCTCCACCTTGCAGCTGATGGTGAGCAGGCTACTTCATCTCTGTGCATCTGTGATGTTGAGATTGTTGTTCATCTATGTGCATCAATTATATTATTCATGTTCTGTGATGTCCAGATTTTGTATGTTCAAACTCATGTAGATGTAGTGTCTTGCTGCAAGTACTGATATTGGAATAGTCAATAACTTTTAGTTGGAATGAACTAGCACAAGATGTTACCAGCACTAACATTATGAAATTTGATTGAATACTTGACTTGTTTCAGATTTGTTTGAATAATTTGGTGACAAGGTGAAGGCAAAGTGCAAGGTCAATGGTGGTGGTGGTGTTTCTTCCATGGCCAAGTCAAACAAGTGTCCAATTCGACCAACAATGTGTGCTGTTTTTGTTACATTATGCTTGTGATTTGTGACTTCAAACTTGAAAATCAAGAGTGAGAGTATTATGCTGATATCAAGTACTATGTTGTTTGCTGCTTATGTCAAGTAGCACTAAATTTATGTGGAACCCTGTGTTTATTGTTTGCCGGAAGTAGCATGAATATGAGTTATAGCATTTAATTTGGTCTGTTTGGTCGGGACCGAAGACCGAATAATAAAGACCGAAGACCGAATAGTGAAGAACCGAAAAGACCGAAATTATTTCGATCTTCAATTTTGAAAGACCGAAAAGACCGGACCGAACAATCCGAAAAGACCGAACGCCCGGGGCTACGCACATGTAGTAGCGCTGCAAATCATTTGCGATCTGCTGTGTATCATCGAAGGTTCTGCTATTATTTACGTATGCTTTCCGATGTGGATCGCACACACTCATTTAGTTGAACTGTGTGCGGCGCAATTGCCAGGTTAAAACAAAAACATTCCATTTTGAATCGGCATGCAAAAAACAAATTCGCCACAATATTCAATTGAACAAATAGTGTCCACAGGAAGAACATTCATCAGATTTCACAACAATTGCAATTGAACATATGGTAGCTAAATTCCAATGATTTGTCCACACATATATGCATTACATAATTAACCATAGTGTACGAAATACGAAGAGCTCATCAGATGGAAAACAATGGATCCATGTGTATATGTTTAGCGGCTAACTCTTACTCAATGTTTCAGGAGAACGCATGCTGAAATCTTCATTATCCCTAGTGGGATTGATGTAGTGATTCAGGAAGAAGTCGCTGATAAATCTCTGAACCATCAGCAATTCACCAGCCGGGAGCGGTTCAGGGGTCCTCTGTTCTAAGATGAGTTGCAGTATTTTTAAGATCAGAATGTGCTATATGAGTGGAGTAGAAAATATTAATTAAGATAGACTTACTGGTACTAATTTACGAGGATTGTCACAACTGTCAATAAATTTGTAGATGGAGATCATGTGTATGCAAACATAGTATCCACAAAGGTTGGTCCCTGCTTGTTGCTGAGGACACTGTAATTTTTTGTATATAATTAATCATGTATTTGTCCTGTTAGGAACAACCTAACCGTTGTTAGATGTATTATTTTTTCTTGGGTTTTTTACATCTGTGCCCCTGGTTCCTTAGCCATACTCATTCATCCCCACGATCTTAACATTTGCTCACTTTTCCCCACTCTCTTGTCTGAAACCCTCAGAGATGGTGACAAACGGTGGATGCCGTCGGGTCAGTGCTTTGACCATTAACACTGACGAGTATGGCCGCACTGACTGCGTCGCCTGTTGGACCTGATGAGTGGGGTCACGTCGGATGGTGTTGCTGTTGGCCTGTTGGGCCGTGGTTAGACTGTTGGTCCGTACGCGTGCTGCAACTACAGAAGCCTGTTATGCATGCACAACATGTCCACCTAGCCTGCTATGCATGCATGTAGCTAGCCTACCTACATGCGCCGCTGCCCGCCACCACAATGCGCTGACCAGCCTCATTCTGCACGTGAGCCGCCACGGACACTGACCAGGCTGTTTCTGCACGCGAGCCACCACGGACGTAGGGACGGTTGCTCCCGCTAGTTCGCCTCATCTCGCACGCGTGTCTCCTCGATGTGGTGCGTTGGTTCACACTTTTCGATCCACTCGCATCTTTTCAACACGGCAATTAAAACCTGTTGGCAATTAAGGTGGCATATCAATCGACTCGGCTCGTTTGAACGTAGCAAATCCAAAGCGCCGCCGGTGCCACTCCCTTCCCCTTCCCCTTTCTCTATTTAATCCACCCACCCCTCCACCTATTCTTCACACATCCATTTGTGCCGCCCCCTTCTCTTCTTCACCCAAACCCAGAGCACTCTCAAAGCGAGGCGAGGATGCAGTACAATGGCCCCACCTTCCGGCTCCCACCGACCGTGCCGGAGAGACGGTATCCAGCCGGCGTCGTAGTGGAGATGACGCTCCGTGTGTGGGCGTTCTCATGCTGGAGGGGTGCAAGGGAGTTTGCCCAGTGATTCCTCGGTGCGGGCTTCACCCACCTCCTAGCGGCCTCACCGGTGATGTTCTGACTGGAGGATGTGCGTCCAAACGCCAGCACTCCGCCGATCGGGCTCATCATCAACTTCGCCAACAGATTTGATGCGTACTACCTCATCGACAATGTGTTTTGGTGTGGATGCGAATTCATCACATTCACAACCCACAACTTCTTCACAAACTTCGACTGCATCTTCCCCACCCGCGACGATATGCACAGCCTACCCTACTACCTCGGCGAGGATGACATGGAGGAGGAGCATTGAAGAGAAGGCGTAGTGAAGATGGTGGTGAAGGCCCGTCCGGTCTCGTGAAGCTTGTCTTTCCCGTTAGGGCTTTTTATATATTTTTATGTTATGTGTCGTTGGTTGTATCGAGAACTCTTTTATGCACCCTATGTTTTAGGGTTTATGTTTTATGTAAGAACTATGTTATATATGCTTGCTACTTTCTATCACTACAAGAAATATGTCAACTTGTGACCTTGACTATTGGTCACTGAATGGTCATTATTTTCCATTTGTGATCTTTTTGTGACAAAAAATAGATGGTCAAAAGCTGGCGGTCGTAAACTGAAATTAACGATCTTCTCTGTGAGAAGGTCGTAGACGTTTACGACCAAAATATGCCTACTGTCTTGTTTTGGTCACTAGCAGCCTCCCCAGGCCACGTAGGCATCCGACGTGGCAACCTGATGTGGCACAAGAATCAGCCCGGTCCAATTCGTTGTTTTACATGGGCCGAGCCCAATAATTCGCCCTTTTATATATTTTTCCCTATTAATTCTGGACAGCCACATGGGCCAGGCCCAACATTATAGCCTTTTTATTTTTGGGTCATGCCTTTTTTCTCAATAGTTTTTATTTTTCTTCTTTTATTTTTCTCAACATTATAGCTTTTTTATTTTTGGGCCAGGCCTTTTTTATTATCGGGCCTTGGCCTTTTCGTCTAATAATTTTAATTTCCTTTTTTTATTAAATGGGTCCACCAGTAAGATGGGTCCCAGTTGTCAGGTTTGGGTCTGGTAAGTTAGTCCCATCTATCAGGCTCATATTCTTCATATTTCAACTAGTATTTAACTTGGCAGAGAAAAGCACACATGATACTTCAAATAAAAGCAACCAGATCACGTTGCCAATACATATGACCATGTGTAATACAGTACTTCACAAGATCAACATGTGTAACGAGCTCTACAAGTGTGATACAATACTGCTTTACAAGAAAATGATGACATGCCGGACTCGCTGGACAACCATTGTCAAGCCTGGGAACAAATAAAACAGCAACATGCCTTCCTCGGTCGCCCTGTTACATGAATCAATAGAGAAGAATCAGAAAAACTGGGGCAAATATATTATGAACAGACCATTCAAGAAAAGGATAGTTATTTAGAAAGATAACAGAAATTGAGCTAGTACCATGCTTTTTGTTCTCTAGCTAGTTAAAATGAGATACTCTGATACAAGAAAACGGAGACACAATATGAAAGCTAATAGTAGGGCTGCCACAGCTTAAATGAGCAAGCTATTTTGTATTTGAGAAACAAAAAAATGCACCAATAATTTTTTAGAAGGTAACTGAACTTCTGTGCACACATTTAGATAGAACAAGCGCTTGATCAACAAGCTGCTGTAATAGTGTATATAAATTCATGGAGTAAGAAGAAATATAGAGACATCATCATCATATGATGATGCGCTAACCAATCAACGGCTTCGTTCGTCCAGATCACAGGCGGCGTGACAGAAGAAGAGACTACCTGGACATCCTCGACAGTGGCATAGAGGTCGGGCGAATCCTTGACGCCTTGATGTGGTCAACGACGTTCAGCCTGTCGACGATGCGCTCGAGTGGGTGGACCAAGCGCTCCCACGCAGGCTCCACGCCCTTCTCAAGCTCCTCTAGCTCGCCCTCCTGCATACAGAGAAACTTCAGATGAGTTAGACTGAAACTCAACTTGTCAGTTGCCACCTACATAGAATAGTCAAGACTAGAGTCTAACTCAAATCAAGTATGCATTCTTTGGACGTTAAATGGAAGCTTTATATATATATGGCTATAAGGTATGATGCAAACCAACCAATGTTTTCATCTCCATTCTGAACAAATTAGACTGCAATGGAGTTGCTTAATACATATAGCATGATTGGTTTTCCGTTCTGAAACTGCAGACATGTTGTGCTTGGCTCATGCTTCAGATATGATCGGTCTACAGAGATTCAGACTGCGCCACAAAGGCACAGTAACAGCCGATGGATATACAAGTACTAAGACAATACTCCCTCAGTGTCAAAGAAACCCGTCTTATAAATTGCATCAAGCAATTCGTAAGAAAACAAGAACGTGAGCAGCATTGCATTTCACAAGACAACGAATATTTGAAGATAAGAAATCATCAGACTTTAAACTACGATTCACAGGAGTATAACTCCTGTCATATTGTTGCAGTTTCTCATCATCACTTGAACCACAAATGAAATCAAGTAACACTTTAGATTGGAACTAGAAATGGTAAATATCTTTGTTGTGGAGATAGTTAAATTTATAAACTCGTTCAAGAAAAATTATATTTGTTGTGAAGATAGCAGTACTTCCTTCAGTATGTGGATAGCATAGAAAGGCACAAACATATCAGGGTGTTGAGGTACCATCAGGGACTTAAATACCAAGAATCAGAGGAGAAGAGCTCCATCATATTGTTGATGGTTTATTCCTCATCACTTGACCCTCAAACATATAAGCATGCATGGACAGCAAGAAAAAAGGCTATAACAATTTATAGTTTGGCAACTATCGGTATGAAATGCAACATTATTGCTCAGAATATGAAATATCTTGTCATCAATGCCAAATGACATCTCTAAAGTCTGACATAAGTCGTATATTTCATGATTCATCACAGCATTTTGCAAACTGCAGAAACGGCACTGAGAAATCATATGCAACCGAGGATCTCGTGACCACAGACATCACCATTCACTAATAATTCCCATTGGGAGATCAAACTATGCATCCAACAAGCTACAGCAACAGGGAATGCAGAAAAATTATGATCCAAGATGACGAATCAACTGGGAAAGAAAGATGGGCAGCAGTATGGGCGTCAGGAGCAGCACCAGTTTTCTGGTTTAGAGAAGGTTAGGAGGAGGAGTAGAGAATACTAGCAATGTCCTTGGCTCCATCCAGGGCCTGCAGGTGTAATGTTTTCTTGGGGTCGGCTGAAAGAAGGAACCGTCAGTTGAGTTAGCACCGAGCATGCATATTTTATTACAAAAAAGAAAAGCATGGGAAAACATTCCAAGTGCCAATTTATGCTGATTTTCAACTCCAACAATCTAAACTAATAGATTTATAATGAAAAATATTGACTGTCACAGGAACACGCTAGCCACACTATTGTGAGAACTCACTTGTGTAGTTTCTAATTCAGAAGTCAGAATGGCTGCCACTTGACTCTAAATTTAGACTTGGATATATAGTTGTAGTAGTAGGGAGTGAGTGAACAGAGCCAGAGCAGAATTTTGTTAAGGGAGTCCCCGACACTAGCACTCGTAGGATGTTATTGCTAACTACAGTAGTTCAGTAGAATACAAGGGAATTTATGTTAATTTTGAACTCGAACAATCTAAAAGATTTACAATGAAAAAAATTGACTGTCGCAGCAAAACACGCTAGCAACAGTATTATGGGAAATCAGTTCTGTATTTTTAAATTCACATGTCAGAATGGCTGCCCCTTGACTCTTCTAAACATAGATTTACTATAATATTAGTATATGGCAGTTGCAATAGGGAGATGGCGTTCACTTGCAAACACTGCCACTCACTCACCCACGACATGCTAACAAATTTAGTCAACTTCTTCTTCTTCTTCTTCCTTGTACTATCAGTTCCAATTTCACATCCTGAACAAAACCTGGTCCCCCACCCACTGAATGACTGAATCGATGAATCCACCGATAACCATGGATCCACCAGCTAGAGCAGGCGAAAAAGTAAGGGGAGGGGATGGAAGGAGGTGGGGTGGGGTCATGAATCCTGACCGTACCGGTGTCCATGACGGGGGCGCGGACGGTGTAGCCGCGCTGGAGGAGGAACTTGACGAGCCAGGACACGATGTAGCCCGATGCGCCGGTGACGCACACCACCTTCCCCGTCCCGGAGCTCATCCCGTCCTCCTGCTCTTCCGGCTGCGGCTAGGTGGGTGTGGTAGACTCAGCGGCCGCCTGGTCGGCGTTGGAGGCCGACGGGTGAGCAGCACACTGGACGCCGTCGGGTCGCCACCCAGTAGAACCGCACAGTGCGCCTCCAGCGCCTTTGACGCATGGATGCGGTTGGGGGCCGCTGGATCTGATCTGGGATGAGGAAGAGGCGTGCCATGGCCGTCGGGTGGCGGAGGCGAGGGGAGAGGTGGAGGGCGGAAGGAAGGGGAGGACGGGGCGGCGGCGGAAGGATCGGGAGGCGGCGGGGAGAGATTGGATCGGGAGGTGGCGGCGGCGGCGAGGAGATCCGGAGGAGGGGTGCGATGGGGGAAGATGGCGGTGGGTGTGATGTGAGATAGGGTTTGGGTTGTGGGGGTATCTCTTTTTCATTTTTTTATTTTTTTTCTGTAGATAGATGGATGGATGGATGTGGGATGGTGAGATGGATGGATGGATGGATGGGCGCCATCTCATCGATCCGTGGGAAGAAACCTGATTGGTTCAGAAAACCAGTGATTTAGAAAAGTATCTAAGTACTAAAAATAGAGGGATTTTGTGAAGTAGATATCAAAAATATTTTGCAAAATGGCACCACACAAATTTTTACTAGAGTTAGACCACATTTTGTGGATAAGGACCAATTTCTATGCATTTCTGATCTTTCTATCTATTTTAATCATTTTCCGAGTGCCTGAAATGACTTTTTTTATGAAGGATCTACCATATATTTGTTACAAAATTGGACCAAATCAATTTTATAAAATACTAGGACATATTTAATTCACAATTTAACAAATGGTTGGGTGTCAAAAGCCTTGATCCACCTCTGGTGAAAAAGACAAATTCCCACTGATTCAGCAAGAAGCGGGTCAAATTTGAACTGCAGCTGCCTCATAGTTTGCTCTTTATTTTTTTCCAAAATCATTTCTAGGTACATAAGTATCTATTTAATCACAGAAACATCAAAAGTTTTCCAAGATTCAACCACCAGCTAGGAACGGTAGAGCCCATCGTTTTGACCGCATTTTGAAACGGGCATAAAAAATACAAAAAAAATCAAAAAATTGGAAAACCTTCGCATTGTGTCATTATTTGTGACCAAGTTTCCAAGAAAAATAATAAACTTGTAATACGGCATTTATTTTAAAATAGTGTTCTCAGAAATGAGGTATCATGCGTGAAGATTCATGTCTTTCAAGCCAAATGATCAATCTTATGGCCACATTCATGGCATAGTTTGTTGAAATGATCTCATATTGTGCACAAGGGTGCATCTTGGAATGGCAAACAATATTGCCTAAGGTAGTTTTCACTTTCTTCGGACGAAAAATTCATTTTCCATTTTTCGAGTGCCCAAAAGGAGGGCTTTTTGTGAAGGACCTCCCAAATAATTGTTGCAAAATTGGACCAAATTATTTTTATAAAATACTAGCCCATATTTAATGCACAATTGACCAGATGGTTGGGAGTAAAAAGTTTTGATCCACCTCTCGTGAAAAAGACAAATTTCAGCCGATTCAGCTGGAAGTGGGTCAAATTTGAACTGTAGCTGCCTTGTAGTTTGCTCTTTATTTTTTACAAAAATCATTTCTAGGTACATAAGTATCTATTTAATCAGAGAAACACCAAAAAAATACCAAGATTCAACCACTAGCTAGGAAAGGTCATTCCCGCCGTTTTGACCGCATTTTGAAACGGGCATAAAAAATTCAAAAAAATTCAAAAAATTGGAAAACCTTCGCATTGTGTCATTATATATGATCAAGTTACCAGGAAAATTAATAAACTTGTAATACGGCAATTCTTTTAAAAAAGTGTTCTCAGAAATGAGCTATCACGCGTGAAGGTTCATGGCTTTCAAGCCAAATGATCAATCTTATGGCCACATTCATGGCATAGTTTGTTCAAATCATCTCATATTGTGCACAAGGGTGCATCTTGGAATGGCAAACAATGTTGCCTAAGGGAGTTTTCACTTTCTTTGGACGAAAAATTCATTTTCCATTTTTCGAGTGCCCAAAAGAAGGTTTTTTTGTGAAGGACCTCCCAAATAATTGTTGCAAAATTGGACCAAATCAATTTTATAAAATACTAGGACATATGGGTGTAAATTTTTTGATCCACCTCTCGTGAAAAAGACAAATTTCTGCCGATTCAGCTGGAAGCGGTTCAATTTTGAACTGCAGCTACCTCATAGTTTGCTATTTATTTTTTACAAAAATCATTTCTAGTTACATAAGTACCTATTTAATCATAAATACATGGTTTGGTAGCGATACGTCCAGGTTTGGGCGGTGGTCGAGGGCCCCAACTCTAGAGCGCGTAAACTCGCATGCCCGCCGCGTGGTCACCGCGTGATTGTGGCGTTGCCATGTGTTCTGGGAGGCCTAGGCATGTCTAGTGGGTTGGGCACTCCCCAGGTAGGTGCTAGGAAGAAAATTACAACATAAGATTCTCACGAGGACACCGATCGATGCTCAAACATGAATTAGGAGCCATGTGTACGGGAAATGCACATGGCTAATGGGCGTGAGTTTTGGTTGAGGATGATCAGTTACTAAGAAGACCGTCTTCACAAATTTTCAGCTCAAAAGGAGGAGTCTAGGTGATACTTGCTTTGCAAAGTACCATATTGGACATAAATACGAATGTTGAATCTGGGCTCAAAATAATGAATGAATTGAGCTGGAATTTGGTGGAGGATAGTTATTTGGGCATAGGAAAGCACTGTAGAAAATGGATACCATTTGGACATGCCAAAGTGGTACTTCTTTCACAAAGTGTTTTTTTGAACAGAATAGGAAAATGAATTTTTTAAAATTTTTTTGAACTAGGCAAGGAAGGTTTTTTTACATATTTGACGAAGATATGACCCAAAGAATTTATGAGATTTTTTGGGGAATTTTGGGAATGACAGAAATATAGGTTGCTTCACAACCTAGGGCAAAAACTGCCACATGGACATGACACATAGGCAAAACTGATGAGGTGGCGCCTACTCGTAGCAACCCACCACAATTTACAAGGTTATGACCATCTATATTGGTCATGATCAACTAGAAATAAGGCAGCGGACTAGTGCTATCTGCTTTATGACCATTTCGTGTAAGGAAATTACGACTTTTCTAACCAAAATAGTCGTTATAGTTTAGGGTTTGGAGCCCCCCGAACAGCTTTTGACCAATTGGTCTGAAATGGTCATAGATCTATGACCATTTCTTCCAGGGTCACTGGCAGAAGGTCACTAGTTGACATATTTCTTGTAGTGTATGTTATGGATGTATGCTTGCTACATGAGATATCGGTAGATGGATATGGTGCCGTAGCCAAGCCCTAGGCATGCTCTCTAGATGGATATGGTGTCGTAGCCGAGCCCTAGACAAGCTCTCTAGATGGATATGGTGCCGTAGCCGAGCCCTAGACATGTTCTCTAGATGGGTATGGTGCCGTAGCTGAGCCCTAGACATGCTCTCTAGATGGATATGGTGGCTAATGGTGCCACCAGACTTTATTTTAGACATGGTTTATGATGGATATCATGATCTACATAATTAAATCTGACATGCTCTTATAATAATAAATTTACCATGTTCTATAAAAAAATCGTGTATAAAAAAATAAATCATGTATACAATATTTTTCTTGCAACAAAAACATGTTTATAATACCCGCATGTGAAAAAATCAAAGTGTTGTGCCGTAGGCTATATACAGAAGGAAATTGCTACGATATGTACAAATAAATTTGACATGGGCAAGTTGAATAAAGAATTTATCATGGTATCTACACTAATAATGACATGGAAAAAGTTATTCTTAAGTTCGCCATGGCAATTATCTGTACAAAAATGCCATGGGACAAAAGTTGTACAGATAACAATAAATCAATTTACCATCATGCACTATTTTTGTTCGGCATGGCAATAAATGGATTTACCCTGGCAATAATCAAGCAAAACAACAGGGGTAAAAAAAGCAGATCCAGCGCGTGCACTATTTTGTAGGGTTCTAATATCTTTGTGGGCCGTCGACACTCAATGCAATGCGACGGCCCAACCAGAGCTTAGTTTCACTTTCGGCCCTAGAACTACGTTTTTTTCCTTCTGCGGTCGGTGTTGTCCGACGAAAGTGAAGAAACTGAAAGTGTACAAAACTGACGAAACGGACATGATCCACAAATTAAGCAACACAGAGCATAGAGCACATGATCCACAAATTTAAGCACATCCCAGAGCACATGATCCACAAATTTAAGCAAATCCTAGAGCACATAATCCACAAATTTAACCAAATCCTAGAGCACAGTACACCACACTAATAACATCTCTAACGAGTGATGACCAACAAGTAACCAAATCCTAGACCAACTATACAAAAATAAAATCCTAAAGCTATCAGATTCGCTTGCTTGTTGAATCATCCGCTTCAAGTTCTTGTTCATCTTCTTTAATTCCCCTTTCGGATCTGCATCCCCAACTATCAGAGCAGCACTTTCAGAGACGAAATTAGTTGGTGATGATGGCAGATTGAGCTCCAGGGTTGGGGCCCCATTGAATTGAATCTGCTTAACGTAGTCATCCAGCCATTCAAAATGTGTGCATTTCTTCATGATCTAAAACGATAACATGAACTCTAAATACCAGATCCAAGGAAAAAGAATTAAAAGCAAATACAAAATGAAATGAGAGAAAAATCATGAGATCTAACCTGCCCCTCTGGCTTGCTCTCGCATTTCATGATTTCGCGCCCATAGTTGCCATTCTTGTCCTCCTTCGAAGTCAGCCGTATCAGTGGCGCGCTGCGTGGGCAGTCAGGACATCGCTCCATGGGAAGTGGACCATACTGGGTCCACGAGGGGCGGGAAGTTGAAGTGGAGCTCGACATATCGCCCAAAGTCGCCAGAGAAGAAGAAGCACAGGAGTGGCCACTCTCGTCGCTGGAGAAGAAAAAGCAGAGGAGTGGCTCCTCTCGTCGCCGCTGTATAAGCAGCAGAAGAAAGGGAAGGCACGGGTGGGCGAGCACAACCAACAACTCTCGCGGATCGCCTCTCACGGATGGCCCCACGATCCAATGATGCGGAGTCAACCATGTGATCCAACGGCACGGAGCCTGCACGCAGCCTGCCCACCGAATTCCTTCTGGAAGACCACATCTAAGGGTTGTCGCTTGGCGCTAGGGTATGATCGGACGGTTGACGTTCGGAGCTAGGGTTAGGCGAAACCCCGTGGGGTTTACAAGGGTTTTAAGCTGGTCAACGGGGTTTCCAAGGTTTTGACTGAGCATAACTAATTTAGAAAAAAACGAAAAATATGAAACCTTCGCCGTTCGTCGTTTTATAAGATACAATAACGAGGATAAATACTAAACTTGGTATACGGACATTTAAAAAAAATCTAGTTGCACGATCGAGGTCAAATGAGCATCATTAATTTAAAAAAATAAAAAAATATAAACGTGCGCGCAATGTTGTCTTATGTGGCGTGTTACCAACAAAAAAAATCATAAACCTGGTCTATGGTCATTTTCATGAAAAAACCTTCACACATATGAGCTATCACGTACAACATTGCATAGAGATCAAGGAGAGGAGGTAGGGTTTCAGGCTGGCAATGGGGATTACCCAAGCTGGTATTGGACCCCCATCCCGTCCCCGCGAGAGTCACCCCATGCCCGTCCCCGTCCCCATACCCGCCCGTGGGGAACAAATGTTCCCCATCCCCATCCCCGTCAGGTTTTTAATCCCCATGGGGAAACCCATACATGCAATCAACAATCGCCTCTAGTAGCATGTAAGTAGAAAAAATAATGTTTCAACACAATAAACAATATGTTGTGGCTAGGTTAGCGATTTCTTTGGGCTTTTTGGGCCCAAGGGGTGGGATTAGTGGGAATTTAGGTGGGTATGATCAGGAATTACCTAGGTATATCAATTTTAGGCCCCAAAAGTAAGACACTAACGGGTAAGGTGGGTAACGGGGGTAATGCTACCCCATCCCCATCCCCATCTTATGTGATGGGAAATATATTTGACCCACCAGCTTCCCCATGGGCAAAAAACCTGGCACATCCCCGTCCCCTAATAGAGTAATTGCCCATGGGGACGCTGGTTACGGTTAACCATTGCCAGCTTGAGTAGGGTTACCTTCTGTATTCAATTATTTTTTAAATCGAAAAAATCACCAAAGCTTTATTTCAAAGTGAATAAGAAGGATCTGAACTTAGTTTTTCATTTTCATATTTGAAACTTGTTTTTAATAGGCTTTTATAGTAAAGGATATTTTTTCAAAAGAAAATGTAAAAATATGAAGTTTAATTCAAAAAATAGCGAGACTTCGAATCTATATTATATAGATTGAATAGGTGTTAATAAAAAATAGTTGGCTCATTTAGAGTAGGTCCCAAAAAAGTTGATTACAAATGGGGTTGTGTACCCTAGCTTGGGAACTCATTTGGAGCACATTTCTGATACGTCTCCAACGTATCTACTTTGCCAAACACTTTTGCCCTTGTTTTGGACTCTAACTTGCATGATTTGAATGGAACTAACCCGGACTGACGCTGTTTTCAGCAGAACTGCCATGGTGTTGTTTTTGTGTAGAAATAAAAAGTTCTCGGAATCTCCTGAAAATCAATGGAGAATTATTTCAGAAATATAAAAAATACCTACAAGAAGATCCACACGTGGGGGCCCACGGGTTGTCCTCGAGGGTGCGGGGCGCGCCCCCCTTCCCAGGGCGCGCCCCCTGCCTTGAGGGCACCCCGATGCCCCACCGACCTATCCCCAGGTCCTATATATTCCGTTTCGTGGAGAAAAAATCAAGAAGAAAGAATTATCGCATTTTACGAGACGAAGCCGCCGCCAAGCCCTAATCTCTCTCGGGAGGGCTAATCTGGAGTCCGTTCGGGGCTCCGGAGAGTGGAGATCGTCGCCATCGTCATCATCAACCTTCCTCCATCACCAATTCCATGATGCTCACCGCCGTGCGTGAGTAATTCCATTGTGGGCTTGCTGGACGGTGATGGGTTGGATGGGATCTATCATGTAATCGAGTTAGTTTTGTTAGGGTTTGATCCCTAGTATCCACTATGTTCTGAGATTGATGTTGCTATGACTTTACTATGCTTAATGCTTGTCACTAGGGCCCGAGTGCCATGTTTTCAGATCTGAACCTATTATATTTCCATGAATATATGTGTGTTCTTGATCCTATCTTGCAAGTCTATAGTCACCTACTATGTGTTATGATCCGGCAACCCCGAAGTGACAATAATCGGGACCACTCCCGGTGATGACCATAGTTTGAGGAGTTCATGTATTCACTATGTGTTAATGCTTTGGTCCGGTACTCTATTAAAAGGAGGCCTTAATATCCCTTAGTTTCCAATAGGACCCCGCTGCCACGGGAGGGTAGGACAAAATATGTCATGCAAGTTCTTTTCCATAAGCACGTATGACTATATTCGGAATACATGCCTACATTGCATTGATGAACTAGAGCTAGTTCTGTCACCCTAGGTTATAACTTCTACATGATGAATTGCATCCAACGTAATTTCCCATCACCGATCCAATGGCTACGAGCTTTACCTATATTGCTAGTCGCTTATTTACTTTTTCGTTGCTACTATCACAAAAACTACAAAAACACTATCTTTACTTTTATTGCCGCTACCGCCACTATCATATTACTGTGCTACTAAACTATCTTGCTGCAGATACTAAGTTTCCAGGTGTAGTTGAATTGACAACTCAGCTGCTAATACTTAAGAGTATTATTTGGCTCCCCTTGTGTCGAATCAACAAATTTGGGTTTAATACTTTACCCTCGAAAACTGTTGCGATCCCCTACACTTGTGGGTTATCAAGACTATTTTCTGGCGCCGTTGCTGGGAAGCATAGCTCTATTCTTTAAGTCACTTGGGATTTATATCTGCTTATCACTATGAAGAATTTGATGGACTCAAAAACCAAGATCTTACCCTCAACTACGAGGGGAGGTAAGGAACTGCCATCTAGCTCTGCACTTGATTCTCCTTCTGTTATGAGTAAACTTGCGACACCTACTCCTGCTATTGAATCTGATATGTTGTATGTTCTTGATGATGCCACTTCTGCTATGTATGATGAAACTACCTCTATGCCTGATACTGTGCCACTAGGTGAATTTTTAGATGAACAAATTGCTAAGGTTAGGGAGAGTGCAAATGTTGATGATATTTATGAAAGTGATGATGAAATTACTCCCAATAGATATGAATTGCCTGTTGTGCCTGAGGGTTATGTTATGGATGAAGAAACTGCTAGAGACTTTCCTGCTTGCAATGATAGATGTGATCTTAAGAAGCTATTAGCTAAGATGAAAGAAAAGTCCTTGAATGCTAGAATGAAACATGACCCTGCTTTTGCTACTTCACCTATATGTGTCACTGATAAGGATTATGAATTCTCTGTTGATCCTGAGTTAATTACTTTGGTTGAATCTGATCGTTTCCATGGCTATGAGTCTGAAACTGTTGTGGCACATCTTAACAAGTTTAATGATATAGCTACCCTGTTTACCAATGATGAAAAGATTCGCTATTATTATATCCTTAAGCTATTTCCTTTCTCGTTAAAGGGTGTCACTAAGACTTGGTTTAATTCTCTTGATCCTGGTTGTGTGCGTAGTCCCCAGGATATGATGTATTACTTTTCTGCTAAATATTTTCCCGCTCATAAGAAAAAAGCTGCCTTACGGGAAATATATAACTTTGCTCAAACTGAAGAAGAGAGTCTCCCACAAGCTTGGGGGAGGCTTCTCCTGTTACTTAATGCTTTGCCTGATCATCCTCTTGAGATGCATGATATACTTGATGTCTTTTATAATGGACTAACCGATGCTTCCAGAGACCACCTGGATAGTTGTGCTGGTTGTGTTTTTAGAGAAAGAACAGTTGAACAAGCTGAATTACTATTGAATAATATGCTAGACAATGAAACATAATTGGACACTTCCTGAACCAGCCCCTAAGCCAACTCTGAAGAAAAGAGGTGTTCTATTTCTCAGTCCTGAAGATATGCAAGAGGCAAAGAAATCTATGAAAGAAAAAGGTATTAAAGCTTAAGATGTTAAGAATTTACCGCCTACTGAAGAAATACATGGTCTTGATAACCCGACACAGGTACTAAAGGTAAATTCTCTTTATCGATTTGATGAAGGTGATATTCCTCGTTATAAGTCTGCTAGCCAATGCTTAGATGAGTTTGACAATTTTATTGTGAAACAAGAAAACTTCAATGCATATGTTGGTAGACAACTACAACACAATGCTTATATGATTGAACGCTTGAGTGATTATCTGTCTAGTGCTAAAGATGAAATGAAACTTATTAGTATACATGCTTCCATGGTTACCACTCAAGTAGAACAAGTACTTAAGGCTCAGAATGATTTGCTCAATGAATAAAATAGTAAGAATAATGACTATGCTGTTAGAGTTTCTACTAGAGGTGGTAAAATGACTCAGGAACCTCTGTACCCTGAAGGTCACCCTAAGAGAATTGAGCAAGATTCTCAGAGAGCTAATATAGATGCACCTAGTTCTTCTAAAAAGAATAAAAAAATGATAGGGCTTTGCATGCTTCTAGTGAACCTATAGCTCAACCACGTGAGAATCCCAGTGATATATCTGTTTCTGATGCTGAGACACAATCTGGTAATGAACATGAACCTAGTGATGATATTAATAATGATGTTCATGATGATGCTCAACCTAGATATGACAATGATGTAGAAATTGAACCTGCTGTTGATCTTGATAACCCACAATCAAAGAATCAACGTTATGATAAGAGAGACTTTCTTGCTAGAAGCACGATAGGGAAAGAGAACCATGGGTTCAGAAACCCATGCCTTTTCCTCCGAAACCATCCAAGAAAAAGGATGATGAGGACTTTGAGCGCTTCACTGAAATGATTAGACCTATCTTTTTGCGTATGCGTTTGACTGATGTGCTTAAAACAAATCCTTATGCCAAGTATATGAAAGACATTATTACCAACAAAATAAAGATACCTGAAGTAGAAATCTCCACCATGCTTGCCAATTACACTTTTGAGGGTGGAATGTCTAAGAAATTAGGAGATCCAGGAGTACCTACTATACCCTGCTCCATTAAGAGAAACTATGTTAAGACTGCTTTGTGTGATCTTGGAGCCGGTGTTAGTGTTATGCCTCTCTCTTTATATCGTAGAATTGACTTGAGTAAGCTGACACCTACTGAAATATCTTTGCAAATGGCCGATAAATAAACTTCTATAACTATCGGAATTTGTGAGGATGTGCCTGTTGTAGTTGCAAATGTTACTATTCTAACGGACTTTGTTATACTTGATATTCCCGAGGATGATAGTATGTCTATTATTCTTGGAAGACCTTTTTTGAATACTGCAGGGGCTGTTATTGATTGCAACAAAGGCAATGTCACTTTTCATGTCAATGGTAATGAGCATACGGTACACTTTCCGAGGAAACAACCTCAGGTCTATAGTATCAATTATATTGGAAAAACTTCAACTATTACTATTGGAGGTTTTGAGTTTCCTATTCCTACTATCAAGAAGGCATATGACATTCTTATTGTTGGGGACATACATATCCCCATTGAGGTAACATAGTGTTATTTGAAAATTCTCCAGTTTCATGTTGCTCGGAAAGAGTTTATTAACAAGACCCGATCAACCTTGTTAATGGATTCCTTTTGATGAATATGGGATAGGTGAATCTAGATAGCACAAACCTTCTGTACCCTCCTTTTTTTCTGTTAGTTAGGTTAAATAAAAGAAAAATAGCATTATCTGTCTGTTTCCGGACTTATCCGTGCAATAAAAAATATCCCGAAAATAAAAGTTCTCCAAATGCCATGAAAATGAAATATGATTTTTTCTAGAATATTTAAGAAAATATGGCACTGAACACACAGCGAGGGGAGCCAGCACCTGGCCTCGAGGGCATAGGGCACGCCCCCATTGACAAGGCGCGCCCCCTGCCTCGAGGACCCCACGTGGCTCCCCTCCACTTATCCTTTCACCCATGCTCTTCTTCTTCCTCCCAAAAAAATGCCCAACCAGCTCAAACCCGAGTTCTAGCTCATTTTGCTGCCATTTTCGATCTCCTTGCTCAAAGCACCATTCACCAAACTGTTTGGGGAGATTGTTCCTTGGTATGTGACTCCTCCATTGGTCCAATTAGTTTTTGTTCTAGCACTTTATTTGTTGCAAATTTGTGCTGCTGTGGTGACCCTGTTCTTGAGCTTGCATGACAAATTTTCTTGGTCCCAAGTAGTTCTAATGCATGATATAGTCTCTAGGCACTTGTAGGAGTTGTTGCTATCAATCTTGTTGAGTTTGGTTAACTTTTATTTGTGAATTACTAAAAATTTCAGAAAATTTCAGAAAAATGTCTAGGAAAAACTTCCAATGTGGTCCTTCAAGGAAGCAAGGACCGAGGCTTGCGTTCCGTGAGCCCGACGATGAACCACCGAGGGATGCTGATGTACGGCCTTGTGAATGGCCGTCGGATGAATTTATGATGTCAAGCGGGCATCAAAGATGAATTTTACGCATATGTGCGTAACGCTGACTTCGAGGACTTCATGCAAGATAAGTGCCTCCAATATCGTGGCTTGACTGATAGCTTTGTGAGAAGGTTTAAATTTTCATCTTCACGTAATTCTCACACTGTCTTGTTTGATCTATATGATAAATCTTATACCATGGACTTAGAGGATTTTAATGTTGCCTGCAAGCTCCCTCAGTGGGGCAGTATGAGTGATCCTCGTAAATCTGAATTTAGAGAATTTCTTGATAGTATTACAGTGGGAGAATCCAGGGACATCACACAAGCTACCACATGGAGCACACATTTTCCTGCTATTCATTACTTTGCTCTCTTTATTGGAAGATGCATAAATGGTAAAGATGAAGCCTGTCACATGTGTGTCCCTGATCTCAGCATTCTCAGGAGTGCTGTACTAGGTGACAGGCAATATTACTTAGGAGCAATTGTTGCACGTAGACTGCACCATAATGGTTCGAATGGAGATTTATTTGGTGGGATCTATGCTACACGCATAGCCCGCTACCTTGGTGTATCTGTGCACCCGTATGATGACCCCTTACCTACTGCTTATTTAGACTGTAATGCTATGGCTAGTCACCGGTTTATAGAGTGGGATAATCAAACTCTCAAATATCAACTAATCTTTAACCGACAGCATGCCATCCCTATTCTTCTTCCTACCCCCACTTTGTTTAACTTTCAGGAAAAGGGAAGGCACACTATAACTATGGAGGAGGCAAATGCCTATTATAACATGACGGAGGCAACCCGCCTTCAAGCTGTAGCTCAGCAGGCAGCATCTGCTGCATCACAGTACGACCCCAACAACAACTTTGGATATCCATCAGGTCAGTACTGGCCATAGACCAACTTAGGCCAAAAGCCTAAGCTTGGGGGAGTACGTGTTTCTCACCGACTTACTTTGATGTTCACACTTATTCTAGTTGTTGGTGCTCACACTCTTTCACTGTACCATCCATGCTTAGTTAAATTTCTTTTTCTTAGTCTTTTTCTTGTGTCCTAGAAAAACCCAGAAAAACAAAAATATATTAGTTGTAGCTTCTAGCTAGTTTACTTTCTTTGCTTGCAGTAGTAACTAAAAATGAAAACCCAAAAAGATTTCCCGTTCTTCTTTTGCTTGTTGGGAGCTTTCCCGTGTCAATAGTTTCTTTTTCTTTAGGTGTTGAGAGTAGAAGACCATGATTAAAATGCTTAGTGGCTCTCATGTGCTTTGTTGATTATTTAATCTTGAGCCATATTACCTTGTCTTGTCACTCGTATTAAATGCCTGCAGATTCCAGCTTAGTCCAATGCACATGCACTATTATTATTTTCCACACCGTTCTGTCGTGCGAGTGAAAGGCAATAAGGATGATATATGATGAACTAATTGAGATGAGAAAAGCTGGTATGAACTCGACCTCTCTTGTTTTTGTAAATATGATTGCTCGTCGTTCTTGATTCAGCTTGTTATGAATGAAACATGTTTGCATTGACAATTAGAGATCATAGCTGCTTATGCCATGCTTAATTAGCTGAGAGTTTATAATGGTCTATCTTGCGTGCCAACATGATATTAAAATGGTTGTGATGTGGTATGATGGGTGGTATCCTCCTCTAAACGATTTAAGTGACTTGACTTGGCACATGTTCACGCATGTAGTTGAAACAAATCAACATAGCCTTCACTATATTTATGTTCATGGTGATTTATATCCTACTCATGCTTGCATTCATTGTTGATTAATTTTAATGCATGTTCATGACCGTTGTTGCTCTCTAGCTGGTCGCTTCCCAATCTCTTTCTAGCCTTCACCTGTACTAAGCGGGAATACTGCTTGTGCATCCACTTCCATAAATCCCAAAGTTATTCCATATGAGTCCACCATAGCTTCCTATATGCGGTATTTACCTGTCGTTGCAAGTAAATTTGTATGTGCCAAACTCTAAACCTTCAAATGAAATTCTGTTTTGTATGCTCGAATAGCTCATGTATCAACTAGGGCTGTCTATATCTTCCATGCTAGGTGGGTTATTCTCACGATGAGTGGACTCCGCTCATCATTCACGAGAAAATGGCTGGTAACCGGGATGCCCAGTCCCATGCTCAAAATCATAATAATTAAACAAAACTCCCCCAGGGCTGTTGCTTGTTTGGATGGTAACCCGTGGATTCGGCTGGCCGTGGAGTGTGCTTGTTGGTGGTTAGGGGAGTATAAACTTTACCATTCTGTTTGAGAACCGCCTATAATGTGCGTAGCATGGGAGATATCGAGATTCTTGGTTGTTATGTTGACAATGAAAGTATACCACTCAAAATGTTATTCAATATCTATTTAAAAATCGAGCTCAGGCACCTCCACAAATCCCTGCTTCCCTCTGCGAAGGGCCTATCTATTTACTTTTATGCAGAGTCATCATCCTCTTATCAAAGAGCACCAGTAGGAGAGCACCTCTGTCATTGCATGTATTACTATTAATTTGCATTGAGTATGATCATGACTGGATCTCTTGTACCATGAATTACAATGTCTAGTCAGTCCTTGATCTTTAAAGGTGCTCTGCATTTATGTTTTGCGGTCTCAGAAAGGGCTAGCGAGATACCATCCTGTTATATCAAATCATGATTGTTTTGAGAAGTGCTGTCATCCGAGGTTTATTATTATTGCTCGCTAGTTGATTATGCCATTGATGTGAGTAGTCTTGAGACATGAAAGTTATTATGAATGTGGTTCGTTCATGATCTTGTTGAAAACTTGAATGCTAGCTTACATATTTACAACAACAAGAGCAAACAGAGTTTGTCAAAGTTTTTCTTTATCACTTTCAGTTTATCAACTGAATTGCTTGAGGACAAGCAAAGGTTTAAGCTTGGGGGAGTTGATACGTCTCCAACGTATCTACTTTGCCAAACACTTTTGCCCTTGTTTTGGACTCTAACTTGCATGATTTGAATGGAACTAACCCGGACTGACGCTGTTTTCAGCAGAATTGCTATGGTGTTGTTTTTGTGCAGAAATAAAAAGTTCTCGGAATCGCCTGAAAATCAACGGAGAATTATTTCAGAAAATATAAAAAATACATGCAAGAAGATCCACACCTGGGGGCCCATGGGCTGTCCTCGAGGGTGGGGGGCGCGCCCCCCTTCCCAGGGCGCGCCCCTGCCTCGAGGGCACCCCGATGCCCCACCGACGTATCCCCATGTCCTATATATTCTGTTTCGTGGAGAAAAAAATCAAGGAGAAAGAATTATCACGTTTTACGAGACGGAGCCACCGCCAAGCCCTAATCTCTCTCGGGAGCGCTGCTCTGGAGTCTGTTCGGGGCTCCGGAGAGTGGAGATCGTCGCCATCGTCATCATCAACCTTCCTCCATCACCAATTCCATGATGCTCACTGCCGTGCGTGAGTAATTCCATCGTAGGCTTGCTGGACGGTGATGGGTTGGATGGGATCTATCATGTAATCGAGTTAGTTTTGTTAGGGTTTGATCCCTAGTATCCACTATGTTCTAAGATTGATGTTGCTATGACTTTGCTATGCTTAATGCTTGTCACTAGGGCCCGAGTGCCATGATTTGAGATCTAAACCTATTATGTTTCCATGAATATATGTGTGTTCTTGATCCTATCTTGCAAGTCTATAGTCACCTACTATGTGTTATGATCCGGCAACCCCGAAGTGACAATAATCGGGACCACTCCCGGTGATGACCATAGTTTGAGGAGTTCATGTATTCATTATGTGTTAATGCTTTGGTCCGGTACTCTATTAAAAGGAGGCCTTAATATCCCTTAGTTTCCAATAGGACCCCACTGCCACGGGAGGGTAGGACAAAAGATGTCATGCAAGTTCTTTTCCATAAGTACGCATGACTATATTCGGAATACATGCCTACATTGCATTGATGAATTGGAGCTAGTTCTGTGTCACCCTAGGTTATAACTTCTACATGATGAATTGCATCCAACGTAATTTCCCATCACCAATCCAATGGCTACGAGCTTTACCTATATTGCTAGTCGCTTATTTACTTTTCCGTTGCAACTATCACAAAAACTACAAAAACACTATCTTTACTTTTATTGCCGCTACCGCCACTATCATATCACTGTGCTACTAAACTATCTTGCTGCATATACTAAGTTTCCAGGTGTGGTTGAATTGACAACTCAGCTGCTAATACTTAAGAGTATTCTTTGGCTCCCCTTGTGTCGAATCAACAAATTTGGGTTTAATACTTTACCCTCGAAAACTGTTGCGATCCCCTACACTTGTGGGTTATCAATTTCTCATTACTACAAGTTTTGCCAGGCAAAAGAGATCGGATTGATCACCTAATGTTTATAATAGTTTAGCAAACTTTGCAACTCACACCACAGGGCAATGCACTTCAAGTGTTGGTTCTAATTTAAAGTTTACCTAATATTCAAAATTTGCCTCAGTTTTGTATTCTACCTCAAATTACAAATAGAATTATTACACCTTGCAAGTTTTCACAGTAGTTCAAATTTAAGACAGAATCCTTATTACAAATCCTTAAAGTTCAAAGTTTATGACTTGCATTCAAGTTCAAATTCAAATCTTTGCCTTGCTCTTTGTGTTTCGGGATGGGTTAACCGTCTTGCTCCTGGTTTCCCTGGCTAGGATATTTTGTGCTTTTGAAAGCTTTGTCTTGTTGTTTCTGATCTTCACTTCTGGTTGTGGTGGTTTTTTTGAGCTTTTACTGACCGAGCAAGTGATGACCAGTTGAAGGTCATCTGTGGGTTCACTAATCCTTAAAGGAACTTCAGACAAAATAACTTCCTCCTCTCTTATAGCTTCAAAACCTTCATAAGCCATGGTTTCAAATTCTGCATCAGATGATGGTTCAACCGAAGTTTCTTCCTCTCTAGGTATTTTCTGTCCTATGCCTCTAATTATCCTTGAGCTGTGTCAAACAGAAAAAGCTTAGCCATCGATAAAAAAGAGAACAAATGCAAAAAGGGAAAGGTTGCACACATACCAAGCTGCTACTTCAGCTGCATTCTCCTCTGCATTTGCTGCTACCCATTGTTCCTCTTCTCCAAATGATGCATCAATTGGATTGGTACAACGCCTAGCAATATGCCCTAGGATACCACATATTTTGCACTTACGCTATTTTTTTACATGACCCTCTTCACCAGCTCTTATCCCGTTTTTCCTTGGTCTTCCTGGTGGTCTTGTTAGTACAGGAGAATGGAGTTTGAACCAGGGGTCTACTATGTTCCATTGGTCTTTTCCCAAGAGTGCTGGCACATTATTAGCATACGTAGCCCTAAATTTGTCAACAGAGAAATATTCAGAGCAATACTGATCAACTTCACCATCTTCACCTCCAATAACAGTCATGAGATGTAGGGCATGTATGCATGGCTTCCCGCGGATCTGCCATTGCCTACAACTGCATTCCTTAGTTGCAAGGTTCACCAGATATTTCCATTCCCTATTTTTATTGTCAGTGTATGTCACCTCAGCCTCGTATGTCGTCGGTCGAATGCATTTCATCCTTAGTCCTCTTGCCTTAGCATGAAATGCCTTAATCATAGATGGGAGCATAAGATGGCCAACATATTGTGTTTCTGCAATTCTTTTACGAAGAGCCATCTTTATCATGATCATCTGCCTGATCTTATCAAATGCTTGCCACAACAAAAGCCCTTTCACCGACTTGAACTTTGCATTGAAACACTCAGCAAGGTTATTGGTCACATAGTCTACTTTGCAGATGTCATTGAATTTGGATCTTGACCACAACTTTCCATGATGTTCATCCATGTACTCCTTCACCAAAGGATTGTGAGCATACAACACTATCAAATAGTGCTCATGCTTCCTCAAGCTGCATGTGTATGATGCTGGCCACAGGTTCTCATCATAAACTTTGCCTTTGAATTTATTTTTAAAATTCTACGCTAGGTGTCGCATACATTCCCTATGTTCCACTCCAAGGAATACAAGTTCTACTGCACTCTCTAAACCCTTGCAAGCATCTTTGTGTATAACTAAACCCGAGGGTGTACCTATAATGTTGCGCAACTGCTGCAGAAACCAGACCCAATTCTTCTCGGACTCTGCCTCCAACACACCAAATGCAACTGGGAATAGCCAGTTGTATCCATCAACTGCTGAAGCTGTTGCTAGCTGGCCTCTCCATTTTCCATTCAAAGCAGTTGCATCGGCAGCCAAATAGGGCCTACAACCATTCAGAAACCCCTGCCAGCAAGCCTTGTGTCGGTGTACTAAGGTAGGGGTACCCTAGTACCCCAACTTGGGCACGGGCAGCGGCAGCTCCCCGCGGCAGGGTTCATCACGCGCTTGCCGGAAACCTTCCTGCCCCTTATCTAGCCATTCAAAAACAAAGTATACAAGACAGAAGACCAAGACCCCGGCAAGAGGAGCTTGCCGGGAAGGCCGTCCCAGGCTCGAGATTGCTTAACTAGCACGAGGCCCTGGCAAGAGGAGCTTGTCAGGACGAATAGAAGATTTTATCTTAGAAGACCCGGCAAGGGCTCGGGGAGCGGCAAGCTTCCGGGCCCGGCAAGGTCGAGATCCCCGGCAAGGTGCTTGCCGGGGGAAGTGCGCTGTGTGCCCGCGCTCCAGCTCATCGGCCCACGCGTCGCCCTGGGGCCACTCCAGGGACGCGTGGCGGATGGCTGTGCAGCCTGGGGGACACGGCGGCACTCCACGGCAGAGGATCCATCGCCGTGGCAGACGGAGACGCAACGGCGGGAGCTTTTGGGGTCGACGGCGACGGGCATTAAATGCCCTTGTCCCCCACTGTTAAAGTAGGTATAGACCACTGTTCTGTACTGTAGCTCCACTGTTCCCGCACTATTACAACTACCACCTCTTTTACATTTTTACCCCTTTCTCCTACGTTGACACCTGTCGGTGACCCCTTGCACTATAAAAGGAGGCCCATGCACAACGTGGAGGGGGTTCGAAACCTAGATTACTCTCACGCACGGTGTAGCTGCTTCTTCAAGCTCCCGAGCGCTCAACTCAATACACAACCAAGCAGGAGTAGGGTTTTACGCATCCGTGCGGCCCGAACCTGGGTAAAACTGCCCACAGGTGTACTAAGGTAGGGGTACCCTAGTACCCCAACTTGTGCACGGGCAGCGGCAGCTCCCCGCGGCAGGGTTCATCACGCGCTTGCCGGAAACCTTCCTGCCCCTTATCTAGCCATTCAAAAACAAAGTATACAAGACAGAAGACCAAGACCCCGGCAAGAGGAGCTTGCCGGGAAGGCCGTCCCAGGCTCGAGATTGCTTAACTAGCACGAGGCCCTGGCAAGAGGAGCTTGTCAGGACGAATAGAAGATTTTATCTTAGAAGACCCGGCAAGGGCTCGGGGAGCGGCAAGCTTCCGGGCCCGGCAAGGTCGAGATCCCCGGCAAGGTGCTTGCCGGGGGAAGTGCGCTGTGTGCCCGCGCTCCAGCTCATCGGCCCACGCGTCGCCCTGGGGCCACTCCAGGGACGCGTGGCGGATGGCTGTGCAGCCTGGGGGACACGGCGGCACTCCACGGCAGAGGATCCATCGCCGTGGCAGACGGAGACGCAACGGCGGGAGCTTTTGGGGTCGACGGCGACGGGCATTAAATGCCCTTGTCCCCCACTGTTAAAGTAGGTATAGACCACTGTTCTGTACTGTAGCTCCACTGTTCCCGCACTATTACAACTACCACCTCTTTTACATTTTTACCCCTTTCTCCTACGTTGACACCTGTCGGTGACCCCTTGCACTATAAAAGGAGGCCCATGCACAACGTGGGGGAGGGTTCGAAACCTAGATTACTCTCACGCACGGTGTAGCTGCTTCTTCAAGCTCCCGAGCGCTCAACTCAATACACAACCAAGCAGGAGTAGGGTTTTACGCATCCGTGCGGCCCGAACCTGGGTAAAAACTGCCCGCGCGTCTGCCTCGATCTGCTCTTCGTGCTCCCTCCGCCCTCGTACCGCACAGACAAGGGGCTCCGGTCCCATAGGTGTTCGTGGCGGACAGTTTCCCCCGACAGTGTTAGGCCAACTCTCGCGAAGAAACGGTGATCAAAGAAAATACAAAAATCAACCTAGAGTCCGAATTGATCGAGACTCTCAAAGCAAGTGAGAACAAGCACCGATTTCGTCGTTTTCATATGCGTTGGAAAGCTATTGGGGAATTGAGGTGATAGGACTTCTAGTTTTTACGATCAGGAGGATTTTACATACGTGCACACACAGGATCACGTGCGCAGAAAATTTTGAGACCAAAAAGGGTCGTCTTGGCCCTCAAAAATGGCCTGCAGGATTGGAAAAAATGAAAGTTATCGCAATTACAGCTCAAATTTTGATGAGCCGGCATATCACTTTGGTGTTCAGGTCCTTGGCGCCCCACCCATGTATGGATACAATAGGGTGTTAGGCCAACTCTCGAGAAGAAACGGTGATCAAAGAAAATACAAAAATCAACCTAGAGTCCGAATTGATCGAGACTCTCAAAGCAAGTGAGAACAAGCTCCGATTTCGTCATTTTCATAGGCGTTGGAAAGCTATTGGGGAATTGAGGTGATAGGACTTCTAGTTTTTACGATCTGGAGGATTTTACATACGTGCACACACAGGATCATGTGCGCGGAAAAATTTGAGCCCAAAAAGGGTCGTCTTGGCCCTCAAAAATGGCCTGCAGGATTGGAAAAAATGAAAGTTATCGCAATTACAGCTCAAATTTTGATGAGCCGGCATATCACTTTGGTGTTCAGGTCCTGGGCGCCCCACCCATGTATGGATACAATAGGGTGTTAGGCCAACTCTCGTGAAAAAACGGTGATCAAAGAAAATACAAAAATCAACCTAGAGTCTGAATTGATCGAGACTCTCAAAGCAAGTGAGAACAAGCTCCGATTTCGTCATTTTCATAGGCGTTGGAAAGCTATTGGGGAATTGAGGTGATAGGACTTCTAGTTTTTACGATCTGGAGGATTTTACATACGTGCACACACAGGATCATGTGCGCGGAAAAATTTGAGACCAAAAAGGGTCGTCTTGGCCCTCAAAAATGGCCTGCAGGATTGGAAAAAATGAAAGTTATCGCAATTACAGCTCAAATTTTGATGAGCCGGCATATCACTTTGGTGTTCAGGTCCTTGGTGCCCCACCCATGTATGGATACAATAGGGTGTTAGGCCAACTCTCGCGAAGAAACGGTGATCAAAGAAAATACAAAAATCAACCTAGAGTCTGAATTGATCGAGACTCTCAAAGCAAGTGAGAACAAGCACCGATTTCGTCGTTTTCATAGGCGTTGGAAAGCTATTGGGGAATTGAGGTGATAGGACTTCTAGTTTTTACGATCGGGAGGATTTTACATACATGCACACACAGGATCACGTGCGTGGAAAATTTTGAGACCAAAAAGGGTCGTCTTGGCCCTCAAAAATGGCCTGCAGGATTGGAAAAAATGAAAGTTATCGCAATTACAGCTCAAATTTTGATGAGCCGGCATATCACTTTGGTGTTCAGGTCCTTGGCACCCCACCCATGTATGGATACAATAGGGTGTTAGGCCAACTCTCGCGAAGAAACGGTGATCAAAGAAAATACAAAAATCAACCTAGAGTCCGAATTGATCGAGACTCTCAAAGCAAGTGAGAACAAGCTCCGATTTCGTCATTTTCATAGGCGTTGGAAAGCTATTGGGGAATTGAGGTGATAGGACTTCTAGTTTTTATGATCTAGAGGATTTTACATACGTGCGCACACAGGATCACGTGCGCGGAAAATTCTGAGCCCAAAAAGGGTCGTCTTGGCCCTCAAAAATGGCCTGCAGGATTGGAAAAAATGAAAGTTATCGCAATTACAGCTCAAATTTTGATGAGCCGGCATATCACTTTGGTGTTCAGGTCCTTGGCGCCCCACCCATGTATGGATACAATAGGGTGTTAGGCCAACTCTCGCGAAGAAACGGTGATCAAAGAAAATACAAAAATCAACCTAGAGTCCGAATTGATCGAGACTCTCAAAGCAAGTGAGAACAAGCACCGATTTCGTCGTTTTCATAGGCGTTGGAAAGCTATTGTGGAATTGAGGTGATAGGACTTCTAGTTTTTACGATCTGGAGGATTTTACATATGTGCACACACAAGATCACGTGCGTGGAAAATTCTGAGCCCAAAAAGGGTCGTCTTGGCCCTCAAAAATGGCCTGCAGGATTGGAAAAAATGAGAGTTATCGCAATTACAGCTCAAATTTTGATGAGCCGGCATATCACTTTGGTGTTCTGGTCCTGGGTGCCCCACCCATGTATGGATACAATAGGGTGTTAGGCCAACTCTCGCGAAGAAACGGTGATCAAAGAAAATACAAAAATCAACCTAGAGTCCGAATTGATCGAGACTCTCAAAGCAAGTGAGAACAAGCTCCGATTTCGTCGTTTTCATAGGCGTTGGAAAGCTATTGGGGAATTGAGGTGATAGGACTTCTAGTTTTTACGATCTGGAGGATTTTACATACGTGCACACACAGGATCACGTGCGTGGAAAATTCTAAGCCCAAAAAGGGTCGTCTTGGCCCTCAAAAATGGCCTGCAGGATTGGAAAAAATGAAAGTTATCGCAATTACAGCTCAAATTTTGATGAGCCGGCATATCACTTTGGTGTTCAGGTCCTTGGCGCCCTACCCATGTATGGATACAATAGGGTGTTAGGCCAACTCTCGCAAAGAAACGGTGATCAAAGAAAATACAAAAATCAACCTAGAGTCCGAATTGATCGAGACTCTCAAAGCAAGTGAGAACAAGCACCGATTTCGTCATTTTCATAGGCGTTGGAAAGCTATTGGGGAATTGAGGTGATAGGACTTCTAGTTTTTACGATCTGGAGGATTTTACATACGTGCACACACAGGATCACGTGCGTGGAAAAGTCTGAGCCCAAAAAGGGTCGTCTTGGCCCTCAAAAATGGCCTGCAGGATTGGAAAAAATGAAAGTTATCGCAATTACATCTCAAATTTTGATGAGCCGGCATATCACTTTGGTGTTCAGGTCCTGGGCGCCCCACCCATGTATGGATACAATAGGGTGTTAGGCCAACTCTCGCGAAGAAACGGTGATCAAAGAAAATACAAAAATCAACCTAGAGTCCGAATTGATCGAGACTCTCAAAGCAAGTGAGAACAAGCTCCGATTTCGTCATTTTCATAGGCGTTGGAAAGCTATTGGGGAATTGAGGTGATAGGACTTCTAGTTTTTACGATCTGGAGGATTTTACATACGTGCACACACAGGATCACGTGCGCGAAAAATTTTGAGACCAAAAAGGGTCGTCTTGGCCCTCAAAAATGGCCTGCAGGATTGGAAAAAATGAAAGTTACCGCAATTACAGCTCAAATTTTGATGAGCCGTGTCGGTGTACTAAGGTAGGGGTACCCTAGTACCCCAACTTGTGCACGGGCAGCGGCAGCTCCCCGCGGCAGGGTTCACCACGCGCTTGCCGGAGACCTTCCTGACCCTTATCTAGCCATTCAAAAACAAAGTATACAAGACAGAAGACCAAGACCCCGGCAAGAGGAGCTTGCCGGGAAGGCCGTCCCAGGCTCGAGATTGCTTAACTAGCACGAGACCCTGGCAAGAGGAGCTTGTCAGGACGAATAGAAGATTTCATCTTAGAAGACCCGGCAAGGGCTCGGGGAGCGGCAAGCTTCCGGGCCCGGCAAGGTCGAGATCCCCGGCAAGGTGCTTGCCGGGGGAGGTGCGCTGTGTGCCCGCGCTCCAGCTCATCGGCCCACGCGTCGCCCTGGGGCCACTCCAGGGACGCGTGGCGGATGGCTGTGCAGCCTGGGGGACACGGTGGCACTCCACGGCAGAGGATCCATCGCCGTGGCAGACGGAGACGCAACGGCGGGAGCTTTTGGGGTCGACGGCGACGGGCATTAAATGCCCTTGTCCCCCACTGTTAAAGTAGGTATAGACCACTGTTCTGTACTGTAGCTCCACTGTTCCCGCACTGTTACAACTACCACCTCTTTTACATTTTTACCCCTTTCTCCTACGTTGACACCTGTCGGTGACCCCTTGCACTATAAAAGGAGGCCCATGCACAACGTGGAGGGGGTTCGAAACCTAGATTACTCTCACGCACGGTGTAGCTGCTTCTTCAAGCTCCCGAGCGCTCAACTCAATAGACAACCAAGCAGGAGTAGGGTTTTACGCATCCGTGCGGCCCGAACCTGGGTAAAAACTGCCCGCGCGTCCGCTTCGATCTGCTCTTCGTGCTCCCTCCGCCCTCGTACCGCACAGACAAGGGGCTCCGGTCCCATAGGTGTTCGTGGCGGACAGTTTCCCCCGACATCTTTGGCGCGCCAGGTAGGGGGACGTCGAGGTTGTGCGAACCTGATCCGGCGTTCGCGCGGGCGCAATCTTCATTAACTTCTCCAAGTTTCGTCAACAACTTCATCAGCGACAACTCCATGGCCCCGAAGAAGAAGCCTTCGGAGGTCGGGGGCCCGTCTGCGTCTCATCCGCCGCCACCAGAGCCAACGGTGGGCGGGGGAGACGCCGTCGGAAGGGTGGTTGCCGGCGAGGACACTCACGGTGCCACCAGATCCAAGAACAGGACGGACGACCGGACCTCGGTCTCCGTGGACGCGCCACGTCCATCGCAACATACGACGACCCCGCAGCGCCATGCCACGGGAGGTGGTATCCGCTTGCTGGGACAAGGCCATACTGGAGGTTCGCGGGACGCCCCGGACCCCCGTCCGGGCACAAGCAAAGCGAAGGCGCCGGCACGGGACCCCGCTCCTTCTAACGTCGTTAGAAGTCCGAGCGTATCCCGCTCCTCGCACCGCTCGCCCGCGTTCCCCACTACTCCGGCAGAAGCGCTCGCAAGGGCGCAGCTGCTCCTCGATTTTCCTCCAGCGGCCGACAAGGCCGAGGAATGGAGGGCCACTATCCGGAGCCTGATAGACTTCGCCAACAACGACTCTCCGCAGCAGCCGTCGGCCTCACGGCTGCGGCAGGCCGAGAAGACGAAGGCTATCGGCGACAAGACTGCCGGGGGTGCGACAAGCGTGCACTCCCCGCCGCAGAAGCAGAAGACGCCGCCCCGCCGGAACAACCCCGACGACGGCTCCACAGCCTCGTCGGACCCGCGGGCCCGTCGGGACCAGCGCCAGGTCCTCGACGACCGGCGAGATGAAGACGCTCGGACCACGATCGAGCGCCGCCGAGAAGCTCGGCGACAATCCGACAAGAGAGCTGGGAACGCTGTCGACGCACCCGCGCCCGGTGAACCAGGCGACTTGCCGTACGCGGCAGGCTGCCCTGCGTTCACCCGCGAGCTGCGGCGCGTCCAGTGGCCCAGCATGAAGAACTTTAAGCCCGACGTACCGGAGAAGTACGACGGCAAGACGCACCCCTCGGAGTTTCTCAGCGTCTACACCATAGCAGTGCAAGCTGCCGGGGGGCGCGACGAGAAGATCCTAGCCAACTACTTCCCGCTCGTGCTGAAGCCGAACGTCCGTTCGTGGCTCATGCACTTGCCGGAAGGCTCTATCTCTTCTTGGGCCGACCTCTGCCATCAGTTTGTTGGCGCCTTCACCGGCGGCCACAAACCCCATCCCGAGATCTGCAAATGAAATTGCAGATGGCCTTTCAAAGTGCGCCGCAATGAAGTTACCTATGGAACCAGGGACCTTTTTGCTCAAGCTGACTCGACCATCAGTTACACCATCAATTGGGCAGTCCAAGAAGAGAAAGTTGGTCTCCGGCGACTACTTGCCGGCGGATCTTCCAGAAACCGCCGCCAAGGTCCCCAGGATCAACGACAACGCTGAGGAACAGTTTGCTCCTGCAAGCCCTCGGGCTTGTGCAGTTGAAGCAAGTGTTCCCGACAAGCCTCGCCCCGGCGAGCTTGCCGGGGGACCGTCAGCTCCGACAGGACCAGAGGTCTTTGCCGTAGAAGCTGGGGTTCCCGCAGCGGCCCTCGAGCCTTTAGTCCTTGCCGTCGAGCCCCGAGCTCCGGCATGGGCACAGCAGATCGTCCGCTTTCTACAAACTGGAGAACTTCCCGACGACCCTCAAGAGATAGAGAAGATAACCAGGCAGTCAAGTATGTATCAGTTTGTGGATAACGAGCTGTACAGAAGAAGATTCAATGGAGTCAGGTTGAAGTGCATCTCCAGGGAAGATGGACAGAAGCTGTTGGCGGAAATACACGGAGGCATATGCGGCCACCACATTGGCGCAAGAGCACTTGCCGGGAAAGCTTTCCGGCAAGGGTTCTTTTGGCAAGAAGCCCTCCAAGATGCAACTGCACTAGTAACCAAGTGTGAAGCGTGCCAGTTCCATGCAAAGCAAATACATCAGCCAGCTCAAGCTCTCCAAACAATCCCTTTGTCATGGCCCTTCT
This sequence comes from Secale cereale, assembly GCA_902687465.1. NCBI lineage: Eukaryota > Viridiplantae > Streptophyta > Magnoliopsida > Poales > Poaceae > Secale > Secale cereale. The sequence continues at coordinate 774,906,135 of LR738712.1, forward strand.
CGGTCTGGGGGCTCGATATCCTCGGCCCTTTCCCTCGCGCTGTCGGGGGCTTTGAGTACTTGTACGTTGCAATCGACAAGTTCACAAAGTGGCCAGAAGTGGAGCCAGTGAGAAAGGTGACGGCACAGTCAGCAGTCAGGTTCTTCAGGTCGATTGTTTGCCGTTTCGGGATTCCTGACAGGATCATCACCGACAACGGTACGCAATTCACTAGTCGCACCTTCATGCAGTACGTCCAAGACCTTGGCGCCAAGGTCTGTTTCGCTTCTGTTGCTCATCCGAGGAGCAACGGCCAAGCGGAGAGGGCAAATGCTGAAGTGCTGCGCGGACTCAAGACAAGGACCTTTGACAGGCTGCGCAAGTGCGGAAGGAATTGGATAGAGGAGCTCCCGGCGGCTCTTTGGTCAATCAGAACGACACCAAGTCGAGCCACCGGACAGACACCCTTTGCCCTAGTCTACGGGGCAGAGGCAGTTATCCCCACGGAACTCGTATACGGATCTCCTCGAGTGCTCGCTTATGATGAGCTCGAGCAAGAGCAACTGCGGCAAGATGACGCATTGCTCCTTGAGGAGGGACGTCTCCAGGCTGCTGTACGAGCTGCTCGATACCAGCAAGCTTTGCGCCGCTACCATAGCCGCAAAGTCAAGGCCAGGAGTCTCGAGGAAGGCGACCTTGTTCTTCGGCGTGTTCAGTCCGCCAAGAATTCCAACAAGTTGACGCTGAAGTGGGAAGGCCCTTATCGGGTGAGACAAGTTACGAGGCCCGGCGCTGTCCGCCTCGAGACCGAAGAAGGCTTACCGGTGAGCAACTCCTGGAACATAGAGCATCTTCGCAAGTTTCACCCCTAAGGCGCGGTTGCCGTGATCCGCTCCGGCAACCACCTTTTGTACAAGCTTTGCCGCTGTTGCATGTAACCCTTTGTACAAAGCCGGGCGCAGACCCCGTGCATCAGTAAAGATTTCGTGTTTTCGCATCGATTGCCTTTCGCATGCTTCTCTTTGCTATTCGCATGTTTTATTTGGCATTTGATGCAACACTTAGACATTCGGTAAGCACTATTACGCCGAAAGGCAATATGCTTGTTTCCCTCTCCTTTTCCTTTTTCTCTTAAGCAGAAGGAACGTTCCTCGCGCACAAGTTTGCCGGGGGGGAAGGAGATGGAGGAGGAACTAAGTGCCGTTCAAGAAAGAAGAGCCTTACCGGAAAGCAAACAACATGAGCAAGCAGCATGTGAAAGATAAGTTGTTAGAATTTGACCAGTTCAAATTTTAATTTTTGGTTGTCTTCCTTGAACAATCACACTTTATATGGAAAACCTGTACGCGGAGGAACCTACCCGTGGCTTGCCGCACCCTTATCTTGTCTTCGAGTCCACTCAACGATTTAAGTGAGCTGCGACAAGTGTCGCGCCCTTGCTTCGTTTCCGAGTACACTCAGCAAGCTAAGTGCGTTGCGACTTGCTGCGGCGAGGTTGCTTGCCGGCGAGGACCTTGGCCAGCAGGCTGCTCAGCGCTCAGCGCTCGCGGCAAGGGCCCCTTTCCGGCAAGCTCCCCGGGAGCGTAGGGTGAGGAACATACAAAGTCAAAGATTGGAACAAGGAAGATAACATTGCACTGATTGATTGAAGTAAAGCAAATATCTTACAAGGACAACTTGTCGCAATGGACTAATGAGTTCGTAACATAATGTGCAGCAACGAAAAGATAAAGATAAATGGGGCCCTAGTCTACGCGGTCGCCCTCCTTCCTGCCAAGCTTTGCCACCTTGGCGATGATATGGCTGACCTGCTCCTTCAGGGCCTCCGTGTCTGCATCCGCCGGCAAGCTGCAAAGAACGTTCTTGAGGTTGATCCCCGGGTTGCGGTACACGATCTTCGTCAAGACCCGCTCCAGAGTTCCTGCGCAGAGACGGCGCGACTCCTCGGCCAGCTGCGCGGGGATGCGGTTCCGGAGACCTGCAAGGGCCGGAGCGACGCCTCTGAAGAAGAGGCTGAGCTTGGCGCTGTGCGGGAGGTCTGGATCCGGCGAATAGATAAGGTGTTCGACCTTCAAGGCAAGCAGCTCCTGGTCAATGATGGATGCCGAAGAAACCAGCTCTTCGGTCCACAGCTCGATGTTCTTGCGGAAGAGCTCGGATGCCTTGTTGGTGCTGTCCACCAAGGCCCGCTCCTTGCGGAGCTCCTCCTTCAGCTTATCTTCTCGAAGCTTGGCGGCGTCAATTGAATCCCTCAGAGTTGAGACTTTCAGCTCCAAGTCCTCGATGGAGTCCTTGGCGGCCTTAAGCTCATCGCCCCTCTTGGACAGATTCACTTGGAGCTCCGCGTTGGTGTGGGCGTCCTTCTCGCGCTCAGTAATGAGCGCGGCAACCTTCTCGGTGCTCACCTTCATCGCCGCTTCTAGTCGTTCAACCTTGGCGGCAAGCTCCTTCTTGGCGTCTTCCGCGGCAGCAGCAGCGGCTTTCGCCTCCTTCAGCTCCCCGCCAAGGGCAGCCTCGCGAGCGGCAAGGTCCTCCTCATGGGAGTCGAGATCCACCTTCCGCTGCGCGAGCTCTCCTTCTCGCCGGGACATCTCCACCCCGGCGAGCCGTTGCTGTTCTTCAGCCTCGGCTTTCTCCAAAAGCCACTCTTGATATTCACCGGCGAGACGCTCGCGCTCCTCCGCCACCTCGCGGAGGCCCGCCTTGTGGGCAGCGCTGAGCTCCGCCGCACGCTTCTCCATTTTGGCGGCGGCCTGGGCAGCAAGGGCTTCCCGGGAGGCAAGCTTCGCCTGCCTGGCCCGGTAAAGGGCCAGGAGTTGGTGGAGAAGCTTTTCCTCCTCGGGCCCATCTCCTTCGCCGGGCGCCTCGACGACTGTCAGACCCGCGGAGGCGAGGACTTCTCCGTCAAACGCCTCGCCCTCCGCGGGAGCTCTTGATGAAGACCCCCAAGGCACTTGGATAAAGACGCCATTGGGGGCACGAAGATAGTACGCCTGCTTCTCGCCGGTGGAGGGGCCGGCGGCCGGCGTAGCATCCGGTGCTCCCGCCACCTCCGGGTCGGCGGTGCGGTCGCCGTCCCCCTCCCCGGTCGCGGCGTCAGCGGCCGGAGTGGCCTCCTGCGCGGCCGGCTCGGTGGCCTCGGTCGCCTCCTCGGTGGCCTCGGCCATCTCCACGACGACGGGAACGTCATCACCGCCGCCCTGCGCGCCCTCCTCATCCTCGATATTGATGACCTCGGTCTCCATCGGCGCGGGAGGAGGAGGAGGAAGATCTAGAAGAAGAAAAAGAAGTTCAAAATCAAGCAAAGATCCAAAAAGAAGCAAAGTCAAGAAAACCAAGTACAGAACGTACCTTGGCGGACGTCCTCTGCGGCGGGCTCCCTTGCCGGGGAGCTCGGCCTTGGCGGAGTGGCCGTCCTCGCCGGGCTGCTCGCCTTTGGCGGGGTACTCTGCTTTGGCGGAGTACCCGCCCTTGGCGGAGCGCTCTCCCTTGCCGGAGAGTTTTGCCTTGCCGGGGACGGCGGGGCCTGCGGCTCCTCGGTGATGGTCTCCGGGCGCTCTTCCCGCTGCGGCTCCACCTCTGCACAAGAGAAGATAGAAGAACCAAGACATTCAAAAAAAAGAAAAGGGAAAGAGAGATCAAAGCCCTAAGCGCGCCCCGACGAGCGAAAACAGTAAACCTCTAACTTACGCTGGGGGCTGCGCTGGGGGCTACTCCCCGGAGCGGCACTCGGGTCCGGCAAGCTCGGCTCCGGTGCGATCCCTGCTTCCGCGACGGATGGGTCTTCTACGACCTCAACTGTGGGCACCCTGACCCTCTTCGCGCGCTGCTCCAAGGTCCTGCAATCACAAGCAACAAGCAAAGTCAAGCGTCAGCAACAATCGAGATATAAAAATCAAGAAGGAGTAAGGTCTCGGGTCCTTACTCTTGGTCCTCCTCGTCGTCCTCGCTCAGCGCGGAGAAGTCAAACTCCACGGTGGGCGCGTCGGCGCGAGGAGCGGAGGATGAAGATTCCCTCGCGCGTTTCGGAGCCACCGGGGCTGGGGGCTGCGTAGGCCCAGCCCCTGTGGTGGCCGGCGCCCGAGAAGTGGGCGGAGCAGCTGCTCCGCTCCGAGAAGATCCTTGCCGGCTCGGTGCCGGCCTGCGGGACGCCTCTGTCGTGGTCCGCGCGCGCGGGGCCTCTGCCGTGGCCGGCACGCCTGTCGCCCTTGGCACGTCTTGGCTCGGCCGGGGAGCTGCCCGGCGAGCTGGCTGTTGCCGGGGCGCTCGCGCCTGCTCCCCCGTCGCCGCCTTGCGGAGACGCTTCAATGGGGACTGCCTCGGGCTCGCCGGGGGCGGGGAGCTTTCCGACGAGGAGAGGTCGTCGGCGTAGAGCTCGGTGGATCCGCCGGTGTCTTCCTCCTCCCCCTCCTCTCCCTCGGCCAGTTCGCTGGCCCCAGCGCCTTGCACTGCGGGCCCCTTCCCCTTGGTGGCCCCGCTTCGTCCGGCGCCTCCACTCCTCGCGGCACCCCTGCTTCCTCCGGCTGTGCCCTCCATTGCCGCGGCCTCCGTCGCGATCCCATTGATCCCGGAGTGCCTCAGCGAGGGGACCCCGGCGAGCGCGTCGGGAGGGAGCTCTAGCAGCTTGCGAATCTCCTCCTTATCCGCCTGGCTGGAGGCCTCCGCGGCTTCCGCCTCCGCGGGTGTGTATCCAAAGTTTCCCGCCGCCGCGGCTGCGGCGACTTCTTCAGCGCGAGAAGCCATGTAAGCAATCTCTTGGTCGGTGGTGGCCCGCGTGTGCAGCTTGAGATCGTCCGTCTTCTCCAACACCTCCGCAAGGTTGTCGTAGAACTCGAGGACGTCGATAGGCTTGGGCGCAATCCACGTGCGCTCCAATCCATGAGAGTCACACGCGGGCATCATAGCGACAAGGCGATCCCGGGCGCTGCTGGCGCAGAGCGGCACCACTCCCCGGGGAGCGCGGAAGTACTCGGGGTGTGCCGGGTCGAACTTGAAAAGTTCCCTGACCATACCCCGCAGCTCGAGTGTTGTGAAGTTAAAATTGAGGCCGGGGCGCAGCCTCATGATGTCTGCCGGGCCGCCGTATTGCCACGCCGGCCTTTTCCGGTCTTGGAGGGGGGCGATCCGGCGACGAAGAAAGTCCGCGCCCACTTCAGCGACAGACAGCGGCGCCATCCGAAGACGGAGGATTCTGACGAGAGCGATATCCAGCTTGGAATCGTCGGAATCGAAATTACTCCAATCCCTGCCGCGCACGATGGGCGATGTGCGCGGCGCGGTGAAGTGTTGCGGCCGCTCCTCGACGACCCAGCACCACTCCGCGCGCCAGAAGGAGGGGGACGAAGAGCTTGGTGGTGGCGGAGGAGCAGAGGCGAAGCGCAGAGGAATCTGAGGAAGAAGACGATGGCAATGAGTGCGCAGGGAGGGGAACCGCGCCGCTCTCTCTGCTTTTATGGGAGAGTGGGGGGCGTTTCGCCCTTCCCATTAAAGAAATCGTGGGCACGTCCCATCCCACGGCGCCGCAATCGACGCGTGCCGTTGCCGTGGGGTGCGGCGGATATGGAAGTGGATTCGGCGCGCCGCGGGCCGCGGGTGCCCGTGCACTGTTTTGGGCCTGGCCCAACAGCGCTCGGCACCGTGTGTGGCCCAGGCCCGGGGGCTCCTGTCGGTGTACTAAGGTAGGGGTACCCTAGTACCCCAACTTGTGCACGGGCAGCGGCAGCTCCCCGCGGCAGGGTTCACCACGCGCGTGCCGGAGACCTTCCTGCCCCTTATCTAGCCATTCAAAAACAAAGTATACAAGACAGAAGACCAAGACCCCGGCAAGAGGAGCTTGCCGGGAAGGCCGTCCCAGGCTCGAGATTGCTTAACTAGCACGAGGCCCTGGCAAGAGGAGCTTGTCAGGACGAATATAAGATTTTATCTTAGAAGACCCGGCAAGGGCTCGGGGAGCGGCAAGCTTCCGGGCCCGGCAAGGTCGAGATCCCCGGCAAGGTGCTTGCCGGGGGAGGTGCACTGTGTGCCCGCGCTCCAGCTCATCGGCCCACGCGTCGCCCTGGGGCCACTCCAGGGACGCGTGGCGGATGGCTGTGCAGCCTGGGGGACACGGTGGCACTCCACGGCAGAGGATCCATCGCCGTGGCAGACGGAGACGCAACGGCGGGAGCTTTTGGGGTCGACGGCGACGGGCATTAAATGCCCTTGTCCCCCACTGTTAAAGTAGGTATAGACCACTGTTCTGTACTGTAGCTCCACTGTTCCCGCACTATTACAACTACCACCTCTTTTACATTTTTACCCCTTTCTCCTACGTTGACACCTGTCGGTGACCCCTTGCACTATAAAAGGAGGCCCATGCACAACGTGGAGGGGGTTCGAAACCTAGATTACTCTCACGCACGGTGTAGCTGCTTCTTCAAGCTCCCGAGCGCTCAACTCAATACACAACCAAGCAGGAGTAGGGTTTTACGCATCCGTGCGGCCCGAACCTGGGTAAAAACTGCCCGCGCGTCTGCCTCGATCTGCTCTTCGTGCTCCCTCCGCCCTCGTACCGCACAGACAAGGGGCTCCGGTCCCATAGGTGTTCGTGGCGGACAGTTTCCCCCGACATCTTTGGCGCGCCAGGTAGGGGGAAGGAGGTAGAGGAGGAACTAAGTGCCGTTCAAGAAAGAAGAGCCTCACCGGAAAGCAAACAACATGAGCAAGCAGCATGTGAAAGATAAGTTGTTAGAATTTGACCAGTTCAAATTTTAATTTTTGGTTGTCTTCCTTGAACAATCACACTTTATATGGAAAACCTGTGCGCGGAGGAACCTACCCGTGGCTTGCCGCACCCTTATCTTGTCTTCGAGTCCACTCAACGATTTAAGTGAGCTGCGACAAGTGTCGCGCCCTTGCTTCGTTTCCGAGTACACTCAGCAAGCTAAGTGCGTTGCGACTTGCTGCGGCGAGGTTGCTTGCCGGCGAGGACCTTGGCCAGCAGGCTGCTCAGCGCTCAGCGCTCGCGGCAAGGGCCCCTTTCCGGCAAGCTCCCCGGGAGCGTAGGGTGAGGAACATACAAAGTCAAAGATTGGTACAAGGAAGATAACATTGCACTGATTGATTGAAGTAAAGCAAATATCTTACAAGGACAACTTGTCGCAATGGACTAATGAGTTCGTAACATAATGTGCAGCAACGAAAAGATAAAGATAAATGGGGCCCTAGTCTACGCGGTCGCCCTCCTTCCTGCCAAGCTTTGCCACCTTGGCGATGATATGGCTGACCTGCTCCTTCAGGGCCTCCGTGTCTGCATCTGCCGGCAAGCTGCAAAGAACGTTCTTGAGGTTGATCCCCGGATTGCGGTACACGATCTTCGTCAAGACCCGCTCCAGGGTTCCTGCGCAGAGACGGCGCGACTCCTCGGCCAGCTGCGCGGGGATGCGGTTCCGGAGACCTGCAAGGGCCGGAGCGACGCCTCTGAAGAAGAGGCTGAGCTTGGCGCTGTGCGGGAGGTCTGGATCCGGCGAGTAGATAAGATGTTCGACCTTCAAGGCAAGCAACTCCTGGTCAATGTTGGATGCAGAAGAAACCAGCTCTTCGGTCCACAGCTCAATGTTCTTGCGGAAGAGCTCGGATGCCTTGTTGGCGCTGTCCACCAAGGTCCGCTCCTTGCGGAGCTCCTCCTTCAGCTTGTCTTCTCGAAGCTTGGCGGCGTCAATTGAATCCCTCAGAGTTGAGACTTTCAGCTCCAAGTCCTCGATGGAGTCCTTGGCGGCCTTAAGCTCATCGCCCCTCTTGGACAGATTCACTTGGAGCTCCGCGTTGGTGTGGGCGTCCTTCTCGCGCTCAGTAATGAGCGCGGCAACCTTCTCGGTGCTCACCTTCATCGCCGCTTCTAGTCGTTCAACCTTGGCGGCAAGCTCCTTCTTGGCGTCTTCCGCGGCAGCAGCAGCGGCTTCCGCCTCCTTCAGCTCCCCGCCAAGGGCAGCCTCGCGAGCGGCAAGGTCCTCCTCATGGGAGTCGAGATCCACCTTCCGCTGCGCGAGCTCTCCTTCTCGCCGGGACATCTCCACCCCGGCGAGCCGTTGCTGTTCTTCAGCCTCGGCTTTCTCCAAAAGCCACTCTTGATATTCACCGGCGAGACGCTCGCGCTCCTCCGCCACCTCGCGGAGGCCCGCCTTGTGGGCAGCGCTGAGCTCCGCCGCACGCTTCTCCATTTCGGCGGCGGCCTGGGCAGCAAGGGCTTCCCGGGAGGCAAGCTTCGCCTGCCTGGCCCGGTAAAGGGCCAGGAGTTGGTGGAGAAGCTTTTCCTCCTCGGGCCCATCTCCTTCGCCGGGCGCCTCGACGACTGTCAGACCCGCGGAGGCGAGGACTTCTCCGTCAAACGCCTCGCCCTCCGCGGGAGCTCTTGATGAAGACCCCCAAGGCACTTGGATAAAGACGCCATTGGGAGCACGAAGATAGTACGCCTGCTTCTCGCCGGTGGAGGGGCCGGCGGCCGGCGTAGCATCCGGTGCTCCCGCCACCTCCGGGTCGGCGGTGCGGTCGCCGTCCCCCTCCCCGGTCGCGGCGTCAGCGGCCGGAGTGGCCTCCTGCGCGGCCGGCTCGGTGGCCTCGGTCGCCTCCTCGGTGGCCTCGGCCATCTCCACGACGACGGGAACGTCATCGCCGCCGCCCTGCGCGCCCTCCTCATCCTCGATATTGATGACCTCGGTCTCCATCGGCGCGGGAGGAGGAGGAGGAAGATCTAGAAGAAGAAAAAGAAGTTCAAAATCAAGCAAAGATCCAAAAAGAAGCAAAGTCAAGAAAACCAAGTACAGAACGTACCTTGGCGGACGTCCTCTGCGGCGGGCTCCCTTGCCGGGGAGCTCGGCCTTGGCGGAGTGGCCGTCCTCGCCGGGCTGCTCGCCCTTGGCGGGGTACTCTGCTTTGGCGGAGTACCCGCCCTTGGCGGAGCGCTCTCCCTTGCCGGAGAGTTTTGCCTTGCCGGGGACGGCGGGGCCTGCGGCTCCTCGGTGACGGTCCCCGGGCGCTCTTCCCGCTGCGGCTCCACCTCTGCACAAGAGAAGATAGAAGAACCAAGACATTCAAAAAAAAAAAAAAAGGGGACGAAGAGCTTGGTGGTGGCGGAGGAGTAGAGGCGAAGCGCAGAGGAATCTGAGGAAGAAGACGATGGCAATGAGTGCGCAGGGAGGGGAACCGCGCCGCTCTCTCTGCTTTTATGGGAGAGTGGGGGGGCGTTTCGCCCTTCCCATTAAAGAAATCGTGGGCACGTCCCATCCCACGGCGCCGCAATCGACGCGTGCCGTTGCCGTGGGGTGCGGCGGATATGGAAGTGGATTCGGCGCGCCGCGGGCCGCGGGTGCCCGTGCACTGTTTTGGGCCTGGCCCAACAGCGCTCGGCACCGTGTGTGGCCCAGGCCCGGGGGCTCCTGTCGGTGTACTAAGGTAGGGGTACCCTAGTACCCCAACTTGGGCACGGGCAGCGGCAGCTCCCCGCGGCAGGGTTCATCACGCGCTTACCGGAGACCTTCCTGCCCCTTATCTAGCCATTCAAAAACAAAGTATACAAGACAGAAGACCAAGACCCCGGCAAGAGGAGCTTGCCGGGAAGGCCGTCCCAGGCTCGAGATTGCTTAACTAGCACGAGGCCCTGGCAAGAGGAGCTTGTCAGGACGAATAGAAGATTTTATCTTAGAAGACCCGGCAAGGGCTCGGGGAGCGGCAAGCTTCCGGGCCCGACAAGGTCGAGATCCCCGGCAAGGTGCTTGCCGGGGGAGGTGCGCTGTGTGCCCGCGCTCCAGCTCATCGGCCCACGCGTCGCCCTGGGGCCACTCCAGGGACGCGTGGCGGATGGCTGTGCAGCCTGGGGGACACGGTGGCACTCCACGGCAGAGGATCCATCGCCGTGGCAGACGGAGACGCAACGGCGGGAGCTTTTGGGGTCGACGGCGACGGGCATTAAATGCCCTTGTCCCCCACTGTTAAAGTAGGTATAGACCACTGTTCTGTACTGTAGCTCCACTGTTCCCGCACTGTTACAACTACCACCTATTTTACATTTTTACCCCTTTCTCCTACGTTGACACCTGTCGGTGACCCCTTGCACTATAAAAGGAGGCCCATGCACAACGTGGTGGGGGGTTCGGTTGGAAACCTAGATCATTCTCACGCTCGTGTAGCTGCTTCTTCAAGCTCCGAGCGCCCAAACTCAATACACAACCAAGCAGGAGTAGGGTTTTACGCATCCGTGCGGCCCGAACCTGGGTAAAAACTGCCCGCGCGTCTGCCTCGATCTGCTCTTCGTGCTCCCTCCGCCCTCGTACCGCACAGACAAGGGGCTCCGGTCCCATAGGTGTTCGTGGTGGACAGTTTCCCCCGACAGCGAGAGTTGGCCTAACACCCTATTGTATCCATACATGGGTGGGGCGCCCAGGACCTGAACACCAAAGTGATATGCCGGCTCATCAAAATTTGAGCTGTAATTGCGATAACTTTCATTTTTTCCAATCCTGCAGGCCATTTTTGAGGGCCAAGATGACCCTTTTTGGGCTCAAATTTTTCCGCGCACATGATCCTGTGTGTGCACGTATGTAAAATCCTCCAGATCGTAAAAACTAGAAGTCCTATCACCTCAATTCCCCAATAGCTTTCCAACGCCTATGAAAATGACGAAATCGGAGCTTGTTCTCACTTGCTTTGAGAGTCTCGATCAATTCGGACTCTAGGTTGATTTTTGTATTTTCTTTGATCACCGTTTCTTCGCGAGAGTTGGCCTAACACCCTATTGTATCCATACATGGGTGGGGCGCCCAGGACCTGAACACCAAAGTGATATGCCGGCTCATCAAAATTTGAGATGTAATTGCGATAACTTTCATTTTTTCCAATCCTGCAGGCCATTTTTGAGGGCCAAGACGACCCTTTTTGGGCTCAGACTTTTCCACGCACGTGATCCTGTGTGTGCACGTATGTAAAATCCTCCAGATCGTAAAAACTAGAAGTCCTATCACCTCAATTCCCCAATAGCTTTCCAACGCCTATGAAAATGACGAAATCGGTGCTTGTTCTCACTTGCTTTGAGAGTCTCGATCAATTCGGACTCTAGGTTGATTTTTGTATTTTCTTTGATCACCGTTTCTTTGCGAGAGTTGGCCTAACACCCTATTGTATCCATACATGGGTAGGGCGCCAAGGACCTGAACACCAAAGTGATATGCCGGCTCATCAAAATTTGAGCTGTAATTGCGATAACTTTCATTTTTTCCAATCCTGCAGGCCATTTTTGAGGGCCAAGACGACCCTTTTTGGGCTCAGAATTTTCCACGCACGTGATCCTGTGTGTGCACGTATGTAAAATCCTCCAGATCATAAAAACTAGAAGTCCTATCACCTCAATTCCCCAATAGCTTTCCAACGCCTATGAAAACGACGAAATCGCTGCTTGTTCTCACTTGCTTTGAGAGTCTCGATCAATTCGGACTCTAGGTTGATTTTTGTATTTTCTTTGATCACCGTTTCTTCGCGAGAGTTGGCCTAACACCCTATTGTATCCATACATGGGTGGGGCGCCAAGGACCTGAACACCAAAGTGATATGCCGGCTCATCAAAATTTGAGCTGTAATTGCGATAACTTTCATTTTTTCCAATCCTGCAGGCCATTTTTGAGGGCCAAGACGACCCTTTTTGGTCTCAAAATTTTCCGTGCACGTGATCTTGTGTGTGCACGTATGTAAAATCCTCTAGATCGTAAAAACTAGAAGTCCTATCACCTCAATTCCCCAATAGCTTTCCAACGCCTATGAAAACGACGAAATCGGTGCTTGTTCTCACTTGCTTTGAGAGTCTCGATCAATTCGGACTCTAGGTTGATTTTTGTATTTTCTTTGATCACCGTTTCTTCGCGAGAGTTGGCCTAACACCCTATTGTATCCATACATGGGTGGGGCGCCAAGGACCTGAACACCAAAGTGATATGCCGGCTCATCAAAATTTGAGCTGTAATTGCGATAACTTTCATTTTTTCCAAACCTGCAGGCCATTTTTGAGCGCCAAGACGACCCTTTTTGGGCTCAGAATTTTCCACGCACGTGATCCTGTGTGTGCACGTATGTAAAATCCTCCAGATCGTAAAAACTAGAAGTCCTATCACCTCAATTCCCCAATAGCTTTCCAACGCCTATGAAAACGACGAAATCGGTGCTTGTTCTCACTTGCTTTGAGAGTCTCGATCAATTCGGACTCTAGGTTGATTTTTGTATTTTCTTTGATCACCGTTTCTTCGCGAGAGTTGGCCTAACACCCTATTGTATCCATACATGGGTGGGGCGCCAAGGACCTTGTCGGTGTACTAAGGTAGGGGTGCCTCAGTACCCCAACTTGTGCACGGGCAGTTGCAGCCTCCCGCGGCAAGGTTTACTGCTGGCTCGCCGGAGACCTTCCTGCTCCTTATCTAACCATTCAAAGACAAAGTATACAAGACAGAAGACCAAGACCCCGGCAAGAGGAGCTTGCCGGGAAGGCCGTCCCAGGCTCAAGATTGCTTAACTAGCACGAGGCCCTGGCAAGAGGAGCTTGTCAGGACGAATAGAAGATTCTATCTTAGAAGACCCGGCAAGGGCTCGGGGAGCGGCAAGCTTCCGGGCCCGGCAAGGTCGAGATCCCCGGCAAGGTGCTTGCCGGGGGAGGTGCGCTGTGTGCCCGCGCTCCAGCTCATCAGCCCACGCGTCGCCCTGGGGCCACTCCAGGGACGCGTGGCGGATGGCTGTGCAGCCTGGGGGACACGGTGGCACTCCACGGCAGTGGATCCATCGCCGTGGCAGACGGAGACGCAACGGCGGGAGCTTTTGGGGTCGACGGCGACGGGCATTAAATGCCCTTGTCCCCCACTGTTAAAGTAGGTATAGGCCACTGTTCTGTACTGTAGCTCCACTGTTCCCGCACTATTACAACTACCACATCTTTTACATTTTTACCCCTTTCTCCTACGTTGACACCTGTCGGTGACCCCTTGCACTATAAAAGGAGGCCCATGCACAACGTGGAGGGGGTTCGAAACCTAGATCATTCTCACGCTCGTGTAGCTGCTTCTTCAAGCTCCGAGCGCCCAACTCAATACACAACCAAGCAGGAGTAGGGTTTTACGCATCCGTGCGGCCCGAACCTGGGTAAAACTGCTCGTGCGTCTGCCTCGATCTGCTCTTCGTGCTCCCTCCGCCCTCGTACCGCACAGACAAGGGGCTCCGGTCCCATAGGTGTTCGTGGTGGACAGTTTCCCCCGACATCTTTGGAGCGAAAAAGTAATACCCGCCGGGGTAGTGATCCTTGGCGACGGCCGGGTAGACGCGTGTGCGGGGGTGCGCTGGGGTCTCCTTGGCCCAGAACCAATAATATTTGCTCCAAAGCTCCCGCACGCCGAGCTTCGGCGCAAAGACGATGTGCTCCTTCCGGAACGCGACGAGCTTCGCCGCCTGATCTGACTTCTCCCGCTTGGACTTCTCCGCCTTCGCCTTGTCGGTCTTTGGGGCCATGGCGGACGCGGTGGAAGGAAGGGGGCGAAGAGCTTGGTGGTGGCGGAGGAGTAGAGGCAAAGAGCAGAGGAATCTGAGGAAGAAGACGATGGTAATGAGTGCGCAGGGAGGGGAACCGCGCCGCTCTCTCTGCTTTTATGGGGGAGTGGGGGGCGTTTCGCCCTCCCCATTAAAGAAATCGTGGGCACGTCCCATCCCACGGCGCCGCAATCGACGCGTGCCGTTGCCGTGGGGTGCGGCGGATATGGAAGTGGATTCGGCGCGCCGCGGGCCGCGGGTGCCCGTGCACTGTTTTGGGCCTGGCCCAACAGCGCTCGGCACCGTGTGTGGCCCAGGCCCGGGGGCTCCTGTCGGTGTACTAAGGTAGGGGTACCCTAGTACCCCAACTTGTGCACGGGCAGCGGCAGCTCCCCGCGGCAGGGTTCATCACGCGCTTGCCGGAAACCTTCCTGCCCCTTATCTAGCCATTCAAAAACAAAGTATACAAGACAGAAGACCAAGACCCCGGCAAGAGGAGCTTGCCGGGAAGGCCGTCCCAGGCTCGAGATTGCTTAACTAGCACGAGGCCCTGGCAAGAGGAGCTTGTCAGGACAAATAGAAGATTTTATCTTAGAAGACCCGGCAAGGGCTCGGGGAGCGGCAAGCTTCCGGGCCCGGCAAGGTCGAGATCCCCGGCAAGGTGCTTGCCGGGGGAAGTGCGCTGTGTGCCCGCGCTCCAGCTCATCGGCCCACGCGTCGCCCTGGGGCCACTCCAGGGACGCGTGGCGGATGGCTGTGCAGCCTGGGGGACACGGCGGCACTCCACGGCAGAGGATCCATCGCCGTGGCAGACGGAGACGCAACGGCGGGAGCTTTTGGGGTCGACGGCGACGGGCATTAAATGCCCTTGTCCCCCACTGTTAAAGTAGGTATAGACCACTGTTCTGTACTGTAGCTCCACTGTTCCCGCACTATTACAACTACCACCTCTTTTACATTTTTACCCCTTTCTCCTACGTTGACACCTGTCGGTGACCCCTTGCACTATAAAAGGAGGCCCATGCACAACGTGGAGGGGGTTCGAAACCTAGATTACTCTCACGCACGGTGTAGCTGCTTCTTCAAGCTCCCGAGCGCTCAACTCAATACACAACCAAGCAGGAGTAGGGTTTTACGCATCCGTGCGGCCCGAACCTGGGTAAAACTGCCCGCGCGTCCGCTTCGATCTGCTCTTTGTGCTCCCTCCGCCCTCGTACCGCACAGACAAGGGGCTCCGGTCCCATAGGTGTTCGTGGCGGACAGTTTCCCCCGACACCTTGAAACAAACAAAAGCCCTGCTGAAGCACTCCTTCTCAACTATCTTCCCTTTTAAATTTTTACTGAACTGTGTGCTTGTCAATCTCTACAACACTCCCTGGACTAGTCATCTCCACTTCAGCTTTGAAGGTGTAAAGCAACTGAAAACTCTCATTCCATGGACCATTAATCATATCAAGAGCCCTTTTCTTAGCATAGAAAATCTTCATGTAAGGTATATTAATCTTGTACTTCTCAAATAGCTTCCCATGGAGTGCTATTGGTCCAATTGTTGGTGCTTCCCTCACCCAATCCAAGATTGCATCTGCCACCCACCTAGTCTTTGCAAGCATTGATTTGTCCTTCCCCCCCCCCCCCTCCTGGTGGGCAAGTGTGCCAGTGTGGTTTTTTTATCTGAAACAAAATGATGTCAAATACAATTAAGAATGGATAAATAATCTGAAGAAAGATTCAGTTGTAATACCTGAACCAATTTTCTCTTTAGCATAGTAGATGCATGCAACCTCCACCTACACCCATCATAAGGGCAATGAACAGTGAATCTTCCTGGCTCACTCCTATCAACCTCATAGGAGTTTTCAGTGAGAATGCAATATGTAGTCACTGCATTACGACAGTCCACCATCGATTCGAATACGCTTCCTGGAGTAAGCTGAGGATTCTCTCTATTCCACTCAATTGTTGGCATGTCCTCACCATCATATTCTTTTAAAACTAAGGAGTCGATGTTCTCATACCTCTCTTCATCGTCAGTGTCATCAAATCTAGCACGGCTGCTAGGCTCCTCTGGATATTTCTGTTCCATTGCCTGTTGACTGACTCTATCTACCAGTACAGGGAATATAGTCTCATCTTCATCATCATCTTGAGGCACTTCCTCGTCAGGCTCTGCATTTACTTCTACTTCAGGTGCATAAGGGAGAGGAGAAGTGGCAGAATTAGCGGCAACCGACCTGTTGTGGCTTTGAGAACCACTAGGTTTACTTGGTTTCATCTTACAGGGAGTGCGAGGACGCTTGCTATTAGTAGAGACAGATGATGCCTGAATACCCTTCCCCTTTAGGATACATTGTTTGCGTGCCTGAAGCACACCGATATGGATTTTTCCGAAATGGCTGTCAACATTCCAACTAAAAAGCAATCCCAGATGCTCATCACAAGTTAATGGGACAAATCTCTGCTCGATACTGTCAAAATATCTCAGTTCAACAACAATGGCAGGGCTCCACGGGTACTCACAACAGAGTGCCTCACGGAAATCTTTGAACGAAACGCTGGTTTCTACCACTTTCGGATAGAAAAATCCAGAAATCAATTACGGTTTAGTTCCACACCGCTACTTCTCGAGCTTGCGTTGTATTCCCACGAAGAGGAAAGGGAGATGCAGCACAATAGCGTAAGTATTTCCCTCAGTTTTTGAGAACCAAGGTATCAATCCAGTAGGAGACCACGCGCGAGTCCCTCGCACCTGCACAAACAAATAAGAACTTCACAGCCAACACGATAAGGGGTTGTCAATCCCTTTACGGTCACTTACGAAAGTGAGATCTGATAGAGATGATAGTTTATATTTTTGGTATTTTTGTTTATAAGAAAAGAAAATAAAAGCAGTAAAAGTAAAGTAGATGTAGATTGATATGTTGAGAATAGACCCGGGGGCCATAGTGTTCTCTAGTGGCTTCTCTCATGATAGCAATATTCTACGGTGGGTAAACAAATTACTGTCGAGCAATTGATAGAAAAGCAAATAATTATGAGACTATCTAGGCATGATCATTGTATATAGGCATCACGTCCGAGACAAGTAGACCGGAACGATTCTACATCTACTACTATTACTCCACACATCGACCGCTATCCAGCATGCATCTAGTGTATTGAGTTCATAAGAACAGAGTAACGCCTTAAGCAAGATGACATGATGTAGAGGGATAAACTCAAGCAATATGATATAAACCCCATCTTTTTATCCTTGATGGCAACAATACAATACGTGCCTTGCTGCCCCTACTGTCACTGGGAAAGGACACCGCAAGATTGAACCCAAAGCCAAGCACTTCTCCCATCGCAAGAACTATAGATCTAGTAGGCCAAACCAGACCAATAATTCGAAGAGACTTGCAAGGATATTATGAGCTAAAAAGTTCAGAGTAGAACCAAATATTTCTCATAGATAATCTTGATCATAAACTCACAATTCATCGAATCTTGACAAACACACCGCAAAAAGAGATTACGTCGAATAGATCTCCTCGAAGACCGAGGAGAACTTTGTATTGAGATCCGGAGAGAGAGAAGAAGCCATCTAGATACTAGCTATGGACCTGAAGGTCTGTGGTAAACTACTCACAACTCATGGTGAGGGCGATGATGAGGATGATGAAAAGCTCCGTGATGGATCCCCCTCCGGTGGAGCTCCGGAACAGGCTCCAAGATGGGATCTCACGCGAACAAAAGGTTACGGCGGTGGAATTAGGGTTTTCTCTCTGTTGTCGATGGTTTTGGGGTACATAGACTTATATAGTAGGAAGGAGGACACCGGGGGAGTCCCGGGGGCCCCACGAGGCAGGGGGCGCGCCCTGGGAAGGGGGGCTCACCCCCACCCTCGTGGGCCCCTCGTGGCTCTTCGGACATGGTTCTCAAGTTCTCCGTGCGTGATTTTCTCCAAAAATATCTCTTGCGAAGGTTTCATTCCGTTTGGACTCCGTTTGATATTCTTTTTCTGCAAAACCCTGAAACAGGCAAAAAACAGCAATCTGGACTGGGCCTTTGGGTTAGTAGGTTAGTCCCAAAAATGATATAGAAGTGTAAGATAAAGCCCATTAAACATCCAAGACTTCATAAATAATAGCATGGAACAATAAAAAATTATAGATACGTTGGAGACGTATCACACACTGCTCGCTAGTTTCCATTCTATCCGCCAGTTGAAAAGCAAGTGCAGGATCAACCCTATTTGATGAAATAAAGGGTGCAGTTAGGCCGTAAATTTTTAAAAAATTGCCGTGATTCACGCCAACGGTGGTCAAATACAGCCTAATTTACGGATCTCCTAATCAATTTGAGAGGAAAACGATGCTTACCCAGGTGGAATCCATGAATTATCCGCCTCTGATTCAACTCAATCCTCTCCACGTTCGATGGACCGGACGGGGTGCTCCCCCGACATTGCTTCCTAATCCTAGATGGGGAGAGAGGGTAGATGCGGCGGAGGCGGCACGACGGCGGCGGAGGGGGCTACAAGGAAGTGACTCGATCTGAT
The DNA here is from genome assembly GCA_902687465.1 of Secale cereale. Taxonomy (NCBI): domain Eukaryota; kingdom Viridiplantae; phylum Streptophyta; class Magnoliopsida; order Poales; family Poaceae; genus Secale; species Secale cereale. The sequence continues at coordinate 774,924,184 of LR738712.1, forward strand.
TCAGGATACAGTGAGGGGTGTCAGTTTTGCGGCCCCACTCGTTAGCACGTAACAGTCAAAATGTGGACTCGTCCATATGCAACCTCACTCTCAGAGTTAACGATCAAGCCATTGACCCGACGGCAACATCCGCTATGACTAGTTCAGAGGGTTTCGGGCAAGGGAGTGGGGAAAAGTGAGCAAAAGTTAAAAGCGTGGGCATGAATGAGTAGAACTAACGAACCAGGGGCACAGAAATAAAAATCCCTTTTTTCTTTGGACAAAAATAGAAAGATGTTTATTTAGAAGCTTGAACATTTTACTAGCGTAAGAATAGGTATTTGCAGACTATTGGATAAATTTTCCGAAAATAACGGATTTCGGCGTGTTACCGGAGAAACGATCTTGTGATGCAGATATAGTCCCCTCTTGAACATGTTCCCTGGTTTAGTTTTCCACAATGCGAGTACACTGCAAATGAAGATGAATTTTGACAATAACAATTATTGAACCATATATGAATGCAAATTAATTTCAACATCATAGAATTCAATACATAGCCATGAATTGTAGAAGATGCGTCAGATTCTGAGCGTTTGTTGACTCTCTGAGAGAATCCATGTAGTAAACTGTGTTCTTGTTTGGAACAATGAATACCAATATCTAGTGATCGCTACATATTAAGAAAGCCATGAACTTACAAATTATGTCTAAATCTGAAAGACAATCAGCGTATGCGTGGTTGTTTACTTGACATACCATTCATGATATGGCCAGAGAAATGATTCTGCATGGGACATGTTTTCGAAGAGACGGACGACCGTGTTAATGGCCCAGTCACGTAGGTCCTTACCATCTAATGTTGTGCCATTTGCTAATGCAGGATCTATGAAATACACACTCTCCCTTTTTCTTCTCTGCGTGTTCAATCCCCTGAGAGGAATAAAATACAGTTAGTTGTTTATCATTTACAACCTTGTATGGAGAAATTGATCAGAGTTTGTTAAGTACTTACAAAATCAGGCATCTAACAATAGTGGCATCAAGCTCTTTGAAGTTGAATAAGAGATGTAAGTCCTCGAAACTCACATTGATGGAACCAGCATCGTGTCAGAAATGATCTCTGTTGTAGTGGACTAGCAAACCATGATGACCTGCTGATATTTGATCTATGCAATATTCATGTAACTCACGGCAACTGGAGCTGCACTCATCAAAGTATTTGCCAACAAGAAATGGATGGCTATGGACGTAATTGTGTGCTTCAAGTATGTATGATTTACTTTTAGCAAGCAACAAATCTACTTCTTCATCATCCATGCCGTTAGAAATAATATTACTCTCTCATTCGAACAACCTGCTGTTAATTTGGTTCTAGGCGATGAGTGCTTTAAGTAAGAGGCAATCGTTCTCTTTTCTCTTCGCTCTCCCACCGCACTTCCTCACGGGTGGAACCTTTTTGGCCGCTTCCTTCTTGGTACTGGAAGCATTTCTAGCAGAACGTCTGGTTGGCTGCAAGGTAGACTACCGAGCAGAAGGTGAAGCTTTGACGGACTGCTTAGCAGACGATTTATCTATGCCGGACCGCTGAGTTGGCAGTGCTACTGTGACGGACTGCTGGGCTATAGGAGCAGAGGCATCGGACTGCTGACCATGCGTTGAAGCTATGTCGGGTTTCTGCGCAGGTGGTGCCAACTTGTCAGTGTGCTGAGGAGGCCGTGCCAACGCATTGGTTTGCTGAGCAGGAAGTGCTGACGCATTGGTATGCTGATCACACGACTGCAAACGGACGGACTGATGAGCAGTCAGTTCTGGACCTACAGACAGCTTGGCAGGTGGTTCCAAAGCATCAGACTACTTAGCAGTCCATTCCACTAGGTTGGTCTGCTGAGCATGTGCTGCAGCTGGGTCTCCCCCGCTGCTTCTGCGGCCAACATCTGAACCGGTGGTGCGTCTTCAGCAGTTGTAGGCCTTGCCACTGGCTGCTCTGGGGCGGAGGATGACATGGCCTGTGCGACACAAAGTCGGGCCGGCTGATCATAGGTTGATGCATCAGCCGTGGATTATGAGTATTAGGTTCTTTGGGGGAAGCACGCGAGAGCTGCTGTGGCAAGGAGAGCGTCACAGGTTGAGGGGCGACATTGGTTGCTCTTGGCGGGGCTTCAGGGATCTCATCGATGACCTCTATTTCCTTTTGTGGCCACTAGATGTGATGTAACAATGTTTCTCCAAGGTCCTTTGCTCATCAAAGTCTCCTAGGACATTCTTCAGGCCAAATTCATTGAATCCAGGCTTTACTTCAATCATGTAGCACTTCACACAGCCCGACTTCATGGCACTTTATCCAACGAGAGGCCCTCTTCCAAGAAGGGTGGGCAAACCCAGGCTGTTGCACATTTTAATATACCTTCATAATGTGTAAGCATGCCCTTCAGTCTATCTTTCATTCCAGATAGATCAGATATATCATCATGATGAGCAGCTGCAGTCTCAGTGTCGATGGGGTCAGCTGATGCACAACTACTCTTGTGCGGTGTTGTCGCGCAATAAGCACCATCCTCCATGCCCGCCTCCCCTCCCATCAGCTGGCTATCTATCAGTGTTAGAGTCTTGTGCATCATCATTGACTCCTCAATATCATTTCGAACAGCCGGATACATGTCCTTCCTCAACCTTTCATACAATTCATTCTGCTTCATTTCACTCGCTTTTTTCATGATGAGCCTCTCTTCTTTGCTGAGTGTGAAAGCCCTCTTGTGCGGGACATTAACACCTATACCCCTTGCACGGCAGGGGGCTCTCTTGTTTCCAGAGCATCGGACAAAATGTCACATGGCCCTGAGTTCTTGCAGAACCTTCCAGGGATCTTGGAAGCCTTTAACATCACTTGATACAGTTCTTCATCATGCGAGTTTTCAAAGTAATAAGTCCCGCCATCACGCCTCCTTGCACGTGCCTGCAAGTAGTCTCTGGCGCTGATGACCAACAAGTATAGGAGATCTATCGTAGTCCTTTTGATAAGTAAGAGTGTCGAACCCCATGACGAGCAGAAGGAAATGACAAGCGGTTTTCAGCAAGGTATTCTCTACAAGCACGGAAATTATCAGTAATAGATAATTTTGTGACAAGATAATTCGAAACGGGTAACAAGTAACAATAGTATGCCCAATACTTATTGTAGCAAGATGGCCCAATCCTTTTTGTAGCAAAGGACAAGCCTGCACGAACTCTTATATAAAGCAAAGTGCTCCCAGGATACATGGGAATTGTTGTCTAGTTAGTTTTCATCATGCTCATATGATTCACATTCGTTACTTTGATAATTTGATATGTGGGTGGACCAGTGCTTGGGTGCTGCCCTTCCTTGGACAAGCCTCTCACTTATGATTAACCACTCTCGCAAGCATCCGCAACTATGAAAGAAGTATTAAGATAAATCTAACCATAGCATAGAACATATGGATCCAAATCAGCCCCTTACGAAGCAACGCATAAACTAGGGTTTAAGCTTTTGTCACTCTAGCAACCCATCATCTACTTATTACTTCCCAGTGCCTTCCCCTAGGCCCAAATAATGGTGAAGTGTCATGTAGTCGATGTTCACATAACACCACTAGAGGAAAGACAACATGCATCTCATGAAAATATCAAACGAATACCAAATCCACATGATTACTTATAACAAGACTTCTCCCATGTCCCCAGGAACAAACGCAACTACTCACAAAGCATATTCATGTTCATAATCAGAGGGATATTGAATATTATTAAGGATCTGAACATATGATCTGATACGTCCAAAACGTATCTATAATTTCTGCTTGCTCCATGCCTCTTTTGTGTGATATTGCTATGATGTTTATGCACTTCCATACACTTTTGATCATATTTGGACTAACCTATTAACTCAGTGCACCCCAGTGCCAGTTTCTGTTTTCTGCTGTTTTTGTATTTCAGGTTTTCCCATTACTTAAATTGCCAGAAAAATTCCGGGAAAAATATATAAAAAATCAGCGCTCCAGAAGCTTCCATGCGGCAGAAGTAGGGCTAGAGGGGGGCCACAGGGGCTCTAGGCGCCCTGAGGGGGCAGCCCCCCTCCTGGCCGCGTCGGGGGGGG
>LR738712.1:774928377-774973525 GCA_902687465.1 Secale cereale
GGGCCCCCCTTACCTCCTCTGATGCCCCCCTTTGGCATATATTTACACCGCGTCCCGAAACCCTCGAGGACGGAACCCTTTTTCGCGATCTCATCTCTGTTCCGCCGCCGCCGTGCTTCCAAGATCGGGAGCACCAGGAGAACTCTTCCCGCCACCCTGCCGGAGGGGAGAACCACCACCGGGAGCTTCTCCACCACCATGGACGCCTCCCGGATTAGTTGTGAGTAGTCTCCCTTGGACCATGGGTCCATGACCAGTAGCTATGTGATGTTCTCCTCCCCTCTTTGTTCTTCACCGATTAGACCTCGTGAGCTGCCCTACATGATCGAGGCACATATGTAATCTTTATGCTATTGCTATGATGAGTTTGCTGGGATCCGATGGATTATGAGATTATGTTCAGATTGTGTGTGAGTAATATATTTGATTCACCTCTTTTATATTTATGTTCTTGAGTAATTCTTGCATGTTCTCTGTTGCTGTTTATTGCTTTGGCCAAGTAGTAGGTAGTAACTCCAAGAGGGAACGTTATGCTTGATTGTGGGTTCATGCCCCTCGATGACTAGCTTGAGTGACAGAAACATGAGTCTAGGGGATGTGCTGTTGCCACAAGGGGGAAAACAACGGTGCTTGTACTTGCGGGTGCAAGGATTGTTTAGTTTACGCAAAGTTCTTTTAATGCAGTTGTCTGTTGCTTTGAGTTTACACTTTGGGTGGGACTCGCAACTTAATACCAGCGAGATGTTCTGGATAGATATCTCAAGGTGGATGATTAGTAGTAGATGCAGATGGATTTCGGTCTACTTGCCTTGGCGTACCGCCCATGCTTTTGAGCATCTACCTTTCTTTGCAGCATAGTTAGCATTGGTTTGCGCACATAATCCTGTCAATTGCCCAGCTGTAATTTGTTTACCTCGCTTAGCTGTTTTATCGTCTTTTGGGAGAGAGACATCACTAGTTAACATCATGGGACCCCGGTCCATATTACCATCACTGATCACACCTGTTATTTACTTTCTGTTCTTATTTACTAGTTGCAGTCATACCTATCACTATTATCTCTTGTGTTTGATCCTTTGTAAACGACAAGGCCGGAGGGATTGACAACCTCTCTGTACTCGTTGGGAGCAAAGTTATTTGTATCTGTGTGCAGGTCCTGTCAATCGCTAAGTATCTGGCGCCGTTAGCAGTTGACACCTTCTTGTCGACCCTCGGAGTCTCACGGGATTCGATCCTTGGTATCTTTGCCAAGGGAAAAATACCGCTACTCTACATCTCAAACCTTCCACTTGGGGTAACCAACGAGGGGCGAGAAGCCATCAAGCAGAGTTTTCTGGCGCCGTCGCCGGGGACTCCAATCTTCAAGATAGGGGAGTTGCATGCTATCTTTTATCTTTCCTTTTTAGTCTTGTTAGTTTACCTTTTAGTTTTGCTTTAGTTCCCTTTACCAAAAATCACAAAAATAGTTATCTTGCTTGCTTGCCGCTATGGGTTCCACCGAGAACACCAAGTTGTGTGACTTCACTAGTCATAACAACGATGACTTTATCTGCACGCCTATTACTACACCTGCCACTTCAGCACCTTCTTATGAAATTAAACCTGCTTTACTGCACCTAGTTATGAAAGATCAATTCTCCGGTGCTGGAGATGATGCTGCTTTGCACTTAAATAATTTTGTTGAACTCTATGATATGCAAAAGTACCAAGAAATAGATGGTAATATTGTTAAGCTTAAGCTTTTTCCTTTCTCCTTGAGAGGAGGAGCTAAAATTTGGTTTCAATCTTTGCCTAGGAATAGCATAGATTCTTGGGACAAGTGCAAGGATGCCTTTATTGGGAAGTACTATCCACCTGCTAAAATTATCCAACTAAGGAGTAACATAATGAATTTTAAACAATTGGATAATGAACACGTTGCCCAAGCTTGGGAACGCATGGTTTGACTACTTGGATGGTTATCCAAACTTTTTATGCAGGCTTGAACATTACCTCGCGGAACTTGTTAGATTCGGCCGCGGGAGGAACCTTTATGTCAACTACACTTGGAGCTGCCACGAAGCTTCTCGATGAGATGATGACCAACTATTCCCAATGGCACACCGAACGTGCTCCAACCGGTAGGAAGGTAAACTCTGTCGAGGAGATTTCCTCCCTAAATGAAAAAGTTGACTTGATCATGTCTCTACTTTCCAAGCAATCTTCTATTGATCCTCGTGATGTTCCTTTAAATTCTTTGATTGCTCAAGATCAAGTAGATGTGAACTTTATCTCTAGAAACAATTTCAATAACAATGCTTATAGGAGTAATTTTGGTAGCAACCCTAGACCGTTCCCCTCTAATTCCTATGGGAACAACAATGCTTATCCTACACCATGAACTCCACTTCTGAACTAGAGATTATGCTTAAAGATTTCATCACTACCCAAAAAAGCCAAACTAGATGATCTCTCTTCGAAGGTAGACAATTTAGCCCATGAGGTAGAATTGCTTAAAATTAGAACTTCCCCTCTTGAGGAGAGGAAGACCACTCCTATGAATGCTATTCAAGTGCAAATTAATGAAAACATTAGGATGTTGGCTAAACTTAAAGAGAGATGGGCTAGAGAAAAGGAGGAAGAAGATAGAATTAAGAGCCTTCCTACCCACCACACTGTTGCTACTATCCAAGTTGTTGAGGATATCCAAACTCTTAGCACCCAATGCACTCCTGGTCCCATTGGACCTATTAATGGTGATGCAATGACCCTAACCGTAGAAACTCCTATGGCCATAGAAGCTACCAAACAAGTGAGCTTAAAGGACACCACTACCACTTTACTTGATAGTAGTGACCTTGATTTTGATAATTGCACCCTTTCTGAAGTTATTGATTTTCTTCACAAGATGTCTAGAGATCCCCACACTAGCACGCTTAATCTTGCCTTCACAGAGCATATCACTAATGCTCTCACCAAAGCTAGGGAGGAGAAACTTAGGGTAGAAGCCTCCATACCTAGAAAGCTAGAAGATGGTTGGGATCCTATGATTAAAATTAAGTTGAATAACTTCTCTTGCTATGCTTTATGTGATGTTGGAGCTAGTACCTCCGTTATGCCCAAAAGAATATATGCTATGCTTAAATTGAAACCTTTTGATTCTTGTTCTTTTGGTGTTCGTCTTGTTGATTCTTCCATAAAGAAACCTTTGGGGAGGATCGACGATGTTCTTATCATTGTCAATGACAATTATGTTCCCGTTGATTTCACTATTATGGATATTGAATGTGAACCTTCTTGTCCAATTATTTTGGGACGTCCTTTTCTTCGCACCGTTGGTGCTATCATTGACATGAAAGAGGGGAATATTAAATTCCAATTTCCTCTCAAGAAAGGGATGGAACACTTCCCTAGAAAGAAGATTAAGTTACCTTTTGAGTCCGTTATACGGGCTAGCTATTCTTTTACTCTTGATAAAACTTGATCTTTTTGCATTATGCCTAGCTTAAAGGCATAAAAGAAAGCGCTTTTGGGAGGCAGCCCACAATGAATAAAGTTTTATTTTGCTTTTGTTGTGTCTTGATGTTTGTTACTACAGTAGCATCATCATTGTATCTTTACTTTTCATCTTTGTGCCAAGTTTAGCCTCCGATTGCAAGAAAGTTCAAAAGTTGTGACGTGCTGTCCAGAAAACAGATTCTGTCCTTGGACAGAAAAATTCGTATAAAATCACCAGATCATCTTTTTGGTCTGAATTGTTTCGACAACGTGCTCTATACAATTGGCTTTCGGGCATCTGTTGTGTGTTTTTTGATTTGAGTTGCAGAAGTGCCCCGAAAAAATTATTTACTACCTGCTGGTCTGTTTTTCACAGATTCTGTCCTGTTTTGCCTTTCCTTCGTTTTGCAAACCTTGAGCTTGCTTTTTCTTTGCAAAAACCTTTTGGAAATCTTGAGAAACAGTAGACCTTCAAGATTATCCTTATTTACAGTAAGGAAAAATTATTTTATTATGGGTACTAACCTTGCTAATCAGATTATGATGAGTTATGTACGAAGGGAGTTTTCAAGTGTGCGAGGGAAGATGATAAAAAGATTCAGGAGTGTCAAACGCTCAAGCTTGGGGATGCCCCCGTGCACCCCCAAGAAATATTCAATAAGACTCAAGCATCTAAGCTTGGGGATGCCCCATCCATCCCCTTCTCCATCAACAATTATCAATTCGTCTTTCGTTCCACTATATTTTAATCACTTCATGCGTTATGTGCTATGCTTGGAGCGTCTTGCTTTTAGTTTCCTTTTTAGTTTTCTTTAGCTTTGCTTGCTATTCATAACGAGTTAGAACCCAGCTTTCTTTGTGTGGGAGAGAAACACGCTCCACTTCAACCTAGAACACAACATAGGATTTTCATGCTTATCTTTGCTGTGTATGTTCTTTGTCTTTCAATAGCTACTGTCATGTTTAGCTCTCAGTTTTCATGCCTTACTTTTTAAAGAGCTTTTGTTTAGTTGGTTGCTGAACTCTCTTGAGTTATCATGCTTATCTTGTTAAGAGAGTTTGTCTGTGGCACTGGTTGATATGTCTATGATAAAAATGCTATGTGCATAATGGTGCTTAGTAGTTCATGTTTTCTTATGGTTAGTCTCAAATAGTTGGGGGGTTCTTAATGTGTTATTGAAGTACCAACATGATTTTTTTGCATATGATGTGGTATGGTTTAGTGATATCTTCCTCCAAGAATTTATTTTGATTGACTTGGCATATGCTCAAGCATATTTAAGACTGTAAAGAAAGTCTATCAAGCCTTGATGATCTTTTATTTCTGAGTAGCGATATAACTTCCATGCCCGATTCAATGTTGCTTTGTCGCTCTGCATGATTATGACCGTCATTGATCTCTTAGTTGGTCGCTCCCAGTCTTTTGCTAACCTTCACCTGTACTAAGCGGACTGACTGCTTGTGCATCCAAAATCCTTTAAACCAGTTATGCCATATGAGTTCACCATACCTTCCTATACATGGTATTTAATTGCCATTCCTAACGAAGACTTTCTTGTACCATCTCGAAATTATTCAAAAGCATTTCTCTTTTTGTGCCTCTGTTTTAGCTCATGAGGAAGTAGTAGTTAATTCATGAACTTTTTAAGTTGGACAAGTTTCACCCCAGGATTTCATGTCTAATCTGCAAACCCCTAATACGAGAAGGAACTGGCAAAGAGTGCGCCCGGCTCATAAAAAATACAACAAACAAACCCTCCTTCACGCTTTGTTCATGAGAAATCAGAAAACTTTTGGCAGTGATAAACAAAGGAGATTAAGGGGATGTGATCGTCCCCGTGCGGGAGCCGTTCCTCGAAACTTGTCCAGCTCGAGAAGTAATTGAGTTATCTACTAGCATTTGTTGACGAAATATGCATATCCCAAAAATAATTTTTACCTCTGTTTTTAAAACCAAGAGCTCTGGTACATGTTTAGTCTTTGTTTCCGACCACGGGTTTTCAAACTTTCCATCAAAAGCCACAGTTCGAGAGTCTCCACCTTCTTTCTTCAAAGCACCAACTATTGAGAGCATGATTGTCATTCTGAGTGTAATGTGCATTGTCCCAAAGTACCATTGTCTTCTGCATGATTATGATATCGTTTATTCTGAAATCATTGTATCTAGTCATCACTTAAACTTCGGAGGTGCTCCTGCATTTATGTTTTGCTTCACTAAAGGGGGCAAGCGAGGTATCACTTTGTCATGTTTGCACACCATGCTCACTACAAATCTATTGAGTGTTTCAGTATCATATTGTAAAACTTTCAGTTCTTTGTGATATTCTCATGAGGCAACGTGATTACTAAAGATTCATTATCTCAGTAAACATTTGTCATGTGACTGTGAAAAGTTCTTATATGGTCGATAGCATGTCACCACAGAAATTATGCTTGTTATCATTTACCTACTCGAGGATGAGCAGGAATTAAGCTTGGGGATGTTGATACGTCCAAAACGTATCTATAATTTCTGCTTGCTCCATGCCTCTTTTGTGTGATATTGCTATGATATTTATGCACTTACATACACTTTTGATCATATTTGGACTAACCTATTAACTCAGTGCACCCCAGTGCCAGTTTCTGTTTTCTGCTGTTTTTGTATTTCAGGTTTTCCCATTACTTAAATTGCCAGAAAAATTTCGGGAAAAATATATAAAAAATCAGCGCTCCAGAAGCTTCCATGCGGCAGAAGTAGGGCCAGAGGGGGGCCACAGGGGCTCCAGGCGCCCTGAGGGGGCGGCCCCCCTCCTGGCCGCGTCGGGGGGCGCCTGGGCCCCCCTTACCTCCTCTGATGCCCCCCTTTGGCATATATTTACACCGCGTCCCGAAACCCTCGAGGACGGAACCCTTTTTCGTGATCTCATCTCTGTTCCGCCGCCGCCGCGCTTCCAAGATCGGGAGCACCAGGAGAACTCTTCCCGGCACCCTGCCGGAGGGGAGAACCACCACCGGGAGCTTCTCCACCACCATGGACGCCTCCCAGATGAGTTGTGAGTAGTCTCCCTTGGACCATGGGTCCATGACCAGTAGCTATGTGATGTTCTCCTCCCCTCTTTGTTCTTCACCGATTAGACCTCGTGAGCTGTCCTACATGATCGAGGCACATATGTAATCTTTATGCTGTTGCTATGATGAGTTTGCTGGGATCCGATGGATTATGAGATTATGTTCAGATTGTGTGTGAGTAATATATTTGATTCACCTCTTTTATATTTATGTTCTTGAGTAATTCTTGCATGTTCTCCATTGCTGTTTATTGCTTTGGCCAAGTAGTAGGTAGTAACTCCAAGAGGGAACATTATGCTTGATTGTGGGTTCATGCCCCTCGATGACTAGCTTGAGTGACAGAAACATGAGTCTAGGGGATGTGCTGTTGCCACAAGGGGGAAAACAACGGTGCTTGTACTTGCGGGTGCAAGGATTGTTTAGTTTACGCAAAGTTCTTTTAATGCAGTTGTCTGTTGCTTTGAGTTTACACTTTGGGTGGGACTCGCAACTTAATACCAGCGAGATGTTCTGGATAGATATCTCAAGGTGGATGATTAGTAGTAGATGCAGATGGATTTCGGTCTACTTGCCTTGGCGTACCGCCCATGCTTTTGAGCATCTACCTTTCTTTGCAGCATAGTTAGCATTGGTTTGCTCACATAATCCTGTCAATTGCCCAGCTGTAATTTGTTTACCTCGCTTAGCTGTTTTATTGTCTTTTGGGAGAGAGACATCACTAGTGAACATCATGGGACCCCGGTCCATATTACCATCACTGATCACACCTGTTATTTACTTTCTGTTCTTATTTACTAGTTGCAGTCATACCTATCACTATTATCTCTTGTGTTTGATCCTTTGTAAACGACAAGGCCGGAGGGATTGACAACCTCTCTGTACTCGTTGGGAGCAAAGTTATTTGTATCTGTGTGCAGGTCCTGTCAATCGCTAAGTATCTGGCGCCGTTAGCAGTTGACACCTTCTTGTCGACCCTCGGAGTCTCACGGGATTCGATCCTTGGTATCTTTGCCAAGGGAAAACTACCGCTACGCTACATATCAAACCTTCCACTTGGGGTAACCAACGAGGGGCGAGAAGCCATCATGATCTTTCATCGAATAAACCAACTAGCATCAACTACAAGGAGTAATCAACACTACTAGCAACCCCAGGTACCAATCTGAGGTTTTGAGACAAAGATCGGATACAAGAGATGAACTAGGGTTTGAGAGGAGATGGTGCTGGTGAAGATGTTGATGGAGATTGACCCCCTCTCGATGAGAGGATCGTTGGTGATGACGATGGCTTTGATTTCCCCCTCCTGGAGGGGAGTGTCCCCGGCAGAACAACCTTACCGGAGCCCTAGATTTGTTTCAACCAGGTTCCACCTCGAGACGACAGCGCTTCGTCCCGAAAACTTCCTTATGATTTTTTCCAGGTCAAAACACCCCATATAGCAAAAGATGGGAGTCGGAGGCCTGCCAGGGGGCCCACAAGGACGGGGCCGCGCCCTCCACCCTTGTGGCTGGCTGGTGGCCCCCCTCCAGTGCATTCTTCGCCCAATATTTTTTATATATTCCAAAACTTGCTCCCGTGAAGTTTCAGGACTTTTGGAGTTGTGCAGAATAGGTCTCTAATATTTTCCTCCTTTTTCAGTCCAGAATTCCAGCTACCGTCATTCTCCCTCTTCATGTAAACCTTGTAAAATAAGAGAGAAAAGGCATAAGTATTGTGGTATAATGTGTAATAGCAGCCCATAATGCAATAAATATCAATATAAAAGCATGATGCAAAATGTACGTATCAACTCCCCCAAGCTTAGACCTCGCTTGTCCTCAAGCAAAAAGCCGTTATTGAAAAATATGTCCACATGTTTAGTGATAGAGGTGTCGATAAAATAAAATACGGACATGAGGGCATCATGATCATCTTCAGGACAATAACATAACTTGTCATGTAGGTTCTTATGTTAAAGTAACAATTCATTCATAAGGTAAAGTATGAATGAGAAACTTCATTGATAGCCAAGAAACTATGATCTCAGTCACTGAAGCAATTGCAATTTATCATACATCGGAAAGAGTCAAATATAAGAGCTTTTCAGCAAGTGCACATACTCAAATATCATTTAGTCTTTCACAATTGCTAACACTCACACAATACTTATGGGTTCAAAGTTTCAATCGGACAAAGAGAAAGATAGGGGTTTATAGTTTCGCCTCCCAATGATTTACCTCAACGGTAATGTCAACAATAATGGTTCATGGCTCTCTACATCCACGTGGATATATATATCTAGATGTAGCTCCAACATATCGTGCTTGCCAAAGGATAAAAGTAAAAAGGAAAGGTGATGATCACCATCACTCTTGTATAAGGGTAGGAGATAAAATAAAAGATAGACCCTTAGCAGAGGGAAGCAGAGGTTGTCATGCGCTTTTATGGTTGATGCACAAAATCTTAATGCAAAAGAGCGTCACTTTATATTTCCACTTGTGATAAATACCTTTATTATGCAGTCCATCGCTTTTATTTCTTCCATATCACAAGTTCGTATAAAGCTTATTTTCTTCACACTAATAGATTATACATATTTAGAGAGCAATTTTTATTGCTTGCACCAATGACAACTTACTTGAAGGATCTTACTCAATCCATAGGTAGGTATGGTGGACTCTCATGGCAAAACTGGGTTTAGGGATGTTTGGAAGCACTAGTAGTATCTCTACTTGGTGTAAAGAATTTGGCTAGTATGAGAAGGAAAAGCGAGCTCAACATGTTGGAGGATCTATGACAATATAACTTCTATTAGGATGTAAGAATACATAACCCATTATGTTGTCTTCCTTGTCCAACTTCAACTTTTTAGCATGTGATATTTTAATGAGTGCTCACAATCATAAAAGATGTCCAAGATAGCATATTTATATGTGAAACCTCTCTTTCTTTATTACCTCCTATTAATTGCAACAATGACCAAAACTATGTTTGTCAGCTCTCAACAACTTTTATTCTCCATACTCTTTATATGTGAACTCATTACTTCACATAAGATCAACATATGATCTTTATATTTCTTTTTATTCTTTTCTTTCTATATTTTCTTATTCCCTCAAGATCATAGCAACATATCAAAGCCCTCAACTCAAAGCTACTCTTTATTATATATAACTCAAGGACTTGATTACATAGATAGAGATTGAAAGAAAACTCAAAGCCAAATCATACTACAAACTTTATTCTACTAGATCAAGATATAACCAAAAGGATCAAACTAAGAAAAATGATAAAGATAATGGTTTGATGGTGATACGATACCGGGGCACCTCCCCCAGGCTTAGCAGTTGCCAAGGGGAGTGCCCATACCATGTATTTATGTTTTTTTCTTCGAAGGTGGTGATGATGGAGTTGTTGATGTAAGCTTTTCATTTTTCGTCAACTTGCGCTTGAGGATGGAATTTTCCTCCTTTAGCTCACCAATCTCTTGCTCCAGTGTTAATATCCTTTTGCATAATTCTTGCTTGTTTTCCTGCAAAAGACTAAAAGGGATAAACTCAATTTTTATTTTTTTGCTTTGTTCGGGAGACTTGACTTTTTGAATTCCAGGTGCATGTCCCCAGGTTGGGGTAATGGGGCTTCTTCTTCATCAGAACTTGTCTCTTCCTCTTCTTTCGGATCATAATCTTCTTCTTCCTCCATGGTCCAACCATAAGGTTCCAAATCCCCATATTCCTTGGAGTCTGCGACATAATCAGCTTCATAGCTCTCTCCCTCTGAATCTTGGGATGACATATTGCTCTAAATCTGCTGCAGAAACAACTCAAAAGGAAAACGAGGGATTCTATCGTGGTACAGTGGTAAAAACCTTCGGTAGATTATATAATGAACTTTTACTGACCAAAAGAAGTATTGTGCAAGAAAACAGAGTCCGGAAGGCACACGAGGTGGCCACAAGGATGGGGGGCGCGCCCAGGGGGTAGGGCGCGCCCTCCACCCTTGTGGTGGCCTCGTGTCTCTTCCGGACTACTTTTAATTTTCCTAATTTTTTAAATAATCCAAAACTGGGAAACATTATTATTGGAAGTGTTTTGGTGTCGGTTTACTTACCGTACTAGGTAACTATTCCTTTTCAGAGTCTGAAACATTCTAGAAAGTGTCCTTTATGTACTCCTCCGATGTCACGATGTCAATTATATTGGTCTCAACATTTAAGGGAGTACCTGAGATATAGTGTTTGATTCTTTGACCGTTTACCACCTTCGGGTTTGTGCCTTCGGCGTTGTTGATTTTGATGGCACCAGAGCGATAAACCTCCTGGATAATGTAAGGGCTTTCCCATTTAGAGAGAATCTTTCCTGCAAAAACTCTTAAACGAGAGTTGTATAGCAAAACATGATCACCTATGTTAAACTCACACTTTTGTATTCTCTTGTCATGCCATCTTTTAACTTTTTATTTAAACAACTTGGCATTCTAATAGGCTTGGGTTCTCCATGCATCAAGTGAGCTAATGTCAAATAACCTCTTCTCACCGGCAAGTTTGAAATCATAATTGAGCTCTTTGATAGCCCAACATGCCTTATGTTCTAATTCAAGAGGTAATTGACATGCTTTTCCATAAACCATTTTATACGGAGACATACCCATAGGTTTTTTATAAGTAGTTCTATAAGCCCACAATGCATCAGCAAGTTTCTTAGACCAATTCTTTCTAGATCTATTAACAGTATTTTGCAAAATCAATTTAATCTCTCTATTACTCAATTCTACTTGACCACTAGACTGAGGGTGATATGAAGATGCAATTCTATGGTTAACATCATG
Source organism: Secale cereale (assembly GCA_902687465.1). NCBI lineage: Eukaryota > Viridiplantae > Streptophyta > Magnoliopsida > Poales > Poaceae > Secale > Secale cereale. Next base: position 774,939,712 of record LR738712.1, read on the forward strand.
TTTAGCAAGCATCGTACGGAAAGCACCATGAATAAAATGTGAACCACCATCAGTCATTAAATATCTAGGGACTCCAAACCTCGGAAAAATAACTTCTTTAAGCATATTAATAGAAGTGTTTTGATCAGCACTACTAGTTGGAATAGCTTCTACCCACTTAGTAATGTAATCAACAAGAACTAAAATATGTGTATACCCGTTAGAGGAAGGAAAAGGTCTCATATAATCAAAGCCCCAAACATCAACTGGTTCAATAAGAAGTGAATAGTTCATACGCATTTCCTGACATCTACTAATATTACCTATTGTCTGGCATTCATCATAAGACAAGATAAACTTACGGGCATCTTTGAAGAGAGTAGGCCGATAAAACCCGGATTGCAATACCTTGTGTGCAGTTCTATCTCCAGCATGGTGTCCTCCGTAGACCTCGGAGTGACACTTGCGTAGGATTTGTTCCTGTTCATGCTCAGGTACACAACGTCTAATAACACCATCTACTCCTTATTTGTAAAGGTGTGGGTCATCCCAAAAGTAATGCCTTAAGTCATAGAAAAACTTTTTCTTTTGTTGGTATGTGAAGCTAGGTGGTATAAATGTAGCAACAATGTAATTAGCAGAATCAACATACCAGGGAGCATTACGAGAAGCATTTATGATAGCTAATTGTTTATCAGGAAAGCTATCATCAATAGGTAGTGGGTCATCAAGAATATTTTGTAACCTAGACAAGTTGTCTGCAGCGGGGTTCTCAGCTCATTTCCTACCAATAATATGCAAATCAAATTCTTGGAGCAAGAGAACCCATCTAATAAGTCTAGGTTTAGCATCTTTCTTTTCCATGAGATATTTAATAGCAACATGATCAGTGTGAATAGTTACTTTGGAATCAACAATATAAGATATGAACTTATCACAAGAAAAAACAACTGCTAATAATTCTTTTTCAGTAGTAGCATAATTCCTCTAGGCACTATCTAGAGTTTTACTAGCATAATGAATAACATTCAGTTTCTTATCAACTCTTTGTCCTAGAACAACACCAACAACATAATCACTCGCATCACACATAATTTCAAAGGGCAAATTCCAATCAGGTGGTTGAACAATAGGTGCAGAAATCCAGGATTTCTTATGTATTTCAAATGCTTCTACACAATCATCATCAAAAACGAAAGGAACATCTTTTTGTAAGAGATTATTGAGAGGCCTAGAAATTTTAGATAAGTCTTTAATAAACCTCCTATAGAAACCAGCATGACCAAGAAAACTTCTAATACCTTTGATATCTTTAGGACACGACATCTACTGTAGCTTTATCAACTTCAATACCTCTTTCAGAAATCTTACGCTCCAAGACAATACCTTCATTAACCATAAAGTGGCACTTCTCCCAATTCAAGACAAGATTAGTTTCTTTGCATCTTTGCAAAACTCGATCAAGGTTGCTTAAGCAGTCATCAAAAGAAGTTCCGTAAACGGAGAAATCATCCATGAAAACCTCAACAATATTTTCACAAAAGTTAGAGAATATAACAGTCATACATCTTTGAAAGGTAGCAGGTGCATTGCATAAACCAAAAGGCATACGTCTATAAGCAAAAGTACTGAAAGGACAAGTAAAAGTGGTCTTTTCTTGATCCTATTTTGACACAGGTATTTGAGAGAAACCAGAATAACCATCTAGAAAGCAAAAGTGTGTATGTTTGGATAATCTTTCTAGCATTTGATCAATAGAAGGTAGAGGGTAATGATCTTTCCTAGTAGCTTTATTTAATTTGCAAAAATCAATTACCATTCTATAACATGTAACAATTCTTTGCGGGATCAATTCATTCTTATCATTAGGAACAACAATAATGCCTCCTTTCTTAGGGACACAATGGACATGACTTACCCATTGACTATCAGCAATAGGATAAATTATACCTGCCTCTAGAAGCTTTAATATTTTATTTCTTGCCACCTCCTTCATCTTAGGATTTAATGAGCGTTGGTGATCAACAACTGGTTTAGTATCACGCTCCAACTTAATTTTGTGCTTGCATAAAGTGGGACTAATGCCCTTAAGATCATCAAGAGTATATCCAATAGACGCACAGTGCTTCTTCAGAGTTTTCAATAAATTCTTTTCTTCATGCTCTAAAAGGTTAGCACTAATAATAACATGATATATCTTCTTTTCATTAAGATAAGCATATTTTAAAGTATCAGGTAATTGTTTAAGCTCAAACACGGGATCACCCTTGGGTGGAGGAGGATCCCCAAGGATTTCAACGGGCAAATTGTGTTTCAGAATAGGCCCTTGTTTAAAGGATATTTCATCTATTTCCCTTCTTTCATTCATAAACATATCATTCTCATGGTCTAGCAAATATTGTTCTAAAGGATCAGTAGGAGGCATGATGACCCACACGTGTAGGGGATCTATCGTAGTCCTTTCGATAAGTAAGAGTGTCGAACCCAACGAGGAGCAAAAGGAAATGATAGGCAGTTTTTAGTAAGGTATTCTCTGCAAGCACTGAAATTATCGGTAACAAATAGTTTTGTGATAATGTAATTGGTAGCAAGTGACAAATAGTAAAAGTAAATAAGGTGCAGCAAGATGGCCCAATCCTTACGAAGCAACACATAAACTAGGGTTTAAGCTTCTGTCACTCTAGCAACCCATCATCTACTTATTACTTCCCAATGCCTTCCTCTAGGCCCAAACAATGGTGAAGTGTCATGTAGTCGACGTTCACATGACACCACTAGAGGAGAGACAACATACATCTCATCAAAATATCGAACGAATACCAAATTCACATGACTACTTATAGCAAGACTTCTCCCATGTCCTCAGGAACAAAAGTAACTACTCACAAGACATAATATGTTCATGATCAGAGGGGTATTAATATGCATAATGGATCTGAATATATGATCTTCCACCAAGTAAACAAACTAGCATCAACTACAAGGAGTAATCAACACTACTAGCAACCTATAGGTACCAATCTGATGTTTTGATACAAAGATTGGATATAAGAGATGAACTAGGGTTTGAGAGGAGATGGTGCTGGTGAAGATGTTGATGAAGATAACCCTCCCCAAGATGGGAAAGTTGTTGGTGATGATGGCGGTGACGGTTTCCCTCTCCCGGAGGGAAGTATCCCCGGCAGAACAGCTCCGCCGGAGCCCTAGATTGGTTCTGCCAAGGTTCCGCCTCGAGACGGCGGCGTCTGGTCCCGAAAGCCTCCTTCTGATTTTTTCCAGGTCAAAACACCTCATATAGGAGAAGATGGGCACCGAGGGGTGATGTCTACACACGCTTCTACTCTTGTAGGCTATGTTGGGCCTCCAAGCGCAGAGGTTTGTAGGACAGCAGCAATTTCCCTCAAGTGGATGACCTAAGGTTTATCGAACTCAGGGAAGTAGAGGTTGAAGATGGTCTCTCTCAAGCAACCCTGCAACTAAGATACAAGAAGTCTCTTGTGTCCCCAACACACCTAATACAACTAGGAGTTGTATAGGTGCACTAGTTCGGCGAAGAGATGGTAAAATATGGATGATAGGAGTGGCAAAGCAAAGTAATATAAATCTGTAATAAAAAGTGCAGCAAGCAAACAAGTGGTAAACGTGAGCACAAATGGTATTGCAATGATGGAAACAAGGCCTAGGGATCATACTTTCACTAGAGGCAACTCCCAACAACATTAACATAATCGAATCACATGATATTTCCCATAAAACATGCAATGGAGACGCACCCGGAGGTCATTCCTTCGTGGTCAAGAGAGGACGAGAATTATGTAGGGCTACAAAAGCACACCTCAAAGTTCGTAGTTCTCAATCTAGGGATTTCCCAATGTCACCGCGGCCATCAAAAGAGAGTCCCACAATCACCACAACATATCTAAAGGATAGTCAAAGACAAGCACCAAGAGACTCTCAATCTTCAATCAACACACAAGAGAGGAAATCACTCATGAAAATATTTTTCTAATCCATGTCCAATAGACCGCTGTCACCTTGGTCTCGGGGATTATACTAGATAAATACAAGTGAGTACATCAATCCAATAAATAGAGGAAGGGGAAATACCATGGGATCACCCTAGATTAACATAGCCTATAATCACAACAAAGATCACATCATGGGAGAGAGAGATAACCACATAGCTACACGTACGAGCCCTCGGCCCCGGAGAAGACTACTCACACATGGACATGGTGAGGAGGAGGTTGATGATGGTGTTGATGGAGAGGTGCAGCCCCGCGAGGAGAAGACGGCCGGCGGCAGCCACGGAGGCGGCGGCGGCGGCCCTAGGGGGCGGCGGCGGCCCTCGGGGCGGCGGCGGCCCTAGGGGGCAGCGGCTCCTTGGCCCCCCTTCTTCCTTGTGGATGGTGCTGGTCCTCCCCTCCAAGACGGCGGCTCGGGAGGAGGAAAATTCGTGGCCCTTGATGACCTAGGTTTCCTCTCTTTATATAGACTCCCGGATTCGCGTCATAAGATTTTGGGCTTCAGTAAAACGGGCTTTACTCGGCAGTCCGGACTCCGATTTGGACGAATTTTATATCCAGAAGCATCGACTCGAAATTCCCCACAACTTTTGCAACTAGACTTTTTCCGTTTGACGTCGTCTTCAGGCCGGAACGTGACCATCTTTAAAAAACGTTCTCAGACAGATTTAAGGAAAGTCAGAGTCCTACTCCAATACGACTCCTTTTGCGTTTTTGTCAATTTCCAAGTAATCCCTACACAATAAAGTGTAAAACAAGAACATTGTGCACTTTTGCAACCATTAGTAGGTTAGTCCAAATATGATCAAAAGTGTATGGAAGTGCATAAATATCATAGCAATATCACACAAAAAAGGCATGGAGCAAGCAGAAATTATAGATACGTTTTGGACGTATCAACATCCCCAAGCTTAATTCCTGCTCGTCCTCGAGTAGGTAAATGATAACAAGCATAATTTCTGTGGTGACATGCTATTAACCATATAAGAACTTTTAACAGTCACATGACAAATGCTTACTGAGACAATGGATCTGTAGTAATTAAGTTGCCTCATGAGAAAATCACAAAGAACTGAAAGTTTTTCAATATGATACTGAAATACTCAAAAGATTTGTAATGAGCATGGTGTGCAAATATGACAAAGTGGTACCTCGCTTGCCCCCTTTAGTGAAGCAAAACATAAATGCAGGGGCACCTCCAAGGTTTAAGTGACGACTAGATACAATGATTTCAGAATAAACGATATCATAATCATGCAAAAGACAATGGTACTTTGGGACAATGCACATTACACTCAGAATGACAATCATGCTCTCAATAGTTGGTGCTTTAAAGAAAGAAGGTGGAGACTCTCGAACCGTGGCTTTTGTTGGCAAGGTTGAAAACCCGTGGTCGGAAACAAAAACTAAACATGTACCAGAGCTCTTGGTTTTAAAAACAGAGGTAATTTTTTTTTAGAATATGCATATTTCGTCAACGAATGCTAGTAGATAACTCAATTATTTCTCGAGCTGGACAAGTTTTGAGGAACGGCTCCCGCATGAGGACGATCACATCCTCTTAATCTCCTTTGTTTATCACTGCCAAAGTTTTCCGATTTCTCATGAACAAAGTGTGAAGGAGGGTTTGTTTGTTGTATTATTTTTTAATGAGCCGGGCGCACTCTTTGCCAGTTCCTTCTCGTATTAGGGGTTTGCACATTAGACATGCAATCCCGGGGTGAAGCTTGTCCAACTTAAAAAGATCATGAATTAACTACTACTTCCTCATGAGCTAAAACAGAGGCACAAAAGAGAAATGCTTTTTTTGAATAATTTCGAGATGGTACATGAAAGTCTTCGTTAGGAATGGCAGGTAAATACCATGTATATGAAGGTATGGTGGACTCATATGGCATAACCGGTTTAAAGGATTTTGGATGCACAAGCAGTCAGTCCGCTTAGTACAGGCGAAGGTTAGCAAAAGACTGGGAGCGACCAACTAAGAGAGCAATGACGGTCATAATCATGCAGAGCGACAAAGCAACATTGAATCAGGCATGGAAGTTATATCGCTACTTAGAAATTAAAGATCATCAAGGCTTGATAGACTTTCTTTACAGTCTTAAATATGCGTGAGCATACGCCAAGTCAATAAAAATAAATTCTTGGAGGAAGATATCACTAGACCATACCACATCATAGGCAAACAAATCATGTTGGTACTCCAATAACACATTAAGAACCCCCCAGCTATTTGAGACTAACCACAAGAAAACATGAACTACTAGGCACCATTATGCACATAGCGTTTTTATCATAGACATATCAACCAGTGCAACAGAAGCCAACTCTCTTAATAAGATAAGCATGATAACTAAAGAGAGTTCCAGCGACCAACTAAACAAAAGCTCTTTAAAAAGATAAAGCATGAAAACTAAGAGCTGACATGATAGTAGCTATTGAAAGACAAAGAACATACACAGCAAAGATAGACATGAAAATTCTATGTTGTGTTCTAGGTTGAAGTGGAGCGTGTCTCTCTCCCACACAAAGAAAGCTGAGTTCCAACTCGTTATGAACAGCAAGCAAAGCTAAAGAAAACTAAAAAGGAAACTAAAGCAAGACGCTCCAAGCATAGCACATAACACATGAAGTGATAAAAATATAGTGGAACGAAAAACGAACTGATAATTGTTGATGGAGAAGGGGATGCACGGGGGCATCCCCAAGCTTAGACGCTTGAGTCTTCTTGAATATGTCTTGGGGGTGCACGGGGGCATCCCCAAGCTTGAGCGTTTGACACTCCTGAATCTTTTTATCATCTTCCCTCGCTCACTTGAAAACTCCCTTCATACATAACTCATCATAATCTGATTAGCGAGGTTAGTACCCTTGATAAAATAATTGTTCCTTGCTGGAAATAAGGATATTCTTGAAGGTCTACTGTTTCTCAAGATTGTCAAAAGGTTTTTGCAAAGAAAAAACAAGCTCAAGGTTTGCAAAATGAAGGAAAGGCGAAACAGGACAGAATCTGTGAAAAACAGACCAGCAGGTAGTAAATGATTTTTTCGGGGCACTTCTGAACTCTAATCAAAAAACTCAGAACAGACGCTCGAAAGCCAATTGTATAGAGCACGCTGTCAAAAAAATTCAGATCAAAAAGGTGAACTGGTGATTTTATACGAATTTTTCTGTCCAAGGACAGAATCTGTTTCCTGGACAACACGTCACAACTTTTGCACTTTCTTGCAATCAGAGGCTAAACTTGGCACAAAGCTGAAAAGTAAGGATACAATGATGTTGCTACAGTAGTAACAAACATCAAGACCACTAAAAACTGAAAGGACAAGCTGAAAGAAAAGATAACAAGGGTTGTCTCCCTAGAGCTCTTTCTTTATAGCCATAAAGATAGGCTTAAGACTTTAATGATGCTCTCGTAGGAATAAGAGTTGAAGAACAAAAGAGAGCATCAAGAAGCAAATACCAAATACATTTAAGCCTAACATGCTTCCTATGCATAGGAATATTGCAATAGAATAATTCATTGAAGCACAAAGCAATAAGCATAGGAAGACTAAACAAGCATAACTTCAAAATATTCACCATAAAAAAAGGAAACTTCTTATTATTAAGATATTTAGAACCATGTCTCCCTCTCTCATTATAAATTTCAGTGGTATCATGGATGAACTCAACAATATAACTATCACATAAGGCATTATTTCCATGTTCCAAAAGCATAAAAGTGTCATTACTCTTCATATAAGCAAAATCTTTCTTATTAGGAATAGTGAGAGTAAGACTATCATAACCATCATGGTAATCATCGTATTTAGGAGGCATATCATAATCATAATAAATTTTATCCTCAATAGTAGGTGGACTGAAAATATCATATTCATCATTGTAATCATCATATATAGGAGGCATAGTATCATCAAAGTAAATTTTCTCCTCAAAAGTTGGGGGACTAAAAATATCATGTTCATCAAACGTGTCATCCCCAAGCTTAGAGCTTTCCATGTCATTAGCAATATTGATATTAAATAAAAACATACTAATAACATCACCACCATCATGATTGTTATGCAAATAATAAAGTTCCAAAGGTTTTTTAGTTTTCTCTTCGAACACATCATGTCCAAGTTCAAGGTAGAGCTTATAAAGCTCTCTCATATTTTTGTTGTTTTCCATTAAGCAAAACTAGTGAAAATAAAAACAAGAAACAAAAAGATTTAATTGCAAGATCTAAAGATATACCTTCAAGCACTCACCTCCCCGGCAACGGCGCCAGAAATAGCTTGATGTCTACACACGCTTCTACTCTTGTAGACTATGTTGGGCCTCCAAGCGCAGAGGTTTGTAGGACAACAGCAATTTCCCTCAAGTGGATGACCTAAGGTTTATCAAACTCATGGAAGTAGAGGTTGAAGATGGTCTCTCTCAAGCAACCCTGCAACTAAGATACAAGAAGTCTCTTGTGTTCCCAACACACCTAATACAACTAGGAGTTGTATAGGTGCACTAGTTCGGCGAAGAGATGGTAAAATATGGATGATAGGAGTGGCAAAGCAAAGTAATATAAATCTGTAATAAAAAGTGCAGCAAGCAAACAAGTGGTAAACGTGAGCACAAATGGTATTGCAATGGTGGAATCAAGGCCTAGGGATCATACTTTCACTAGAGGCAACTCCCAACAACATTAACATAATCGAATCACATGATATTTCCCATAAAACATGCAATGGAGACGCACCCGGAGGTCATTCCTTCGTGGTCAAGAGATGACGAGAATTATGTAGGGCTACAAAAGCACACCTCAAAGTTCGTAGTTCTCAATCTAAGGATTTCCCAATGTCACCGCGGCCATCCAAAGAGAGTCCCACAATCACGACAACATATCTAAAGGATAGTCAAAGAAAAGCACCAAGAGACTCTCAATCTTCAATCAACACACAAGAGAGGAAATCACTCATGAAAATATTTTTCTAATCCATGTCCAATAGACCGCTGTCACCTTGGTCTCGGGGATTATACTAGATAAAGACAAGTGAGTACATCAATCCAATACATAGAGGAAGGGGAAATATCATGGGATCACCCTAGATTAACATAGCCTATGATCACAACGAAGATCACATCCTGGGAGAGAGAGATAACCACATAGCTACACGTACGAGCCCTCGGCCCCGGAGAAGACTACTCACACATGGACATGGTGAGGAGGAGGTTGATGATGGTGTTGATGGAGAGGTGCTGCACCGCGAGGAGGAGACGGCCGGCGGCAGCCACGGAGGTGGCGGCGGCGGCCCTCGGGGCGGCGGCGGCCCTAGGGGGCAGCGGCTCCTTGGCCCCCCTTCTTCCTTGTGGATGGTGCTGCAATGGTGCTGGTCCTCCCCTCCAAGACGGCGGCTCGGGAGGAGGAAAATTCGTGGCCCTTGATGACCTAGGTTTCCTCTCTTTATATAGACTCTCGGATTCCCATCATCAGATTTTGGGCCTCAGTAAAACGGGCTTTACTCGGTCGTACTGACTCCTATTTGGACGAATTTTATATCCAGGAGCATCGCCTCGAAATTCCCCACAACTTTCGCAACTAGACTTTTTCCGTTTGACGTCGTCTTTGAGCCAGAACGTGACCATCTTTAAAAAACGTTCTCAGACAGATTTCAGGAAAGTCAGAGTCCTACTCCAATACGACTCCTTTTGCGTTTTTGTCAATTTCCAAGTAATTCCTACACAATAAAGTGTAAAACAAGAACATTGTGCACTTTTGCAACCATTAGTAGGTTAGTCCAAATATGATCAAAAGTGTATGGAAGTGCATAAATATCATAGCAATATCACACAAAAAAGGCATGGAGCAAGCAGAAATTATAGATACGTTTTGGACGTATCAGGGGGTCACCGGCTGGCCCACAAGGCAGGGGGCACGCCCAGGAGGAGGGGGTGCGCCCCGACCTTCGTGGACAGGTGGTGCCCCCTGGCAGATCTCTTTCGTGAGATATTTTTTATATTTTCTGAAACGGTGTTTCATGGAGTTTCAGAGCTTTTTGAGTTGTGCAGAATAGGTCTCCAATGTTTGCTCCTTTTCCAGCCCAGAATTCCAGCTACCGACATTCTCCCTCTTCATGTAAACCTTGTAAAATAAGAGAGAAAAGGCATAAGTATTGTGACATAACGTGTAATAACAGCCCATAGTGCAATAAATGTCAACATAAAAGCATGATGCAAAATGGACGTATCAAGGCACAACAATAGAAGCAAGACCAATAATTTCATCGTTACTAGGCAATTCTTTATCACGGGGTTGTCTACAAAATTTAGTGAAATTAAAATCATGAGACATATCCCCTAGACCGACAGTAACAATATATTTCTCGCAGTCTATCCTAGCATTGACAATGTTCAAGAAAGGTCTACCAAATATAATGGGACGAAAGTCATCTTGTGTGGAACCAAGAACAAGAAAATCAGTAGGATATTTTATTTCCCCACACAAGACTTCAACATCTCTAACAATCCCAATTGGTGATATAGTATCTATATTAGCGAGCTTGATAGTAACATCAATTTCTTCTATCTCAGCAGGTGCAATTTCATTCATAATTTCTTCATATAAAGTAAAAGGAATTGCCCTCACACTAGCACCCACATCACACAAGCCATGATAACAATGATCTCCTATTTTAACAGAAACAACAGGCATGCCTACAACTGGTCTATGTTTATCTTTAATATCGTGTTTGGCAATTCCAGCAGCTTCATCACAGAAATAAATAACATGCCCATCAATATTATCAGCCAAGAGATCTTTAACCATAGTGTCGGTGTACTAAGGTAGGGGTACCTCAGTACCCCAACTTGTGCACGGGCAGTTGCAGCTTCCCGCGGCAGGGTTTACCACGCGCTCGACCGGAGACCTTCCTTCTCCATATCAAACCATTCAAAAACAAAGTATGCAAGCAGAAGATTGAGACCCCGACAAGTGGAGCTTGCCGGGAAGGCTGTACCAGGCTCAAGATTACCTCACTAGCACAAGGCCCTGGCAAGAGGAGCTTGCCAGGAAGACTAGAAGATTCCATCGTAGAAGACCCGGCGAGGGCCCGGGGAGCGACAAGCTTCAGAGCCCGGCAAGCTCCCGGGCCCGGCAAGATCAAGACCCCGGCAAGGTGCTTGCCGGGAAGGTTGCGCTGTGTGCCCGCGCTCCAGCTCATCGGCCCACGCGTCGCCCTGGGGCTTATCCAGGGACGCGTGGCGGATGGCTGTGCAGCCTGGGGGACACGGTGGCACTCCACGGTGGTGGATCCATCGCCGTGGCGGACGGAGACGCAAGGGCGGGAACTTTTGGGGTCGACGGCGACGGGCATTAAATGCCCTTGTCCCCCACTGTCGAAGTAGGTAGCTACCACTGGTCATGCACTGTAGCTCCACTGTTCCCGCACTGTTACAACTACCACCTCTTTTACATTTTTACCCCTTTCTCCTACGTTGACACCAGTCGGTGACCCCTTGCACTATAAAAGGAGGCCCATGCACAACGTGGAGGGGGTTCGAAACCTAGATCACTCATACGCTCGGTGTAGCTGCTTCTTCAAGCTCCCGAACACTCCAACTCAATACACAACTAAGCAGGAGTAGGGTTTTACGCGTCTACCGCGGCCCGAACCTGGGTAAAACTGCCCGCGTGCTCGCCACGATCTGCTCTTCGTGCTCCCTCCGCCCTCGTACCGCACAGACAAGGGGCTCCGGTCCCATAGGTGTTCGTGGCGGACAGTTTCCCCCGACATCTTTGGCGCGCCAGGTAGGGGGCGTCGAGGTTGTGCGAACCTGATCCGGCGTTCGCGCGGGCGCATTCTTCATCAACCTCTCCGAATTCGTCAACTTCACCAGCAACAGCTCCATGGCCCCGAAGAAGAAGGCTTCGGAGGTCGGAGGCCCGTCTGCGTCTCACCCGCCGCCACCAGAGCCAACGGTGGGCGGGGGAGACGCCGTCGGAAGGGTGGTCGCCGGCGAGGACACTCACGGCGCCACCAGATCCAAGAAGAGGACGGACGACCGAACCTCGGTCTCCGTGGACGCACCGCGTCCATCTCAGCATACAACAACCCAGCAGCGCCATGTCACAGGAGGTGGCATCCGTCTGCTGGGCCAAGGCCAAACCGGAGGCTCGCGGGACGCCCCGGACCTCCGTCCGGGCACAAGCAAAGCGAAGGCGCCGGCGCGGGACCCCGCTCCTTCTAACGTCGTTAGAAGTCCGAGCGTATCCCGCTCCTCGCACCGCTCGCCCGCGTTCCCCTCCACTCCAGCAGAAGCGCTCGCAAGGGCGCAACTGCTCCTCGACTTCCCTCCAGCGGCAGACAAGGCCGACGACTGGAGGGCCACCATCCAGAGCCTGATAGCCTTCGCCAACAACGATTCTCCACAGCAGCCGTCGGCCTCGCGGCCGCGGCAAGCTGAGAAGACGAAGGCCGACGGCGACAAGACCCCCGGGGGTGCGACAAGCGTGCACTCCCCGCCGCGGAAGCAGAAGACGCCGCCCCGCCGGAACAACGCCGACGACGGCTCCACTGCGTCGTCGGACCCGCGGGCCCGTCGGGACCAGTGCCAGGTCCTCGACGACCGGCGACAAGAAGACGCTCGCACCACAATCGAGCGCCGCCGAGAAGCTCGGCGACAATCAGATAACAGAGCTGGGAACGCTGTCGACGCGCGCGTGCCCGGTGAACCAGGCGACTTGCCGTACGCGGCAGGCTGCCCTGCGTTCACTCGCGAGCTGCGGCGCGTCCAGTGGCCCAGCATGAAGAATTTCAAGCCCGACGTACCGGAGAAATACGACGGCAAGACGCACCCCTCGGAATTCCTCAGCGTTTACACCATCGCAGTACAAGCTGCCGGGGGGCGCGACGAGAAGATCTTGGCAAACTACTTCCCGCTCGTGCTTAAGCCGAACGTCCGTTCGTGGCTTATGCACTTGCCGGAAGGTTCCATTTCTTCTTGGCCCGACCTTTGCCACCAGTTTGTTGGCGCCTTCACCGGCGGCCACAAACCCCACGGCCAGGAGAGCGATCTCCACATTCTGGCCCAGAAGGAAGGCGAAACCCTGCGCAAGTACATCCAACGCTTCAGCCGTGTGCAGCACAACATCCCTGATGTCCACCCTGCCGTGGTTATCAGCGCGTTCCATCAGAACGTGCGTAACCGCCGCATGCGTGAAGAAATGGCGATGACCAAGATTCGGGACGTCAGCGAGCTCTATGCTCTGGCTGACAAGTGCGCACGCGCAGAAGAGGGGAGGAGACTCCCCGGGGAGGATGCTGGCGCAGGAGGAAGCGACAGCGACGACGCCGCCCCGGCAAAGAAGAGCCGGCGGCGGAACAACAGAAGGAAGAACAAGAAGGAAGTGCTTGCCGTCGAGAAGTCCGGCAAGGAGGCTCCCGCCAAGCAAACGCAGGCTGGCGGCTCCGGCAAGGAGCCTGCCCCTGTAGCGGCGGCCGACAAGCAGGACGGCTCCGACAAGCAATACTGTAAGATCCATCGCACCAAGGGCCACGACCTCTCCAACTGCAAACGCGTCGAGTACCTCGTCGAGCAGCAGAAAGCTGAGTACGAGAGGCGCGACAAGGAGAAGGCCCAAGGTGGCGGGGAAGAGACAAGCAAGAAGCGGCCGTTCAACGGCCGGGGAGGACGCCGCGGCAAGGCCAAGCAGCGGCAAGGTGATCGACCTCCCCGGGGCCGCGACAAGGACGAAGAGGACGACGACGAAGACATGGAGGATGAAGATAACAGCGAGCAGGAGTTCCAGAAGGCCACGGAGGTCCTGTGCGTCGACGGTGGTGCCTCTCTGCACACCTCCCACCGCCAACTCAAGCAGTGGGTGCGTGAGGTGAATGCAGCGGAGCCACCCGTGGAGTCGCGCAGGCTCCTCAAATGGTCCAGCACGCCCATCATTTTTGACCTTGAGGATCACCCTGACCGCACCACTGCGGTCGGGTGCTTGCCGATGCTGGTCTCACCCACCATCCGCAACCTCAAGGTCACCAAAATGTTGGTTGACGGCGGGGCCGGGCTGAACTTGATCTCCTCTGCTGTGATCAAGAAACTCCAAATTCCAGATGGCGAGCTCGAAGAGACCGGTTCTTTTCAAGGAATCAACCCGGGAAGGAGCAAGCCCAAGGGGAAGATAACTCTGCCGGTGACCTTTGGCGGGGAGCTCAACTTCAGGACTGAGCGCATCACCTTCGACGTCGCCGATATTCCATTGCCATACAATGGAATACTCGGCCGTCCTGCCCTCGCCAAGTTCATGGCAGCTTCCCATTGTGCCTACAACGTACTCAAGATGCCGGGGCCGATAAGCGTCATCACTGTCCATGGCGACAAGAAAGATGCGCTTGTCTGCGCCGACAAGATCTACCGGGATGCAGCAGCTGCGGCCGAGAAGGACACACTTGCCGCTGAAGCTCCCGGGGGGAAGAAGACGAAGACCAAGTCCGGCAACTGCTCTGGGGCCCACTCCGGCAACCGCACCTCTTCGGAGTGCTGCGCTGCCGTCGAGGACGTTCCATCGAGCTCCACCGGCAAGAGTAAGAAAGGGATGGCCGCTCCTCCGGCAACCAAGAAGGTGTCCGCCAAGGAGGACGGCACTGGTGGTACCTTCACCATCAGTGCCACACTTGACAACAAATAGGAAAGCGCGCTCATTGCCTTCCTGCGGGCGAATGTCGATGTGTTTGCTTGGCAACCATCTGACATCCCCGGTGTTCCCAGGAAGGTAATTGAGCACAAGCTTGCTGTCTGTCCTCATGCGCGGCCCATCAAGCAGAAAGTAAGGAAGCAAGCCGTGGAGCGCCAAGAATTCATCAACGAAGAAATCAAGAAGCTAGAGGCAGCAGGCCTAGTTAGGGGTGTGATCCATCCGACGTGGTTAGCAAACCTAGTCGTCGTGCGCAAGGCCAACGGGAAGTGGAGACTGTGTATAGACTTCACCGATGTGAATAAAGCATGTCCCAAGGATCCATTTCCCTTGCCGCGCATTGACCAGATTGTTGACTCCACTGCCGGATGTGAGTTACTCTCCTTTCTTGATGCATATTCAGGCTACCATCAGATTTTCATGGCCAAAGAGGATGAAGAGAAGACTGCATTTATCACTCCATGTGGCACTTATTGCTTCATACGCATGCCATTTGGACTGAAGAATGCATGATCAACGTTTGCAAGGGTAGTGTACACTGCTTTCGAGCCACAGATCCACAGAAATGTAGAGGCTTACATGGATGATATCGTGGTGAAAAGTAAGAGCAAAGAAACACTAGTCCAAGATTTGGAAGAGACATTCCAGAACCTGCGCAAGATCCAGCTCAAGTTGAACCCCGAGAAGTGCGTCTTTGGAGTCCCCTCCGGCAAGCTTCTCGGGTTCTTTGTGTCACAGAGGGGGATTGAAGCCAACCCCGACAAGATTAAAGCCATTGAGCAGATAGAGGCCCCAAAGCGCGTCAAGGATGTCGGAAGGCTTGCAGGTTGTGTGGCTGCCCTCAGTAGGTTCATTTCGAAGTCTGCAGAACGCGCCCTACCTTTCTTCAAAATCTTGAAGAAGACAGGTCCCATGAAGTGGACTCCGGAAGCGGAGGCAGCGCTGCAGGATTTGAAACGGTACCTGTCCTCCACTCCAATACTTGTCGCACCTAGACCACAGGAAAAGTTGCTGCTATACCTAGCGGCAACCAACCAAGTGGTTAGTGCTGCGTTAGTAGCGGAGAGGGAGTCCGACGAGGAGTCAGCACCACCGATAAGCGAATCCAGCGACAAGCAGGGGGCTGCTCCGGCAAGCTCTGGTCCCGACAAGGACAACTCTGCGCAGGAACAAAATGAAGTGCGGAAGAAAATGGTGCAGCGCCCAGTGTATTTTGTGAGTTCCCTCTTGCAGGGGGCTCGATCAAGATACTCTGGGGTGCAAAAGTTGCTTTTCGGCCTCCTCATGGCCTCGAGAAAGCTGCGCCATTACTTCCAAGCCCATGAGATAACAGTGGTAACTCGCTTTCCGCTGAAGAGGATATTGCACAACCCTGAAGCGACAGGCAGGATCGTTGAGTGGGCACTGGAGCTGTCAAGCTTTGGACTCAAGTTTTAAAGTACCTCAACCATACAGAGCCGAGCTTTGGCAGAATTCATAGCTGAGTGGACCCCAACGCCCGATGAAGAAGTCCAAGAAACAAGTACACCCGTACAAGAAGCGACAAGTGAATGGGTAATGTATTTTGACGGTGCCTTCTCGCTGCAAGGCGCCGGCGCTGGCGTGGTACTCATCGCGCCCACCGGAGAGCACCTCAAATATGTTATCCAGATACACTTTCCCAGGGAGCAAGCAACAAACAACACTGCAGAATATGAAGGCTTGCTCGCCGGCCTCAGGATTGCGGCCGAACTTGGGATCAGGAAGCTGATTGTGCGGGGAGATTCTCAGTTGGTGGTCCGGCAAGTTAACAAGAGCTATCAAAGCCCTTTGATGGAAGCTTATGTCGATGAAGTGAGGAAGCTTGAGGAGCACTTTGAAGGTTTGCAAATGGAGCACGTCCCGAGAGCTCAAAATGAAATAGCAGATGGCCTTTCAAAGTGTGCTTCGATGAAGTTACCTGTGGAACCAGGGACCTTCTTACTCAAGCTGACTCAACCATCCGTTACACCATCAGTTGGGCAGTCCAAGAAGAGAAAGTTGGTCTCCAGCGACTACTTGCCGGCGGATCTTCCTGAAACCGCTGCCAAGGTCCCCAAGATCAACAATCAGGACGCTGAGGGACAATTTGCTCCTGCAGATCCTCGGATCTGTGCAGTTGAAGCAAGTGTTCCCGACAAGCCTCGCCCCGGCGAGCTTGCCGGGGGACCATCAGCTCCGGCAGAACCAGAGGTTCTTGCCGTGGAAGCTGAGGTCCCCGCAGCGGCCCTCGAGCCTTTAGTCCTTGCCGTCGAGCCTCATGCTCCGGCATGGGCGCAGCAAATCGTCCGTTTTCTGCAAACTGGAGAACTTCCCGACGACCCTCAAGAGATAGAGAAGATAACCAGGCAGTCAAGTATGTACCAGTTCGTGGATAACGAGCTGTACAGAAGAAGGCTCAATGGTGTCAGGTTGAAGTGCATTTCCAGAGAAGATGGACAGAAGCTGTTGGCAGAAATACACGGAGGCATATGCGGCCACCACATTGGCGCAAGGGCGCTTGCCGGAAAAGCTTTCCGGCAAGGGTTCTTTTGGCAAGAAGCCCTCCAAGATGCAACTGCACTAGTAACCAAGTGTGAAGCGTGCCAGTTCCATGCAAAACAAATCCATCAGCCAGCTCAAGCTCTCCAAACAATCCCTTTGTCCTGGCCCTTCTCGGTCTGGGGGCTCGATATCCTCGGCCCCTTCCCCCGTGCCGTCGGGGGCTTTGAGTACTTGTACGTCGCAATCGACAAGTTCACAAAGTGGCCAGAAGTGGAACCGGTGAGAAAGGTGACAGCACAGTCAGCGGTCAGGTTCTTCAGGTCGATTGTTTGCCGTTTCGGAATCCCTAACAGGATCATCACCGACAACGGTACGCAATTCACTAGTCGCACCTTCATGCAGTACGTCCAAGACCTTGGCGCCAAGGTCTGTTTCGCTTCTGTTGCTCACCCGAGGAGCAACGGTCAAGCGGAGAGGGCTAATGCTGAAGTGCTGCGCGGACTCAAGACGAGGACCTTTGACAGGCTGCACAAGTGCGGAAGAAATTGGATAGAGGAGCTACCGGCGGCTCTTTGGTCGATCAGAACGACACCAAGTCGAGCCACCGGACAGACACCCTTTGCTCTAGTCTATGGAGCAGAGGCAGTTCTCCCCACGGAACTCGTATACGGATCTCCTCGAGTGCTCGCTTATGATGAGCTCGAGCAAGAGCAACTGCGGCAAGATGACGCGTTGCTCCTCGAGGAGGGACGTCTCCAGGCTGCTGTACGAGCTGCTCGATACCAGCAAGCCTTGCGCCGCTACCATAGCCGCAAGGTCAAGGCCAGGAGTCTCGAGGAAGGCGACCTTGTTCTTCGGCGTGTTCAGTCCGCCAAGAATTCCAACAAGTTGACGCCGAAGTGGGAAGGCCCTTATCGGGTGAGACAAGTTACGAGGCCCGGCGCTGTCCGCCTCGAGACCGAAGAAGGCTTACCGGTGAGCAACTCCTGGAACATAGAGCATCTTCGCAAGTTTCACCCATAAGGCGCGGTTGCCGTGATCCGCTCCGGCAACCACCTTTTGTACAAGCTTTGCCGCTGTTGCATGTAACCCTTTGTACAAAGCCGGGCGCAGACCCCGTGCATCAGTAAAGTTTTTGTGTTTTTCGCACCGATTGCCTTTTCCATGCCTTTCTTTGCTATTTGCATGTGTTGTTTGGCATTTGGTGCAACACTCAAGTATCCGGTAAGCGTTAGCACGCCGAAAGGCCATGTCTTGTTTCCCTCTCCTTTCCCTTTGCCTCTTAAGCAGAAGGAACATTCCTCGCGCACAAGTTTGCCGGGGGGGGGGGGGAAGGAAGTGGAGGAGGAACCAAGTGCTGTTCAAGAAAGAGAAGCCTTACCGGGAAGCAAGCAATATATGAAAGCTAAGTTATTAGAATTCGACCAGTTCAAATTTTTAATATTTTAGTTGTCTTCCTTGAACAATCACCCTTTGTATGGAAAACCTGTGCGCGGAGGAACCTACCCGTAGCTTGCCGCACCCTTATCTTGTTTCCGAGTTCGCTCAACGATTTAAGTGAGCTGCGACAAGTGTCGCGCCCTTGCTTCGTTTCCGAGTACGCTCAGCAAGCTAAGTGCGTTGCGACTAGCTGCGGCAAGGTTGCTTGCCGGTGAGACCTTGGCCAGCAGGCTGCTCAGAGTCCAGCACTCAGCGCTCGCGGCAAAGGCCCCTTGCCGGCAAGCTCCCCGGGAGCGTAGGGTGAAAAACATACAAAGTAAATGACTAAGACAAGGAAGATAACATTGCATTGATTGATCAAATGAGATAAATATCTTACAAAAGGTAACTTGTCGCAATGATTAATGAGTTCGTGACATCATATGCAGCAACAAAAAGGGATAAAGATAACGGAGGCCTAATCTACGCGGTCGCCCTCCTTCCTGGAGATCTTGGCCACGTTGGCAATGATGTGGGCGACCTGCTCCTTCAGGGCCTCCATGTTCGCATCGGCCGGCAAGCTGCGAAGAACGTTGGTGAGGTTGATGCCCGGATTGCGGTACACGGTCTTCGTCAGCACGCGCTCCAGAGTTCCCGTGCAGAGCAGGCGCGTCTCCTCGGCCAGTTGCGCGGGGATCTTCTTCCGCAGATCAGCAAGGGCCGGCGCGATTCCCCTGAAGAAGAGGCTGAGCTTGGCGCTGTGTGGGAGGTTTGGATCCGGGGAGTAGATGAGGTGCTCCAGCTTCAACGCCAGCAGCTCCTGGTCGATGTTGGACGCACAAGATACTAAGTCCTCGGTCCATACCTCGACGGTTTTGCGGAAGAGCTCAGCCGCTTGGTTGGCGCTGTCCACCAAGGTCCGCTCCTTGCGGAGCTCCTCCTTCAGCTTGGTCTCCCGAGCCCGGACAGCGTCAAGTGAATCCTTCAATGTAGAGACCTTCAACTCCAAGTCCTCGATGGAGTCCTTGGCGGCCATCAACTCGTCGCCCCTCTTAGAAAGACGCACCTGGAGTTCTGAATTGGTGTGGGCGTCCTTCTCACGCTCCGTGATGAGCGCGGCGACCTTCTCCGCGCTCACCTTCAGCGACTTCTCCAGCTGCGCGACCTTGGCGGCAAGCTCCTTCTTGGCGGTCTCCGCGGCAGCCGCGGCATCTTTCGCCTCTTTCAGTTCCCCGCCAAGGGCCTCCTCCCGAGCGGCAAGGTCCTCCTCGTGGGAGTCGAGGTTGACCTTACGCTGGGCGAGTTCTCCTTCTCGCCGGGACAGCTCCACCCCGGCGAGCCGCTGCTGTTCCTCGGCCTCGGCCTTCTCCAGCACCCACTCCTGATATTCGCCGGCGAGTCGCTCGCGCTCCTCCGCCACCTCGCGGAGGGCCGCCTGGTTGGCGGCGCTGAGCTCCGCCGCGCGCTTCTCCATCTCCGCGGCGGCCTTGGCGGCGAGGGCCTCCCGACAAGCAAGCTTCGCCTGCCTGGCCCGGTAAAGGGCCAGGAGCTGGTGAAGCAGCTTCTCCTCCTCGGGCCCTTCACTCCCGCCGGGCGCTTCGACGATCTTCAAGCCCGCGGAGGCGAGGACTTCCCCATCAAATGCCTCGCCCTCCGCGGGAGCTCGCGACGAAGAACCCCACGGCACCTGGATGAAGACGCCGTTGGGGGCTTCGAGATAATAGCCCTGCTCCTTGCCGGCGGAGGGGTCGACGGCCGGTGCAGCACTTGATGCTCCTGCCGCCTCTGGGTCGGCAGTGCGGTCGCCGTCCCCCTCCCCGGCCGCTGCGTCCACAGCCGGAGCGGCCTCTGGCGCAGCTGGCTCGGCGGCTTCGGCCGTGTCCTCGGCGACAGGGACGTCGCCGCCGCCGCCCTGCGCGCCCTCCTCCTCCTCGATGTTGATGACTTCCGTCTCCATCGGCTCGGGAGGAGGAGGATCTAAAAATAAGAAGAAGAAAAAGAAGTTCAAGCAAATATCCAAAAAGAGACGAAGCCAAGAAGACAAACTACAAGACATACCTTGGCGGACGTCGTCAGCGGCGGGCTCCCTCGCCGGGGAGCTCTGCCTTGGCGGGGTGGCCGCCCTCGCCGGGCTGCTCGCCCTCGGCGGGGTACTCTGCCTTGGCGGAGTACCCGCCCTTGGCGGAGCACTCTCCCTTGCCGGAGAGTTCGGCCTTGGCGGGGATGGCGGGGCCTGCGGCTCCTCAAGGACGGTCTCCGGGCGCTCCTGCCGCTGTGGCTCCACCTCTGCACAAGAAAAGACAAGAAACATCAAGATGTTGAAACAAGACAAAATACCTAAGCGCACCCCGACGAGCGGAAGGATGGAACCCAGACTTACGCTGGGGGCTGCGCTGGGGGCTGCTCCTCGGAGCAGCGCTCGGGTCCGGCAGGCTCGGCTCCGGCACGTCTCCTGTTGCCGCGGCGGCCGAGTCTTCCGCGACCTCGACCACAGGCGCCTTGGCTTTCTTCGCCACGCGCTAAACCAAGGTCCTGAAATCAAAGCAACAAACAAAATCAGCATCGACAATAATCAAGACGAAACTCGAGAAGGTGTAAGGTCTTGGATTCTTACTCCTGATCCTCCTCGTCGTCCTCGCTCAAGGCGGAGAAGTCATACTCCACCTGGGGCGCGTCTGCACGAGGAGTGGAAGACGAAGATTCCCTCGGGCGCTTGGCGATCCCGGGGGCTGGGGGCTGCGAAGACCCAGCCCCTGTGGTAGCCGGAGCCCGGGGAGCGGGCGGAGCCGCTGCTCCGCTCCGAGAAGACCCCTGTCGGCTCGACGCCTGTTTGCGGGGCGCCTCCATCGTGGCCCGCGCGCGGGCCGACTCCGCTGTGGCTGGTGCGCCAGTCGCCCCTGGCGCGGCTTGGCTCCCCCGGGGAGCTGCCCGGCGAGCTGGTTGTTGCCGGGGCGCCTGCGCCCTCTCTCCCGTCGCCGTCTTGCGGAGACGCTTCGGTGGAGACTGCCTTGGGCTTGCCGGGGGCGGGGAGCTCTCCGACGAGGAGAGGTCGTCGGCGTAGAGCTCCGTAGATCCGTCGGAGTCCTCGGCCTCCTCCTCCTCCTCCTCCCCGGCCGGCTCGCTGGGCCCAGCGCCCTGCGCTGCGGCCTCTTTTCCTTTGGCGCCTCCGCTCCCTCCGACGCCTCCGCTCCTCGCGGCGCCTCTGTTCCCTCCGGCGGCACCCTCTGTTGCCGCGGCCTCAGCCACGATTCCGTGGATCCCGGAGTGCCTCAGAGAAGGGACCCCGGAAAGCGCGTCGGGAGGAAGTTGCAACAGTCTGCGGATCTCCGCCTCCTCTGCCCGGCTGGACGCATCCGCAGCCTCCGCCTCGTCAGGCGTGTACCCAAAATCTCCTGCCGCTGCGGCTGCAGCGGCCTCTTCAGCCCGAGAAGCTATGTAAGCAAGCTCCTGCTCGGTGGTGTCCCGCGTGTGCTCCTTGATGTCGTTCTTGTTCTTCGCCACCTCCACGAGGTTGTCGAAGAAGCTGAGGACGTCTATGGGTTTGGGAGGAATCCACGTGCGGTCCACGCCGTGCGAATCGCACGCGGGCATCATGGCACAGAGACGATCCCGGACTGTGCTGTTGCAGAGGGGCACCACTCCCCGGGGAGGCCTGAACCACTCAGGGTGTGCCGGGTCATACTTGAAGAGTTCCCGGACCATCCCCTTCAGCTCCAGCGTCGTGAAGTTGAAGTTTAGCCCGGGGCGCAGCCTCATTATATCCGCCGGGCCACCGTACTCCCAAGCCGCCCTTTTCCTGTCTTGGAGAGGGGCGATGCGGCGGCGGAGGAAATCTGCGCCTACCTCTGCAACGGACAGCTTGGCAGTCCGAAGACGAAGAATTCGGACGAGGGCGACGTCGAGCTTGATGTCGTCCGAGTCCAGCTCGCTCCAATCCCTGCCGCGCACGATGGGCGTTGTGCGCGGCACGGTGAAGGGCTGCGGCTCGTCCTCAACAATCCAGCACCACTCCGCATGCCATTCCTCCCACTTGCCGCGGAGCTCCCCCGGCAAGTAGGACCCCTTCTTGTTCAGACGGAAAACCCAAGAAATTCCTCCGGAGAGGGGGGCGTCGGCCTCTGCTCTAGGAGTGAAGAAGTGCCTAAACAGCGCTACGTTTGGGTGTATCCCTATGAAGTTTTCGCACATGTGTGCGAAAACCGCCATGGTGAGGATGGCGTTGGGGGTGAAGTCAAGAAGGTGAAGGCCATAGGTGTGCATGACGTCGCAGAAGAAATTAGAGAAAGGAGGGCAAAGACCGCAGTGAAAGAAGGCTGCGAAGAAGTAGTACCCGCCGGGGTAGTTGTCCTTGGCGGCGGCCGGATAAGCTTGAGTGCGGGGGTGCGCCTTGGTTTACTTGTTCCAGAGCTCCCGCGCGCCGAGCCTCGGCGGGAAGACGAGGTGCTGCTTCCGATACGCGGCGAGCTTCGCCGCTTGCTCCGACTTCTCTCTCTTGGCCTTCTCCGCCTTCGCCTTGTCGGTCTTCGGGGCCATGGCGGACGCGGCGGAGGAAGGGGGACGAAGAACCTGGCGACGCCGGAGATGCAGATGGCGGCGGCGGAGGCGTGGAGGCGGAGCGCAAAGAGAATCTCTGGAGGAAGAAGAAGATGCAATGAAAGCGCAAGGAGGGGAATCGCTCTTGCTTCCTCTGCTTTTATGGGGAAGTGGGGGGCGTTTCGCTCTTTCCATTAAAAGAACGTGGGCACGTCCCATCCCACGACGCCGCAATCGACGCGTGCCGTTACGGGAGGATGCGGCGGATACGGAAGTGGATTCGGCGCGCCGTGGGCCGCGTGTGCCCGTGCACTGTTTTGGGCCTGGCCCAACAGCGCTCGGCACCGTGTGTGGCCCAGACCCGGGGGCTCCTGTCGGTGTACTAAGGTAGGGGTACCTCAGTACCCCAACTTGTGCACGGGCAGTTGCAGCTTCCCGCGGCAGGGTTTACCACGCGCTCGACCGGAGACCTTCCTTCTCCATATCAAACCATTCAAAAACAAAGTATGCAAGCAGAAGATTGAGACCCCGGCAAGTGGAGCTTGCCGGGAAGGCTGTACCAGGCTCAAGATTACCTCACTAGCACAAGGCCCTGGCAAGAGGAGCTTGCCAGGAAGACTAGAAGATTCCATCGTAGAAGACCCGGCGAGGGCCCGGGGAGCGACAAGCTTCAGAGCCCGGCAAGCTCCCGGGCCCGGCAAGATCAAGACCCCGGCAAGGTGCTTGCCGGGAAGGTTGCGCTGTGTGCCCGCGCTCCAGCTCATCGGCCCACGCGTCGCCCTGGGGCTTATCCAGGGACGCGTGGCGGATGGCTGTGCAGCCTGGGGGACACGGTGGCACTCCACGGTGGTGGATCCATCGCCGTGGCGGACGGAGACGCAAGGGCGGGAACTTTTGGGGTCGACGGCGACGGGCATTAAATGCCCTTGTCCCCCACTGTCGAAGTAGGTAGCTACCACAGGTCATGCACTGTAGCTCCACTGTTCCCGCACTGTTACAACTACCACCTCTTTTACATTTTTACCCCTTTCTCCTACGTTGACACCTGTCGGTGACCCCTTGCACTATAAAAGGAGGCCCATGCACAACGTGGAGGGGGTTCGAAACCTAGATCACTCATACGCTCGGTGTAGCTGCTTCTTCAAGCTCCCGAACACTCCAACTCAATACACAACTAAGCAGGAGTAGGGTTTTACGCGTCTACCGCGGCCCGAACCTGGGCAAAACTGCCCGCGTGCTCGCCACGATCTGCTATTCGTGCTCCCTCCGCCCTCGTACCGCACAGACAAGGGGCTCCGGTCCCATAGGTGTTCGTGGCGGACAGTTTCCCCCGACACATAGCAATACTAGGTTCAACTTTAATTTGTTTAGGTGGTCCATGTGCTCTAATATTACTTTTGTTAACCACAGTTGAAGCTTTAGCATGATCCTTTATTCTAACAGGAAAAAGTGGTTTCTCAATATAAGAAGTAGGAATAATAGGATCAACATTATAAGTAATAGTTTCTTCTTCAACTTTAATTGGTTCAACTACTTTAACTTCAATAGGAGGATGATATTTAAACCACTTCTCCTTAGGGAGATCAACATGAGTAGCAAATGATTCACAGAAAGAAGGTACTATCTCAGAGTCAAGTCCATATTTAGTGCTAAATTCATGATAAGCATCGGTATCCATAAAAGATTTAACACAATCAAACTTAAGGTTTATACCTGACTCATTACCTTCGTCTCCCAATCTTTAGAGTTGCGTTTAATTCTTTCCAATAAATCCCATTTGAATTCAATAGTCTTCTTCATATAAGAACCAACATAAGAATATCAAGCATGGATTGATTATTATGAGAATGCCGGGCATAATTTTTTTGAATAATAATTTCTCTTGGGAGCTCATGATTGGGGCATGAATATAATATAGACTTATGCCTCCCCCAAGCTTGAGCGATACTTTCTCCTTCACGAGGCCACAAATTATATATATAATTCCAATCACGATGAACTAGATGCATAGGATAAAACTTCTTATGAAATTCCAATTTCAATCTATTGTAGTTCCATGATCCCATATCATCACATAGCCTATATCATGTCAATGCCTTTCCCTTCAAAGATAAAGGGAAGACCTTCTTCTTGACAACATCCTCGGGCATACCTGCAAGCTTAAATAATCCACAAACTTCATCCACATAGATTAGGTGTAAATCGGGATGCAATGTTCCATCTCCTACATAAGGTTTAGCTAGCAGTTTCTCTATCATACCCAAAGGAATTTCAAAGTAAATATTTTCAGTAGGTGCAGTAGGTTGAGGGGAAACTCTTGGCTCTTCCGGTCGGGGTGGAGATACCCCGAACAAACCCCTCAAAGGATTCTTTTCCATAGTAACAAGTGACAGTAAATTTCAGCACACTATATAAATTTCTCCTTAAAAATTCCACTTACCAAAGGTGCTTCACTCCCAAGCAATGGCGCCAGAAAAGAGTCTTGATGACCCACAAGTATAGGGGATCTATCGTATTGCTTTTGATAAGTAAGAGTGTCGAACCCAACGAGGAGCAGAAGGAAATCACAAGCGGTTTTCAGCAAGGTATTCTCTACAAGCACGAAAATTATCGGTAACAGATAGTTGTATGATAATATAATTCGTAACGGATAACAAGTAACAAGAGTAACTAAGGTGCAACAAGATGTCCCAATCCATTTAGTAGCAAAGGACAAGCCTGAACAAACTCTTATATAAAGCAAAGTGCTCCCGAGGACACATGGGAATTGTTGTCAAGTTAGTTTTCATCATGCTCATATGATTCACATTCGTTACTTTGACAATTTGATATGTGGGTGGACCAGTGCTTGGGTGCTGCCCTTCCTTGGACAAGCCTCCCACTTATGATTAACCACTCTCGCAAGCTTCCGCAACCACAAAAGATGTATTAACATAAATCTAACCATAGCATGAAACATATGGATCTAAATCAGCCCCTTACGAAGCAACGCATAAACTAGGTTTAAGCTTCTATCACTCTAGCAACCCATCATCTACTTATTACTTCCCAATGCCTTCCCCTAGGCCCAAATAATGGTGAAGTGTCATGTAGTCGACGTTCACATAATACCACTAGAGGAAAGACAACATACATCTCATCAAAATATCGAACAAATACCAAATTCACATGATTACTTATAAAAAGACTTCTCCCATGTCCTCAGGAACAAACGTAACTACTCACACAACATATTCATGTTCATAATCAGAGGGATATTGAATAGAATTAAGGGTCTGAACATATGATCTTGACCGAATAAATCAACTAGCATCAACTACAAGGAGTAATCAACACTACTAGCAACCCACAGGTACCAATCTAAGGTTTTGAGACAAAGATCGGATACAAGGAATGAACTAGGATTTGAGAGGAGATGGTGTTGGTGAAGATGTTGATGGAGATTGACCCCCTCTCGATGAGAGGATAGTTTGTGATGACGATGGCTTCGATTTCCCCTTCCTGGAGGGAAGTGTCCCCGGGAGAACAGCCCTGCCGGAGCCCTAGATTGGTTTCACCCAGGTTCTGCCTCGAGAGGGCGGCGCTTTGTCCCGAGAAATTCCTTATGATTTTTTACAGGTCAAAACACACCATATAGCAAAAGATGGGAGTCAGAGGCCTGTTAGGGGCCCACAAGGATGGGGGGGCTAGGGGGTAGGGCGCGCCCTCCACCCTTGTGGCTGGCTGGTGACCCCCCTCCGGTGCTTTCTTCGCCCAATATTTTTTATATATTCCAAAACTTGCTCCCGTGAAGTTTCATGACTTTTGGAGTTGTGCAGAATAGGTCTCTAATATTTTGCTCCTTTTCCAGTCCAGAATTCCAGCTGCCGGCATTCTCCCTCTTCATGTAAAACTTGTAAAATAAAAGTGAAAAGGCATAAGTATTGTGGTATAAGGTGTAATAGCAGCCCATAATGCAATAACTATCAATATAAAAGCATGATGCAAAATGGACGTATCAGGCGCGTTCGCCCTGATTTCACTAAAGGTCGGTTTCCCACCCGCCACTACTTCTTCTTTGTCATCTTGGTCCCATATCGGTTTCATGCCATAGTATCCTGCCACACCCATATAGTGGGGGTGTGTGTGTTCTTCTTCTGAAGTTTTGATTGCATTGCACTCTTCTCAGCAAACTCTTTAGTTGCCCTGACCCTTTTGAATTCTGCCCAGTCTGCCTTTGTAATTTTGGGGTATGCGGGGATTGGGTCCTTGCCTTCACTCAAGTACTGCTTGTGCATCAGGTGCTTCCAGTTTCTCCAAGCATCCCTAGCCTTTTCAGTGCAACGTGTTCCACCTGCATTCTCCACTGCTCTGGAACGTTGAAGTGATCCATGATCTCCCAGACTATCCTTCGCCGTGTTTCTGTGTCAGCCTTCCGAAACCCCGGCAGATTAATGTTGAGCCTTGCCCTGCAAACAAATCCACACACCCTGCTGAGCCTCGTGCGTGCTTTATCTGGTTTAGTTGGAGCCCGAGAATTTAAATCGATCTCGGTTACTTCATATACACGTTTAGGCTGGTGTGTGGGCTTCCTTGGAGCTTTCTTCTCCTAACCGGAAGGGTAATTGCTGCAGCTCTATCTCATTCAAGATTACTTGATCCCTCACCATCTGCTGAAGACCTAGGGTTGTCAGAATCAGATGAAGATACATCACCTGAGGCATGAGTGTTGTTGCTGCTAATCCGCATCTACAGAGAACACATGTGAAACTCAGGAAAGGAGGATAAGCATAAAACTAACAACTTGGTATCAAGCTGTCTAAACATGTCATGCAATAATTAAGAAAATGTACGGCTTATTCGTTAAGCTTGTGTGACTTGGGCGCCCGCGATCTATAAATCGATAGTAACTTATTGGAAGAAATACTGCTTATATGTACTAGTTAGGAAGGTAGATAATGGACATATATACACTCTCCATTATTTTATAGCCAATTCGGGAACATACAGAACGAAATAGGAAGAGGGATTGTGAGGAAATATGCCTCACCGTGAAGGAGAGCAGTAACTAACAGGCTTCTTAATGCAAACCCGGCCGGACCACCAGAGAGGCGAGGGTTACATGATCAATATGCTCGATGGTGGCTGGCAAGCAAACGAAGACGGCGAGGTGCATGCAGCCGCGTGTTGGGAACGGCAGTGGAGGTAGGCTTGACGCCGAAGAGCGGGCACACGACCGAGGTGAGCAAGCCGACGCCGGAGAGGGCTCTGCTGTGGATCTAGGGGAGGGGGGAGCTGGCGATGGAGATTGGGTGGACTAGAAGAGTGAAACGCGGGCGGGCGGTGGGGGGTGAAAAGGGTGTAGCCCCGGTCGCCGCGCGGAAAGGCCTATGCAAACGGTTGCCTCTAAGCCCTTGTGTGCAGAAAGAGAATAATTTCGTTTGAAATGAACACATACTAATTTTGAAATGAAGACGTGAGTTCATCGTTTCGCCTCTAAATTTTTCCCACGTTAAGCAATCACCATTATACAACGGGTTTAATTTGCTGGTGCATTTGAGGTCTCGTGTGCTATATTTAAGATATTTTTTGGCATTTACCGTGCATTTTGGCATATAAGTCAAATCCTAGCCAGACTGCATTTCCTGTCGAAAGAGATGAGGATTGCCGTTTGATCTGGGAGCATCCAACGGTGCGGACGTACGATCTATAGGGTTTTGGTTCTGGCCAATCAGAACGCACAACTCAGATTGTGCGCGCAGCAAGGGGGGGCATGGGCCACGGTTTGGTAGGCACACGACTTTCGTGAGTGAACCGTGTGCTATTTGAAAACATTTACATGAACTAATAACATATTTTCATTTGAATGAAAACAAGAGTTCATTGTTTAGCCTCCAAATTGTTTTCCATGGTAAGAAATCACCATTGTACCCTATGGTTATATTTTCTCATGCATTTGAGGTATCGTTTGCTATATTTGAGTCGTTTGCTATAGTCGCAACTACATGTGGATGCTAGCTAGCAAGATCATTTGTGTGCCGCTTTGGGAGTTTTCATTCATTGTTCGAGAAACGGGAAAAAAATTCAAACAGTTCGGCCGCAGGGTGCGGCTAGAGGCGTATACCTTGTTGGTATTCTAATTACAGGAAATGCATATAGAGTCCGGAAATAACAAAAATCGGTGTGTCACCGTGGCATGCTCTCAGGATCACATGGAAATGTTTTGTAAAGATGGAACAAGTTTTGATGCTCACACCTTCCAAATCGGAACATCTCACAAGAAGGATCATAGTTTCCAAAAGGAGACGCGGCAATTCGGACTCCAATCGTCAGTGACTACTTCGTTCTGCCTCGAATTTTTTTCACGGTAAACAAACGCGTATATACCCTAGGTTTGATTTTCTGGCCCATTTCAGGCCTCGTTGCTATATTTAAGTCATTTTTTGTACTTACCTTGCATTTAGTGCATATAATTAAATTCAAAATCGTTCTACAACTACATCTGGGTGTTATTTAGCAAAGAAGGTGTACAAATCATTTGTGTGTCGCTTTGCGAGTTTTCATCTATTGTCTGAGAAACGGGGAGAAGTTTCAAACATTTCGGCCGCGAGGTGCGGCCACCGGTGTAGGACTAGTTGGTATTTTAATTACTGGGAATTCAGATGGAGTCCAGACATCATCAAAATCGGTGTGTGCCCATGCCATGCTCTCACGACCCCGGGGAATTTTTTGGTAAAGTTTGGCACAAGTTTTGATGGTCGCTCCTTCCAAACCGGAGCATCTCACATGAATGATCATGGTTTCCAAAAGGAGACATGTCAATTCAAACTCCAGTGGTCGATGACTTCATCGTCTGGCCTCATAAAACTTTCCATGATAGGCAATCACCATTATACCACGGGTTTGATTTTCTAACGCATTTCAGGTATCGTTTGCTATATTTAAGACTTTTCTTGAATTTAACGTGCAATTTGTGGATATAAATAAAATTTCAATCGGAACTGCATGTGTTGTCGAAAGGGATGAGGATTGCCGTTTGATCAAGGAGAATCCAACGGTGCAGATGTACGAACCGTGGGGTTTGGGTTCTGGCCAATCAGAACGCACGACTCAGATCGCGCGCGTGGCGGCGGCGGCCGGGGGGGGGGGCATCGGCCACGGTTTAGTTGACACACGGCTTTCGTGAGTGAACTGCGTGCTATTCGAAAACATTTGTATTAACTAACATCATATTTTTGTTTGAATGAAAACACGAGTTCAGCATTTCGCCTCCAATTTTTTTCCACGGTAAGAGATCACGATTGTACCCTATGGTTCGATTTTCTGGTACATTTTACCAGGCGGCATGCCTGGCTAGCAATCTCAAACTTTGAATATGCAAAAAAAAGAGATCCCGTTTGTATATATATCAATGTTGATGATATCTCTTATCGTTATGGTCTCGGTCAGCTATGGATTGGAGATTAATCGGAAATCGGACGATTAATCAATTTTATCGGTCGACTATTATTCGGCTATTTTTCTGCAAATCCCAGGTTCCCAACACTGAAATATGCTATATTCAACACCAAAAAAATATTGGACAAAAGTGCCACCTTGATTCCTAGCCATTGAATCCCTGTATAATGACGAACAAAATAGGACAACCGTACATATTGCATATCAAGGTCCACAAAAAATAAATAAACATAGTTTTTGCAAACATAGTGCTATGAATAGGCCCGATTTATCGGTAGATTCCCGTTAAATCGCTTGTCATAGTGATAAATCGGCTCAAAAGATAAATGGTGAAGATAAGGCATAATCTTATCGGTCACCCCAAGAGTAGCGATAAATCGGACGATAAATCGCTGAATCGGAAAATTTCTTGAACAATGATATATATATAGTCGCAACTACACATGGATGTTAGCAAGATCATTTGTGTGTCGCTTTGCGAGTTTTCATTCATTGTCCGATAAACGGGAAAAAACTTCAAATAGTTCGGCCGCAGGGTGTGGGCAGAGGCGTAGGCCTTGTTGGTATTTTATTTTCAGTAAATGCATATAGAGTCCGAAAAATAATGAAAATAATCGCGTCACTGTGGCATGCTCTCATGATCACATGGAATTGTTTTGATAAAGTTTGGCACACGTTTTGGTGCTCACACCTTCCATACCGGAGCATCTCACAAGAAGGATCATAGTTTCCAAAAGGAGACGCGACACTTCAGACTCCAAATCATCAGGTACTACATCGTTCTGCCTCAAAATAAAATCATGGTAAACAATCACGGATATACCCATGGTTCGATTTTCCTGCCCATTTTAGGTCTTGTCTGCTATGTTTACATCATTCTTTGCACTTACCTTGCATTTTAGTGCATATAAAGTCAAAAACCCTACTACAACTACATGTGGGTGTTTTAGTTAGGCTATACTTAGGCTACTCATAGTGGAGAGTGTCATATACTAGTATCATGCATATATATATATGATACTAGTGTATGATACTACCTTTAATTATAGTGCATAGTCTGATAAAGTAGTATCACAGATGATCATATTTATTGCCATGCATGACACGAATTAGCATCGTATTTAACATGATACGTTATCTACCTATATGTTACTCTAACCCTCTCTATCTTCTTTAATTCTTTGCCACATTCGCGTACTTGCTATTTCTGAGTGCATGATATCGGCTATGAAACCACCACTATGGCCAGCCTTATAGTGGTATCATATACTATAGTATCATGCATATGATAATAGTGTATGATACTACGTACGTACCTTCACAGTGCATAGTATCATAGAGTAGTATCATAGATGACCGTATTTATGGCTATGCATGCCACAAAGTAGTATAGCATATTTATTATGTTACGGTATCTACCTATGTTACTTCTTTGTCACATCATCATATTTTCTATTCCCGAGTGCATGATACCGACTATGATACTGAAGGAAATATGCCCTGGAGGAAATAATAGAGTTGTTATTTATATTTCCTTATATCATGATAAATGTCTTTTATTCATGCTAGAATTGTATTAACCAGAAACTTGATACATGTGTGGATACATAGACAAAACACAGTGTCCCTAGTAAGCCTCTACTAGACTAGCTACTTAATTAAAGATGGTTGAGTTTCCTAACCATAGACATGTGTTGTCATTTGATTAACATGATCACATCATTGAGAGAATGATGTGATGGATATGACCCATCCGTTAGCTTAGGGTATTGATCGTTCAGTATTATCGCTACTGCTTTCTTCATGTCAAATACATATTCCTCAGACTATGAGACTATGCAACTCCCGGATACCGGAGCAATGCCTTGTGTGCTATCAAACGTCTCAACGTAACTGGGTGATTATAAAGATGCTCTACAGGTATCTACGAAGGTGTTTGTTGGGTTGGCATAGATCGAGATTAGGATTTGTGACTCCAAGTATTGGAGAGGTATCTCTGGGCCCTCTCGGTAATGCACATCATAAAGAAACCTTGCAAACAATGTGACTAATGAGTTAGTTGCGGGATGATGTATTACGGAATGAGTAAAGAGACTTGCCGGTAACGAGATTGAACTGGGTATGAAGATACCGATGATCGAATCTCGGGGAAGTAACATACCGATGACAAAGGGAATAAAGTATTTTGTCATTATGGTTTGACCGATAAAGATCTTCGAAGAATATGTGGGAGCTAATATGAGCTTCCAGGTTCTGCTATTGGTTATTGACCGGAGAAGTGTCTAGGTCATGTCTACATAGTTCTCGAACCCGTAGGGTCCGTGTCAGGACCAGTCCATCAGTAAAATAATTACCGGAAGACCAACCTTTTTATTAAACCAGCGAGGAATAATATTACCTGCTGGCAGACAAATCCTTGATACAGAATTCCAGTACACTGAATATTATACAAGGTTGAGCTGGGGTTGCTCAACAATTTTATTACAAGCGCGCCAATATATTACATAGAGGCGGATATGGCACAAGGCAGGGTGGCATACTACTAACTCGTAATAAAAAGGTGGTGGAATATGTCACAGTGAAGTGGGTGATGCGACTCCAATATGATACAGTTCATCGGGTATCGGAGTGAGACCCAATGAATTTATTTGGCGGTAGGAGGAAGCGGTTATAAAACAGTGATCAACTCCAGGATCGCAAGGGACTGACTGGGACTCCTCTAAGCGTCAGACTCGCTATCGAATTCCTCATCCATGAGATCGCCTTCGTCCACATCTGGCCAAATCAACAAGCCAGGTGAGTACTTTGAATGTACTCGCAAGACAGTTCGGACTTAAGATATAATAAGTGCCAACATGATGCATATGAGTATTCCAGCAAAAATGCGACCAGAATAAAATATGAATGCGCTGTAGGTAAAGATGGAAGTCGGGCGGTAATCCTCCCGAAATCCAAAAGATAAATATAAAAAGACCAAACGAGGGTCTGGGTGACGCCTCGTAGGGAAATAATAAATGATAGCAGGCCACAGTCGGGCGTCTGAGCGACACCGCATAAAGGGCTTATAGCAGAAATAAATAAGCAAGAATGCCTCAGTCGGACGTCTGAGCGACATCCCATAAAGGGCTTATAGCAGAAATAAATAAGCAAGATTGCCTCAGTTGGACGTCTGAGCGACATCGCATAAAGGGCTTATAGCAGAAATAAATAAGCAAGAATGCCTCAGTCGGACGTCTGAGCG
>LR738712.1:774973598-774999899 GCA_902687465.1 Secale cereale
ATAAAGGGCTTATAAATAAAAAGAATGCCACAGTCGGACGTCTGAGCGACATCACAAAAAGGGCTTATAAAAAGAATGCCATAGTCGGACGTCTGAGCGACATCGCATAAAGGGCTTATAAATAAAAGAATGCCACAGTCGGACGTCTGAGCGACATCACATAAAGTGCTTATAAATAAAAAGAATGCCACAGTCGGATGTCTGAGAGACATCACATAAAGGGCTTATAAACATTAATAGGATAATGATGAAATACTTCTGAAAGTAAATCAATACAGAGATAGTGGTGAGTTCATCTACCCAATGAACTTGACGAAAATACTATTTTGATTACCACAAGAATATACTAGAGATGGTCACCGGGCTGACATGAAGATTGACCCTAGGCCATAAACATGGCTACTGAAGGAATTTAACTCTGCAGAGATTGTACTATTAACTCATAGCCAACGGGTTCTACTAGCCACGTGGGCTGGTCCCGTCTACGGTGTTTTAGTAGAAACCCAACTAACCAGTACACACCCATTTAACATCCTATCGTCCGGAATCACCCGCGACGACATTCATGGAAAACTTTAAGACGGGGAGGCCACAACCTCGAATAGCATGGGATCAAATTTATATATGCGCGCTCTAAGGGGTGCCCCCTCTCGGTCCCAACCGGAAACACCCATGCCCCCTGACCGGACGACGGGCTTTAATCCAGGGCCATGGAACCCTCATCCCGGCCCCTCTACTTGGTGTGTACTCGGGAAGTGGTTTACAACTGACTAGACCGCAATCCCAACGGACGGCCTATGATAGTACCAAAAAAGGAGATGAACGGAATCATGACATGATCTTCGTTGATACTGAGTTAACCAACTACTGGCATGCTTCAACATCACCAGCATTCCACCCATCATATCACCATATGATCGAGGTGGTTCAACATTCTCCTTCGGGACTCACGAGAAGCTTACTTGCATGAAATATGCCATACACATATGCCCATATGATTATGCTTATGAAATGAGCTACTCGAGCAAACATGCAACACACTCATCATATCAAGAGTTCAAACATGCTTGCCTGGTTCTGAAAAGTCGAAGCCTAACTCGGTGTAATTCACGTCTCCGTCACGGCCTCCGGTATCTATGTCTTCACGGTGGTCTTCCGCGTCGAACGGTGGTAGAGTTGGGTGACGGTGAGCCCCACGTCGACAGCGACACTGTCTCCGGCGGACGGCGGCTCGGGTGGTCGTGGACCTCATCGGGGAGGGTTCCGGAGTGAACGGAGCTGGAGCCCGAGGCGGAGGTAGCTGGCCGGAGCTGGGGGAGAAGGGCCCCTCGAGGCTCTTCCAGAGGTTGGGCGTGGTCTAGGGAGGTAGTGGAGATGTGTGCGCTCGAGCACGAGCTCGGGGGTGCCTTATATAGGCGGCTCGAGGTGGCTGCCGTGAACGGATAAGTCCAGCGAGTTGATTACGGCGCTGCAGTGGTCGGACGGCGGGGTTAGGGGTTTGAGCATCATCTAGGAGCTGTAGGGGTTCCATTCCCGCGCCTAACTCAGCAGGGGAGAGGGAGTTACGACCTGTCCTCGACGGAATGGCCGCGCGGCACGACGGCGGCAGGAAACATGCTCTGCGCGCGTCAGGCCACGGCGACGGTGCGGCAGGCGTGCGCTGGCTGTGGAGGTGGACACGCGGAGCACTGGGGTGGTTTGGGCGGCACCGAACGGTGTTGAGCCGCGAGGTTGCTTCTGTCAGCCGCCACGGGCGGCGCTGTGGCCGTGGCAGTCGCTGGCGCGGTCGGGCCAGAGCGCCACCGATGCCCAGAAGCAGCCAAGCGAGCGTGCGGTGACTGGATAAGAAGAAGGAGCAGTGCAGCGTCGAGCCAAGGAGATACAGACGAGGTTTTGTCCCTGCGCCTGATGAAACTGACGAACTGTCGACAGTTTCAGTTAACAGCTGACAGTTCAGTGTAGGCTAGGTGTTTGATGAAATGTTTCTGGTATGTGTGCAATGCCTCTAGGGCTGATTTTTGGTGGAGTGGCCTCTTGATGTATCTAGAGGCTGTCTGATTTTTCATAGAATTTTTGGAAGAATAAATATGAATTTCACCAAATTTTGCAAATCTAGTCCAAACTTGCAGCAGGTGAAATTTGAAAATTTTGAACTATGGACCAGTGAAACAAGATGGATCTAGGTTGTGGGTACTAAGGACTATGTAGGAGAGTTGGTTTGGAATCAAATAAATAGCTAGGCATGGTGGTTCCTTTGTAAATCACCAAGGTCCACTATAAAGGACATAATTAGATTTTGGAGTAAAATAAATAGAAGAAAAATCCCAATAACGTTTAAACTTACTGGAATTGATGAAAGACTTGTCCTAAGGTGTGGAGAGGGTCTTGGAGTGAAATATTTCTGTTGGGGTCATGACAAGATGAAGGATGGAGAGGGAGATAAGTCCAAGGTTAAACTTGGGAGGTTTAAATCAAGAAGGGATAATTCAAACAACACTTTTGAAACACAACTTGTGCTTGAACCAAACACAAGAGAAAAACTTCAAGGCCAGAAACCAAGCTTGAGAAGACACACAAACTTTGGCCAAAAGGGATTTTAGAAAGGCAAAAGAAAAGATCAAACAATCCCCTTCCAAAAAAGGCCAAAAGTTTGAAAGAAAAACCAACTCAAAAATTTGGGGTGTTACAACACCTACCCCCTTAGGAAAAATCTCGTCCCCGAGATTTCAGCTGATCCTCAAATAGGTGTGGGTGTTCTGTCCGAAGAAAATCTTCCCTTTTCCCACGTTGCCTCATCCTCTGTGTGATTACTCCACTGAACCTTGAGAAATTTAATAGTTTTCTGACGGGTCCTCCTTTCAGACTCCTCCAAAATCTTTACTGGGTGTTCTCGGTAGGTGAGATCTGGCTGCACATCAAGGTTTTCATGTGACACATGTTTCTCTGGGTTGCTTACACACTTCCGTAGTTGCGAGACGTGGAACACGTCGTGGACGTCAGACAGTTCCTTGGGAAGGTCTAGCTGATAAGCTACTGTGCCTCTCCGTGCAACTATACGGAAGGGTCCGATGAATTGAGGTGCCAGTTTCCCTTTGACTTTGAATCGTTGCAGCCCTCTCATAGGTGACACACGTAAGTATACGTCGTCACCGGGCTCAAAACTTATTTCCCGATGCTTTTGATCGTAATAGCTCTTTTGTCGGCTTTGGGCGGTTTTGAGTCGATCCCGTATTATTTTTACTCTTTCCTCAGCTTCTTTTAACATATCGGGGCCGAATATGCGGCTGTCCCCTGTTTCTGACCAGTTCAATGGAGTACGGCATCTTCGTGCGTACAAAGCTAAAAAAAGGTGCCATCTGCAGGCTGGCTTGGTAACTATTGTTATATGCAAACTCGGCATATGGTAAGCTTTCCTCCCAACTGGTCCCATAAGTGAGGACACATGCCCTCAGCATGTCTTCGAGTATTTGATTTACTCGTTCCGTTTGTCCTCCAGTCTGGGGGTGGTAAGCCGTACTGAACGTTAGTTGTGTCCCGAGGGCTTGCTGCAACTGGTCCCAAAATTTGGAGACGAACTGAGTGCCTTTGTCGGATATTATAGTCTTGGGAACACCATGTAGGCATACTATCCGGGCGAGGTAAAGCTTGGCGAACTTTTGAGTGGTATGGGTTGTCTTGACTGGTATGAAATGTACCACCTTGGTCAGTCTATCTGTGATGACCCATATGGCATCGTTACCATGTTGTGACCGTGGTAGTCCAACAATAAAATCCATTCCGATATCATCCCATTTCCATTCTGGTATCTTGTTTGGCTGTAATAGCCCTGCGGGTTTTTGGTGCTCGGCTTTAATGTGTTGACATGAATCGCAGCATGCGATAAATGTGGCTATGTCCCTCTTCATGCCGTGCCACCAAAATCTTTCCTGAATTTCTTTGTACATTTTCGTACCTCCAGGGTGGATCGAGTATGGAGCGGTGTGGCTCTCGGCTAGAATTTGCTGTTTAATGTCGTTGTTATTCGGTACGCAAAGTCTGTCTCCGAACCATAATATTCCTTCACTGTCTATGGTGAATTCTGAGGCCTTGCCCTGACTTATTTTTCTTTTTATCCCTTCGATGCTGGGGTGTCCGAGTTGAGCCTTCTTTATTTGCTCTTTCAGCGTAGGCTGTATTTCTAGCTAGGATACTTCGCCTTCCATGACCATCATTAGGTTGAGTCTGGCGAATTCTTGCCGAAATTCGGGTCTCAGGTTCTGTATGCTGCCGCTGTTCGGGCTGGGGTTTCGGCTGAGAGCATCTGCTACCACGTTTGCTTTCCCTGGGTGATAGTGGATACCAACGTCGTAATCTTTTACCAGTTCCAGCCAGCGTATTTGTCGTAAATTGAGATCTGGTTGTGTGAAAATATAGCTGAGGCTCTTATGGTCCGTATATATTTCACAGCGATTTCCAAGCAAAATGTGCCTCCATTCCTTGAGTGCATGAATGACTGCTGCCAACTCCAAATCGTGAGTAGGATAATTTTCTTCATGTTTTCGCAGTTGCCGGGAAGCGTAGGCGACTACTTTGCCTTCTTGCATCAGTACGCATCCGAGGCTTTCCGGGATGCGTCGCAATATACTTCAAAACTCTTGTGTATGTCTGGTACAATTAATACTGGGGCTGTTGTTAACCTCTTTTTGAGTTCTTGGAAGCTTTCCTCACATGCTTCGGTCCACACAAATTTCTTATCTTTCTTGAGTAGCTGTGTCATTGGTTTGGCTATGGTGGAAAATCCTTCGATAAACCTTCTGTAATATCCGGCCATACTGAGGAAACTGCGTATATCCGATACACTGGCCGGCGACTTCCAGCCAAGTACAGCCTTGACTTTATCTGGGTCCACAACAACTCCTTCTTGTGTTAATACGTGTCCTAGGAAACCCACTTGTCTCAACCAAAATTCACATTTGCTGAACTTGGCGTAAAGTTGGTGTTTCCTTAATTCTCCCAGTACAATGCGGAGGTGTTCAGCATGTTCTTCCGGTGTCTTTGAATATACCAAGATATCGTCAATAAATACCACCACAAATTTGTCCATGAATTTCATAAATACCTTGTTCATGAGGTGGACGAAATATGCGGGGGCGTTAGTCAGTCCAAACGGCATTACTGTAAATTCATAAAGTCCGTATCTTGAGGTGAATGCTGTTTTCGAGATATCTTCTGTGCGTACTTTCAGTTGATGATATCCTGACCTTAGATCAACCTTTGAGAAAACCTTGGCTTGCGCGAGCTGGTCAAATAAGTCATTTATCCGTGGCATCGGATATTTGTTCTTGATTGTGACCATGTTGAGTGCTCGCTAGTCTACACACAACCTCATGGTCCCATCCTTCTTTTTGGCAAATAATACTGGTGAACCCCAAGGTGAGGAGCTTGCCCATATGAATCCTTTGTCTAGCAGTTCCTTTATTTGCTTCTTTAATTCAACCAACTCGGATGGTGCCATTCTGTATGGTTTCTTATATATGGGGGTGGTTCCTGGTGCTAGCTCAATAATCAATTCTATTTCTCTGTCTGGCGGCATGCCTGGTAATTCCTCGGGAAATACGTCCGGAAATTCACATACAACTGGAACCTTGCTTAACTCGGATGTATCAACTTGTTTAATTTTGGTTGTCGTGACACCAGTCTTTCTTGAGCTGCGACTCTTATTGTTTTACCATGATGATGAGTAAGAATCACTGTCCTGTTGAAGCAGTCAATAAACCCTTTATTGGTGGTTAGCCAATCCATACCCAGGATAACATCCAGTCCTCTGTTTTCCAACACGATGAGGTTCGCGTGAAATTTTAATCCCTCAATTTCAATGGTCAAACCTTGGCAGTAATTTTGAGTGATCTGCTTACTCCCGGGGGACTTGATGGTCATTGATTTTCCCAAGGGAAGCATTGAGAAACCATGTTGCAAAGCAAAACTCTTCGAAATGAACGAATGAGAAGCTCCAGAATCAAACAAAACTGTGGCAGGTATTGTGTTGACAGGAAACGTACCGAGTACGATATCTGGGGCATCCTGTGCTTGCTCCTTGGTCACATGGTTCAGGTGGCCCTTCCTGTGATTGCTATTGGGGTTGAAGTTGTTACACTTGGGCGCGGAATTGTTTCCGTTGTTGTTTGGCTTCGGCGCTGAGTTTCTTGGCTTAGGGCACTGTTTAGCGTAGTGTCCGTCTTCTCCACATGCATAGCAGGTAACACCCGGGCGGTAGGTGAAATCCTTGTCTCTTGCATGAAAATTCTTATTTGGACGCGTGTCATTGGTCGTGGGTCTGTTCGCCCCATTTCTCTGAAAATTCACCTTTTTCTTGTTGTTGCGAGGGTGGTTGGTCTGGTCCCTTTTTCTCTTGCGAATGTCTTCTAGACCGCGACGTTCATTTTCCAATGTAATGGCTTTGTCTACCAGTTTCTTGAAATCTGGAAAAGTGTGTACGACTAACTGGCATTTTAGTGCTGGTGCCAGTCCGTTCAGGAATTTTTCCATCTTCTTATTTTCCGTCATTCGCTCTTCATTGGCATAACGTGATAACTGCGCAAACTGACTGTTGTACTCCTGTACTGTCATGTCTCTTTGCTTAAGGTCATCAAATTCCCTTTTCTTGATTTTCATAATACTCTTAGGGAAGTGTGCCCCACGAAAGCCTTCCATGAAATCTTCCCAGGTGATATTATTTATGTCGGGATGCATAAGTGTCGGGGAAACTGATCCACCCACAAACACCTATGGGGACGGAGCCCCTTTTCGGTACGGCAGGGGGCGGAGGTCGCACGAAGAGCAGATCGAGGCGATGCACACGAGCAGTTTACCCAGGTTCGGGCCGCACGGATGCGTAAAACCCTACTCCTGCTTTGGTTTGTATTGAGTTCTTGCTCGGGAGCGCTGAGAGCTACAGTACCCTTCAGCAGCTAACGAGACCGAGCGTGGGAGTGTTCGAATGTCTCACCCCCCTCTACGTTGCGCATGGGCCTCCTTTTATAGGCTCAAGGGGTCACCGACAGGTGGCAACGCAGTTGAGGGTAAAAAGGGAAAAAGAGTGGTAGGTACAGCTACCTGTAAAGTGTTCCATACCTAACCCTGACGACAGGGGACAAGGGCATTAAATGCCCGTCGCCGTCGCCCAAACAGTGCAAAATGTGACCGTCAGGGGCGCCATCGTTCGCCACGATGGCGATCCTGTCAGCGCCGCTTGCTACCGCTTCGCCGCTGGTTGCACAGCCTCCCGCCACGTACGCCTGGAAGGGTCCCAGAGCGACACGTGGGTGGATGCGCTGGAGCGCGCGTACTGAGTGGAAGCTTGCCGCGGCAAGCGCCTTGCCGCGGTCGCTATCTTGTCGCCTCTAGGAGCTTGTCGCTCGCCGGGCCTTGCCGGGACGCATGGCGCGTCGCGGTAAGTTTCTTGAGATGCCTTGGATGGCCTTCCCGGCAAGCTCCTCTTGCCAGGGTCTTGCGCCTCGAGCGGTCTTGTGCCTTGAGTGGCCTTCCCGGCAAGCTCCTCTTGCCGGGGCTTTGTCTCCTTAGCTTGGATACTTCGTTCTTGAGTGGCTCAAAAGAACCATAAAGGACCTTGGTGGTCACCCGGCAAGCCCTGCCGCGGGGTGCTGCGACTGCCCGTGCACAAGTTCAGGATACTAAGGGTACCCCTACTTTAGTACACCGACAGGAGCCCCCGGGCCTGGGCCATACACGGTGCCGAGCATTGTTGGGCCAGGCCCAAAATAGTGCACGGGCACGCGCGGCCTGGGTCACATCGTATCTTACTCCGTATCCACCGCGCCCTCCCCTAACGGCACGCGTCGATCGCGGCGTCGTGGGAGAGATCGTGGGTGGCTTCTTTAATCGGAAATGCGGAACGTCCGCCCCCTCCCCCCTTATAAGCAGGGGAAACAGGGGCAGTTCGTCCATCCGCCCGTTGCTACTCCTCGAAAACCTCCGCCGCTCCCCTTCCTCCCAAAGCTTGAAAGAGAGCAGCGCTCCGCCCCCGTCGCCACCAGTACCACCAGCGCCGTCGACCTCCCTCACCGCTTCCGCCATGGCTCCGAAAGGCGAGAACGGGAAGACCGCGAAGTTGGCCAAGGCTCTGCGGCTCGCGGCGCTGCGGAAGAAGCGGGCTGTCTTCCCCCCCCCCCCAAGCTTGCCACGAGGAAGCTGAGGGAGAACTTCTACCTCTTCTGGTCGGGGGAGACGCGGGCGCATCCGCGCACCAAGGTACTCCCAGCCGTTGCTTGTGAAACGGCTCCGAACGGATATGCGTTCTTCGCCCTGTTCTTCTACTGCGGACTCTGCCCGCCTTTCTCTGAATTCTTCTGTGACCTCATGAATACCTACGGGTTCCACCTCCTTGACTTCACCCCCAACGCCGTTCTAACCATGGCCGTTTTCGCGCACCTCTACGAGAACTTTGTCGGAGTCCATCCCAATGTTGCCCTCTTCCGCCACTACTTCACGCCCCGAGTTGAGAGAGGAGAGCCGTTATCCGGCGGGGTCTCCTGGATCTCGAGGACGCACAAGAAGGAAGCTTATCTGGAGGGAGAGCTCCGTGGCAAATGGGATGAATGGAGAGCAGACTGGTGCTGGATTGTTGAGGAGAACCCGCATCCATTCACCGCCCGGTGCCAAGCCCCAGTATTGCGCGGCAACGATTGGAGCGATCTGGCCCCGAAAGACAGTAGACTGAAGATTGCCACTGCCCGGATCCTTCGCCTCAGGCGTGCCAAGCTCACCGTAGGCGCAGTTGGCGCAGATTTCCTCTGCCGCCGCATCGCCCCCTTGCAGGAGAGGAAGAGGCCCGCCTGGGAGTTTGAGAATGCGGCGGATATCATGAGGCTGTGCCCGGGCCTCAACTACAACTTCACAGTCCTGGAGCTCAACGCGATGCTTTAGGAGCTGTTCAAGTATGACCCCGATCATCCCGAGGTATTCAGGTTGCCGGAGGGCGTCGTTCCGCTGTGCAACAACTCTTCGCTCAGCCGCATCCGTGCAATGATGCCGCTGTGTGACTCGCGCGGGATCGACCCAACTTGGCAAGAGCTTGCCGATGAAGCCATGGAGGAGTTCTTCGACAACTTGGAGGAAACGCCGATCTGCTCCGACGAGAAGAAAGGACTCACACGCGACACCACTGACAGGGAGATGGCGTACATCGTCACCAGGCTGGAAGAGGCGGCGGCAGTCGTGGCCGCGGGCGAGTTTGGTTTCACCCCGGAGGAGGCAGACGCAGCGAAGGCGGCAAGCCTTGCCGAGCGAGGAGAGTTTGTCGGCGAGGGGGAGCTTGCCGGGCAAGACGCCGAGTCAAGCGAGCCCGCCGAGCAGGGTGTCGAGTCGAGCGGGCCCGCCGAGGACACGAGCGGCTCGCTGGAGATCGACTCCTCTTCCTCCTCATCCTCAGGCAGCTCGCCACCACCAGCAGAGCCTCCAGCTCCGCCAAGAAGGCGTCTCTGCAAGGCCGGGGACGTAACGGAGCAGCAGACGGGTCAACAGCCGCCGCGCCGCGCGACGTGCTCTACCGCGGCAAGCAAGGTTGCTGCGGGAGCACCCCGCGCATCTGCAGCAACTGGAGCGGGGTCTTCTCGGACCGCCGCTTCTGCTCCTGCAGCTCCTCACGCCACGGCGGCAGCCGGAGCAGGGTCTTCTCAGACCACCGCCATTGCTCCCGCCAAGCGGCCAAGGGAGCCTACTCCTCCGCCTCCTTGCGCCGGGCGTCAGCCGGATTTCGACTTCTCCGCGCTCAGCTCCGACGAGGAAGAAGAAGAGTAAGTTATTTATTGTTCTTGCATGTCTTTGATTTTCA
The DNA here is from genome assembly GCA_902687465.1 of Secale cereale. Lineage (NCBI taxonomy): Eukaryota > Viridiplantae > Streptophyta > Magnoliopsida > Poales > Poaceae > Secale > Secale cereale. Next base: position 774,983,428 of record LR738712.1, read on the forward strand.
GCTATTTTGTCTTGTATCTCGCTCGCCTCACTCTGAACCTGTTCCTTTTTTCAGAATTCTGGCCCAGAGGGCAGCAAAGAGAGCCAAGGTCCCGGTGATTGTCATCGAGGACGAGCCCACCGTGACGGCTGGGGGTGCGCCTGAGACTAACTTGCCGGACCCGGCAACTGTTCTTCAGAGCAGCCCCCAGCGCAGCCCCCAGTGTAAGTCCATGGTTCACTTTCCGCTGTTAGGCGCGCGTGGGAGTTCTATCTTTGTTGACGTCTTGTTTCTTGATTTGTGTAGGAGCAGAGCAGACACACCAAGAGCGCCCGGAGACCGCCCCCGTCATGCCACCTGCTTCAACCACGCCGCCAAGGGGAAGTTCCCCGACAAGGGTCTCCCCGGCAAGGGAGAGTTCTCCGCCAAGGGCGAATTCTCCGCCAAGGGCAAGTTCTCCGGCGAGGGACAGCACCAGCGGCCCTCCGCCGGCGGGGACTACAGCTACGCCGCCAAGGGAGAGCTCCCCGGCAAGGGACACTGTCGAGGAGCCGACTCACGCAGGAAATCTTCTTGTTTAAAAACTCCCCTTGGGCTTTTCTTCTTTTGATCTTCTTTTTGGATAATTGCTTGACTGTTTCTCCCCTTTTCGGCTGTCAGATCCATCTGCAGCGGAGCCGATGGAAACGGAAGTTGTTGATGAAGAGGGCGCGCGCGGCAACACCGGCGACGCCACTGCTACCGAAGAGGCGGCCGGTGCTGACGAGCCCGCCGGCAACGAGGCTGCCAAGGCTGCCGCCACAGCAGCTGGCGAGGGGTCCGGCAATCGCACTGACGGCCCTGAGGCCGCAGGAGCGCCAGGCGCTACACCGACCGCCGATCCCTCCGCCGCTGCCGCAGCCCCAGGCTCCGATGAGCCCGAGCCAGGCGCCTAGTTGAAGGCCGGCGACGGCGTCTTCATTAAACTTCCCTGGGCGTCGAGCTCCAGGGCGCCGGTCGAGGGAGAAGTCTTTGACGGAGAGGTGCTTGCCTCTGCCGGGCTGACACTTGTCGACGAGCCGAGCAGCAGCAGCGGCGAGCCTGAGGAGGAGCGGCTGCTGCGAAAGCTGCTGTCGCTCTACCGCGCCCGGCAGGCCAAGCTGGAGTCCCGCGAAGTGCTGGCCGCCAAGGCGGGAGCCGACAATGAGAAGCGCGCGGAGGAGCTCCGGACCCTCAACCAGGCAGCTCTCGGGTCCTTGGCAGAGGAGCGGGAGCAACTTGCCGAAGAGCAGATGGCCTTCTTCCTCGAGAAGGCCGAAGTCGAAGAGCAGCAGCGGCTTGGCGCCGAGAAGCTATCCACGCGAGAAGGCGAGCTGGCGCAGCGGAAGGTCAACCTCGACAGCCACGAGGAAGAGCTTGCCGCGCGCGAGCAATCACTTGGCGGGGCCCTCTAGGAAGCAAAGGACGCTGCTGATACGTCCAAAATGCATCACTATTTTGTATCATAATTTATCCCTATTCATTGATATATTTCACGTTATGATGATGTTCTTATGTTGTTTTGGTCTATTTTACACAGTTTGCAACTTTCCGATGCCGGAACAGCAGACGCAGGATTCAGCAGGAAAAAGTGGATGCTGAGTTGCTGAAGAAGAATACCTCCAAATTACCTGAAAATTGACGGGAGGTATTTTTCAGATAAATCACGAAGACACGCAAAAGGGGAGTCAGAGGGGGGCCACAGGGTGCCCAGGCGGCCTGGGGGCGCGCCCCCCCTGGCCGCGCCGGGGGGGCGCCTGGAGCCCCTGGCCCACCTCCGGATGCCCCCTTTTGCATATATGTTCTCCGTTCTCCAAAAACCCTAGGGACGGGACTTTTTACGGAGTTCCGCCGCCGCTTCGAGGCGGAAACCAACAGAGAAGAAAAGGGCATCTCCGGCGGGCAGATTCCGCCGGGGAGATCACCTCCCAGAAGGGGAGATCGTCGCCATCGTCATCACCATCGTCACGGGCATCATCGAGATCATCATCAACATCATCCCCAACACCAGCACCATCTCCATCTTCATCCAAATCTCATCTTACCATCGCAACTCGTGTTGTAACTCGTACTACCTAACCTCTCTACTCCATCGGTGTTGATTACTACTTTGTGGTGAATGCTATTGAGTTTTGTTGGAGAAATATTATTATGTCCAGATTGTTTATCACATATTTATCCCCACTGATAATGATATCTTTTATGTCTTGTGAGTAGTTACCTTAGTTCTTGAGGACATGGGGAAATTCTTGTTGTTAGAAGTCATATGCTGTTGAAGTAATATGTGTTGTTTGATATTTAAGTTGTGTTGTCATTCTACTAGTGGTGTTGTGTGAGTAGAACACCCAACACTTCGCCTTATTAAGGACCTAGGAAAATACATTGTGTATAAAGAATTCTTATGGTGGGTTGCCGGAGTGACAGAAACCTGAACCCCAGTTCACACGCTTTTGCATAAGGGAATAATGGAACCTCGATCGTATTGCTATGGTTAGGCTTTTGCCTTAAATTATATCTTGTATTTGCGGATGCTTGCAAGGTGTTTAATCATAAGAGTGCATTCATCTTAGTCTAGAGAGTGCACTAGCATAGATCCACCCACTCAACACTTATCAACACATAACATAGTATCGATACGGAATATGGCGAAAGCACATGACTACCTCTCCCGTGTGTCCTCAGGAACGCTTTAGTCTTTATAAGTTCAGTTGCTAGGCCTCTCTTTTGCTAAGAAAGGATTGGGCCACTTGTTACTCTCAGTACCTTTTCGTTACTTGCCTTTACATTCCTGTTGCTTATACCGAGAAAACCCCTAAAAGTTATCTCTCAGTGCTTGTAGTAATTTCTTGCTCAGAATCGCTTATCAATACCTTCTGCTCCTCGTTGGGTTCGACACTCTTACTTATCGAAAACGCTGCAATAGATCCCTTACGGTTGAGGGTCATCAAGTACCGTTTTCTGGCGCAGTTGTCGGGGAGCGTAGCGCTATTGGTAAAGTGAAACTGGTAAGAAAGTTTTTATAATTCTGTTTTTATTTTTGCTATTTGCTGCTCCTTGTCCTTATGGACAACCCTATTATTGGATCGTTGCTTGCGGGAAGACGCCCCACACCTGTGGTGGTTGATCCTCCCCCTACTGAAATTGTGCCTTATAAAATACCAGCTGGTATTATCGATTATGTTTTGGCTAATCGTTATGCAGGAGACAGACATCCCGGTGAACACTTGCTATATCTGTCACAACTATGTTCATTATTTAAGCTTGCAGGTGTATCGAGGGAGTTTGTCATGAGGAAATTGTTTGTCGTATCACTTATAGATAAAGCTTCAGATTGGTATGGGCTTCTCGATAACTCACACTTGCTGGACTGGCAGGAGCTTATGTCTCTTTTTTATACTAAGTTTTATCCTCTTCATGAAATTCATCGAGACAGGAACTATATCTATAACTTTAGGTCTCGTGACGGAGAAAGCATTGCTCAAGCTTGGGGGAGATTGAAGTCTCTAATGCTTAAATGCCCTATTCACAAGCTTCCCAAGGAAATTATACTTACAAATTTTTATGCCAGGCTTTCTCGTCAGGATAAGGAGATCACAATTATTATGGGCTATGCGATTTGGGATCGAGTGCAAGTGCTATTCCTTATTCACTTTATGAAGAAATCATCGGTGAGATTTCCCCTTGTGAACTTGAAGAAGTTGATTATACTATTCATCTTGCAAACAGAACAACTATCTCTCCTATCGGAATTGTGTGGGACGTTGAAGTCTTATGTGGAAAGGTAAAATACCCTACCTACTTTCTAGTACTTGGTTCAGCCAGGGACAATTTTTGTCCCATTATTTTTGGTAGACCTTTTCTTAGAACTTGTGGAGCTATAATAGATTGTAAGAAAGGTAAAGTTTCTGTTGAATTCGATGGTGAGCCATATGAATTTAATTTTTCTAAGTTCTCTAAGCAGCCTCGTGGTACTGATTTACCTAGTGATGATAAAATTATTGAAAGTATTGCTTCTATTGCTATTCCCCCTAATGATCCTTTGCAGCAATACATGGAGGACCACGAGAATGATTTGCATATGCAGGAAAGAAATGAATTAGATGAAATATTCTTGAGGCAGCCTGCTATCCTGAAGCACAACCTTCCGGTTGAACCTTTGGGAATTTTATCAAAACCGAAAGAAGACCCGGTGTTCGATCTTAAACCTCTTCCCGATACGCTCAAGTATGCTTATTTAGATGAAAAGAAAGTATATCCTATTATTATCAATTCTAACCTTTCAGGATATGAAGAAGAGCGACTATTGGAAGTACTTCGTAAAAACCGAGGCGCAATTGGCTATACCCTTGATGACCTTAAGGGGATTAGTCCATCTATCTGTCAATATACTATCAACCTTGAGCCTGATGCTAAACCAGTTGTTGATCATCAACGACGGTTGAACCCGAAGATGATGGATGTCGTGAGGACTGAGATTCTCAAGCTTCTAGCCGCAGGTATTATCTACCCTATAGCTGATAGTAAGTGGGTAAGTCCAGTACATTGTGTTCCTAAGAAAGGAGGTACAACTGTGGTTTCTAATGATAAAAATGAATTAATACCTCAGAGGATTATTATTGGATATAGAATGTGTATTGATTACAGGAAGTTGAACAAGGCAACCAGGAAGGATCACTACCCGTTGTCGTTCATCGACCAAATGCTTGAAAGGTTATCCAAAAATACCCACTTTTGTTATCTCGATGGTTATTCTGGCTTCTCTCAAATTCATGTTAACACTGCCGATCAAGAGAAGACCACTTTTACTTGTCCCTTTGGTACTTATGCTTACAGACGTATGCCTTTTGGTTTATGTAATGCCCCTGCTACTTTTCAAAGGTGTATGTTTGCTATCTTTCATGGTTTCTGCGGGGATATTATAGAAGTCTTCATGGACGATTTTTCCGTCTATGGAACTTCTTTTGACCATTGTCTTCACAACCTTAATAAAGTTTTGCAGAGATGCGAGGAGACAAATTTGGTACTCAATTGGGAAAAGTGCCAGTTTATGGTTAACGAAGGAATTGTTCTTGGTCACAAGATTTCCGAAAGGGGAATTGAAGTGGACAAGGCCAAGATCGAAGCTATTGAGAGGATGCCCTATCCAAGGGACATCAAAGGTATTCACAGTTTTCTCGATCATGCAGGTTTTTATAGAAGATTTATTAAAGACTTTTCTAAAACCTCGAGACCCCTCACTAATCTTCTCCAGAAGGATGTTCCTTTTGTATTTGATGAAAACTGTAAGGAAGCTTTTGAAGTCCTTAAGAAAGCTTTAATAACTGCTCCTATAGTACAACCACCTGACTGGAATTTACCTTTTGAGATTATGTGTGATGCAAGTGATTTTGCTGTTGGAGCTGTTTTAGGACAAAGAGTTGATAAGAAATTGAATGTTATACATTATGCTAGTAAAACCCTTGATAGTGCTCAAAGAAATTATGCTACTACTGAGAAGGAATTCTTAGCTGTAGTTTTCGCTTGTGATAAGTTTAGGCAGTATATTGTTGATTCCAAAGTTATTATTCATACTGATCATGCTGCCATTAAGTATCTTATGACAAAGAAGGATGCCAAGCCAAGGCTTATCAGATGGGTACTCCTTCTTCAAGAATTTGATTTGCAGATTGTTGATAGGAAAGGGGAAGACAATCCGGTGGTGGACAATCTTTCAAGGATGGAAGATATACCGCACGACCCCATCCCAGTTAACGATAGTTTTCCAGATGAGCAACTTGCCGTTGTAAAAGTACAATCTCTTTCCGACCCTTGGTATGCAGATTATGCTAATTTTATTGTTGCAAAGTATTTGCCTCCAGGTCTAACGTTTCAGCAAAGGAAGAAGTTCTTTCATGATTTGAGGCACTACTTTTGGGATGACCCGCATCTTTTCAAAGAAGGTCCCGACGGGATCGTGAGAAGATGCATTCCGGAACATGAGCAGAAGGACATTCTCAGACGGTGTCATGATAGTCCCTATGGAGGACATCATGCCGGTGAGAGGACTGCACATAAGGTTCTTCAATCAGGTTTATATTGGCCTACTCTCTTTAAAGATGCTAGAAATTATGTTTTAGCCTGTGATAAATGTCAGAGAGTTGGTAACATTAGTAGAAGGAATGAGATGCCTATGAATTACTCACTAGTGATTGAACCTTTCGATTGTTGGGGTTTTGATTTTATGGGTCCTTTTCCTTCTTCGCACAAGTACACTCACATTTTAGTAGCTGTTGATTATGTGACCAAGTGGGTTGAAGCAATCCCCACTGAAAGTGCTGATCACAAGACATCTTTGAAAATGCTTAAAGATGTAATTTTTCCTAGGTTTGGTGTACCAAGGTACCTCATGACCGATGGAGGATCACACTTCACGCACGGAGCTTTTAGAAAAGCTTTGGCTAAATACGATGTTAATCATAGAATTGCTTCACCATATCATCCTCAAACTAGTGGGCAAGTTGAGCTCACCAATAGAGAGATTAAGTTGATCTTGCAGAAAACAGTAAACAGAAATAGAAATTACTGGTCAAATAAGTTAGGAGATGCTTTGTGGGCATATAGAACTGCTTACAAAAACCCCATGGGCATGTCCCCCTATAAGATGGTGTATGGCAAGGCTTGCCATTTGCCATTAGAGTTAGAGCAGAAAGCTTTCTAGGCTGTTAGAGAGCTTAACGCTGACCCAAAACTAGCTGGTGAGAAGCGCCTCATGAACTTGACTTCTCTAGATGAATGGAGAAGTGAAGCTTACGAGAGCGCTAAAATGTTCAAGGAAAAGGTAAAAAAGTGGCATGATAGGAAGATTCTGAAACGTGAATTTAATGTTGGTGATAAAGTTTTGTTGTTTAGATCCCGTTTCAGGTTTTCTCCAGGTAAACTACTTTCCAGGTGGGAAGGACCATTTCATATTGAAGAAGTTTATCGGTCTGGTGCAATTAAGATTAATAATTTTGAAGGCACCAAACCTCAAGTTGTGAATGGGCAAAGACTTAAACATTACATAGCAGGAGACCCTGTCAATGTTGATGTGAATATAATATACACAACAACCCACGAAGAACATGTTGCAGCCCTGTTTCAGACGCCAGCAGAAGCAGAATAAAGAAAAGGTATGTAGTACGGTAAGGAAACATCGCGAACCGCCATAAAAGTTCCGTATTACGAGTTTTTGCAAAATTAGTAAAATTCCGAACCTAAGTGGAGCCGGAGACGACCTCCAGGGAGTCCAGGCGCCCCCCTGGCGCCCCCCCCCCCCGGGCCGCGCCGGGAGGCCGCCTGGACACCCGGGAGTCCGCCTCCGACCCCGCTTTGGTCCGTTACCTTCCTTTCTGTGCATAAATTTTTCCTATATATTTGCCCGGATTGTTCCGGCAACGTATCTTGCGATTTCGCGTGTTTTCTCTTTGGTCTGTTTCTGCCAGGGAATCTTTCAGCTGAATTTAGGTGACATGGCTTCTCCAAGTTCCCCCAAGGACAAGTTCGTCGTCAACGTCATCAACCCTTACCTCGCTGAGGTGAAGAAGCACCCTCAGGTTGTTCAGATGAAGGATGGCGTCCTTCATCAAGAAGATCTGAAGGGACCTATCAAGGAGGGGAGCATCCAGGCCAGGCTGGAAAAAGTGGAGCAAGAAGTCTTCGAGTACAAGAAGATGATCGAGCGTGGTGTCGAAGCTAACTTTGACATCACCAACGAGCTGAAGAACTACTTCCTGAAGGAGATGAAGGAGATGTGGGAAAGAATCACCGCATCTGAAGAAAGAATTATAGAGCTACAAGGGCAAATTAATGATCTACATAACCAGAACTGTGAGTATGAACTAAGGTTTCTGCGCATGGGTTTGGGTGCTGAATGCAGGATCCAGGAGACGAGCTTCTCATATGAGACTGGAGAACCCCTTCCATGGAAGGGTTTCGCCAAGGACTACTTGATCAACGCCAACAAGGATGATGAGTGAAATCTCCTAGGGTAATGGCATTCCCTTGGCTTGTTCCAAGCTTGGGGAAGTGCCCGGTATCATTATCTTTACCTTTTGTCTTTTAGAGTCAAGTAGAGTCGTATCATGTCTAGGGAGGTTGTTATATGAGATAGGTGTGTGTATTAAGGTCTATCGCTCCTTCGGTGAAGAATTGTATCCGTGAGTGCGGAGTCGTCCATGATGGAATATTAATGAGAAGTTTATTGGTTCCTTCTGCTGCACTCGGTATTCTCTTCACGCAATCGACCTTATATGATGATTCTTATGGGGAGTATTGACCTTATGTCGGGTATGGCTGTGAAAACTTTATTTAATCTTGGCAAACATAGCTTTGGTCACAACAACAAGCATGATTTTCTTAAAGTATCAACATAGCCAAAACCTTTATGTTATTATGCTTGAAGTGTTATGTTGACAAGGAAGACAACTTGATGTGTTATGCTTATTTCAATGTTCATGCTTTATATTGCTTTGCATCTTAGTCATCATCAGTTGTCTGCTCTCTCAAAACCTTTGCTAGACTAACTCTGTACTAAGCGGTATTCTGCTTGTGCATCCATACCCTTAAAACCAATACCTTCCATATGAGTCCACCATACCTACCTACTCGTGGTATTCCAATACCACTTCCTAAAGTATATAATTTATGTGTTATCCTTAAATGTTCAAAATCTTTTATTTTGTGCCTCTGTTTTAGCTCATGAGGAAGTAATAGCTAATTCATAGTCTTCTTGAGATGGACAAGCTTCACCCCGGGATTGCATGTCTAATGTGCAAACCCATAATACGAGAAGGAACTAGCAAGGAGTGCGCCCGGCTTAAAAATAATATAACAAACAAACCCTCCTTCACGCTTTGTTCATGAGAAATCAGAAAACTTTGGCAGTGATAAACAAAGGAGAATAAGAGGATGTTATCGTCCTCGTGCGGGAGCCGTTCCTCGAAACTTGTCCAGTTCAAGAAGCAATTAAGTTATCTATTAGCATTCGTTGACAAATCATGCACCTCTCAAAACTTGTTTTCATTCTGTTTGATTTGAGGATAGCACATGAGTTTTCCCTACTACCCTAGAGGAGGGCCTATCTTTTAATTTTAAGTTGAGTCAGTTATTTCTACTTCCTTCTATTTCTCAAAGAGAGCAGACGTTTCATGTTGATAAGGATTCATTCATATAAAGCTGCATTAAGATTTGTCATATCATATCCTTGTTGACATTATCATTCGATAAGTAAGTTGTTTGTCATGCCCAGCTAAGGCAAATATCTTCCTTTGTGTTAACACTTTCACTTCTTGCATATTAACATGTTATTTCAAAAAGCTTCAATTGACCTCATCAAAATATAAGGGCAAAAGTTAAAACTATTTGTTGTTCTTTGACCAAAGGACATGTTTGCCATGATATAATGAGTTTCCTTAGCCCTACTTTCAAATATAAGTGTTATCACTCTTTTATAAGGGCTTTATGAATTGAAGATTGCTGTTGAGGATATTTGAGTGGGTAAAGAAACTATGATGCTTCTTGTCCGTATTCTATTTATCGACACTTCACTCTCTAAACTTGTGGACAGGTTTACCGAGTTCATATTCGCTTGGGGACAAGCGAGGTCTAAGCTTGGGGGTGTTGATACGTCCAAAATGCATCACTATTTTGTATCATAATTTATCCCTATTCATTGATATATTTCACGTTATGATGATGTTCTTATGTTGTTTTGGTCTATTTTACACAGTTTGCAACTTCCCGATGCCGGAACAGCAGACGCAGGATTCAGCAGGAAAAAGTGGATGCTGAGTTGCTGAAGAAGAATACCTCCAAATTACCTGAAAATTGACGGGAGGTATTTTTCAGATAAATCACGAAGACACGCAAAAAGGGAGTCAGAGGGGGGCCACAGGGTGCCCAGGCGGCCTGGGGGCGCGCCCCCCCTGGCCGCGCCGGGGGGGCGCCTGGAGCCCCTGGCCCACCTTCGGATGCCCCCTGTTGCATATATGTTCTCCGTTCTCCAAAAACCCTAGGGACGGGACTTTTTACGGAGTTCCGCCGCCGCTTCGAGGCAGAAACCTACAGAGAAGAAAAGGGCATCTCCGGCGGGCAGATTCCGCCGGGGAGATCACCTCCCGAAAGGGGAGATGGTTGCCATCGTCATCACCATCGTCACGGGCATCATCGAGATCATCATCAACATCATCCCCAACACCAACACCATCTCCATCTTCATCCAAATCTCATCTTACCATCACAACTCGTGTTGTAACACGTACTACCTATCCTCTCTACTCCATCGGTGTTGATTACTACTTTGTGGTGAATGCTATTGAGTTTTGTTGGAGAAATATTATTATGTCCAGATTGTTTATCACATATTTATCCCCACTGATCATGATCTCTTTTATGTCTTGTGAGTAGTTACCTTAGTTCTTGAGGACATGGGGAAAGTCTTGTTGTTAGTAGTCATATGCTGTTGAAGTAATATGTGTTGTTTGATATTTAAGTTGTGTTGTCATTCTACTAGTGGTGTTGTGTGAGTCGAACACCCAACACTTCGCCTTATTAAGGACCTAGGAGAATACATTGTGTATAAAGAATGCTTATGGTGGGTTGCCGGAGTGACAGAAACCTGAACCCCAGTTCGCACGCTTTTGCATAAGGGAATAATGGATCCTCGATCGTATTGCAATGGTTAGGCTTTTGCCTTAAATTCTATCTTGTATTTGCGGATTCTTGCAAGGTGTTTAATCATATGAGTGCATTCATCTTAGTCTAGAGAGTGCACTAGCATAGATCCACCCACTCAACACTTATCAACACATAACATAGTATCGATACGGAATATGGCGAAAGCACATGACTACCTCTCCCGTGTGTCCTCAGGAACGCTTTAGTCTTTATAAGTTCAGTTGCTAGGCCTCTCCTTTGCTAAGAAAGGATTGGGCCACTTGTTACTCTCAGTACCTTTTACGTTACTTGCCTTTACATTCCTGTTGCTTATACCGAGAAAACCCCTAAAAGTTATCTCTCAGTGCTTGCAGTAATTTCTTGCTCAAAATCTCTTATCAATACCTTCTGCTCCTCGTTGGGTTCGACACTCTTACTTATCGAAAACGCTGCAATAGATCCCTTACGGTTGAGGGTCATCAGCTGCCGCAACTACCGAGGCCGCCAAGAAGGAACTGGAGGCAAAGGTGGCGCAGCTGGAGGCTGATCTCCAGGCGAGAGGCGAAGAGATCGCCGCGCTCAAGCTTGAGCGGGAGAAGGACGCCCACAGCCACTCTGAGCTGCAGGTCCGCCTCGCCGAGAAGGGCAAGGAGCTTGCCGCCGTCAAGGACTCCAATGCTGATCTTGAGTTGAAGCTGACCACTTTGACCAAGATGCTGGACGGCGCCAAGGAGCGGGAGGCGGCCCTGAAGGAAGAGGTCAGGGCCGAGAAGGCGTTGCTGGAGAGTGCTGCCATAACTCAGAACAACTTCAGGGCGACCATCGAGCACTGGACGGAGGGTCTTGTGAACGCTGTCGCGGATATCGACCGGGAGCTGGCACAGCTGGGGGCGGAGTATCTCGGGTATTCCTCCGACGAGAACCTCCACCCCAGCGCCAAGCTCACCCTATTCTTCAGAGGCGTGGCGACGGCCCTCCAGCAGCTCCGGGAGAGGATCCCAAAGCAACTGGCGGACGAGTCGCGCAAGCTCTGCGTAGGCGCCCTTCAAAAGGTGTTGATGAAGGTGGCCTTCCGCAATCCGGGCCTCAACCTCACCAACGTCCTCAAGAGCTTGCCGTCGGACGCTGATCTAGAGGCGCTCAAGGCCCTTATCGCACCCATTGTGGACAAGGTGAGCGGCATCAAGAGGGTCGAGGGCGATCGCGCAGATTAGGCTGCCCGTTTTCTTCTTTCCTCGTCACTGTTTATTATGTTATGAAAACAATCTGTTAGAGCTGCGACAAGTTATCTTGTAACATAACTCTATTTTGGGTAGTAATTGCAATGTTATTTCCTTTACTCGATTCCTTGCTTTGTATGTTTCTGCCCTACGCTTTTAGGGAACTTGCCGGTGCGGGCACCCTTGCCGCGAGCGCTGAGTGCGGAACGTCAGCAGCCTGCTGGCGGTGCCGCTACCGGCAAGAAACCTTGTCGCAACTAGTAAGGGCGCGACACTAGTCGCAGCACACTTAAGTCGTTGAGCGGACTCGATACAAAGTAAGGGCGCAACTAGCTACGAGTCGGTTCCTCCGCGCACAAGTTTTCCATACAAAGCATGGTCGTTCAAGGAAGATAACTTAAAAATTTAAAAATCTGATTGCTCAAACTTTGGCAACTTAGCTTTTGTGTTGTTTGCTTCCCGGCAAGGCGAAACTTTCTTGAACGACGCCTGGTCCATACTACTATCTTCTCCTTCCCCCCCGGCAAACTTGTGGGCGAGGGGACCTTCCTTTCCTTGAGAAAAAGAAAGAAGAGAAAATAACGATATGGAGCCTTACGGCTCGTTATTGCTTACCGGTGGTAGGTGCTGCACAAAGTGTCAGATAACACATGCAAAATATAGAAAGCATGAAATTGACAAGGCGTGCGGAGCACATGAGCTTTACTGATGCACGGCATATGTGCCCGGCTTTGTACAAAGGATTACATGTAACAGCGGCAAGACTTGTACAAAAAGGTGGTTGCCGGAGCGGGTCACGGCAACCGCGCCTTATGGGTAAAACTTGCGCAGATGTTCAATGTTCCAGGAGTTTCTCAGCGGAAAGCCATCTTCGGTTTCAAGGCGGACAGCGCCAGGCCTAGTGACTCGTTTCACCCGATAAGGGCCTTCCCGCTTCGGCGTCAACTTGTTGGAATTCTTGGCGGACTGAATGCGCCGAAGAACAAGGTCGCCTTCCTCGAGACTTCTGGCGTCAACTTTGCGGCTATGGTAGCAGCGCAAAGCTTGCTGGTAGCGAGCAGCTCGTACAATAGCCTGAAGATGGTCTTCCTCAAGGAGCAGCGCGTCATCTTGTCGCAGCTGCTCTTGCTCGAGCTCATCATAAGCGAGCACTCGAGGTGACTCGTATACGAGTTCCGTGGGGAGAACTGCCTCCGCTCCATAGACTAGAGCGATGGGTGTCTGTCCAGTGGCTCGATTTGGCGTCGTCCTGATCGACCAAAGAACTACCGGCAGCTCCTCGATCCAGTTTCTTCCGCACTTGTGTAGCCTGTCGAAAGTTCTGGTCTTGAGGCCACGTAGCACTTCAGCATTTGCCCTCTCCGCTTGACCGTTGCTTCTCGGGTGAGCAACAGAAGCGAAGCAGACCTTGGCGCCAAGATCTTGGATGTACTGCATGAAGGTGCGGCTTGTGAATTGGGTACCGTTGTCGGTGATGATCTTGTTAGGGATCCCGAAGCGGCAAACAATCGACCTGAATAACTTGACTGCTGACTGTGCGGTCACCCTTCTCACTGGTTCCACTTCCGGCCACTTTGTGAACTTGTCGATTGCAACGTACAAGTACTCAAAGCCCCCGGCTGCACGGGGAAAGGGGCCGAGGATGTCGAGCCCCCAGACCGAAAATGGCCAGGATAAAGGGATCGTCTGGAGAGCTTGAGCTGGCTCGTGTATCTGCTTGGAATGGAACTGGCACGCTTCACACTTGGTTACTTGTGCAGTTGCATCCTGGAGGTCTTCTGGCCAGAAGAAACCTTGCCGGAATGCTTTGCCGGCAAGTGCTCTTGCGCCAATGTGGTGACCACATATGCCTCCATGTATCTCTGCCAACAGCTTTTGTCCATCTTCCCGGGGAATACACTTCAATTTCACACCGTTGAGTCTTCTTCTGCACAGTATGTTGTCAACAAACTGGTACATACTGGACTGCCGGGCTACTCTTTCCGCTTCTCCTTGCTCTTCGGGAAGTTCTCCTGTCTGAAGGAAACGGACAATCTGCTGTGCCCATGCTGGAGCCTGTGGCTCGACAACAAGGACTAAAGGCATATCTGCTGCTGCGGGAACATCCGCTTCTATGGCGAGAACCTGAGGTTCAGCCGGAGCTTGATGTTCCCCGGCAAGCTTGCCGGAGCAAAACTTGTTGGGAGCGTTTGCTTCAACGGAACAAACCCTAGGGCTCACCGGAGCAGACTGCTCCTCAGCATTCTTGGTGTTGATCTTAGGGACTTTCTTGGCGGCGGCTTCGGGAAGCTCTGCCGGAAAGTAGTCACCAGAAATCAACTTTCTCTTCTTGCTTTGTCCAGTTGATGGCGCTACGGATGGTTGAGTCAGCTTGAGCACAAAGATCCCTGGTTCCACAGGTAACTTAAGTGCGGCGCACTTTGACAGGCCATCGGCAATGTCGTTCTGAGCTCTTGGAACGTGCTCCATCTGTAGGCCGTCAAAGTGTTCTTCAAGCTTTCTCACTTCGTCAACGTATGCTTCCATCAACGGACTTTGGTAATTCTTGTTCACTTGGCGGACGACAAGCTGCGAGTCACCCCTGACGATGAGCTTCTTGATCCCAAGGTCTGCCGCGATCCTGAGACCGGCAAGCAAACCTTCATACTCTGCAGTATTGTTTGTTGCTTGCTCCTTGGGAAAGTGCATCTGGACTATGTACTTGAGGTGCTCTCCGGTGGGTGCGACAAGCAGCACGCCAGCACCGGCGCCTTGCAGCGAAAAGGCACCATCAAAGTACATCAGCCACTCTTTGCTTGCTTCTTTGACGGGGATGCTCGTCTCTGGAATTTCTTCATCTGGTGTTGGCGTCTACTCTGCTATGAATTCTGCCAATGCTCTGCTTTGGATAGTTGAAGTGCTTTCAAACTTGAGGCCAAAGCTCGACAGTTCCAGTGCCCACTCAACAATCCTGCATGTTGCTTCTGGATTCTGCAGTATCCTCTTCAGCGGAAAGCGAGTGACAACTGTGATTTCATGTGCTTGGAAATAATGGCGCAGCTTTCTCGAGGCCATGAGAAGGCCGAAAAGCAACTTCTGCACACCAGAGTACCTTGACCTAGCCCCCTGCAGAAGGGAGCTGACAAAGTAAACTGGGCGCTGCACCATCTTCTTCTGTATCTCCTCTTGCGCCTGCGCAGATCCATCCTTGTCGGGACCAGAGCTTGTCGGAGAAGCCCCCTGCTTGTCGCTGGATGTTCCTGCCGCGGTTGCTGGCTCATCATCTGCCTCCCTCTCCGCTACTAACGCAGCACTAACCACTTGATTGGTTGCCGCTAGATACAACAGCAACTTCTCTTGTGGCTTAGGTGCGACAAGTATTGGAGTGGAGAACAGGTACCTCTTCAAGTCTTGCAGCGCAGCCTCCGCTTCCGGAGTCCATTTAATTGGACCTGCCTTTTTCAAAATTTTGAAAAACGGCAGGGCGCGCTCAGCAGACATAGAGATAAACCTGCTGAGAGCAGCCACGCAACCGGCAAGTCTTCGTACATCCTTGACGCGCTTGGGTGCTTCGATCTGCTCAATGGCCTTAATCTTGTCGGGGTTGGCTTCAATTCCCCTATGAGACACGAAGAACCCGAGAAGCTTGCCGGAAGGGACTCCAAACACACACTTCTCGGGGTTGAGCTTGAGCTGGATCTTGCGCAGATTTGCAAAGGTCTCGTCTAAATCTTGGATCAGAGTAGCCCTGTACTTGCTCTTGACCACTATGTCATCCATGTATGCTTCTACATTTCTGTGAATTTGTGGCTCAAAAGCGGTATGGACCACCCTTGCAAATGTTGAACCAGCATTCTTCAATCCGAAAGGCATGCGTATGAAACAGTACGTGCCACATGGAGTGATTGTCACATCCCTAGTTTAGCACTTGCATTAGGACTAGCTAGAGTGTGCATCATGTTTACTTGTCAAAGAAACTTGAAATGGGAATGACAGAAACCCCAGCACCCCTCTCCTAACAACTAGGGTTTGATAAAATCTTTTCCAATGAACCCAAAATGCCCTTCAAAAATGTTCATCATTTCTGCCTTGGTCTTAAACCTTTGTCAAAAATGGTGCACAATATTCTAGGACCTCTAAGGTCTTGGGATTAAATCATATGGTATTTGTATTTGGGCATTTAAATGCTATAAAATATTTTAAATGCTCAAATAATCATAAACTATAATGTTCCATGCTGTTCATATTATATACAGTGGGCATGACAAGTTTTATGAGTTATAAAAATGTTCTGGCATTTTTATTAAATAAACAAAGTTGTAAAAGAAATGAAACAGAAAAGAAATAGGAAAGGGAGAGAGAGAAAGGTAACCTGACGCCCCACCCGGCCCACCTGCCGGCCCAGCCCAGCTGCCGCTCCAGCGAGCTGCTTGGCTCGGCCAGGCAGGCAGGCAGGTGCTCGACGGCGGCCGCAGCGCGCGCCACGCAGCTGCCCGCCGCCCTGCTTTCTCCCCTCGCTGCCCTGGAGGCCTGGATCGAACGTCCACCTCGCCCAGACCTCGCAGACACTCTCCACTCTCCCCAGCTCCTCTCCTTCGCCCCCCC
>LR738712.1:775000187-775018984 GCA_902687465.1 Secale cereale
CATGGCCGACGCCGCCGTGCTCGCACCGTCGTAGTAGCCGCGCCCACTGTCGTCCCTGAGCCCTGTCGTCGTGTCCGTTGTCTCCGCCGTCCTCGACCACATCGAGCAGGCCGAGCCCCGAGCGCTCGCCCGCCCTGGAGACGCCCCCGACCCCTTCTTCCCCAACTCCGGCCGCGGAGATCCCCCTCACCGTGCCGCTCAGCTCCGATCGCCCCCAAGCTCGCTTCGGCGTCTGCTGCGACCTCTGTGAGCCCATCTTCGTCCTCCCCCTCTCCGTTGGCTCTCTCCTGCCCTGGAACGCACCGCACGTAGCTCACCTGCACGCACCGCCGCGGAGCTCGTCGCTGACGAGGCTCCGGCCATCCAATTGTCCGGCCACCGTGCCTATCAGCTTCACTGTCACGCGTAGGTGTTGTAGGACCACTCCACGCACCTCTACGAGCACTGCACCGTCGTTTTCGACTTCGCCGAACTCCGGCAGCCGCTGGACTCATCGCCGTCGTCATCTCCGGTGACCCCGAGGCCAGCCACCACCTCCATCCGATGCGGTTTGCCTCCAGCTACCCGTAGGTGTGCTCCGTCGTCGTTTTGGCAGCCGGAGCACAAAACCCGCACCTCACCGCCGTGTTTGGCCTCTCCGGCGGCTAAACGCCGGCGAGTTGGGCCTGTTTGACCACGGGTTTGACCCCCCTGGGTCACTGACATGTGGGCCCTGCCTGCTAGTCAAACCTAGTTTAAGTGTTAATTTAATTCTAATTAGCTAATTAGTTAACTGTGACACTGACCAGTGGGTCCCACTGGTCAGGTTTGACCTGGGCCGCCCTGTTAATTGACTGACGTTAGCATGATGTCATGCTGACGCAGTAAAGGATTTTCTGGGATTTTTAGATTTAAAAATAATTCAGGAAATTCCAGAAAATGCCTATACTTCAAAAAATCATATAAATTCAGCAGTAGCTCAGATGGAAAAGATTTATATATGAAAATTGATCAGAAAAATCCAATCTTTACAATGGCACTGGTTTCATGCATGTTAGAGTAAGTTAACCTGGTTGTATACATTAAAACATGATAATGCACTTAATTAAATAATAGCTAAAGTGCCAATTTGAATATTTGATTCAAATAGGCTCAAACCCTTCTGATTATAGTTGCATTAGCCAAAACACATGCATCTTGCCATGTCATGAGCATGCATCATATTGTTGCATTTGTTTGTCTATTGATTGTATCGCCGGTATTCTCCGTGTTAGGTCCTGACCCCGAGGATACTTCTGCGTATCCAGCTGAAGAGCAGTACCCGACAACCACTCTGTCAGGCAAGCAATCATTGATCATTCCGATACAAACCCATCTTCTCGCTCCTGCTCTCTTTTACCGCATTAAGGCAACAGCGTGTGAACTGCTACTTGCTCCGGTAGTTGAACCCTATTCCCTTGCATGACCTGTCATTGCCACAGTAAATAATTGAAACCCACTAGCATGTGTAGGAGTTGATTGAGCCATGTGATGTGTAATCCACCATGCTATTTGCTTATGTTGCCTGCTATGCTTAGAGTTGTGTCTGGTCTGGTTCATATGGGTGATGGATCAGAGTGAAACAATCATATCGATAAAGAGAAATAAGTGTGGAACACGTTTGGTTAAGGTATCGATGAAAGGCCATGTAGGAGTACATGGTGGGTTGTTTCATTGGAATCGTCCATAGGACCCGAGATCTGTATGTGTGGTTCAAGTTTCAGCTACTACCACACATTGGGATCCTTAATTGACCCTCTCGGCTTATTAATTACCCTCGATCTCTGTCCAGGAGTTGCAACTAGTTTCTGGTGTTTATAGTTTACTGGAGGTCATGCGCAGCGCTGGCCCTCGGGGTGGGTTGTGATGCGACAGGTACGTGGCACGGTGTACCGGTTGCCCGTTTGGTGACTCGGGAACCCTGTACACATCGTTTGGGGCCGTGAGCGACACCCCGGCCGGATCTCCCCAGGGATGGAACCCAAATAGGCGATAAACCTGGAAGAGAGACTTGAGTAGTTAGTCAGGTCGTGGCCGACACCCTCGCTGGGCTTCCACTTGAAGGTTGCCGAGTACACCTCGAGTAAACGACGATAAGTGGTGGAAGCGTGTGTGAAGAGGTACACCCCTGCAGGGTTATCAATCTATTCGAATAGCCGTTGTTCGCGGTACGAACTACTTGGTTACTCTTACAGTTCATGGACAAGTTGATGGATACTACTAAAAGCCTCAAGATAAGTGTGAGTGCCGTGGATGGCCCTTCCGTAGGATGACGGAAGAGGATCCTCGGTAGTGTATTGTTGTGGTGAGTAGAGGACTCGTGTTCGTAGTAACATCTTGCAATCTGTTGAGAGTTGTAGTATAGGTTAGCCAAGAGTCAAAGCTGGCTTTCTGCTATAAACTCCACTGCCCCCTGTTGATAATGTTGCATGTATGATAGGTTCTATTGTAAGACTTGCTGAGTACCTTTGTACTCATGTTTGCTTAATAACTGTTGCAGAGTAGAACCCTGCCCCTTCTTATGGGTTCTACATAGACGTTGACGTCGATGAGTAGCTTGGCACCCAGACGGAGATCTGGAGCTTGTGAAGGGCCTTGTAGATAGTCAGGCTACACCAAGCCTGTTTTACTTTCTAAGCCGTCTGTACTCAGACATGTAGCTTCCGCTTGTGCTTGTATGACTGTATGACTTGAGTGTTGGGTCATGTGACCCCTACCTGTATGGATATGTTATGTATGGCTCTTGGAGCCTCTTAAATAAAGTACTTTGAGTCATAGAGTTCTGTTGTGATGCAATGTTGTATTTGCACATATTGAGCATATTGTGTGTATGATTGAAATGCTTGGTATGTGTGGGATCCGACACCTAGTTGTTTTCCTTTGGTAGCCTATCTTACAGGGAAATGCCTCCTAGTGTTTCCAATGAGCCTTGGTAGCTTGCTACTGCTCGGAACACGTAGGCTGGCCGGCATGTGTCCTTCTTCGTTCCTGTGTCTGTCCCTTAGGGGAAATGTCACGCGTTGTTCCTTTAAGTCCATGTAGCTTGCTACGACTTGGGTTCATACGTTGATGACCGACACGTTCGTTGCTGGGTCATGGATGCCTGTCTCTGTAATTTAGTGCCACTTTTGGTTTATAACTAGCCATGTCGGCCCGGGTTCTCTGTCATATGGATGCTAGCGACACTGTCATATACGTGTGCCAAAATGCGCAAATGGTCCCGGGCCAGGTAAGGTGGCACCCGTGGGGTTACCGTGCGTGAGGCCGCAAAGTGATATGACGTGTTACAGCTAGATTGGTGTGACTTAGGATCGGGGTCCTGACAGCGTTGGCATCAAAGCCAGGTTGCCTGTAGGTTTCTCAAGCCAAACTGGTCGATGTTGAGTCTAGAAAAATTCTTAGTGATATGTAGGGGAATTGATTGTGGAAGGGAACGTAAGGCTCTTTTTACTCCTTTACCTTATGCCCTTCTGATCTGAGTCAGTCTATTCTTTCTACGGGGATTTAGGACTAGGCCTCTTATCCTTACTAGGTTCACGTGTTACTAATCCGTAGACTCTTAGGATTGTTGGTTACAAGCCTTAGTTCAGTTTCTATCCTTTTAGTACGATGATTGTTGGACCCGGAACCTTGATATGGAATTGTTGAGTGGCTATGCTATCATTTGTATGATGTCTCAAATCTTTGTTTGAGCATTTACAGTTGTTATGATGCCCGATTTCTTCCAGAAACACTATTGCCTTTGCATTACTTCGTGTTTCAGATGTCTGGCCGCACCCCTCACCAAGTGGTTCGTTTGACTCGGTGCATTAATGTGCCCGGTCACACGGCCATGCTAGTCCGTGTGCTGACTGAGACCGGTTATCGCTGGTATCCTGAGTACACCGTGGAGGAACAGTACCGGGATTTCAATCAGAGTCAGTATTTCTGCACAGTCC
Source organism: Secale cereale (assembly GCA_902687465.1). NCBI lineage: Eukaryota > Viridiplantae > Streptophyta > Magnoliopsida > Poales > Poaceae > Secale > Secale cereale. The sequence continues at coordinate 775,004,144 of LR738712.1, forward strand.
GGATATACCCCTCATATCCCGGAGCTAACGACCCCATCCATTGGTCTTATGGACTCGGGGTTACCATCGAGATGGCAGTACAGGATGCCGCCTATTCGATGATGACCATTCTCCGGGCTAGGCATGCCCTGTTGCTGAACACTGAGTTCTGTTTCATGCCAGCCTCACTTCCTGGAGAGGAAGGCTACTACACTGGTCTGTATACTGATGCTGCTCATGAAGAGCTACTGCTTCAGACTACTGTTCAGATGCTGGAGGATAGGGACCGTGAGGTCCGTGCCCTCCGAATGGAGCTGTATAACACTCGAGCCGCCCACTGGACTACTTTGACACGGCTTGCACCTGCTGTGCACGCCGGATATCTGGACATGCGGGATTTGTGCCCCGTGCGGACTCGTCTGCCTGATCGCATGGATTGGCGTGACGTTGGGGGTATTAGACCTCCACGTGGGCGTCAGTTACCACCAGCATCGGGACCGAGGCCACATCCATGTCCCTATGGTCCACAGCCTTCGAGCGCTCGCGAGTTTCAAGATCCGTCTGTTCCACTTCTAGGCTACAGTGGTAATCTCTACGAAGATTACTACGGGAATGTCTGAGCTAGACCGGGGTAGTAGTAGTATTGTGGTAGTTGTATTCCCACAGTCCTACGCGTCTTGTGGAATATGACTTAGTGTGTACTGAGTTCCGGAGGTGTAGTTAAATAATGTATAGGAGCTTGGAATGCCTCTGATGGGATGTATCGTCTTTCACCGCAGTTGTACTTTAGCCTTGGCTTGTACTAAACTATGTATGGTGTGTATGACCACTAGTGTATATATAGCAGTTTCTATATTACCATGTCGTACGGATGAACATCTCTGCATTCCGTGTCATCCATTACATTCTGCACTCCTATGTCAAAAAAATTGCCATCCTTGTCTAAACCGTTGTTTTGTTTTCTTAGGATGGTCAACACTCGCAACACTCCTGCTGCCCAGGAGCAGGGTGAGGCTAGTGGGGCTAGAGATGGGAATCTGCCCCAGCCACCCTCTTTGGCGGTAGTTATGCTCGAGGCAGAACGGAACAAGAGAGAGACCAACCGTCTGCTGGAACGCATAGAGCAGAACACTGGGTTCCGCCAGAGGAATGACGTGGTGTCAATCAATGACTTTATCAAGATGTGCCCACCGAAGTTCCATCACTCCACTGACCCTCTGGATGCGGATGACTGGCTACGTAGTATCACCCACAAGCTACACTCTGCCCGTGTGGCCGAAGCTGACAAGGTTACCTACGCCGCCTACCATCTTGAGGGCCCTGCCAGTCTTTGGTGGGAGAACTTTGAAGCTATGCGTCCTGCTGACCAAATCACTACTTGGGTTGAGTTCAGTGAGGCATTCCGTGAACATCACATTCCGGAAGGTCTCATGGACCGCAAGCGGGAGGAATTCTGCAATTTCACCCAGGGCCGGTTAACTGTGGATAGCTATAGTCGCGAGTTTGGCAACTTGGCACGCTATGCACCTGAGGAAGTATCCAGCGATGCCAAGAAGCAGGCGAGGTCCCGCAAGGGACTCAGCCCTGAACTCCGCCGAGATCTACGTTTGCACGAGTGCACTTCCTTCCAGAAGCTGGTAAACAAGGCTATCAGTGCTGAGACGGGCCAGACCGACTTCGAGGCCACACGCAAGCATACTCGAGACTTTGGTTCCTCATCCGGCTCTGGCTCTCACAAGCGCCGTGTGTGGGTTCCTAAAATTGCTCTGCCACCCAAGTACACACCAAGGCCATCCTATGAGGCGCCTCGCCCAACTCAACAGTATGCACCTGCTAAGACCTATGGAGGACCACCTTCCAATTTTTCTCCACGCACTAGCACTGTGACGTGCTTCAAGTGTGGAGAACCGGGACACTACATGCGTGAGTGTCCTCAGAACCAACCAGGAAAACCCGTTGGCCGTGGTAAGCCAACCGGCAAGGTGAATTATGTCAAGCCAATCCCCACTGCACGTGGTCATGTCAACTATGTCTCTGCTGAGGAAGCTTATGAGGATCCTAACGTCGTCCTTGGTACGCTTCTCGTTAACTGCCATCTGGCATTTGTTCTCTTCGATACTGGATCATCCCATTCGTTCATATCTGAGAGCTATGCTCGAATGCACAACATGACTTTTTGTGACATGCCTACTTCCATGGTTATTCAAACTCCTGGTTCAAAGTGGCAAACCTCTAGGGTAAGCCATGGAAATGAAATCCTTGTCGATAGACTTGTTTTCCTAGCATCTCTAATCGCTCTCAAGTCCTCGGACATAAACATCATTTTGGGTATGGATTGGATGACAACTCATTACGCCAAGATTGATTGCTATACTAGGACCGTTCAACTTACACACCCATCTGGCAAGATAGTCAATGTCTTGACCCGAATGGCTGAGCGTCAGCTCTACTCTCTTAATGCCAGCCCTCTACCAGAACTCGAAGATATCCCGGTAGTCCGTGACTTTTCGGATGTTTTTCCAGAAGAACTGCCAGGAATTCCACCTGACAGAGATGTCGAGTTCGTGATAGATCTTATCCCTGGAACTGTCCCAATCTCTAGGAGACCTTATAAGATGGCACCCCTAGAATTAGCTGAGCTTAAGAAACAACTCGATGAGTCCTTGCAAAAAGGTTTCATCCGTCCTAGTTCCTCCCCTTGGGCTTGCCCCGTCCTCTTCGTCAAGAAGAAGGATGGAACGGAGCGGATGGTTGTAGATTACCGACCTGTCAATCTGGTCACCATAAAGAACAAGTATCCGCTCCCCAGGATCAACGACCTGTATGATCAGCTCGCTGGATCCTCAGTCTTCTCTAAGATGGATTTGAGGTTGGGTTGCCATCAAATCAAGATCAAGAACGGGGACATTCCTAAAATGGCCTTTGTTACTCGTTATGGCCAATATGAGTACACCGTCATGTCCTTCGGATTAACCAATGCCCCAGCCACCTTCTCCCGGCTAATGAATTCTATATTCATGGAGTACTTGGATAAATTCGTCGTGGTATACCTCGATGATATACTCATCTATTCCAAGAACAAGGAAGATCATGCCGAGCATTTAAGGCTGGCATTGACGAAACTTCGAGAGCACCGCCTTTATGCCAAATTCTCTAAATGTGAATTTTGGTTGCCGGAAGTAACCTATCTAGGTCATGTGATCTCTCGCAAGGGTATTGCTGTCAATCCCGAGCGATTTCAAGCCGTCCTTGATTGGACTCCCCCTGAATCGGTCAAGCAAGTTAGGAGTTTTCTTGGCTTAGCGAGCTATTGCCGATGCTTCGTCGAGAATTTCTCCAAGGTTGCTAAACCTCTAACTGAGCTCCTCAAGAAAGATAAAAAGTTTGAGTGGACCCCACAATGCGAGTCTAGTTTTCAGGAACTGAAAAGACACCTGACATCTGCACCTGTACTGGTACCACCAGATTTTTCCAAGGATTTTATAATCTATTGCGACGCCTCGCGACAAGGACTAGGTTGCATACTCGTGCAAGATCGTCAAGTGATTGCATACGCATCTCGACAGTTGCGTCCACATGAGGATAACTATCCTACTCATGATCTAGAGCTTGCAGCTGTAGTCCATGCACTCAAAACATGGCGACATTCCATCCTTGGTAATCGCTGTGAAATCTTCACTGATCATCAAAGTTTGAAGTACATCTTCACCCAACCGGATCTGAATCTCAGGCAAAGACGTTGGGTTGAGTTGGTCACAGACTACGACTTAGGAATCACTTATACCCCTGGAAAGGCCAATGTCATGGCTGATGCGCTAAGTCGTAAGTCTTATTGTAATAACATAATGTTACAACAAGGGCAACCACTTCAACATGAGGAATTTCGTAAGCTTAACCTTCACATTGTTCCTCGAGGATTCCTTTCCACCTTGGTGGCGAAACCTACCCTTATGGATCAAATCATAGTTGCCTAGCGATATGATAAAGGCATATCTCGGATCAAGGAGAACATTGCTAGCGGAGTTGCTAGAAGTTTCTCTATGGATGATCGAGGTGTTGTGTACTTCGAGAACCGCTTGGTGGTACCCAAGAAACAACAACTACGACAAATGATTCTTAAGGAGGCTCATGGATCTCCTCTCACGATTCATCCCGGTAGTACCAAAATCTATCAGGACCTATGTCAGAGATTCTGTTGGACTAGGATGAAGAGAGAAATCGCTCAATTCATTGCAAATTGCGACGTTTGTCGTCGAGTCAAAGCAGAGCATCAACGGCCTGCTGGCACCCTACAACCTTTAGCTATTCCTGAATGGAAATGGGACAAAGTCGGTATGGACTTCATTACCGAGTTTCCCAGGACCAGGAAAGGGAATAATGCTATCTTCGTCGTTATCGACCGCCTCTCTAAAGTAGCTCATTTCCTGCCTGTTCGAGAGAGTATTACTGCTAGCCAGCTAGCAGACTTGTATGTCTCTCGGATAGTATCACTTCATGGTGTGCCGTTGGAGATTAACTTAGACCGTGGAAGTCTTTTCACTTCACGATTTTGGGAAAGTTTCCAGAATGCTATGGGAACTCATCTCTCCTTCAGTACCGCCTTCCATCCCCAGTCAAGTGGTCAAGTGGAACGAGTCAATCAAATTCTGGAAGACATGCTTCGAGCCTCTATCATCTCTTTCGGTATGGATTGGGAGAAGTGTCTTCCATTTGCCGAATTTGCTTATAACAATAGTTATCAAGCCAGCCTGGGTAAAGCCCCCTTCGAAGTTCTATATGGACGAAGGTGTCGAACACCTCTTAACTGGTCAGAAACCGGGGAAAGACAATTCTTTGGCCCGGATATGATCCAGGAAGCAGAAGAGCAAGTTCGCATCGTTCGTGAGAAATTGAAAACAGCCCAGCCTCGTCAGAAGAGCCAATATGATAGCCATCATAAGGCTGTGACTTTTGAAGTCGGCGATAAGGCTTACCTTCGGGTTACCCCTCTTAAGGGAACCCATCGCTTCGGTATCAAAGGCAAATTGGCCCCTCGTTACATCGGTCCTTTTCGTATTCTTGCCAAACGAGGAGAAGTTGCCTACCAATTGGAACTACCTCCGCACCTCTTCAGAGTTCATGATGTCTTCCACGTTCCTCAACTCAGGCGTTGCTTCTCGGATTCTATCCGCAGAGTGGACCACGAAACGCTTGATCTCCAGGACAATCTCACATATCGAGAATACCCCGTTCGTATTCTTGATCAAACCGAGCGCACCACTCGACGCCACAATATCAAGTTTCTCAAGGTTCAATGGTCACATCATTCCGAGAGTGAAGCTACTTGGGAAAGGGAGGATCGTCTTCGACTTGAGTACCCCACCCTCTTTCCGGAGGAACCCGAATCTCGGGACACGATTCTTTTAAGTGGGGGTGAGTTGTCACATCCCTAGTTTAGCACTTGCATTAGGACTAGCTAGAGTGTGCATCATGTTTATGTTGGAGATATTCCCTAGAGGCAATAATAAAAGTATTATTATATCTCCTTGTTCATGATAATCGTTTGTTATTCATGCTTGAATTGTATTGTACGGAAACAGCGATACATGTGTGAATACACAGACCACAATGAGTCCCTGGTAGGCCTCTAGTAACCAGCTCGTTGATCAACAGATGGTCACGGTTTCCTGACCATGGACATGAGATGTCAGTGATAACGGGATCACATCATTAGGAGAATGATGTGATGGACAAGACCCAAACTTGAGCATAACACGAGATCGTATAGTTCGTAATGCATAAGCTTTTCGGTGTCAAGTATTTATTCCTTAGACCATGAGGTTGTACAACTCCCGGATACCGTAGGAGTGCTTTGGGTGTGCCAACCGTCACAACGTAACTGGGTGGCTATAAAGGTACGCATCGGGTATCTCCGAAAGTGTCTGTTGAGTTGGTACGAACCGAGACTGGGATGTTGTCACTCCGTATGACGGAGAGGTACCTCTGGGCCCACTCGGTAAGTCATCATCATAATGAGCTCAATGTGACTAAGTAGTTAGTCACGGGATGATGGATTACGGATCGAGTAAAGAGACTTGCCATAACGAGATTGAACAAGGTATTGGGAATACCGACGATCGAATCTCGGGCAAGTACCGTACCGATGGACAAAGGGAATAACATACGGGATTGAGTGAATCCTTGACAAAGTGGTTCATCCGATGAAGATCATCGAGGAACACGTGGGAACCAACATGGGTATCCAGATCCCGCTGTTGGTTATTGACCGGAGAGTGGTCTCGGTCATGTCTACGTGTCTCCCGAACCCGTAGGGTCTACACACTTAAGGTTCGGTAACGCTAGGGTCGTAGAGATTAATGCACGTGGAAACCCGAAAGTTGTTCGGAGTCCCGGATGAGATCCCGGACGTCACGAGGAGTTCCGGAATGGTCCGGAGGTAAAGATTGATATATGGGAAGTCCAGTTTCGGCCAACGGGTGATCTCCGGGGGTCACCGGGAGCGTCCCGGGACCACCGGAGGGGCCCCGGGGGTCCACCGGGTGGGGCCACCCCTCCCGGTGGGGCCCCCAGGCCGCAAGGGGATGTGTGCAGCCCCCTGGGCTGGCGCACCACCTAGGGAGGCCCACCTACCCTGCGCCTAGGGATAAACCCTAAGGGGAGGGGGGCCACCACTTGCCTTGGGGGAGGGGACTCCTCCCTGGCCGCCGCCCCCCCTTGCAGATTGGATCTGCAAGGGGCTGGCGCCCCCCCTGGCCCCCTATATATATGTGGGGGGGGGGGAGAGGGCAGCCGCACCTGAGCCCTGGCGCCTCTCCCCCTCCCGTCACACCTCCCAACTCCTTCGCAGGGCAGCCCGGCGTAGCCCTGCTGCGATCTCCACTGCATCCGTCATCACGCCGTCGTGCTGCCGGATCTCTGACGACTTCTCCTCCCCCCTTGTTGGATCAAGAAGGAGGTGACGTTGCTGCACCGTACGTGTGTTGAACGCGGAGGTGCCGTCCGTTCGGCGCTAGATCATCGGTGACGAAGAACGTGAAGAGTACGACTACTTCATCCTTGCTTCGTTGAAAGCTTCCGCACGCGATCTACATAACGGTATGTAGATGCACTCTTAGTTGCTCGTTGCTAGATGTCTCCATACTTGGATCTTGGTGAAGACGTAGAAATTTTTTGATTTATGCTACGTTCCCCAACAGTGGCATCTGAGCCTAGGTTTTATGCGTAGCATCTTGCACGAGTAGAACACAAAGCAGTTGTGGGCGTATGATCTTGTTCAACTTTCTTACCGTTACTAGTCAATCTTGATTCGGCGGTATTGTGGGATGAAGCGGCCCGGACCGACCTTACACGTACGCTTACGTGAGACTGGTTCCACCGACAGACATGCACTAGATGCATAAGGTGGCTGGCGGGTGTCTGTCTCTCCTACTTTAGTCGGATCGGATTCGATGAAAAGGGTCCTTATGAAGGGTAAATAGAAGTTGACAAATCACGTTGTGGTTTTGGCGTAGGTAAGAAACGTTCTTGCTAGAAATCCTATAAAAGCCACGTAAAACTTGCAACAACAATTAGAGGACGTCTAACTTGTTTTTGCAGCATGTGTTTTGTGACGTGGTATGGCCAAGAACGAAGATGTGATGAATGATATATGTGATGTATGAGATTGATCATGTTTTTGTAATAGGGAATCACGACTTGCATGTCGATGAACTTGACAACCGGCAGGAGCCATAGGAGTTGTCTTAATTATTGTATGACCTGCGTGTCACTGAATAATGCCATGTAATTACTTTACTTCGTTGCTAAACGTTAGCTATAGTAGTAGAAGTAATAGTTGGCGTGACGACTTCTTCAAGACACGATGATGGAGATCATGATGATGAAGATCATGGTGTCGAGCCGGTGACAAGATGATCATGGTGCCCCGAAGATGGAGATCCAAGGAGCAAGATGATATTGGCCATATCATGTCACTATAATTGATTGCATGTGATGTTTATCATGTTTTTGCATCTTGTTTACTTAGAACGACGGTAGTAAATAAGATGATCTCTCACTAAAATTTCAAGTAATGTGTTTCCCCTAACTGTGCACCGTTGCTAAAGCTCGTTGTTCTGAAGCACCACGTGATGATCGGGTGTGATAGGTTCTAACGTTCACATACAACGGGTGTAAGACAGATTTACACACGCGATACACTTAGGGTTCACTTGACGAGCCTAGCATGTACAGACATGGCCTCGAAACACGGAAGACCGAAAGGTCGAACACGAGTCGTATAGAAGATACGATCAACATGAAGATGTTCACCGTTTTTGACTAGTCCGTCTCACGTGATGATCGGACACGGACTACTCGATTCGGATCGTGTATCACTTAGATGACTAGAGAGATGTCATTCTGAGTGGGAGTTCATTAAAATTTGGTTAAGATGAACTTAATTATCATGAACTTAATCTAAATTCTTTACAATATCTCTTGTAGATTAAATGGCCCACGCTCCAGTTTCCCTCAACTTCAACGCGTTCCTAGAGAAAACCAAGCTGAAAGACGATGGTAGCAACTATACGGATTGGGTCCGTAACCTGAGGATTATCCTCATAGCTGCCAAGAGATCATATGTCCTAGAAGCACCGCTAGGTGATGCACCTGCTCCCGATGCGGACCAAGACGTTTTGAACGTCTGGCAGTCGCGTAGTGATGATTACTCCCTGGTTCAGTGCGGCATGCTTTACAGTTTAGAATCGGGGCTCCAAAAGCGTTTTGAGCACCATGGAGCATATGAGATGTTCGAAGAGGTGAAAATGGTTTTCCAAGCTCATGCCCGAGTCGAGAGATATGATGTCTCCGACGCATTCTACAGCTGTAAGATGGAGGAGAACAGTTCTGTCAGTGAGCACATCCTCAAGATTTCAGGATTGCACAACCGCTTGTCTCAGCTGGGAATGAATCTCCCAGATGAAGCGGTCGTTGACAGAATCCTCCAGTCGCTCCCACCAAGCTTCAAGAGCTTTGTGTTGAACTTCAATATGCAGGGGATGGAGAAGTCCATTCCCGAGGTGTATTCGATGCTGAAATCAGCGGAGGTAGACATCAAGATAGAACATCAAGTGTTGATGGTCAATAAAACCACTAAGTTCAAGAAAGGCAAGGGTAATAAGAACTTCAAGAAGGACGGCAAGCAAGTTGCCGCGCCTGGCAAGCCTGTTGCCGGGAAGAAGCCAAAGTATGGACCCAAGCCTGAGACAGAGTGCTTTTATTGCAAGGGAACGGGTCATTGGAAGCGGAACTGCCCCAAATACTTAGCAGACAAGAATGCCGGCAACGTCAAAGGTATATATGATATACATGTTATTGATATGTACCTTACCAGCACTCGTAGTAGCTCCTGGGTATTCGATACCGGTGCAGTTGCTCACATTTGTAACTCAAAACAGGAGCTGCGGAATAAACGGAGACTCGCGAAGGATGAGGTGACGATGCGCGTCGGGAATGGTTCCAAGGTCGATGTGATCGCCGTCGGCACGCTACCTCTACATCTACCCTCGGGATTAGTTTTAAACCTGAATAATTGTTATTTAGTACCAGCTTTGAGCATGAACATTGTTTCTGGATCTCGTCTTATGCGAGATGGATATTCTTTCAAATCAGAGAATAATGGTTGTTCTATTTATTTGAGAGATATGTTTTATGGTCATGCCCCGCTGGTCAATGGTTTATTTTTGATGAATCTCGAACGTAGTGATACACATATTCATAGTGTAGATGCCAAAAGATGTAAAGTTGATAACGATAGTCCCACATACTTGTGGCATTGCCGCCTTGGTCATATTGGTGTCAAACGTATGAAGAAGCTCCATTCAGATGGACTTCTAGAGTCTCTTGATTATGAATCATTTGACACGTGCGAACCATGCCTCTTGGGCAAGATGACCAAGACTCCGTTCTCCGGAACAATGGAGCGAGCAACCAACTTGCTGGAAATCATACATACCGATGTGTGCGGTCCAATGAGTGTTGAGGCTCGCGGAGGCTACCGTTATGTTCTCACCCTCACGGATGACTTGAGTAGATATGGGTATATCTATTTGATGAAACACAAGTCTGAGACTTTTGAAAAGTTCAAGGAATTTCAGAATGAGGTTGAGAATCAACGTGACAGAAAAATAAAGTTCTTGCGATCGGATCGTGGGGGTGAATATTTAAGTCATGAATTTGGCACACACCTTAGAAGCTATGGAATTGTTTCACAATTGACACCGCCCGGAACACCTCAACGTAACGGTGTGTCCGAACGTCGAAATCGTACTCTGTTGGACATGGTGCAATCTATGATGTCCCTCACCGATTTACCGCTATCTTTTTGGGGTTATGCTTTAGAGACTGCCGCATTCACTTTAAATAGGGCTCCGTCAAAATCCGTTGAGACGACTCCATATGAACTTTGGTTTGGCAAGAAACCGAAGCTGTCGTTTCTGAAAGTTTGGGGTTGCGATGCTTATGTCAAGAAACTTCAACCTGAAAAGCTCGAACCCAAATCGGAGAAATGCGTCTTCATAGGATACCCAAAGGAAACTATTGGGTACACCTTCTACCACAGATCCGAAGGCAAAGTCTTTGTTGCCAAGAATGGATACTTTCTGGAGAAAGAGTTTCTCTCGAAAGAAGTGAGTGGGAGGAAAGTAGAACTTGATGAGGTGATAGTCACCACTCCTGTACCGGAAACTAGCGCAACGCAGGAAACTGTTCCTGAGGTGCCTGCACCGACAAGGGAGGAAGATAATGATAATGATCATGAAGATACAGATCAAGTTACTACTGAACTTCGAAGGTCCACAAGGGTACGTTCCGCACCAGAGTGGTACGGCAACCCTGTACTGGAAATCATGCTGTTAGACAACGGTGAACCTTCGAACTATGAAGAAGCGATGGCGGGCCCAGATTCCAATAAATGGCTTGGAGCCATGAAATCCGAGATTGAATCCATGTATGAAAACAAAGTATGGACTTTGGTGGACTTGCCTGATGATAGGCACGCCATAGAAAATAAATGGATATTTAAGAAGAAGACAGACGCGGATGGTAATGTGACCATCTATAAAGCTCGGCTTGTCGCTAAGGGTTATCGACAAGTTCAAGGAATTGACTACGACGAGACTTTCTCTCCCGTAGCGATGCTGAAGTCAGTCAGAATCATGTTAGCTATTGCCGCATTCTATGATTATGAGATATGGCAAATGGACGTCAAAACAGCATTCCTTAATGGCTTCCTCAAGGAAGAGTTGTATATGATGCAAACCGGAAGGTTTTGTCGATCCAAAGAACGCTGACAAAGTATGCAAGCTCCAGCGCTCGATTTACGGGCTGGTGCAAGCATCTCGGAGTTGGAATATTCGCTTTGATGAGGTGATCAAAGCGTTTGGCTTTATACAGACTTATGGAGAAGCCTGTATTTACAAGAAAGTGAGTGGGAGCTCTGTAGCATTTCTCATATTATATAAGGATGACATATTGCTGATGGGAAATGATATAGAATTCTTGGAAAATGTAAAGGCCTACTTGAATAAAAGTTTTTCAATGAAGGACCTTGGAGAAGCTGCTTACATATTAGGCATCAAAATCTATAGAGATAGATCGAGACGCATCATTGGTCTTTCACAAAGTACATACCTTGACAAAATATTGAAGAAGTTCAATATGGATCAGTCAAAGAAAGGATTCTTGCCTGTTTTGCAAGGTATGAGATTGAATAAGACTCAGTCGCCGACCACGGCAGAAGATAGAGAAAAGATGAGTGTCATTCCCTATGCCTCGGCAATAGGTTCTATCATGTATGCCATGCTGTGTACCAGACCTGATGTGAACCTTGCCATAAGTTTGGTAGGGAGGTACCAAAGTGATCCCGGTACGGAACACTGGACAGCGGTCAAGAACATCCTGAAGTACCTGAAAAGGACTAAGGATATGTTTCTCGTTTATGGAGGTGACGAAGAGCTCGTCGTAAAGGGTTACGTCGATGCTAGCTTCGACACAGATCTGGATGACTCTAAGTCACAAACCTGATACGTGTATATTTTGAATGGAGGGGCAGTCAGCTGGTGCAGTTGCAAGCAAAGCGTGGTGGCAGCATCTACATGTGAAGCGGAGTACATAGCTGCTTCGGAAGCAGCGCAGGAAGGAGTCTGGATGAAGGAGTTCATCACCGACCTAGGAGTCATTCCAAGCGCGTCAAGCCCGATGACTCTCTTCTGTGACAACACTGGTGCTATTGCTATTACCAAGGAGCCCAGATTTCACAAGAAGACCAAGCACATCAAGCGCCGTTTCAACTCCATCCGGAATTATGTTCAGGATGGAGACATAGATATTTGTAAAGTGCATACGGATCTGAATGTCGCAGACCCGTTGACTAAACCTCTTTCACGAGCAAAACATGATCAACACCAGAACTCTATGGGTGTTCGATTCATCACAATGTAACTAGATTATTGACTCTAGTGCAAGTGGGAGACTGTTGGAGATATGCCCTAGAGGCAATAATAAAAGTATTATTATATCTCCTTGTTCATGATAATCGTTTGTTATTCATGCTTGAATTGTATTGTACGGAAACAGCGATACATGTGTGAATACACAGACCACAATGAGTCCCTGGTAGGCCTCTAGTAACCAGCTCGTTGATCAACAGATGATCACGGTTTCCTGACCATGGACATGAGATGTCAGTGATAACGGGATCACATCATTAGGAGAATGATGTGATGGACAAGACCCAAACTTGAGCATAACACGAGATCGTATAGTTCGTAATGCATAAGCTTTTCGGTGTCAAGTATTTATTCCTTAGACCATGAGGTTGTACAACTCCCGGATACCGTAGGAGTGCTTTGGGTGTGCCAACCGTCACAACGTAACTGGGTGGCTATAAAGGTACGCATCGGGTATCTCCGAAAGTGTCTGTTGAGTTGGTACGAACCGAGACTGGGATGTTGTCACTCCGTATGACGGAGAGGTACCTCTGGGCCCACTCGGTAATACATCATCATAATGAGCTCAATGTGACTAAGTAGTTAGTCACGGGATGATGGATTACGGATCGAGTAAAGAGATTTGCCATAACGAGATTGAACAAGGTATTGGGAATACCGACGATCGAATCTCGGGCAAGTACCGTACCGATGGACAAAGGGAATAACATACGGGATTGAGTGAATCCTTGACACGGTGGTTCATCCGATGAAGATCATCGAGGAACACGTGGGAACCAACATGGGTATCCAGATCCCGCTGTTGGTTATTGACCGGAGAGTGGTCTCGGTCATGTCTACGTGTCTCCCGAACCCGTAGGGTCTACACACTTAAGGTTCGGTAACGCTAGGGTCGTAGAGATTAATGCACGTGGAAACCCGAAAGTTGTTCGGAGTCCCGGATGAGATCCCGGACGTCACGAGGAGTTCCGGAATGGTCTGGAGGTAAAGATTGATATATGGGAAGTCCAGTTTCGGCCAACGGGTGATCTCCGGGGGTCACCGGGAGCGTCCCGGGACCACCGGATGGGCCCCGGGGGTCCACCGGGTGGGGCCACCCCTCCCGGTGGGGCCCCCAGGCCGCAAGGGGATGTGTGCAGCCCCCTGGGCTGGCGCACCACCTAGGGAGGCCCACCTCCCCTGCGCATAGGGATAAACCCTAAGGGGAGGGGGGCCACCACTTGCCTTGGGGGAGGGGACTCCTCCCTGGCCGCCGCCCCCCCTTGCAGATTGGATCTGCAAGGGGCTGGCGCCCCCCCTGGCCCCCTATATATATGTGGGGGGGGGGAGAGGGCAGCCGCACCTGAGCCCTGGCGCCTCTCCCCCTCCCGTCACACCTCCCAACTCCTTTGCAGGGCAGCCCGGCGTAGCCCTGCTGCGATCTCCACTGCATCCGTCATCACGCCATCGTGCTGCCGGATCTCTGACGACTTCTCCTCCCCCCTTGCTGGATCAAGAAGGAGGTGACGTTGCTGCACCGTACGTGTGTTGAACGCGGAGGTGCCGTCCGTTCGGCGCTAGATCATCGGTGACGAAGAACGTGAAGAGTACGACTACTTCATCCTTGCTTCGTTGAAAGCTTCCGCACGCGATCTACATAACGGTATGTAGATGCACTCTTAGTTGCTCGTTGCTAGATGTCTCCATACTTGGATCTTGGTGAAGACGTAGAAAGTTTTTGATTTATGCTACGTTCCCCAACAGTTTACTTATCAAAGAAACTTGAAATGGGAATGACAGAAACCCCAGCACCCCTCTCCTAACAACTAGGGTATGATAAAATCTTTTCCAATGTACCCAAAATGCCCTTCAAAAATGTTCATCATTTCTGCCTTGGTCTTAAACCTTTGTCAAAAATGGTGCACAATATTCTAGGACCTCTAAGGTCTTTGGATTAAATCATATGGTATTTGTATTTGGGCATTTAAATGCTATAAAATATTTTAAATGCTCAAATAATCATAAACTATAATGTTCCATGCTGTTCATATTATATACAGTGGGCATGACAAGTTTTATGAGTTATAAAAATGTTCTAGCATTTTTATTAAATAAACAAAGTTTGCAAAAGAAATGAAACAGAAAAGAAATAGGAAAGGGAGAGAGAGAAAGGTTACCTGATGTCCCACCCGGCCCACCTGCCGACCCAGCCCAGCTGCCGCTCCAGCGAGCTGCTTGGCTCGGCCAGGCAGGCAGGCAGGTGCTCGACGGCGGCCGCAGCGCGCGCCATGCAGCTGCCCGCCGCCCCGCTTCCTCCCCTCGCCGCCCTGGAGGCCTGGATCGAACGTCCACCTCGCCCCCGACCTCGCAGACACTCTCCACTCTCCACTCTCCC
>LR738712.1:775019138-775036321 GCA_902687465.1 Secale cereale
CGTGCTCGCACCTTCGTAGTAGCCGCGCCCACCGTCGTCCCTGAGCCCTGTCGTCGTGTCCGTCGTCTCCGCCGTCCTCGACCACATCGAGCAGGCCGAGCCCCGAGCGCTCGCCCGCCCTGGAGACGCCCCCGACCCCTTCTTCCCCAACTCCGGCCACGGAGATCCCCCTCACCGTCCCGCTCAGCTCCGACCGCCCCCAAGCTCGCTCCGGCGTCTGCTGCAACCTCTGTGAGCCCAGCTTCGTCCTCCCCCTCTCCGTTGGCTCTCTCCTGCCCTGGAACGCACCGCACGTAGCTCACCTGCACGCACCGCCACGGAGCTCGTCGCCGACGAGGCTCCGGCCATCCAATGGTCCGGCCACCGTGCCTATCAGCTTCACTGTCACGCGTAGGTGCTCTAGGACCACTCCACGCACCTCTACGAGCACCGCACCATCGTTTTCGACTTCGCCGAACTCCGGCAGCCACTGGACTCCTCGCCGGCGTCATCTCCGGCGACCCCGAGGCCAGCCACCACCTCCATCCGATGCGGATTGCCTCCAGTTACCCGTAGGTGTGCTCCGCCGTCGTTTTGGCACCGGGAGCACAAAACCCGCACCTCACCGCCGTATTTGGCCTCGCCGGTGGCTAAACGCCGGTGAGTTGGGCCTGTTTGACCACGGGTTTGACCCCCCTGGGTCACTGACATGTGGGCCCTGCCTGCTAGTCAAACCTAGTTTAAGTGTTAATTTAATTCTAATTAGCTAATTAGTTAACTGTGACACTGACCAGTGGGTCCCACTGGTCAGGTTTGACCTGGGCCGCCCTGTTGACTGATTGACGTCAGCATGATGTCATGCTGACACAGTAATGGATTTTCTGGGATTTTTAGATTTAAAAATAATTCAGGAAATTCCAGAAAATGCCTAAACTTCAAAAAATCATATAAATTCAGCAGTAGCTCAGATGGAAAAGATTTATATATGAAAATTGATCAGAAAAATCCAATCTTTCCAATGGCACTGGATTCATGCATGTTAGAGCAAGTTAACCTTGATGTATACATTAAAACATGATAATGCACTTAATTAAATAATAGCTATAGTGCCAATTTGAATCTTTGATTCAAATAGGCTCAAACCCTTCTGATTATAGTTGCATTAGCCAAAACACATGCATCTTGCCATGTCATGAGCATGCATCATATTGTTGCATTTGTTTGTCTATTGATTGTATCGCCGGTATTCTCCGTGTTAGGTCCTGCTCCCGAGGAAACTTCTACGTATCCAGCTGAAGAGCAGTACCCGGCAACCACTCTGTCAGGCAAGCAATCATTGATCATTCCGATACAAACCCATCTTCTCGCTCCTGCTCTCTTTTACTGCATTAAGGCAACAACGTGTGAACTGCTACTTGCTGCGGTAGTTGAACCCTATTCCCTTGCATGACCTGTCATTGCAACAGTAAATAGTTGAAACCCACTAGCATGTGTAGGAGTTGATTGAGCCATGTGATGTGTGATCCACCATGCTATTTGCTTATCTTGCCTGCTATGCTTAGAGTTGTGTCTGGTATGGTTCATATGGGTGATGGATCAGAGTGAAACAATCATATCGATAAAGAGAAAGAAGTGTGGAACACGTTTGGTTAAGGTATCGATGAAAGGCCATGTAGGAGTACATGGTGGGTTGTTCCATTGGAATCGTCCATAGGACCCGAGATCTGTATGTGTGGTTCAAGTTTCAGCTACTACCACACATTGGGATCCTTAATTGACCCTCTCGGCTTATTAATTACCCTCGATCTCTGTCCAGGAGTTGCAATTAGTTTCTAATGTTTATAGTTTACTGGAGGTCGTGCACAGCGCTGACCCTCGGGGTCGGTTGTGATGCGACAGGTACGTGGCACGGTGTACCGGTTGCCCGTTTGGTGACTCGGGAACCCTGTACACATCGTTTGGGGCCGTGAGCGACACCCCGGCCGGATCTCCCCACGGATGGAACCCAAATAGGCGATAAACCTAGACGAGAGACTTGAGTAGTTAGTCAGGTCGTGGCCGACACCCTCGCTGGGCTTCCGCTTGAACGTTGCCGAGTACACGTCGAGTAAACGGCGATAAGTGGTGGAAGCGTGTGTGAAGAGGTACACCCCTGCAGGGTTATCAATCTATTCGAATAGCCGTTGTTCGCGGTACGAACTACTTGGTTACTCTTACAGTTCATAGACAAGTTGATGGATACTACTAAAAGCCTCAAGATAAGTGTGAGTGCCGTGGATGGCCCTTCCGTAGGATGACGGAAGAGGATCCTCGGTAGTGTATTGTTGTGGTGAGTACAGGACTCGTGTTCGTAGTAACATCTTGCAATCTTTTGAGAGTTGTAGTATAGGTTAGCCAAGAGTCAAAGCTGGCTTTCTGCTATAAACTCCACTGCCCCCTGTTGATAATGTTGCATGTATGATAGGTTCTGTTGTAAGACTTGCTGAGTACCTTTGTACTCATGTTTGCTTAATAACTTTTGCAGAGGAGAACCCTGCCCCTTCTGATGGGTTCTACATAGACGTTGACGTCGACGAGTAGCTTGGCACCCAGACGGAGATCTGGAGCTTGTGAAGGGCCTTGTAGATAGTCAGGCTACACCAAGCCTGTTTTACTTTCTAAGCCGTCTGTACTCAGACATGTAGCTTCCGCTTGTGCTTGTATGACTGTATGACTTGAGTGTTGGGTCAGGTGACCCCTACCTGTATGGATATGTTATGTATGGCTCTTGGAGCCTCTTAAATAAAGTACTTTGAGTCATAGAGTTCTGTTGTGATGCAATGTTGTATTTGCACATATTGAGCATATTGTGTGTAGGATTGAAATGCTTGGTATGTGTGGGATCCGATGCCTAGTTGTTTTCCTTTGGTAGCCTATCTTATAGGGAAATGCCACCTAGTGTTTCCAATGAGCCTTGGTAGCTTGCTACTGCTCGGAACACGTAGGCTGGCCGGCATGTGTCCTTCTTCGTTCATGTGTCTGTCCCTTAGGGGAAATGTCACGCATTGTTCCTTTAAGTCCATGTAGCTTGCTACGACTTGGGTTCATACGTTGATGACCGACACGTTCGTTGCTGGGTCATGGATGCCTGTCTCTGTAATTTAGTGCCACTTTTGGTTTATAACTAGCCATGTCGGACCGGGTTCTCTGTCATATGGATGCTAGCGACACTGTCATATACGTGTGCGAAAATGCGCAAACGGTCCCGGGCCAGGTAAGGTGGCACCCGTGGGGTTACCGTGCGTGAGGCCGCAAAGTGATATGATGTGTTACAGCTAGATCGGTGTGACTTAGGATCGGGGTCCTGACAGTGATGAATGCGGTTGTCTCATCCTCTTCTGCCATGAAGATCTGATGGTATCCTGAGTATGCGTCAAGAAATGAAAGCAAATCACATCCGGCTGTGGAGTCAACAATCTGGTCAATGCGCGGCAAGGGAAATGGGTCTTTGGGACAAGCTTTATTGACATCGGTGAAGTCGATACAAAGCCTCCATTTCCCGTTCGCCTTACGCACAACTACAGGATTGGCCAACCACGTAGGATGGAGCACTCCTCTGACAAGGCCTGCTGCTTCCAACTTCTTGCTTTCTTCTGCGATGAATTCTTGGCGCTCCACTGCTTGTTTTCTGACTTTCTGCTTGACGGGCCGCGCATGAGGATAGACGGCAAGTTTGTACTCAATTACCTTCCTGGGAACACCGGGGATGTCAGATGGTTGCCACGCAAACACGTCGACGTTCGCCCGCAGGAAAGCAACGAGCGCGCTTTCCTATTTAGGATCAAGCGTGGCACTGATGGTGAAAGTACCACCAGTGCCGTCCTCCTTGGCGGACACCTTCTTGGTCTCTGGCGGTGCTGCCATCGTCTTCTTACACTTGCCGGTGGAGCTCGATGGTGCGTCCTCGACGGTAGCGCAGCACTCCGAAGAGGTGCGCTTGTCGGAGTGGGCCCCAGAGCTCTTGCCGGACTTGGTCTTCTTCTTCCCCCCGGGAGCTTCAGCGGCAAGTGACTTATGATCTGTTGCGGCTGCTGCTTCCCGGTAGATCTTGTCGGCACAGATAAGAGCATCCTTCTTGCCGCTAGGGACAGAGATGACACTATCGGGCCGGGCATCTTCAACATGTTGTATGCATAATGAGAGGCTGCCATGAACTTGGCGAGTGCTGGACGGCCAAGTATCCCATTGTAGGGCAATGGGAAATCGGCAACGTCAAACGTGACCCTCTCAGTCCTGAAGTTCAGCTCGCCGCCAAACGTCACTGGCAGTGTGATCTTCCTCTTCGGCTTGCTCCTTCCCGGGTTGATTCCTTGAAATGTGCCGGTCTCTTCGAGCTCGCTGTTGGGGATCTGGAGTTTCTGGAGTACAGTGGAGGAGATCAAGTTCAAGCCGGCCACGCCGTCAACTAACATCTTAGTGACCTTGAGGTTGCGGATGGTTGGCGAAACCAACATCGGCAAGCACCCGACCGCAGTTGTGCGGTCAGGGTGGTCCTCAATATCAAAGATGATAGGCGTGCTGGACCATTTCAGAAGCCTGCGCGACTCGACGGGTGGTTCTGCTGCATTAACTTCTCGCACCCACTGCTTGAGTTGGCGGTGTGAAGTATGCAGAGAAGCACCGCCGTCAACGCACAAAACTTCTGTGGATTTCTGAAACTCCTGCTCACTGGTCTCAACATCATCCATGTCTTCGTCGTCGTTGTCGTCTTCATCTTTGTTGCGGCCGCCGGGAGGCTGTCTCCTTGCCGCTGCTTGGCCTTGCCGCGGCGTCCTCCTTGGCCGTTGAATGGCCGCTTCTTGCCGGATCCTCCATCACCTCCTTGGGCCTTCTCCTTGTCGCGCCGCTCGTGTTCAGCCTTTTGCTGCTCAACAAGCTGCTCGTTCCCTTGCAGTTCTGGAGGTCGTGGCCCTTAGTGCGGTGGATCTTGCAGTACTGCTTGTCGGTGCCGTCCTGCTTGTCGGCGGCCGCCACAGCCTGGCAGTTGGTGCATGCGGCAGTCTCCTTGCCGGAGCAACCAACTTTGGCTTTCTCGGCGCCACCTCCGTTGCCGGACTTCTCAACGACTAGCACCTCTTTGTTTTTCTTCTTCCTGTTGTTTCGCCGCCGGTTTTTCTTTGCCGGGGCGGCATCCTCGCTGTCAGATCCCCCTACTCCTGTATCCTCTCCGGGGAGTTTCCTCCCTTCCTCAGCACGTGCGCACTTGTCGGCCAGGGCGTACAGCTCGCTGACGTCCCTGATTTTGCACATCGCCATCTCCTCCCTCATCCTGCGGTTACGCACGTTCTGATGGAACGCGCTGATGACCGTGGCAGGGTGGACGTCTGGGATGTTGTGTTGAACACGGCTGAATCTTTGGATGTATTTGCGCAGGGGCTCCCCTTCCTTCTGGGCGAGCAGGTGAAGGTCACTCTCTTGGTCATGGGGTTTGTGGCCGCCTGTAAAGGCGCCGACAAACTGATGGCAGAGATCTTCCCAAGAAGAAATGGAGTTGTCCGGCAAGTGCATGAGCCAGGACCAAACGTTGGGTTTGAGTACTAGCGGGAAGTAGTTGGCAAGGATCTTGTCGTCTCGCCCCCCGGCAGCCTGTGATGGCTTCTCGCCCCTCGTTGGTTACCCCAAGTGGAAGGTTTGAGATGCAGTGTAGCAGAAGTTTTCCCTTAGCAAAGATACCAAGGATCGATTTCCCTTGAGACTCCCAGTTTCAACAAGAAGGTGTTAACTGCTAACGACGCCAGATATTAGCAATCAACGTGGACCTGCACGCAGATACAAATAACTATGCTCCCAACGAGTATAGAGAGGTTGTCAATCCCTCCGGCCTTGTCGTTTACAAAGGATCAAACACAAGTGATAATAGTGATAGGTATTGCTGCAAATAGTAAGTAAAAGCGGAAAGTAAATAGCGGATGTGATCAGTGATGGTAATATGGACCGGAGTCCCATGATGTTCACTAGTGATGTCTCTCTCCCAAAAGACGATAAAACAGCTATGTGAGGTAAACGAATTACAGCTGGGCAATTGACAGGACCATGTGCGCAAACCAATGCTAACTAAGTTGCAAGAAAGGTAGAGGTTCAAAGCATGGGCGGTACGCCAAGGCAAGTAGACCGAAATCCATCTGCATCTACTACTAATCATCCACCTTGAGATAACTATCCAGAACATCTCGCTGGTATTAAGTTGCGAGTCCCACCCATAGTGTAAAGTCAAAGCAACAGACAACTGCATTAAAAGAACTTTGCGTAAAGTAAACAGTCCTTGCACCCGCGGGCACAAGCACCGTTGTTTTCCCCCTTGTGGCAACAGCACATCCCCTAGACTCATGTTTCAGTCACTCAAACTAGTCATCGAGGGGCATGAACCCACAATCGAGCATAACGTTCCCTTTTGGAGTCACTACCTACTACTTGGCCAAAGCAATAAATAACAACGGAGAACATGCAAGAATTACTTACGAACATAAATATAAAAGAGGTGATCAAATATATTACTCAAACACAATCTGAACATAATCTCACAATCCATCGGATCCCAGCAAACTCATCATAGCAACAGCATAAGGATTACATATGTGCCTCGATCATGTAGGGCAGCTCACGAGGACTAATTAGTGAAGCACAAGAACGGGAGGAGAACATCACATAGCTACTGGTCATGGACCCATGGTCCAAGGGAGACTACTCACAACTCATCCGGGAGGCGTCCATGGTGGTGGAGAAGCTCCCGGTGGTGATCCTCCCCTCCGGCAGGGTGCCGGGAAGAGTTCTCCTGGTGCTCCCGATCTTGGAAGCGCGGCGGCGGCGAAACAGAGATGAGATCGCGAAAAAGGGTTCCCGTCTCGAGGGTTTCGGGACACGATATAAATATATGCCAAAGGGGGGCATCAGCGGAGGCCTGAGGGGCCCAGGCGCCCCCCCGGCGCGGCCAGGAGGGGGGCCGCGCCACCAGGGCGCCTGGAGCCCTGGTGGCCCCCCTCCGACTGTACTTCGGGTGCCGGGAAGCTTCTGGAACGCTGATTTTTTATATAATTTTTCCGGGATTTTTCTAGCAGTTTACGTAATGGGAAAACCTGAAATACAAAAACAGCCGAAAACAGAAACTGGCACTGGGGTGCACTGAGTTAATAGGTTAGTCCAAATATTATCAAAAGTGTATGGAAGTGTATAAATAACATAGCAATATCACCCAAAAGAGGCATGGAGCAAGCAGAAATTATAGATACGTTTTGGACGTATCAACATCCCCAAGCTTAATTCCTGCTTGTCCTCGAGTAGGTAAATGATAACAAGAATAATTTCTGTGGTGACATGCTATTAACCATATAGGACTTTTTCATAGTCACATGACAAAAGCTTACTGAGACAATGAATCTGTAGTAATTAAGTTGCCTCATGAGAGAATCACAAAGAACTGAAAGTTTTACAATATGATACTAAAACATCAAATAGATTTGTAATGAGCATGGTGTGCAAATATGATAAAGTGATATCTCGCTTGCCCCCTTTAGTGAAGCAAAACATAAATGCAGGGGCACCTCCAAGGTTTAAGTGATGACTAGATACAGTGATTTCAAAATAAACGATATCACAATCATGCAAAAGACAATGCTACTTTGGGACAATGCACATTACACTCAGAATGACAATCATGCTCTCAGTAGTTGGTGCTTTAAAAGAAGGTGGAGACTCTCGAACCGTGGCTTTTGTTGGCAAGGTTGAAAACCCGTAGTCGGAAACAAAGACAAAGCATGTACCAGAGCTCTTGGTTTTAAAAACAGAGGTAATAATTATTATTTTTAGATCATGCATGTTCCGTCAACGAATGCTAGCAGACAACTCAATCACTTCTTGAGATGGACAAGTTTCGAGGAACGGCTCCCGAATGAGGACGATCACATCCTCTTAATCTCCTTTGTTTATCACTGCCAAAGTTTTCTGATTTCTCATGAACAAAGCGTGAAGGAGGGTTTGTTTGTTATATTAATTTTTTTGAGCCAGGCGCACTCAATGCCAGTTCCTTCTCGTATTATGGGTTTGCACATTATACTTGCAATCCCGGGGTGAAGCTTGTCCAACTTAAAAAGATCATGAATTAACTACTACTTCCTCATGAACTTAAAACAGAGGCACAAAATAAGAATGCATTTCTTTTTGAATAATTTCGAGATGGTACATGCAAGTCTCCGTTAGGAATGGCACGTAAATACCATGTAGGAAGGTATGGTGGACTCATATGGCATAACTGGTTTAAAGGAATTTGGATGCACAAGCGGTCAGAACGCTTAGTGCAGGTGGAGGTTAGCAAAAGACTGGGAGCGACCAACTAAGAGAGCAATGACGGTCATAATCATGCAAAGCGACAAAGCAACATTGAATCAGGCATGGAAGTTATATCGCTACTCAGAAACAAAAGATCATCAAGGCTTGACAGACTTTCTTTACAGTCTTAAATATGCGTGAGCATACGCCAAGTCAATCAAAATAAATTATTGAATCAAGATATTACTAAACCATACCACATCATAGGCAAACAAATCATGTTGGTATTACAATAACACATTGGGAACCCCCCAGCTATTTGAGACTAACCATAAGAAAACATGAACTACTAAGCACCATTATGCACGTAGCATCTTTATCATAGATATATCAACCAATGCAACAGAAGCAAACTCTCTTAATAAGATAAGCATGATAAATATAGAGAGTTCAAGCAACCAACTAAACAAAACCTCTTTAAAAAGATAAGCATGAATACTAAGAGCTGAACATGATAGTAGCTATTGAAAGACAAAGAACACACACAGCAAAGATAGACATGAAAATTCTATGTTATGTTCTAGGTAGAAGTGGAGCGTGTTTCTCTCCCACATAAAGAAATCTGAGTTCCAACTCGTTATGAAAAGCTAAAGAAAACTAAAAAGGAAACTAAAAGCAAGACGCTCCAAGCATAGCACATAACACATGAAGTGATAAAAATATAGCGGAACGAAAGACGAACTGATAATGTTGATGGAGAAGGGGATGCACGGGGGCATCCCCAAGCTTAGACGCTTGAGTCTCCTTGAATATTTCTTGGGGGTGCATGGGGGCATCCCCAAGCTTGAGCGTTTGACACTCCTGAATCTTTTTATCATCTTCCCTCGCACACTTGAAAACTCCCTTCATACATAACTCATCATAATCTGGTTAGCGAGGTTAGTACCCATAATAAAATAATTGTTCCTTGCTGGAAATAAGGATATTCTTGAAGGTCTACTGTTTCTCAAGATTGCCAAAAGGTTTTTGCAAAGAAAAAGCAAGCTCAAGGTTTGCAAAATGAGGGAAAGGCAAAGCAGGACCGAATCTGTGAAAAACAGAACAGCAGGTAGTAAATGATTTTTTCGGGGCACTTCTGCAACTCTAATCAAAAAACTCAAAACAGGCGCACAAAATACAATTATATAGAGCACAATGTCGAAAAATTCAGACCAAAAAGATGATCTGGTGATTTTATACGAATTTTTCTATCCAAGGACAGAATCTGTTTCCTGGACAGCACGTCACAACTTTTGAACTTTCTTGCAATCAGAGGCTACACTTGGCACAAAATTGTAAAGTAAAGATACAATGATGATGCTACTGTAGTAACAACATCAAGACACAACAAAAGAAAAATAAAATTTATTCATTGGGCTGCCTCCCAAAAGCGCTTTCTTTTATGCCTTTAAGCTAGGCATAATACATAGAGGAATCAATAACCATCATAATAATCGGAGCTATAAATTGCTTCAAATGGTTCCTCAACAAGTTCACTCTTGTTCCTTATAGGAAAGGGGTACACACCTTTTGCCTTTCCGCGCAAGCGGATTTGTCCCTTACCTATATCGATGAAGCCTTTTACCGCTCGGAGGAAGTCCCTTCCAAGCACTATATTTCCTTGGTTTGGCTCCATGACGAAGAAATCAATCATTGCAATCCCTTTAAGGAATTTAACTGGCACGTCTTTTATTCTTCCCTGGATTTCAGAAATATCTCCATTAGTGTGTTCATGATAAGATGGTAATCTATCCATGTTAAATTTTAAAGAATCATGAACAATTTTTGGCATAGTAGAAACCATAGATCCAATATCACAATAAGCAAGGAAGTCTTGATTAGAGATGCTAATCCTAACAAAAGGCTCCCAATCATTGTCTATTTCCAAAATATCTCTCTTATTGGGTTTGGGTTTCTCTACCTTCATTAAGTCTAGAGCATCCATTCTCTTCTCAATAGTAGCAAGTCTATCTATGATAGTATCAAAATTATGATCATAAACAAAGTAACTAGATAGACCATGTATAATTTCAAGAGCTCTAGCATCATCACACTCTAGGAAATCTCCCTCAGCTATAATATCAAGAGAGTGTTTACACCATTTAAAAAGACCATGGTAAAAATTTCTAAGCACAATTTTTATAGGTATCCAAGGCATAATTCTCCTATGTGCATCAGAAATTCTGTCCCATGCCTTCTTCATATTTTCTCCATCCTTTTGATGGAAATCTAAAACTTCTGATTCCCTCAAAGCACCAAATCCTAACATGCTTGACTAAACAGAAAGGACTACTAGCAAATAATTGAATTTTTTTGTGATTTTCGATAAAAGACACTAAAGCAAAACTGAAAGGTAAACTAACAAGACTAAAAAGCAAAGATAAAAGATAGCGTGCAACTCCCCTATCCTGAAGAGTGGAGTCCCCGGCAACGGCGCCAGAAAACTTTTCTTGATGGCTTCTCGCCCCTCGTTGGTTACCCCAAGTGGAAGGTTTGAGATGCAGTGTAGCGGAAATTTTCCCTTGGCAAAGATACCAAGGATCGATTTCCCCTGAGACTCCCAGTTTCAACAAGAAGGTGTTAACTGCTAACGGCGCCAGATATTAGCAATCAACGTGGACCTGCACACAGATACAAATAACTTTGCTCCCAACGAGTACAGAGAGGTTGTCAATCCCTCCGGCCTTGTTGTTTACAAAGGATCAAACACAAGTGATAATAGTGATAGGTATTGCTGCAAATAGTAAGTAAAAGCGGAAAGTAAATAGCGGATGTGATCAGTGATGGTAATATGGACCGGAGTCCCATGATGTTCACTAGTGATGTCTCTCTCCCAAAAGACGATAAAACAGCTATGTGAGGTAAACGAATTACAGCTGGGCAATTGATAGGACCATGTGCGCGAACCAATGCTGACTAAGTTGCAAGAAAGGTAGAGGTTCAAAGCATGGGTGGTACGCCAAGGCAAGTAGACCCAAATCCATCTGCATCTACTACTAATCATCCACCTTGAGATATCTATCCAGAACATCTCGCTGGTATTAAGTTGCGAGTCCCACCCATAGTGTAAACTCAAAGCAACAGACAACTGCATTAAAAGAACTTTGCGTAAAGTAAACAGTCCTTGCACCCGCGGGCACAAGCACCGTTGTTTTCCCCCTTGTGGCAACAGCACATCCCCTAGACTCATGTTTCTGTCACTCAAACTAGTCATTGAGGGGCATGAACCCACAATCGAGCATAACGTTCCCTCTTGGAGTCACTACCTACTACTTGGCCAAAGAAATAAATAACAACGGAGAACATGCAAGAATTACTTACGAACATAAATATAAAAGAGGTGAATCAAATATATTACTCAAACACAATCTGAACATAATCTCACAATCTATCGGATCCCAGCAAACTCATCATAGCAACAGCATAAGGATTACATATGTGCCTCGATCATGTAGGGCAGCTCACGAGGACTAATTAGTGAAGCACAAGAACGGGAGGAGAACATCACATAGCTACTGGTCATGGACCCATGGTCCAAGGGAGACTACTCACAACTCATCCGGGAGGCGTCCATGGTGGTGGAGAAGCTCCCGGTGGTGATCCTCCCCTCCGGCAGGGTGCCGGGAAGAGTTCTCCTGGTGCTCCCGATCTTGGAAGCGCGGCGGCGGCGAAACAGAGATGAGATCGCGAAAAAGGGTTCCCGTCTCGAGGGTTTCGGGACACGATATAAATATATGCCAAAGGGGGGCATCAGCGGAGGCCTGAGGGGCCCAGGCGCCCCCCCGGCGCGGCCAGGAGGGGGGCCGCGCCACCAGGGCACCTGGAGCCCTGGTGGCCCCCCTCCGGCTCTACTTCGGGTGCCGGAAAGCTTCTGGAACGCTGATTTTTTATATAATTTTTCCGGGATTTTTCTGGCAGTTTACGTAATGGGAAAACCTGAAATACAAAAACAGTCGAAAACATAAACTGGCACTGGGGTGCACTGAGTTAATAGGTTAGTCCAAATATGATCAAAAGTGTATGGAAGTGTATAAATAACATAGCAATATCACCCAAAAGAGGCATGGAGCAAGCAGAAATTAATGATACGTTTTGGACGTATTAGCCTGCACCGCGATGCTGTAGATGCTGAGGAACTCCGACGGATGCGTCTTGCTGTCGTACTTCTCTGGTACGTCTGGCTTGAAATTCTTCATGCTGGGAAACTGGACTTGCCGCAGCTCACGAGTGAACGCATGACAACCTACCGCATACGGCAAGTCGTCTGGTCCCCCTGGCGCATGCATGTCGACAGCGGGCCCAGCGCGCTGGTCTGATTGACGTCGTGCTTCTCTTCGGCGCTCGATGCGGGTACGAGCGTCTTCTTGCTGTCGATCTTGAAGAACTTGGCGCTGATCGCGACGAGCTCGTGGATCCGACAACGCGGTGGAGTCGCTGTCGAGGTTGATCCGGCGACTCGGCGATCTTGGCCTTCGGGGCGGAGAGTGCACGGTGGTTGCACCCCCATCGGTCTTGTCGCCATCGGCCCGCGCCTGGCTGACTTGCCGCGGCTGCGACGTGCTTGGCTACCGCAGAATGTCGCCGTTAGCGAAGGCGATGAGACTCTGAATGGTGGCCCTCCAGTCGTCAGCCTTGTCTGCCGCTGGAGGGAAGTCTAGGAGCAGTTGTGCTCGTGCCAGAGCTTCTGCTGGAGTGGCGGGTAGCGGTGGCGAGCGGTGCGAGGAGCGGGATATGCTCGGACTTCTAACCACGTTAGAAGGAGCAGTATCCCGTCCAGGCGACCGTGCCTTGCTCGTGCCGGCATGTTGGCGTGCATGCTGGTCTTGAGCGTCCCGAGATCCGCCAGCTTGATCTTGGCCCAGCAAACGTATGGTACCGTGAGTACCACGACGTTGCCGGTCCCGCGCCTCCTGAGATGGGCGCGGAGCATGTACGGACGCCGAGGTCTTGGAGTGCGCCCGGTCGTCGTGCGAGCCGGCTACGCCGCCGATGGGCAGCGCAGCCTTGTCCTTGGACTTGGCAGCACCGTGAGTTCCCTCGTCAACGTCCGTTCTTCCGCCAGCGTCTACCCCACCAGCCGTTCTCTCCGGCGGCGGTGGGATCGACGCGGACGGAGCAGGTGCCTCCGAAGCTTTCTTCTTCGACGGCATGTTGATGAAGATGATGATGAAGATCTAGCTCGCGTGCAGGCTAGATCAGATTCACACAATCTCGACGCACCCCCTACATGGCGCGCCAAAGATGTCGGGGAAACTGATCCACCCACGAACACCTATGGGGACGGAGCCCCTTTTCGGTACGGTAGGGGCGGAGGTCGCACGAAGAGCAGATCGAGGCAATGCACACGAGCAGTTTACCCAGGTTCGGGCCGCACGGATGCGTAAAACCCTACTCCTGCTTTGGTTTGTATTGAGTTCTTGCTCGGGAGCGCTGAGAGCTACAGTACCCTTCAGCAGCTAACGAGACCGAGCGTGGGAGTGTTCGAATGTCTCACCCCCCTCTACGTTGCGCATGGGCCTCCTTTTATAGGCTCAAGGGGTCACCGACAGGTGGCAACGCAGTTGAGGGTAAAAAGGGAAAAAGAGTGGTAGGTATAGCTACCTGTACAGTGTTCCATACCTAACCCTGACGGCAGGGGACAAGGGCATTAAATGCCCGTCGCCGTCGCCCAAATAGTGCAAAAAGTGACCGTCAAGGGTGCCACTGTTCGCCACGATGGTGATCCTGTCAGCGCCGCTTGCCACCGCTTCGCCGCTGGCTGCACAGCCTCCCGACACGTACGCCTGGAAGGGTCCCAGAGCGACACGTGGGTGGATGCACTGGAGCGCGGGTACTGAGTGGAAGCTTGCCGCGTCAAGCGCCTTGCCGCAGTCGCTATCTTGTCGCCTCCGGGAGCTTGTCGCTCGCCGGGCCTTGCCGGGACGCGTGGCGCGTCGCGGTAAGTTTCTTGAGATGCCTTGGATGGCCTTCCTGGCAAGCTCCTCTTGCCAGGGTCTTGCGCCTCGAGCGGTCTTGTGCCTTGAGTGGCCTTCCCGGCAAGCTCCTCTTGTCGGGGCTTTGTCTCCTTAGCTTGGATACTTTCTTCTTGAATGGCTCAAAAGAACCATAAAGGACCTCGGTGGTCACCCGGCAAGCCCTGCCGTGGGGTGCTGCGACTGCTCGTGCACAAGTTCGGGATACTAAGGGTACCCCTACTTTAGTACACCGACAATAAGCAGAAAATTTTCCCACCATGACGCGGCTGCGCCAGTAAGATAATGCGGTGCGTACAGCACCTTTTCACGGTCTGAGCATTGTGCCACAATTAATTTCCTTTCAATATCTCGAAGCCAATCATCGGCCTCAAGAGGTTTGCCCGTGTGCGAAAATGTTGTTGGACGTGTCTTCTGAAATTCAGACAATTTTGAGTGCGGTTGGTATGGCTCGCGGTGATTTCCCATGTTAATGACATGGTTCATCATTTCTTGGTGCTGTTGCTGACTTTGCTCGTAAAGACGGCACACTTGAGAAAATGCTGTTTAACTGCCCTGCTGACTTGACTGCCCCTGTGAGAAATTGTTGTTTGTTTGTGTGCCATAATTTTCTTCCGGCGGACTTGGCATGGAAC
This sequence comes from Secale cereale, assembly GCA_902687465.1. Classification (NCBI taxonomy): domain Eukaryota; kingdom Viridiplantae; phylum Streptophyta; class Magnoliopsida; order Poales; family Poaceae; genus Secale; species Secale cereale. The sequence goes on from LR738712.1 coordinate 775,034,065, forward strand.
GTGTCCAGGGACGAGTCATTTCTTACTCTGGGGTAATAAAGCAGGAAATCTGAGAAAAACCGAGCAGCAAAATAAACCTAGATTTTGCGAAAGCGATCAAACACGAGCTCAAAAACAAGATTTTTGAAATAATCCGGTTGATTGCGCACGGAGAAGGCTGCTAGTTCATATATTACACGCCGGTTCTAATTATACATACGTCACTCAGGGTGTGCGTACACATCCTGACATGTTATTTAAAACTAGTGCACTCCTCCAAGATCCTACATGATGCGCAAACAGACTACTCCCATCAACCTATTTTACACAACACACAAATATTACAAGCGAGCGCGGTGCATCGCGGAATGACGCGCTAGTCGGAGATGTTGAAGATCTCCCTCTGCCTGCCGAGGGTAAGGCCCAGTGGTGCTGGAGACTCAACTTCCTCCTCACTGATGGGCTCTAGGCGTGGAGTATGGGAACGAGGTGTCGAAGCAGGTGCAGCAGGCGGTGCAGCTCTGACTGGAGTAGGAGCAATGACTTGGTCAAACTCCTCAGTGGTAGGCAGACGGCGAGCGGTGGCTAAGATGGAAGGTGTATAGGATGCGGCGGACGAGACAAATGTCATCGGTGGTGCAGTATGGAGTAGCTCCCTCCTGTTGGCGGAGCCACTTTGGACCATCTCCATACGGGTGGCCACCAGGTCGTCCACCAGATTATCAAAGGCTGCCTCAAGTGCCTTGAGGTACTCAACCAATGATTCAATGGCTTCGTCACGCTCCACATTTGCGCATGCAAATGCATAGTGACACGTATATGGCACGTGGCATGGGAGGTAACGGAAGCGACGACTCTTCATCGAAGGAAGGATGTCCCAGAGACGAGCTATTGCCTCACGGGCAGCCATCTGCATGGCATGCCTCTCCGTAGGCATGGCTCTGCCCACAAATCGAAGGCGGCACGCTTCAGAACGCCCACCTTTGAAGTGTACCACAGCCTGATGCATAGACACGCTGTCGTTGAGCTTGTGACGGTAGAGTGTAAACTTGGGACGAGTGGATGGCCCGGTTGCGACTTTGGTGATGGCAAAGAGGAGCTTGACAAACCCCTCAGGAATGTTGGCGAACACCTGTGCATCACAGTCGTTGCTGGCCATCTACAAAGGTAGACAAAAATTCCGAATAGTCAGGCCATAAATTTTATGCTGACCAACAGAAAATTGCTACAGATGCAAAAATGTTGAGAAGCAAATTATTCGATAATAACCAATTAGCGAACGCACCTAGTGGCTTCCTACAGTCAGCCTGGCTCTGATACCAAGGTTGTCAGGACCGGTCCTTCAGTAAAATAATTACCGGAAGACCGACCTTTTTATTAAACCAGCGAGGAATAATATTACCTGCTGGCAGAAAAATCCTTGATACAGAATTCCAGTACACTGAATATTATACAAGGTTGAGCTGGGGTTGCTCAACAATTTTATTACAAGCGCGCCAATATATTACATAGAGGCGGATATGGCACAAGGCAGGGTGGCATACTACTAACTCGTAATAAAAATGTGGTGGAATATGTCACAGTGAAGTGGGTGATGCGACTCCAATATGATACAGTTCATCGGGTATCGGAGTGAGACCCAATGAATTTATTTGGTGGTAGGCGGAAGCGGTTATAAAACAGTGATCAACTCCAGGATCGCAAGGGACTGAATGGGACTCCTCTAAGCGTCGGACTCGCTATCAAATTCCTCATCCATGAGATCGCCTTCGTCCACATCTGGCCAAATCAACAAGCCAGGTGAGTACTTTGAATGTACTCGCAAGACAGTTCGGACTTAAGATATAATAAATGCCAACATGATGCATATGAGTATTCCAGCAAAAATTCGACCGGAATAAAATATGAATGCGCTGTAGGTAAAGATGGAAGTCGGGCGGTAATCCTCCCGAAATCCAAAAGATAAATATAAAGAGACCAATCGAGGGTCTGGGTGACGCCTCGTAGGGAAATAATAAATGATGGCAGGCCACAGTCGGGCGTCTGAGCGACACCGCATAAAGGGCTTATAGCAGAAATAAATAAGCAAGAATTAATCAGTCGGACGTCTGAGCGAGATCGCATAAAGGGCTTATAGCAGAAATAAATAAGCAAGATTGCCTCAGTCGGACGTCTGAGCGACATCGCATAAAGGGCTTATAGCAGAAATAAATAAGCCAGAATGCCTCAGTCGGACGTCTGAGCGACATCGCATAAAGGGCTTATAAATAAAAAGAAT
>LR738712.1:775036384-775050170 GCA_902687465.1 Secale cereale
AGTCGGACGTCTGAGCGACATCGCATAAAGGGCTTATAAATAAAAGAATGCCACAGTCGGACGTCTGAGCGACATCACATAAAGGGCTTATAAATAAAAAGAATGCCACGGTCGGACGTCTGAGCGACATCACATAAAGGGCTTATAAACAATAATAGGATAATGATGAAATACTTCTGAAAGTAAATCAATACAGAGATAGTGGTGAGTTCATCTACCCAATGAACTTGACGAAAATACTATTTTGATTACCACAAGAATATACTAGAGACGGTCACCGGGCTGACATGAAGATTGACCCTAGGCCATAAACATGGCTACTGAAGGAATTTAACTCTGCAGAGATTGTACTATTAACTCATAGCCAACGGGTTCTACTAGCCACGTGGGCTAGTCCCGTCTACGGTGTTTTAGTAGAAACCCAACTAACCAGTACACACCCATTTAACATCCTGTCATCCGGAATCACCCGCGATGACATTCACGGAAAACTTTAAGACGGGGAGGCCACAACCTCGAATAGCATGGGATCAAATTTATATATGCGCGCTCTAAGGGGTGCCCCCCTCTCGGTCCCAACCGGAAACACCCATGCCCCCTGACCGGATGACGGGCTTTAATCCAGGGCCATGGAACCCTCATCCCGGCCCCTCTACTTGGTGTGTACTCGGGAAGTGGTTTACAACTGACTAGACCGCAATCCCAACGGACGGCCTATGATAGTACCAAAAAGGAGATGAACGGAATCATGACATGATCTCCGTTGATACTGAGTTAACCAACTACTGGCATGCTTCAACATTACCAGCATTCCACCCATCATATCACCATATGATCGAGGTGGTTCAACATTCTCCTTCGGGACTCACCCGAAGGTTACTTGCATGAAATATGACATACACATATGCCCATATGATTATGCTTATGAAACGAGCTACTTGAGCAAACATGCAACACACTCATCATATCAAGAGTTCAAACATGCTTGCCTAGTTCTGAAAAGTCGGAGCCTAAATCGGTGTGATTCGCGTCTCCGTCACGGCCTCCGGTATATATGGCTTCACGGTGGTCTTCCGCGTCGAACGGTGGTAGAGTTGGGTGTCGGCGAGCCCCACGTCAACAGCGACACTGTCTCCGGCGGACGGCGGCTCGGGTGGTCATGGACCTCGTCGGGGAGGATTCCGGAGTGAACGGAGCTAGAGCCCGAGGCGGAGGTAGCTGGCTGGAGCTGGGGGAGAAGGGCCCCTCGAGGCTCTTCCAGAGGTTGGGCATGGTCTAGGGAGGTAGTGGAGGTGTGTGCGCTCGAGCACCAGCTCGGGGGTGCCTTATATAGGCGGCTCGAGGTGGCTGTCGTGAATGGATAAGTCCGGCGAGTTGATTACGGCGCTGCAGTGGTCGGACGGCGGGGTTAGGGGTTTGAGCATCATCTAGGAGCTGTAGGGGTTCCATTCCCGCGCCCAACTCAGCAGGGGAGAGGGAGTTACGGCCTGTCCTCGATGGAACGGCCGCGCGGCACGACGGCGGCAGGAAACGTGCTCTGCGCGCGTCAGGCCACGGCGACGGTGCGGCAGGCGTGCGCTGGCTATGGAGGTGGACACGCGGAGCACTGGGGTGGTTTGGGCGGCGCCGAATGGCGTTGAGCCGCGAGGTTGCTTCTGTCAGCCGCCACGGGCGGCGCTGTGGCCGTGGCAATCGCCGGCGCGGTCGGGCCAGAGCGCCACCGACGCCCAGAAGCGGCCAAGCGAGCATGCGGCGACTGGATAAGAAGAAGGAGCAGTGCATTGTCGAGCCACGGAGATACAGACGAGGTTTTGTCGCTGCGCCTGATGAAACTGACGAAACTGATGAACTGTCGACAGTTTCAGTTAACAGCTGACAGTTCAGTGTAGGCTAGGTGTTTGATGAAATGTTTCTGGTATGTGTGCAATGCCTCTAGGGCTGATTTTTGGTGGAGTGGCCTATTGATGTATCTAGAGGCTGTCTGATTTTTCACAGAATTTTTGGAAGAAGATAAATATGAATTTCACCAAATTTTGCAAATCTGGTCCAAACTTGCAGCAGGTGAAATTTTAAAATTTTGAACTATGGACCAGTGAAACAAGATGGATATAGGTTGTGGGTACTAAGGACTATCTAGGAGAGTTGGTTTGGAATCAAATAAATAGCTAGGCATGGTGGTTCCTTTGTAAATCACCAAGGTCCACTATAAAGGACAGAATTAGGTTTTGGAGTAAAATAAATAGAAGAAAAATCCCAATAAGGTTTAAACTTACTGGAATATATGAAAGACTTGTCCTAAGGTGTGGAGATGGTCTTGGAGTGAAATATTTCTGTTGGGGTCATGACAAGATGAAGGATGGAGAGGGAGATAAGTCCAAGGTTAAACTTGGGAGGTTTAAATCAAGAAGGGATAATTCAAACAACACTTTTGAAACTCAACTTGTGCTTGAACCAAACACAAGAGAAAAACTTCAAGGCCAAAAACCAAGCTTGAGAAGACACACAAACTTTGGCCAAAAGGGATTTTAGAAGGGCAAAAGAGAAGATCAAACAATCCCCTTCCAAAAAAGGCCAAAAGTTTGAAATAAAAAACAACTCAAAAATTTGGGGTGTTACAGTCCGCACGCTTAACGTTCGATGACGATTTGTATTATGAGTTATGTGATTTGGTGACGGAAGATTGTTTGGAGTCCCGGTTGAGATCACGGACATGATGAGGAGTGTCGAAATAATCGAGAGGTAAAGATTGATATATTGGATGATAGTATTCGGACACCGGAAGGGTTCCGAGGGGTTCCGGGTACATATAGGAGTTCCGGGGGTTACCGGAACCCCCCGGGGAAAGTAATGGGCCAACATGGACCATAATGAGAGGAGAGGTAACCCACAAGGGGTGGCTGCGCCCCCTCCCATAGGGAGTCCGAATTGGACTATGGGAGGGGGCGTGCCGCCTTTCCTTCTCCTCTTCCCTATCCCTTCCCTCTTTCCACCTCCATGAAAAGGAAAGGGGGAGGGCGAATCCTACTAGGTTTGGAGTCCTAGTAGGACTCCCCCCATGGCACGCCCCTATGCCGGCCTCCTCCTCCTCTCCACCTTTATATACGTGGGCAGGGGGCACCCCAAAGCACATCAATTGTTCTTAGCCGTGTGCGCTGCCCCCCTCCACTGTTTACTCCTGAGGTCATATTGTCGTAGTGCTTAGGCATTGCCCTACGTGATCAACTTCACCATCACCGTCACCATGCTATCGTGCTGCCGGAAATCTTCCCCGACACTCTGCTAGATCAAGAGTTCGAGGGACATCATCGAGCTGAACGTGTGCAGAACTCGGAGGTGCGGTACGTTCGGTGCTTGACCGGTTGAATAGCCAAGACATTCGACTACATCAACCGCGTTAATTTAACGCTTCCGCTTTCGGTCTACGAGGGTTTGTGGACACACTCTTACCGTCTCGTTGCTATGCTCTTCCTAGATAGATCTTGCGTGAGCGTAGGAAATTTTTGAAATTGCATGCTATGTTCCCCAACAGTGGCATCATGAGCCAGGTCTATGCATAGATGATATGCACGAGTAGAACACAAAGGAGTTGTGGGCGGTGATGTTCATATTGCCTATCACCAACATCTTATTTTGATTCGGCGGTATTGTAAGATGAAGCGGCCCGGACCAACATTACATGACCGCGTTCATGAGACTGGTTCCACCGTTACATGCAACTTGTTTGCATAAAGGTGACTGGCAGGTGTCTGTCTCTCTTGCTTTAGTTGAATCGAATTTGACTGCGGCCGGTCCTTGTTGAAGGTTAAAACAGCAAACTTGATAAATCACCATTGTGGTTTTTGTGCCATAGGTAAGAACGATTCTTGTAAGAAGCCCGTAGCAGCTGAGGGAGTCCTGTATTCAGGGGTCCTTAGCCATCCGGGTCGTTGAAGCTAGGCCGCACTGATGGGCCGCGTAAAGAAGAAGCAGAAGACCCTCCCCCGTATTCGGACAAGACTCTTATGTATGTAGAAAGGCAAGTGTAGAGTCCGTGCGTATCGATTAGTTCCTCCCCAAGTCACCCTTGTAACACTAGGTCCCCTCCGGCGTGTATATAAGTCGAGGGGTTTAGTCTATAGAGGGGATCATCATCACAATACCCCCATAGGCTAGACTTGAGGGTTTAGCCATTACGATCTCGAGGCAGATCAACTCTTGTACTCATATTCATCCATATTAATCTAGCAGGAAGTAGGGTATTACCTCGATCGAGAGGGCCTGAACGTGGGTAAACATCACCATCGATCCTCACACACATAGCTTGGGCCCCCTACCCGAGATCTGCCAGTTTTGACATCGACAATGGTGCTTTCATTGAGAGCTCCGCTGTGCGCTCGCGACGAGCGATTGATGGCTTGACTCATCATCAATGACGGGATCACCCTCGGAAACAACTTGGCTATCGACCAGGTTCTCCAGCTTGGCGGATTCGTTGTATGCGCCCGCATGGCCTCCGGGCCGACTGCACTCTCTGGCGGCCATCAAGCACCACCTTTATGCCGATTCCGGCCACTCCGATGACGCAACCTCGGCAGAACTCTCGCCCTTGAACGAGCTGCTAGATCGCATCGCCGCCCTGGGGCTTCCATCGCTAGGAGACCATATCGGATCTAAATCCGGCCACGATGAGATCGGTCCCTTCCCAATCATTCACCTGGTGGCAACAGTTGAGGACGGAGCCGAAAAGGCTCCTCCTCTCGAGACGAAGACCGACGCAGTTCGGATCTCCGAAACCATTGAGCCGAACACGCCCCTGTCGGGAGGCACCTCATGTTTCTTGAGATCTGGGATTAGCGTCGGGCCCATGGGACGATTAGGCCCCAACAAGCCCGAATCTCCCACATCGGAAGTTGTCAAGACTCCGAATATCACTTTGGGTCGGGATTCAAAATTTCCAGCACCAACCCACCCCGGGAAAAATTCTCCATGTAAATCCGGATTCCCGGACATAGATAATCTCGCGAACATACAATAGCAGCCCGATGAAATGGTCAACCACTTTTGGGACAGATTCCTGCTTATTAAAAACAAGATCAAGGACTATTGCGATGACGAGGCGGTCCCTCTATTTCACCGCAACGGCATGGACAAGGGAGTCTTGAACGCCCTCAACCGACGTCATGTTCAGAGCTTCACAGAACTGTCACATATAGTACATAAGTACTGCGCAATGGAAAATACTTGGAAAGCCCACAATACGCCTATAGAACAGTCCATATCTGGACAGTACATTATCAAGGCTAAACGGACATACCTGCTACCTCTTGAGCTTGCGTTGTATTCCCTCAAAGAGGAAAGGGAGATGCAGCATAGTAGCGTAAGTATTTCCCTTAGCTTTTGAGAACGAAGGTATCAATCCAGTAGGAGACCACCTGCGAGTCCCTCGCACCTGCACAAACAAATAAGAACTTCACAGCCAACGCGATAAGGGGTTGTCAATCCCTTTACGGTCACTTACGAAAGTGAGATCTGATAGAGATGATAGTTTATATTTTTGGTATTTTTGGTTTAATAAAATAGAAAATTAATGCGGTAAAAGTAAAGTAGATGTAGATTGATATGTTGAGAATAGACCCGGGGGCCATAGTTTTCTCTAGTGGCTTCTCTCATGATAGCGATATACTACGGCGGGTAAACAAATTACTGTCGAGCAGTTGATAGAAAAGCGAATAATTATGAGACTATCTAGGCATGATCATTGTATATAGGCATCACGTCCGAGACAAGTAGACCGACTCCTGCCTGCATCTATTACTATTACTCCACACATCGACCGCTATCCAACATGCATCTAGTGTATTAAGTTCATACGAACAGAGCAACGCCTTAAGCAAGATGACATGATGTAGAGGGATAAACTCAAGCAATATGATGTAAACCCGATCTTTTTATCCTTGATAGCAATAATACAGTACGTGCCTTGCTGCCCCTACTGTCACAGGGAAAGGACACCACAAGATTGAACCCAAAGCCAAGCACTTCTCCCATTGCAAGAACTAAAGATCTAGTAGGCCAAACCAAACCAATAATTCGAAGAGACTTGCAAGGATATTATGAGCACACATAAAAATTTCAGAGAAGAACCAAATATCTTTCATAGATAACCTTGATCATAAACTCACAATTCATCGAATCTCGACAAACACATCGCAAAAAGAGATAACATCAAATAGATCTCCTCGAAGACTGAGAAGAACTTTGTATTGAGATCCAGAGAGAGAGAAGAAGCCATCTAGATACTAGCTATGGACCCGAAGTTCTGTGGTAAACTACTCACAACTGATGGTGAGGGCGATGATGATGAGGAGGAGGAGGAGGATGAAGGCCTCCGTGATGGGCCTCTAACCCCTCGTTGGTTACCCCAAGTGGAAGGTGTAAGATGCAGTGTTGTGGAAGTTTTTCCCTTAGCAAAGATGCCAAGGATCGAATCCCCAGAGACTCCTAGGTTCAACAAGTAGGTGTCAACTGCTAACGGCGCCAGATATTAGCAATCAACGTGGACCTGCACACAGATACAAATAACTTTGCTCCCAACGAGTACAGAGAGGTTGTCAATCCCTCCGGCCTTGTACTTCACAAAAGCAATGATAGTAGTGATAGATAATGTTTGCAATAGTAAATAATAACGAAAAGTAAATAGCGGATGTGATCAATGATGGTAATATGGACCGGAGTCTCATGATGTTCATTAGTGATGTCTCTCTCCCAAAAGACGATAAAACAGCTATGTGAGGTAAACAAATTACAGCTGGGCAATTGACAGGACCACGAACGCAAACCAATGCTGACTACATTGCAAGAAAGGTTGAGGTTCAAAGCATGGGCGGTACGCCAAAGTAAGTAGACCGAAATCCATCAATATCTACTACTAATCATCCACCTTGAGATATCTATCCAGAACATCTCGCTGGTATTAAGTTGCCAGTCCCACCCATAGTGTAAACTCAATGCAACAGACAACTGCATTAAAAGAACATTGCGTAAAGTAAACAATCCTTGCACCCGCGGGCACAAGCACCGTTGTTTTCCCCCTTGTGGCAACAGCACATCCCCTAGACTCATGTTTCTGTCACTCAAGCTAGTCATCGAGGGGCATGAACCCACAATCGAGCATAACGTTCCCTCTTGGAGTCACTACCCACTACTCGGCCAAAGCAGTAAATAACAACGGAGAACATGCAAGAATTACTTATGAACATAAATATAAAAGAGGTAGATCAAATATATTACTCAAGATCAATCTGAACATAATCTCATAATCCATCGGATCCCAGCAAACTCAACATAGCAACAGCATAAGGATTACATATGTGCCTCGATCATGTAGGGCAGCTCACGAGGACTAATTAGTGAAGCACAAGAACGGGAGGAGAACATCACATAGCTACTGGTCATGGACTCATGGTCCAAGGGAGACTACTCACGACTCATCCGGGAGGCGTCCATGGTGGTGGAGAAGCTCCCGGTGGTGATCCTCCCCTCCGGCAGGGTGCCGGGAAGAGTTCTCCTGGTGCTCCCGATCTTGGAAGCGGCGGCGGCGGCGGAACAGAGATGGGATCGCGAAAAGAGTGTCTGTTCTGAGGGTTTCGGAGGACGCTTTAAATATATGCCAAAGGGGGGCATCGGGGAAGCTTCGGAGGGCCCAGGCGCCCCCCCGGCACGGCCCAGGGGGGAGCGCGCCGCCAGGGCACCTGGAGCCCTGGTGCCCCCCCCCCCCCGGCTGTCCTTCGGACGCACGGTAGTTTCCGAAACGCTCATTTTTTATATAATTTTTCTGGATTTTTCCTGGCAGTTCTCGTAACGTGAAAACCTGAAATACAAAAACAGCCGAAAACAGAAACTGGCACTGGGGTGCACTAGATTAGTAAATTAGTCCAAATATGATCAAAAGTGTATGGAAGTGTATGAATATCATAGCAATATCACCCAAAAGTGGCATGGAGCAAGCAGAAATTATAGATACGTTTTGGACGTATCAACATCCCCAAGCTTAATTCCTGCTCGTCCTCGAGTAGGTAAATGGTAACAAGAATAATTTCTGTGGTGACATGCTATCAACCATATAGGACTTTTTATAGTCATATGACAAAAGCTTACTGAGACAATGAATCTATAGTAATTAAGTTGCCTCATGAGAAAATCACAAATGACTGAAAGTTTTACAATATGAAACTGAAACATCAAAAATATTTGCAATGAACATGATGTGCAAATATGATAAAGTGATATCTAGCTTGCCCCCTTTAGTGATGCAAAACATAAATGCAGGGGCACCTTCAAGGTTTAAGTGATGACTAGATACAGTCATTTCAGAATAAACGATATCACAATCATGCAAAAGACAATGCTACTTTGGGACAATGCACATTACACTCAGAATGACAATCATGCTCTCAGTAGTTGGTGCTTTAACATAAAAGTAAAAGAATGGTTATGTGCTAGAGCTTTTTATTTTGAAAACATGGAAGCAATTTTGTCAATGGTAGTAGTACTTCATATGTGTCATGTATAAGATATCCTATAAGTTGCAAGCCTCATGCATCGAATACCAATAGTGCTCGCACCTTGTCCTAATTAGCTCGGATTTCCATGGGTTATCATTGCATTACATATGTTTCAACCAAGTGTCACAAAGGGGTACCTCTATGCCACCTGTACAAAGGTCCAAGGAGATAAATCGCATTTGATTTCTCGTTTTTGATAGATCTCAACTTGAGGACATCCATACCGGGACAACATAGAAAATAGATGATGGACTCCTCTTAAATGCATAAGAATATTCTCATAAGAGATTGAGGATTAATGTCCAAGCTAAAACTTCCACCATGATACATGGCTTTGGTTGGCGGCCCAATGTTCTTCTCTAACAATATGCATGTTCATTCAACCCATGGCAAATCACCCTTACTTCAGACAAGACGAACATGCATAACAACTCACATGATATTCAACAAAAGTGTGACAGTTGATGGCGTCCCAAGAAACATGGTTACCGCTCAGCAAGCAACTTATAAGAAATAAGATACATAAGCAACATATTCTTTACCACAATAGTTTTTAGGCTACTTTCCCATGAGCTATGTATTGCAAGGTTAGTTCGCTTAGTACAGATGGAGGTTAGCAAAAGACTGGGAGCGACCAACTAAGAGAGCAATGACGGTCATAATCATGCAGAGCGACAAAGCAATATTGAATCAGGCATGGAAGTTATATCGCTACTCAGAAACAAAAGATCATCAAGGCTTGACAGACTTTCTTTACAGTCTTAAATATGCGTGAGCATACGCCAAGTCAATCAAAATAAATTCTCGAAGGAAGATATTACTAAACCATACCACATCATAGGCAAACAAATCAAGTTGGTATTCCAATAACACATTGGGAACCCCCCAGCTATTTGAGATTAACCATAAGAAAACCTGAACTACTAAGCACCATTATGCAAGCAGCATCTTTATCATAGACACATTAACCAATGCAACGGAAGCAAACTCTCTTAATAAGGTGAGCATGATAATTAAAGAGAGTTCAAGCAACCAACTAAACAAAAGCTCTTTGAAAAGATAAGCATGAATACTAAGAGCAGAGCATGATAGTAGCTATTAGAAGACAAAGAACACACACAGCAAAGATAGACATGAAAATTCTATGTTATGTTCTAGGTAGAAGTGGAGCGTGTTTCTCTCCCACATAAAGAACGCTGAGTTCCGACTCGTGATGAAAAACTAAAAAGAAAACTAAAAGCAAGACACTCCAAGCATAGCACATAACACATGAAGTGATAAAAATATAGTGGAACGAAAGACGAACTGATAATTGTTGATGGAGAAGGGGATGCACGGGGGCATCCCCAAGCTTAGACGCTTGAATCTCCTTGAATATTTCTTGGGCGTGCACGGGGGCATCCCCAAGCTTGAGCGCTTGACACTCCTGAATTTTTTTATCATCTTCCCTCGCACACTTGAAAACTCCCTTCATACATAACTCATCATAATCTGATTAGCGAGGTTAGTACCCTTGATAAAATAATTATACCTTGCTGGAAATAAATATATTCTTGAAGTTCTACTGTTTCTCAAGATTGCCAAAAGGTTTTTGCAAAGAAAAAGCAAGCTCTTGATTTGCAAAATGAAGGAAAGGCAAAACAGGACAGAATCTGTGAAAAACAGAACAGCAGGTAGTAATTGATCCGTTCGGGATACTTCTGTAACTCAAATCAAAAAACTCAGAACAGATGCACGAAAGACAATTATATAGAGAACGCTGTCGAAACAATTCAGACCAAAAAGATGATCTGGAGATTTTATACGAATTTTTCTATCCAAGGACAGAATCTGTTTCCTGGACAGCACCTCACAACTTTTGAACTTTCTAGCAATCAGAGGCTATACTTGGCACAAATATGAAAAGCAAAGATACAATGATGATGCTACAGCAGTAAACAACATCAAGACACAACAAAAGCAAAAAATTTATTCATTCGGCTGCCTCCCAAAAGCGCTTTCTTTTATGCCTTTAAGCTAGGCATAATGCATAGAGATCAAGTTTTATCAAGAGTAAAAGAATAACTAGCCCGTACAACGGACTCAAAAGGTAACTTGATCTTCTTTCGAGGGAAGTGTTCCATCCCTTTCTTGAGAGGAAACTGAAATTTTATATTACCCTCTTTCATGTCAATGATAGCACCAACGGTGCGTAAAAAGGGACGTCCCAAAATAATTGGACATGAAGGATCACATTCAATATCCATAATAGTGAAATCAACGGGAACATAATTATCATTAACAACAATAAGAACATCGTCGATCCTCCCCAAAGGTGTCTTTATGGAAGAATCAACGAGACGAACACCAAAAGAACAAGAATCATAAGGTTTCAATTTAAGCATATCATATATCCTTTTGGGCATAACAGAGGTACTAGCACCAACATCACATAATGCATAGCAAGAGAAGTCATTCAAATTAATTTTTATCATAGGATCCCAACCATCTTCTAGCTTTCTAGGTATGGAGGATTCTACTCTAAGTTTCTCCTCCCTAGCTTTGATGAGAGCATTAGTGATATGCTCTGTGAAGGCAAGGTTAAGCGTGCTAGTGCGGGGATCTCTAGACATCTTGTGAAGGAAATCAATAACTTCGGTAAGAGTGCAATTATCAAAATCAAGGTCATGAGCATCAAGTAAGGTGGTAGTGGTGTCCTTAAGGTTCACTTGTTTGGTAGTTTCTATAGTCATAGCATCACCATTAATAGGTCCATTGGGACCAGGGGTACATTGGGTGCTAAGAGTTTGAACATCCTCAACAACTTGGATAGTAGCAACAGTGTGGTGGGTAGGAAGGCTCTTAATTCTATCTTCTTCCTCCCTTTCTCTAGCCCATTTTTCTTTAAGTTTAGCCATCATCCTAATGTTTTCATTAATTTGCACTTGAATAGCATTTATAGGAGTGACTTCCCTCTCCTCAAGAGGAGAAGTTTTAATTTTTAGCAATTTTACCTCATTGGCTAAGTGGTCTACCTTAAAAGAAAGATCATCTAGTTTATGTAGTTTTTCTTCTACACTCTTATTAAAGGCTTTTTGGGTAGTGATGAAATCTTTAAGCATAATCTCTAGTTCAGTAGTGGAGTTCTTGGTACTAGGATAAGCATTGTTGTTCCCATAAGAGTTAGAGGAGAACGGTCTAGGATTGTTACCAAAGTTACTCCTATAAGCATTGTTATTAAAATTGTTTCTAGATATAAAATTCACATCTACTTGTTCTTGAGCAATCAAAGAATTTAAAGGAACATCACGAGGATCAACAGTAGATTGCTTCGAAAGTAGAGACATAATCAAGTCAACTTTTTCATTAAGGGAGGAAATCTCCTCGACAGAGGTTACCTTCCTACCTGTTGGAGCGCGTTCGGTGTGCCATTGGGAATAGTTGGTCATCATCTCATCGAGAAGCTTCGTGGCAGCACCAAGTGTAGTTGACATAAAAGTTCCTCCCGCGGCCGAATCTAACAAGTTCCGCGAGGTAAAGTTCAAGCCTGCATAAAAAGTTTGGATAACCATCCAAGTAGTCAAACCGTGAGTAGGGCAGTTCTTGATAAGAGATTTCATACGTTCCCAAGCTTGGGAACGTGTTCATTATCCAATTGTTTAAAATTCATTATATTACTTCTAAGTTGGATAATTTTAGCAGGTGGATAGTATTTTCCGATAAAAGCATCTTTGCACTTGTCCCAAGAATCTATGCTATTTCTAGGCAAAGACTGAAACCAAATTTTAGCTCCTCCTCTCAAGGAGAAAGGAAAAAGCTTAAGCTTAACAATATTACCATCTATTTCTTGGTACTTTTGCATATCACAAAGTTCAACAAAGTTGTTTAAGTGTAAAGCAGCATCATCTCCAGCACCGGAGAATTGTTCTCTCATAACTAAGTTCAGTAAAGCAGGTTTAATTTCATATGAAGGTGCTGAAGTGGCAGGTGTAGTGATAGGTGTGCTGATAAAGTCATCGTTGTTGTGACTAGTGAAGTCACACAACTTGGTGTTCTCGGTGGAACCCATAGTAGCAAGCAAGCAAGATAACTATTTTTGTGATTTTCGATAAAAGGTCCTAAAGCAAAAATGAAAGGTAAACTAACAAGACTAAAAAGCAAAGGTAAAAGATAGCATGCAACTCCCCTATCCTGAAGAGTGGATTCCCCGGCAACGGCGCCAGAAAATACTCCTTGATGGGCCTCTAACCCCTCGTTGGTTACCCCAAGTGGAAGGTGTAAGATGCAGTGTTGTGGAAGTTTTTCCCTTAGCAAAGATGCCAAGGATCGAATCCCCAGAGACTCCTAGGTTCAACAAGTAGGTGTCAACTGCTAACGGCGCCAGATATTAGCAATCAACGTGGACCTGCACATAGATACAAATAACTTTGCTCCCAACGAGTACAGAGAGGTTGTCAATCCCTCCGGCCTTGTAGTTCACAAAGGATTAAAAGCAATGATAGTAGTGATAGATAATGTTTGCAATAGTAAATAATAACGAAAAGTAAATAGCGGATGTGATCAATGATGGTAATATGGACCGGAGTCTCATGATGTTCACTAGTGATGTCTCTCTCCCAAAAGACGATAAAACAGCTATGTGAGGTAAACAAATTACAGCTGGGCAATTGACAGGACCACGAACGCAAACCAATGCTGACTACATTGCAAGAAAGGTTGAGGTTCAAAGCATGGGCGGTACGCCAAAGTAAGTAGACCGAAATCCATCAATATCTACTACTAATCATCCACATTGAGATATCTATCCAGAACATCTCGCTGGTATTAAGTTGCGAGTCCCACCCATAGTGTAAACTCAATGCAACAGACAACTGCATTAAAAGAACTTTGCGTAAAGTAAACAATCCTTGCACCCGCGGGCACAAGCACCGTTGTTTTCCCCCTTGTGGCAACAGCACATCCCCTAGACTCATGTTTCTGTCACTCAAGCTAGTCATCGAGGGGCATGAACCCACAATCGAGCATAACGTTCCCTCTTGGAGTCACTACCCACTACTCGGCCAAAGCAGTAAATAACAACGGAGAACATGCAAGAATTACTTATGAACATAAATATAAAAGAGGTAGATCAAATATATTACTCAAGATCAATCTGAACATAATCTCATAATCCATCGGATCCCAGCAAACTCAACATAGCAACAGCATAAGGATTACATATGTGCCTCGATCATGTAGGGCAGCTCACGAGGACTAATTAGTGA
>LR738712.1:775050323-775070442 GCA_902687465.1 Secale cereale
GCCCCCCCCCCCCCCCCCGGCTGTCCTTCGGACGCACGGTAGTTTCCGGAACGCTGATTTTTTATATAATTTTTCTGGATTTTTCCTGGCAGTTCTCGTAACGTGAAAATCTGAAATACAAAAACAGCCGAAAATAGAAACTGGCACTAGGGTGCACTGGATTAGTAAGTTAGTCCAAATATGATCAAAAGTGTATGGAAGTGTATGAATATCATAGCAATATCGCCCAAAAGTGGCATGGAGCAAGCAGAAATTATAGATACGTTTTGGACGTATCACTCCGTGATCGATCCCCCTCCGGTGGAGCTTCGAAACAGGCTCCAAGATGGGATCTCCATGGGAACAGAAGCTACGTCGATGGAATTAGGGTTACCTCTCTGTTCACGGAGTTTCTGGGGTACGTGGACTTATATAGGAAGAAGGAGGGCACCGGGGGACGCTCGAGTGGGCCTCGAGGTAGGGGGGCGCGCCCTGGGGAGGCGGGCGCACCCCCACCCTCTAGGGCCACTCGACGCTCCTCTGACGTGGTTCTCAAGTTCCTCTGGCGTGATTTTCTCCAAAAATATCTCTCGCGAAGGTTTCATTCCGTTTGGACTCCGTTTGATATTCTTTTTCTGCAAAACCCTAAAATAGGCAAAACAAACAGCAATCTAGACTAGGCCTTTGGGTTAGTAGGTTAGTCCCAAAAATGATATAAAAGTGAATGATAAAGCCCATTAAACATCCAAGACTTCATAAATAATAGCATGGAACAATCAAAAATTATAGATACGTTGGAGACGTATCAAGCATCCCCAAGCTTAATTCCTGCTCGTCCTCGAGTAGGTAAATGATAAAGAAAGAATTTTTGATGTGGAATGCTAACCAATATAATTTTTCGATGTAATTCTCTTAATTGTGGCATGAATGTTCAGATCTGAAAGATTCAAGATAAAAGTCTATATTGACATAAGAAATAACAATACTTCAAGCAATATGTCGGGGGAAACTGTCCGCCACGAACACCTATGGGACCGGAGCCCCTTGTCTGTGCGGTACGAGGGCGGAGGGAGCACAAAGAGCAGATCGCGGCGAGCACGCGGGCAGTTTTACCCAGGTTCGGGCCGCGGTAGACGCGTAAAACCCTACTCCTGCTTGGTTGTGTATTGAGTTTGAGCGCTCGGGAGCTTGAAGAAGCAGCTACACCCAGCGCGAGAGTGATCTAGGTTCCGAACCCCCTCCACGTTGTGCATGGGCCTCCTTTTATAGTGCAAGGGGTCACCGACAGGTGTCAACGTAGGAGAAAGGGGTAAAAATGTAAAATAGGTGGTAGTTGTAACAGTGCGGGAACAGTGGAGCTACAGTACAGAACAGTGGTCTATACCTACTTTAACAGTGGGGGACAAGGGCATTTAATGCCTGTCGCCGTCGACCCCAAAAGCTCCCGCCTTAGCGTCTCCGTCTGCCACGGCGATGGATCCATCGCCGTGGAGTGCCACCGTGTACCCCAAGCTTCCCAGCCATCCGCCACGCGTCCCTGGATAGGCCCCAGGGCGACGCGTGGGCCGATGAGCTGGAGCGTGGGCACACAGCGCAGTCTTCCCGGCAAGCACCTTGCCGGGGCCTTGATCTTGCCGGGCCCGGGAGCTTGCCGCTCCCCGGGCCCCTTGCCGGGGCACATGTAGCGCCGAGGCGTTGTCTTCTAGTCTCCCTGGCAAGCTCCTCTTGCCAGGGTCTTGGGTTAGCGGAGCAGTCTTGAGCCTGGTACGGCCTTCCCGGCAAGCTCCTCTTGCCGGGGTCTCGATCTCATGTCTTGTATACTTTGTTTTCGAATGGTTTAATAAGGAGCAGGAAGGTCTCCGGCGAGCTCGCAGTAAACCTTGCCGCGGGAAGCTGCAACTGCCCGTGCACAAGTTGGGGTACTGAGGTACCCCTACCTTAGTACACCGACAGGAGCCCCCGGGCCTGGGCCACACACGGTGCCGAGCGCTGTTGGGCCAGGCCCAAAACAGTGCACGGGCACCCGCGGCCCGCGGCGCGCCGAATCCACTTCCATATCCGCCGCACCCCACGGTAACGGCACGCGTCGATCGCGGCGCCGTGGGATGGGACGTGCCCACGATCTCTTAATGGAAAGGGCGAAACGCCCCCCACTCCCCCATAAAAGCAGAGGAAGCGGGCGCGGTTCCCCTCCTTGCGCTTTCATTGCATCGTCTTCCTCCTCCAAAGATTCTCTCTTGCGCTCTGCCTCCACATCTCCGCCGCCGCCGAGCTCTTCGTTCCCCTCCTTCCGCCGCGTCCGCCATGGCCCCAAAGACCGACAAGGCGAAGGCGGAGAAGTCCAAGCGGGAGAAATCGGAGCAAGCGGCCAAGCTCATCGCGTACCGGAAGCGGCATGTCGTCTTCCCGCCGAAGCTCGGCGTGCGGGAGCTCTGGAACAAGTATTACTTGTTCTGGTCCAAGGGAACCGACGCGCATCCCCGCACGCGAGCATATCCGGCCGCCGCCAAGGACAGCTATCCCGGCGGGTACTACTTCTTTGCTGCCTTCTTTCATTGTGGTCTCTGTCCTCCTTTCTCAAACTTCTTCTGCGACGTCATGAATACATATGGCCTCCATCTGCTTGACTTCACCCCCAACGCCATCCTCACCATGGCTGTTTTCGCGCACATGTGCGAAAACTTCATAGGAGTCCACCCCAATGTAGCACTCTTTAGACACTTCTTCACTCCTAGAGCCGAGGCCGATGCCCCCCTCTCCGGAGGAATTTCTTGGGTCTTTCGTCTGAATAAAAAAGGGGCGTACTTGCCGGGGGAGCTCCGCGGCAAGTGGGAGGAATGGCGAGCGGAGTGGTGCTGGATCGTAGAAGACCAGCCGCAAGCCTTCACCGCGCCGTGCACAACGCCCATCGTGCGTGGCAGGGACTGGAGTGAGCTGGACTCGGACGACGTCAAGCTCAACATCGCCCTCGTCCGGATTCTTCGTCTTCGGTTGGCCAATCTGTCAGTTGCTGAGGTGGGCGCAGATTTCCTCCGCCGGCGCATCGCCCCTCTCCAAGACCGGAAGAGGCCGGCCTGGGAGTACGGCGGCCCGGCAGACATCATGAGGCTGCGCCCCGGGCTCAACTTCAACTTCACCACGCTGGAGCTGCGGGGAATGGTACGGGAACTCTTCAAGTACGACCCGACACACCCCGAGTGGTTCAGGACTCCCCGGGAAGTGGTGCCGCTCTGCAACAACATCGTCAGGGATCGGATCCTCGCCATGATGCCCATGTGTGACTCGCACGGCCTGGACCGCACGTGGATTGCTCCGAAGCCCATCGACGTCCTCAACTTCTACGACAACCTCGCCGAGGTGGCGAAGAACAAGGAGGACCTCAAGCTGCACACGCGGGACACCACCGACCAGGAGATCGCCTACATAGCTTCTCGGGCTGAGGAGGCCGCCGCGGCCGCGGCGGCAGGAGTTTTCGGATACTCGCCGGAGAAGGCGGAGGCTGAGGACGCGTCCACCCAGGCGGAGGAGGCGGAGATCCGTAGGTTGCTGAATCTTCCACCCGACGCGCTCGCCGGGGTCCCCTCGCTGAGGCACTCCGGGATCCACGGGATCGCGGCGGAGGCCGCGGCAATGGAGGGCACCGCCGGAGGGAGCAGAGGCGCCGCGAGGGGCGGAGGCGCCAAGGGAAAGGGGGCCGCAGCGCAGGACGCTGGGCCCAGTGAACCGGCCGGGGGAGAGGAGGAGGAGGAGGAGGCCGAGGACTCCGGCGGATCCACGGAGTTGTACGCCGACGACCTTTCCTCGTCGGAGGGCTCCCCGCCCCCGGCAAGCCCGAGGCAGTCCCCGGCGAAGCGCCTCCGCAAGGCGGCGACGGGGGAGAGGGCGCAGGCGCCCCGGCAACAGCCACCTCGCCGGGCGGCTCCCCGGGGGAGTCAAGCCGTGCCAAGGCCGTCCGGCGCACCAGCCGCAACGGAGGCGGCCCGTGCGCGGACCACGACGGAGGCGTCTCGCAGGCCGGCAGCGAGCCGGCAGGGGTCTTCTCGGAGCGGAGCAGCGGCTCCGCCCGCCCCTCGGGCGCCGGCTGCCACGGGGGCTGGGTCTTCGCAGCCCCCAGCCCCGGTGAACACCAAGCGCGCGAGGGAGTCTTCGTCTTCCGCTCCTCGCGCCGACGCGCCCACGGTGGAGTATGATTTCTCCGCCCTGAGCGAGGACGACGAGGAGGACCAGGAGTAAGGATCCAGGGCCTTACACCTTCTCGATTTTTGTCTTGATTTTTTGTTGATGCTGACTCTGTTCATTGCTCTGATTTCAGGACCCTGGCCCATCGCGCGGCGAAGAAGGCCAAGGCGCCCGAGGTCGAGGTCGCGGAGGACTCGGCAGCTGCGGCAACAGAGGGTGTGCCGGAGCCGAGCCTGCCGGACCCGAGCGCTGCTCCGAGGAGCAGCCCCCAGCGTAGCCCGCAGCGCAGCCCCCAGCGTAAGTCTGGGGTTTTCTCTTTTCGCTTGTCGGGATACGCCTGAGGATTTGGTTTTGTCTTCATGTCTTGACGTTTCTTGTCTTGTTTTGTGCAGAGGTGGAACCACAGCGGGAAGAGCGCCCGGAGACCGTTGTCGAGGAGCCGCAGGCCCCGCCGTCCCCGCCAAGGCAGAACTCTCCGGCAAGGGAGAGTGCTCCGCCAAGGGCGGGTACTCCGCCGAGGCAGAGTACCCCGCCAAGGGCGAGCAGCCCGGCGAGGGCGGCCACTCCGCCAAGGCCGAGCTCCCCGGCGAGGGAGCCCGCCGCTGAGGACGTCCGCCAAGGTAAGTTCCGTGACTTGTCTTCTTGGCTTGCCTCTTTTTGGATATTTGTTTGAGTCTTGAATTTCTTTTTCTTCTTCTTCTTTATAGATCTTCCTCCTCCTGAGCCCATGGAGACGGAGGTTATCAACCTCGAGGAGGAGGGCGCGCAGGGCGGCGGCGGCGATGCTCCTGTCGTCGAGGAGATGGCCGAGGCCGCCGAGCCGGCCGCGCAGGAGACTGCCCCGGCTGCGGATGCAGCGGCTGGGGAGGGGGACGGCGACCACACCGCCGGCCCGGAGGCGGCGGGAGCATCGGATGCTGCACCGGCCACCGGCCCCTCCGCCAACAAGGAGCAGGGGTACTATCTCGAGGCCCCCAACGGCGTCTTCATCCAGATGCCTTGGGGGTCTTCATCGCGAGCTCCTGCGGAAGGCGAGGCGTTCGATGGAGAAGTCCTCGCCTCCGCAGGCCTGAAGATCGTCGAGGCGCCCGGCGGGAGTGAGGGGCCCGAGGAGGAGAGGTTGCTCCACCAGCTCCTGGCCCTTTACCGGGCCAGGCAGGCGAAGCTCGCCTCCCGGGAGGCTCTTGCCGCCAAGGCCGCAGCGGAAATGGAGAAACGTGCGGCGGAGCTCAGCGCCGCCAATCAGGCAGCCCTCCGCGAGGTGGCGGAGGAGCGGGAGCGTCTCGCCGGCGAGTACCAAGAGTGGGTGCTCGAGAAGGCTGAAGCTGAAGAACAGCAGCGGCTCGCCGGGGTGGAGATGTCCCGGCGAGAGGGAGAGCTCGCGCAGCGGAAGGTCGAGCTCGACTCCCACGAGGAGGACCTTGCCGCTCGCGAGGCAGCCCTTGGCGGGGAGCTGAAGGAGGCGAAAGCCGCCGCGGTTGCCGCGGAAGACGCCAAGAAGGAGCTTGCCGCCAAGGTGGAACAGCTGGAGAAGGCGCTGAAGGTGAGCGCAGAGAAGGTTGCCGCGCTCATCTTGGAGCGCGAGAAGGATGCTCACACAAACTCCGAGCTTCAGGTGAGTCTATCCAAGAGGGGCGACGAGTTGAAGGCCGCCAAGGACTCCATTGAGGACTTGGAACTGAAGGTCACCACTCTGAAGGAATCGCTCGACGCTGCCGGGCTCAGGAGAACAAGCTGAAGGAGGAGCTCCGCAAGGAGCGGACTTTGGTGGACAGCGTCAACAAGGCATCCGAGCTCTTCCGCCAGACCATCGAGGTATGGACCGAAGACTTGGTTTCTTCTGCGTCCAACATTGACCAGGAGCTGCTGGCGCTGAAGGTCGAACACCTCATCTACTCGCCGGACCCGGATCTCCCGCACAGCGCCAAGCTCAGCCTCTTCTTCAGAGGAATCGCGCCGGCCCTTGCAGGTCTCCGGAACCGCATCCCCGCGCAGCTGGCCGAGGAGTCGCGCCTGCTCTGCGCTGGAACTCTGGAGCGGGTGCTGACGAAGATCGTGTACCGCAACCCGGGGATCAATCTCATGAACGTTCTTCGCAGCTTGCCGGCTGATGCAGACACGGAGGCCCTGAAGGAGCAGGTCGGCCACATTATCGCCAAGGTGGCAAAGCTTGGCAGGAAGGAAGGCGACCGCGTAGACTAGGGCTCCATTATCTTTATCTTTTTGTTGCTGCACATTATGTCATGAACTTATTAGTCCATTGCGACAAGTTATCCTTTGTAAAATATTTACTTTATTTTGATCAATCAGTGCAATGTTATCTTCCTTGTTTTAATCCTTGACTTTGTATGTTTTTCACCCTACGCTCCCGGGGAGCTTGCCGGCAAGGGGCCTTTGCCGCGAGCGCTGAGTGCTGGACTCTGAGCAGCCTGCTGGCCAAGGTCCTCGCCGGCAAGCAACCTTGCCGCAGCTAGTCGCAGCGCACTTAGCTTGCTGAGCGTACTCGGAAACGAAGCAAGGGCGCGACACTTGTCGCAGCTCACTTAAATCGTTGAGTGAACTCGAAAACAAGATAAGGGTGCGGCAAGCTACGGGCAGGTTCCTCCGCGCACAGGTTTTCCATACAAAATGTGATCGTTCAAGGAAGACAACTAAAATTTAAAATTTGAACTGGTCAAATTCTAACAACTTATCTCTCATATGTTGCTTGCTTATATTGCTTGCTTTCCGGTAAGACTTCTCTTTCTTGAACAGCACTTGGTTCCTCCTCCACCTCCTTCCCCCCCGGCAAACTTGTGCGCGAGGAACGTTCCTTCTGCTTAAGAGGGAAGAAAAGGGAGAGGGAAACAAGTATATGGCCTTTCGGCGTGCTAATGCTTACCGTATACTTGAGTGTTGCATCAAATGCCAAATAGAACATGCAAATAGCAAAGAAAAGCATGCAAGAGGCGATCGATGCGAGAAACACAAAAACTTTACTGATGCACGGGGTCCGCGCCTGGCTTTGTACAAAGGGTTACATGCAACAGCGGCAAAGCTTGTACAAAAGGTGGTTGCCGGAGCGGATCACGGCAACCGCGCCTTAGGGGTGAAACTTGCGAAGATGCTCTATGTTCCAGGAGTTTCTCACCGGTAAGCCTTCTTCGGTCTCGAGGCGGACAGCGCCGGGCCTCGTAACTTGTCTCACCCGATAAGGGCCTTCCCACTTCGGCGTCAACTTGTTGGAATTCTTGGCGGACTGAACACGCCGAAGAACAAGGTCGCCTTCCTCGAGACTCCTGGCCCTGACTTTGCGGCTGTGATAGCGGCGCAAAGCTTGCTGGTATCGAGCAGCTCGTACAGCAGCCTGGAGACGTCCCTCCTCGAGGAGCAATGCGTCATCTTGCCGCAGTTGCTCTTGCTCGAGCTCATCATAAGCGAGCACTCGAGGAGATCCGTATACGAGTTCCGTGGGGAGAACTGCCTCTGCTCCATAGACTAGAGCAAAGGGTGTCTGTCCGGTGGCTCGACTTGGTGTCGTTCTGATTGACCAAAGAGCCGCCGGGAGCTCCTCTATCCAATTTCTTCCGCACTTGCGCAGCCTGTCAAAGGTCCTTGTCTTGAGTCCGCGCAGCACTTCAGCATTTGCCCTCTCCGCTTGACCGTTGCTCCTTGGGTGAGCAACAGAAGCGAAACAGACCTTGGCGCCAAGGTCTTGGACGTACTGCATGAAGGTGCGACTAGTGAATTGCGTACCGTTGTCGGTGATGATCCTGTTAGGGATCCCGAAACGGCAAACAATCGTCCTGAAGAACCTGACTGCTGACTGTGCTGTCACCTTCCTCACTGGCTCCACTTCTGGCCACTTTGTGAACTTGTCGATTGCAACGTACAAGTACTCAAAGCCCCCGACAGCACGAGGGAAAGGGCCGAGGATATCGAGCCCCCAGACCGAGAAGGGCCAGGACAAAGGAATTGTTTGGAGAGCTTGAGCTGGCTGATGAATTTGCTTTGCATGGAACTGACACGCTTCACACTTGGTTACTAGTGCAGTCGCATCTTGGAGGGCTTCTTGCCAAAAGAACCCTTGCCGGAAAGCTTTCCCGGCAAGTGACCTTGCGCCAATGTGGTGGCCGCATATGCCTCCGTGTATTTCCGCCAACAGCTTCTGTCCATCTTCTCTGGAGATGCACTTCAACCTGACACCATTGAGTCTTCTTCTGTACAGCTCGTTATCCACGAACTGGTACATACTTGACTGCCTTGTTATCTTCTCTATCTCTTGAGGGTCGTCGGGAAGTTCTCCAGTTTGAAGGAAGCGGACGATCTGCTGTGCCCATGCCGGAGCTTGAGGCTCGGCGGCAAGGACTAAAGGCTCGAGGGCCGCTGCGGGAACCTCAGCTTCTACGGCAAAGACCTCTGGTCCTGCCGGAGCTGATGATCCCCCGGCAAGCTCGCCGGGGCGAGGCTTGCCGGGAACGCTTGCTTCAACTGTACAAGCCCGAGGACTTGCAGGAGCAAACCGTTCCTCAGCGTTCTGGTTGTTGATCTTGGGGACCTTGGCGGCGGTTTCAGGGAGATCCGCCGGCAAGTAGTCGCCGGAGACCAACTTTCTCTTCTTGGACTGCCCAATTGATGGTGTAACGGATGGCTGAGTCAGCTTGAGTAAGAAGGTCCCTGGTTCCACAGGTAACTTCATCGCGGCGCACTTTGAAAGGCCATCTGCAATTTCATTTTGAGCTCTTGGGACGTGCTCCATCTGCAGACCTTCAAAGTGTTCCTCAAGCTTTCTCACTTCATCGACATAGGCTTCCATCAAAGGGCTCTGATAGCTCTTGTTAACTTGTCGGACCACCAACTGAGAATCTCCCCGCACAATCAGCTTTCTGATCCCAAGTTCGGCTGCAATCCTGAGGCCGGCAAGCAAGCCTTCATATTCTGCAGTGTTGTTTGTCGCCTGCTCCCTGGGAAAGTGCATCTGGATAACATATTTGAGGTGCTCCCCGGTGGGCGCGATGAGTACCACGCCGGCACCGGCGCCTTGCAGCGAGAAGGCACCGTCAAAATACATTACCCATTCACTTGTCGCTTCTTGCACGGGTGTGCTTGTTTCTTGAACCTCTTCATCTGGTGTCGGAGTCCACTCAGCTATGAATTCTGCCAAAGCTCGGCTCTGTATGGTTGAAGTACTTTCAAATTTGAGTCCAAAGCTTGACAGCTCCAGTGCCCACTCGACGATCCTGCCTGTTGCTTCTGGATTGTGCAGTATCCTCTTCAGCGGAAAGCGAGTGACCACTGTTATCTCATGGGCTTGGAAGTAATGGTGCAGCTTTCTCGAGGCCATGAGGAGGCCGAAAAGCAATTTCTGCACACCAGAGTATCTTGATCTAGCCCCCTGGAGAAGGGAACTTACAAAATACACTGGGCGCTGCACCATCTTCTTCCGCACCTCTCCTTGCTCCTGCGCAGAGTCTTCCTTGTCGGGACCAGAGCTTGTCGGGACAGCCCCCTGCTTGTCGCTGGATTCGCTTGCCGGTGGTGCTGACTCCTCGTCGGACTCCCTCTCCGCTACTAACGCAGCACTAACCACCTGGTTGGTTGCCGCTAAGTATAGCAACAACTTTTCCTGTGGTCTAGGTGCGACAAGTATAGGAGTGGAGGACAGGTACCGTTTCAAATCCTGCAACGCCGCCTCCGCTTCCGGAGTCCACTTCATGGGACCTGCCTTCTTCAAGATTTTGAAGAAAGGTAGGGCGCGTTCTGCAGACTTTGAAATGAACCTACTGAGGGCAGCAACACAACCTGCAAGCCTCCTGACATCCTTGACGCGCTTTGGGGCCTCTATCTGCTCAATTGCTTTAATCTTGTCGGGGTTGGCTTCAATCCCCCTCTGCGATACAAAGAACCCGAGAAGCTTGCCGGAGGGGACTCCAAAGACGCACTTCTCGGGGTTCAACTTGAGCTGTATCCTGCGCAGGTTCTGAAACGTTTCTTCCAAGTCTTGAATCAGGGTTTCTTTGCTCTTGCTCTTCACCACGATGTCATCCATGTAAGCTTCTACATTCCTGTGGATCTGTGGCTCAAAAGCAGTGTACACTACCCTTGCAAAGGTTGAGCCTGCATTCTTCAATCCAAACGGCATGCGGATAAAGCAATAAGTGCCACATGGAGTGATAAATACAGTCTTCTCTTCATCTTCCTTGGCCATGAAAATCTGATGATAGCCTGAGTATGCATCAAGAAAGCAGAGTAGCTCACATCCGGCAGTGGAGTCAACGATTTGGTCAATGCGCGGCAAAGGGAAGGGATCCTTGGGACATGCTTTATTCACATCGGTGAAGTCTATACACAGTCTCCACCTCCCGTTGGCCTTGCGCACGACGACTGGGTTTGCCAACCATGTCGGATGGATCACACCTCTAACTAGGCCTGCTGCCTCTAGCTTCTTGATTTCTTCGTTGATGAACTCTTGGCGCTCCACGGCTTGCTTCCTCACTTTTTGCTTGATAGGCCGCGCATGAGGACAGACAGCAAGCTTGTGCTCAATCACCTTCCTGGAAACACCGGGGATGTCAGATGGTTGCCAGGCAAACACATCGACATTCGCCCGCAGGAAGGCAACGAGCGGGCTTTCCTATTTGCTGTCAAGGGTGGCGCTGATGGTGAAGGTACCACCAGTGCCGTCCTCCTTGGCGGACACTTTCTTGGTTGCCGGAGGAGCAGCCATTCCTTTCTTACTCTTGCCGGTGGAGCTCGATGGAACGTCCTCGACGGCAGCGCAGCACTCCGAAGAGGTGCGGTTGCCGGAGTGGGTCCCAGAGCACTTGCCGGGCTTGGTCTTCGTCTTCTTCCCCCCGGGAGCTTCAGCGGCAAGAGTATCCTTCTCGGACGCAGCTGCCGCATCCCGGTAGATCTTGTCGGCGCAAATAAGCGCATCCTTCTTGTCGCTATGGACAGTGATGACGCTTATCGGCCCCGACATCTTCAGCACGTTGTAGGCATAATGGGAAGCTGCCATGAACTTGGCGAGGGCAGGACGGCCAAGTATTCCATTGTATGGTAATGGAATATCGGCAACGTCGAAAGTGATGCGCTCAGTCCTGAAGTTGAGCTCCCCGCCAAAGGTCACCGGCAGAGTGATCTTTCCCTTGGGCTTGCTCCTTCCCGGGTTGATTCCTTGGAATGAACCGGTCTCATCGAGCTCGCCATCTTGTATCTG
This sequence comes from Secale cereale, assembly GCA_902687465.1. NCBI lineage: Eukaryota > Viridiplantae > Streptophyta > Magnoliopsida > Poales > Poaceae > Secale > Secale cereale. Next base: position 775,061,680 of record LR738712.1, read on the forward strand.
GAGTTTCTTGATCACAGCAGAGGAGATCAAGTTCAGCCCGGCCCCGCCGTCAACCAACATTTTGGTGACCTTGAGGTTGCGGATGGTGGGAGAAACCAGCATCGGCAAGCACCCGACCGCTGTGGTGCGGTCAGGGTGATCCTCAAGGTCAAAAACGATGGGAGTGCTGGACCATTTGAGGAGCCTGCGCGACTCCACGGGCGGCTCCGCTGCGTTTACCTCACGCACCCACTGCTTGAGTTGGCGGTGGGAGGTATGCAGGGAGGCGCCACCGTCGACGCACAGGACCTCCGTGGCCTTCTGGAACTCCTGCTCGCTGTTCTCCTCGTCCTCCATGTCTTCGTCGTCATCTTCTTCGTCGTTGTCGCGGCCCCGGGGAGGTCGATCTCCTTGCCGCTGCTTAGCCTTGCCGCGGCGCCCTCCCCGGCCGTTGAACGGCCGCTTCTTGCTGGGCTCTTCCCCGCCACCTTGGGCCTTCTCCTTGTCGCGCCTCTCGTACTCAGCTTTCTGCTGCTCGACGAGGTACTCGACGCGCTTGCAGTTGGAGAGATCGTGACCCTTGGTGCGGTGGATCTTACAGTATTGCTTGTCGGAGCTACCCGGCTTGTCGGCCGCTGCCGCAGGGGCAGACTCCTTGCCGGAGCCGCCAGCCTGCGCCTGCTTGGCGGGGGCCTCCTTGCCGGACTTCTCGACGGCAAGCACCTCCTTCTTGCCCTTCTTTCTGTTGTTCCGCCGCCGGCTCTTCTTTGCCGGGGCGGCGTCGTCGCTGTCGCTTCCTCCCGCGCCAGTATCCTCCCCGGGGAGTCTCCTCCCCTCTTCTGCGCGTGCGCACTTGTCAGCCAGAGCATAGAGCTCGCTGACATCCCGAATCTTCGTCATCGCCATCTCCTCATGCATGCGGCGGTTACGCACGTTCTGATGGAACGCGCTGATAACCGCGGCAGGGTGAACGTCAGGGATGTTGTGCTGCACCCGGCTGAAGCGTTGGATATACTTGCGCAGGGTTTCGCCTTCCTTCTGGGCCAGTATGTGGAGATCGCTCTCCTGGCCGTGGGGTTTGTGGCCGCCGGTGAAGGCGCCAACAAACTGGTGGCAGAGGTCGGCCCAAGAAGAGATGGAACCTTCCGGCAAGTGCATGAGCCACGAACGGACGTTCGGCTTTAGCACGAGCGGGAAGTAATTCGCCAAGATCTTCTCGTCGCGCCCCCCGGCAGCTTGCACTGTGATGGTGTAGACCTTAAGAAACTCCGAGGGGTGCGTCTTGCCGTCGTACTTCTCCGGTACGTCGGGCTTGAAATTCTTCATGCTGGGCCACTGGACGCGCCGCAGCTCGCGGGTGAACGCAGGGCAGCCTGCCGCGTACGGCAAGTCGCCTGGTTCACCGGGCGCGTGCGCGCCGACAGTGTTCCCAGCTCTCTTGTCTGATTGTCGCCGAGCTTCTCGGCGGCGCTCGATTGTGGTCCGAGCGTCTTCATCTCGCCGGTCGTCGAGGACTTGGCGCTGGTCCCGACGGGCCCGCGGGTCCGACGAGGCTGTGGAGCCGTCGTCGGGGTTGTTCCGGCGGGGCGGCGTCTTTTGCTTCTGCGGCGGGGAATGCACGCTTGTCGCGCCCCCGGCAGTCTTGTCGCCGATAGCCTTCGTCTTCTCAGCCTGCCGCGGCCGTGAGGTCGACGGCTGCTGTGGAGAATCGTTGTTGGCGAAGTCTATCAGGCTCCAGATGGTGGCCCTCCATTCTTCGGCCTTGTCGGCCGCTGGAGGAAAGTCGAGGAGCAGTTGCGCCCTTGCGAGCGCTTCTGCTGGAGTGGAGGGGAACGCGGGCGAGCGGTGCGAGGAGCGGGATACGCTCGGACTTCTAACAACGTTAGAAGGAGCGGGGTCCTGCGCCGGCGCCTTCGCTTTGCTTGTGCCCGGACGGGGGTCCGGGGCGTCCCGCGAACCTCCGGTTTGGCCTTGCCCCAGCAAGTGGATACCACCTCCCGTGGTATGGTGCTGCTGGGTCGTCGTGTGCTGAGATGGACGCGGCGCGTCCACGGAGACTGAGGTTCGATCGTCCGTTCTGTTCTTGGATCTGGTGGCACCGTGAGTGTCCTCGTCGGCAACCACCCTTCCGACGGCGTCTCCCCCGCCCACCGTTGGCTCTGGTGGCGGCGGGTGAGACGCGGACGGGCCTCCGACCTCCGAAGCCTTCTTCTTCGGGGCCATGGAGTTGTCGCTGATGAAGTTGCTGATGAAGCTGGAGAGGTTGATGAAGAATGCGCCCGCGCGAATGCCGGATCAGGTTCGCACAACCTCGACGCCCCCTACCTGGAGAGCCAAAGATGTCGGGGGAAACTGTCCGCCACGAACACCTATGGGACCGGAGCCCCTTGTCTGTGCGGTACGAGGGCGGAGGGAGCACAAAGAGCAGCTCGCGGCGAGCACGCGGGCAGTTTTACCCAGGTTCGGGCCGCGGTAGACGCGTAAAACCCTACTCCTGCTTGGTTGTGTATTGAGTTTGAGCGCTCGGGAGCTTGAAGAAGCAGCTACACCCAGCGCGAGAGTGATCTAGGTTCCGAACCCCCTCCACGTTGTGCATGGGCCTCCTTTTATAGTGCAAGGGGTCACCGACAGGTGTCAACGTAGGAGAAAGGGGTAAAAATGTAAAAGAGGTGGTAGTTGTAACAGTGCGGGAACAGTGGAGCTACAGTACAGAACAGTGGTCTATACCTACTTTAATAGTGGGGGACAAGGGCATTTAATGCCTGTCGCCGTCGACCCCAAAAGCTCCCGCCTTAGCGTCTCCGCCTGCCACGGCGATGGATCCATCGCCGTGGAGTGCCACCGTGTACCCCAAGCTTCCCAGCCATCCGCCACGCGTCCCTGGATAGGCCCCAGGGCGACGCGTGGGCCGATGAGCTGGAGCGTGGGCACACAGCGCAGTCTTCCCGGCAAGCACCTTGCCGGGGCCTTGATCTTGCCGGGCTCGGGAGCTTGCCGCTCCCCGGGCCCCTTGCCGGGGCACATGTAGCGCCGAGGCGTTGTCTTCTAGTCTCCCTGGCAAGCTCCTCTTGCCAGGGTCTTGGGTTAGCGGAGCAGTCTTGAGCCTGGTACGGCCTTCCCGGCAAGCTCCTCTTGCCGGGGTCTCGATCTCATGTCTTGTATACTTTGTTTTCGAATGGTTTAATAAGGAGCAGGAAGGTCTCCGGCGAGCTCGCAGTAAACCTTGCCGCGGGAAGCTGCAACTGCCCGTGCACAAGTTGGGGTACTGAGGTACCCCTACCTTAGTACACCGACACAATACTAGCAGAGCAATCATGTCTTCTCAAAATACTATGGCTAAAGAAAGTTATCCCTACAAAATCATATAGTCTGGCTATACTCCCTCTTCATCACACAAAATATTCATATCATGCACAACCCCGATTTCAGCCAAGCATTTGTTTTCATACTCTATCTTTTCAAACCTTTCAACTTTCACGCAATACATGAGCGTGAGCCATGGATATAGCACTATGTGTGGAATAGAGGTGGTTGTGGAGAAGACAAAAAGGAGGGAGATAGTCTCACATCGACTAGGTGCATCAACGGGGTATGGAGATGCCCATAAATAGATATCAATGTGAGTGAGTAGGGATTGCCATGCAACGGATGCACTAGAGCTAAGTATGAATGAAAGCTCAACAAAAGAAACTAGTGGGTGTGCATCCAACTTGCTTGCTCACGAAGACCTAGGGCATTTTAGGAAGCCCATCGTTGGAATATACAAGCCAAGTTCTATAATGAAAATTCCCACTAGTATATGAAAGTGACTAAGCATGAGACTCTCTACAATGAAGAACATGGTGCTACATTGAAGCACAAGTGTGGAAGAAGATAGTAGCAATTGTCCCTTCTCTCTTTTCTCTCATTTTTTTGGAGGGGCTTTCTATTTTTTTATTAGCCCCTCTCTATTTTTTTGGGCCATCACTCTTTTTTTTATTGGCCTTTATCATTTTTTTGTTTCCTCACACGGGACAATGCTCTAATAATGATGATCATCACACTTTTTATTACAAATCAAAATTACAACTCGATACTACAACAAGTATGACTCTACATGAATGCCTCTGGCGGTGTACCGGGATATGCAATGAATCAAGAGTGACATATATGAAAAATTATGCATGGTGGCTTAGCCACAACTACGATGTCAACTACATGATCATGCATGCACTACTAGAAAAAGGGCTATAGAAGGGATTGACACTAATGGCGCACCAGACAAGCAGTGCGCCATTAGTATATACTAATGGCGCATCACCTTCTGATACGCCATTAGAGTTGAAACTACTAATGGCGCACCTGGCCCAGGGTGCGCCATTAGTATCTAATTTTTTTTGAACTAGTGCGCCTGTCCAAACATACTAATGGCGCATCCAGACACAGTGCGCCCTTACTAGTTGTAACTAGTAATGGCGCACCTGTCGGAAAGTGCGCCACTAATGTTGTTTTTTATTATTATTTTTATTCTTTTTTTTGCAAAACTACTAATGGCGCACTATTCCACAGTGCGCCATTACTAGTTTAAACTAGTAATGGCGCACTGTGGAAGTATGTTTTTTTTGCAAAACTACTAATGGCGCACCACCAGAAGGTGCGCCATTAGTAACCTGGATTACTAATGGCGCATTTAGAGTTGGTGGGCCATTAGTAAGTGGGCACCAACAAGATATTTTGGACAGCCTCTCCTACCCACACTCACTTTCTCCCACTTCATTCTCTCCACCTCCTCCTTGTCTCGGGTGCCTCCTCTTTTTCACCTCATTTCCACCATAGAATCATTCAAATTAAGTGGTTAAATTACCTTGTTTTGATAGGTAAGTAAGGGGGGAAGCTATATTTATGTTGTTCTCCCTACAAGAATGTGCACATGCACTTTTTATGGCCTAGCTAGATCTATGTATGTTCGTGGTGTTGCATATGTTTGTGGTGTTGCATATGTGTTTGTGTTTGGAGGTGTACCGGTATTTGAAATGCGATAGTTGCCAATATTTTCCCAGAATGTTGATTCATTTCCGTTTCGGCGAGAATTTTGGCATTAAGCATTCTTTTTGGTCCTATTTTTAGGGAAAGTCATGCCAAAAAATTTCTTGGTTCTAAAATATCGTTTTGCTCTACCCCGCAGGCGACCATGGTCCGCACGATGACCGAAGGCATCGTGAATAGGTTTTTGAGGTCCGCGAAGGCCGAGATGCTTCAAAAGAACGAGACGGAGATAAGATGTCCGTGTCGAAGATGCAAGCTGAAGAGCCTTATTGCGGACCCGGATTCCGGGCAGGTGCGGGACCACCTGCTCTTGCGTGGTTTCATGGATGGCTATCGGTGGCAAGGTGATGAAGATGACTACGAAGTCGTCCATGGGGGACGGGCAAGAAATGAGGAAGGGCAGCAAGACAACCACCGTGGCTCGGGCGGGCGAGAAGACGAAGAATCCCCAGGAGATGATCACGACGGTGATGTTGTACACAGTCATCATGTAGAAGATGCAGGACATGATGATCAGGAAGATGTTGCAGCAGACGACGGGCATGATCATGAAGATGATGATGCCAGCGGAGCAGACGATGCTGGACCATCGATGGGCTGGGTGCAGGACCCTCATATTCAAGAGCTGCTTCTCAAGCAGTCAGATAACGCAAGAGCCGCCACCCGAGAGAAAGCCAAGATGGATCAACTTGAGTTAGACGCGGTTACTCCATTGTATGAAGGATGCAGGACCGACGCATGCTTCGACGAGAACATGTCATTCTGGCACGAACGTCTTCCCAAGGGGAACAAGTGCCCGACCAGTTTCGAGGAGGTGAAGAAAATCGTGTGTCCTTTGGATTTACCGCACGTGAAATACCATGTGTGCATGAACAATTGCATCATTTATCGGGACGAGCACGCGGAGTCTACCATATGTCCGGTGTGCGGCATCACTCGATACAAGAAGAGGAAGAAAGCTCCTCGAAAAGTGGTGTGGTACTTTCCGATCACTCCTCGTCTGCAGCGGTATTTCGCGGACCCTAAGGTAGCAAAGCTCCTGCGTTGGCACGTGGATAGGGAGGAGAAGAAGCGAGAAGATGACGCAAATGATCCGGAGATAGATAAAAAAGACAAGATGATGAGTCACCCTAAGGATGCGAGCCAGTGGCAAGCGTTGAACTTCGAAGACCTAGAATTTGGGAACGATCCAAGGAACATCGTGCTGGGCGCGAGCACCGATGGAGTCAATCCGTTTGGCAGCCAGAGAAGCACACATAGCACCTGGCCTGTGTTTGTGTGGATGTACAACCTTCCCCCCTGGTTGTGCATGAAGAGGAAGTACATTCACATGAGTATGCTAATTGAAGGACCGAAACAACCAGGGAAAGACATCAATCTGTATCTCGGGCTGCTGAAAGAGGAGCTTGACACGCTGTGGAAAACGCCAGCCAATACGTGGGACGCCGCAGAGAAAGAATATTTCCCTATGAGAGCCGCGCTGCTCACGATGGTGCGCGACTATCTCGGTTACGGATATGTCGCGGGGCAGGTGGTCCACGGATTTTCTGGATGCGTCAGGTGCATGGATGACACAACGTATCGCCAGCTAGATAGAGATCCCGGGTCTTCGAAAACCGTGTTCATGGGACATCGAAGGTGGCTTCGCGATGATGACCTGTGGAGAAAACGCAAGGATCTGTTCGATGGTGAAACCGAACCCCGAGGACGCCCGCGTACGAGGAGCGGCGAGGAAATAGACGAGCTGTTGGAAAATTGGAAAGATTGCCCACTGCCGGGAAAGAAGCAAAAGGCGCCAGAGCCGTGAAAGAAGCGAAAGGCGCCAGAGCCGCTGCTGAAGGTATGGAAAAACGAGGTCTGTTTTCTGGGACTTGCCGTACTGGAAGATCCACCGTGTGCCTCACAGCCTTGATGTAATGCATATCACGAAGAACGTGTGCGAGAGTCTGCTTGGTACCCTGCTCAACATGCCAGAGAGGAGCAAAGATGGGCCGAAAGGAAGGGCAGACTTGAAACCAATGGGAATCAGGCAGGAGCTTCACGCTATATATGATGATGATGATGATGAGGCGAAGCAGGACACGGAAAGTCGTCGCAAAGGCAAAAAGGCCAAGAAGACCGGAAATGACTACCCTCCCGCGTGCTTCACTCTAAGTCAGGAGGAGATCAAGCAGTTTTTCACCTGCCTCATAGGAGTAAAACTTCCTTAAGGTTACGCGGGGAAGATAAGCAGATACCTAGACCCAGTGAAGCTGAAATTCAGCGGGATGAAGTCTCACGACTGTCACGTGCATATGACACAGATACTTCCAGTTGCAATCCGTGGGATCATGGACGCGCACGTCCGTGAGCCCTATTTGGCCTATGCAACTTTTTCGACGTCATCTCTCGGAAGTCGGTTGGCGTGAGGCAACTCAGAAGGCTACAGGAAGAGATCGTGGTGATACTATGCGAGCTTGAGATGTACTTCCCGCCCGCATTCTTCGACGTTATGGTGCATCTGCTCGTCCATATCGTGGACGATATCATCCAACTCGGTCCGACGTTCCTGCACAGCATGATGCCGTTCGAAAGGATGAATGGTGTCATCAAAGGATACGTTCGCAACATGTCACGTTGATGTCTACACACGTTTCTACTCTTGTAGACTATGTTGGGCCTCCAAGCGCAGAGGTTTGTAGGACAGCAGCAAATTTCCCTCAAGTGGATGACCTAAGGTTTATCGAACTCAGGGAAGTAGAGGTTGAAGATGGTCTCTCTCAAGCAACCCTGCAACTAAGATACAAGAAGTCTCTTGTTTCCCCAACACACCTAATACACTTGTTGGATGTATAGGTGCACTAGTTCGGCGAAGAGATGTTAAATGGCAAGTGATATGGATGGCAAAACAAAGTAATATAATTCTGTAATAAAAAGTGCAGCAAGCAAACAAGTGGTAAACGTGAGCACAAATGGTATTGCAATGGTGGAAACAAGGCCTAGGCTTCATACTTTCACTAGTGGCAACTCCCAACAACATTAACATAATCAAATCACATGATATTTCCCATAAAACATGCAAAGGGGACACACTCGGAGGTCATTCCTTCGTGGTCATGAGAGGACGAGAATTATGTAGGGCTACAAAAGCACACCTCAAAGTTCGTAGTTCTCAATCTAAGGATTTCCCAATGTCATCGCGGCCATCCAAAGAGAGTCCCACAATCACCACAACATATCTAAAGGATAGTTAAAGACAAGCACCAAGAGACTCTCAATCTTCAATCAACACACAAGAGAGGAAATCACTCATGAAAATACTTTTCTAATCCATGTCCAATAGACCGCTGTCACCTTGGTCTCGGGGATTATACTAGATAAAGACAAGTGAGTACATCAATCCAATACATAGAGGAAGGGGAAATATCATGGGATCACCCTAGATTAACATAGCCTATGATCACAACGAAGATCACATCATGGGAGAGAGAATTGACCACATAGCTACTGGTAAGAACCTCAGCCCCGAGGAGGAACTACTCCCGCATCATGGAGGGAGGAAGCAACGTCGATGGAGATGAATCCGGGGGCACTTCCCCGTCCTGGCAGGGTGCCGGCGCAGGAATTCTGGTCCCCCGAAGCTTGATGGCGATGGCGGCGGAGATCGGAATCGCGTCTAGAGAAAAGGGGTCCGGAATCAGGGTTTCTGCGAGATGCTTTAAATATATGCCAAAGGGGGGCATCGGAGGAGCCTCGGGGGGCCTAGGCGCCCCCCCCCCC
>LR738712.1:775084598-775135137 GCA_902687465.1 Secale cereale
CCCCCCCCCAAAACGAAAAACACTCACGAACGCACAAGCCATTTGTCTAGGTTTGTATCTCTCACACACACCCACGTAGGTGGGGGACGTGCACGAAGAGAAGAGGTGCACGCATGGCGCACGTACTCCCGTCTCTTTCCCAACCACACCCGCGCGGGTACACGGTGGAGCTCATTTCTGTACGAAAAGGCAGCCCACGTGGTAACTTGACACATGTACTGGTTGTCCACTAGTTGGAGGGAGGATCATCTACCATGGTTGAACAAAACAAATTGCGACTTGACGCGTTATGTTAAAAAAGAGGCAAACCATGTGGGGCCTACCTTAGAGGCAAGGCTCTATACACTGGAGTACTTTTGATGCGTCCCGACAACTCGCAGAACGAGGAGAAGTTTGCTTAGTACGCCGTCTCCCCCACCCACGGGCGCAGTGGCTCCCAGGATGAGGTGAAGCTTGCGTACTACACCTTACACCCACTCCCTCGCCCACGCGCGCGGTGGCTCGCAGGACGAGGAGAAAATTTTACTACTCCCTCCGTTTACTCCTCGTCCCTACCACCTTAGTTAGAGAGATTATCATATTGTTTGGAATATACATGTCTTTTAGTAGATTTCAATATGAACTACTAGTACATACTCCAAACACTGATGTATATAGACGTATTTTAGAGTGTAGATTCACTCATTTTGCTCTCTATGTAGCATAAAGTTGAGACACTTATTTTGGAACGGAGGGAGTATATATTTGCTATGATCTGTCAATCATTGAGATGCAATAGCATGCATGTTAGTCTCCTTGGTATTTGATGAAATGTTGCAACGGGCAACCTTGTACGCAAGATACATGTAACAAAAGCTGGAAGCTTCATAGCATTGTACTATCTCGCTGATAAATTACAGTACGTACTATACAAGTACTTCCTCCGTTCCTAAATATAAGTCTTTGTAAAGATTTCACCATGAACCACATACGAATGTATATAGATGCATTTTAAGTGTGGATTCATTCATTTTGTTCCGTATGTAGTCCACCTAGTGGAATCTCTACAAAGACTTATATTTAAGAACGGAGGGAGTACTATGTAAAGAGTTAGGTGTCGCACGGTGTCCAGAAAATATGGTGATAGTGTGAGGTGGGCCATGTAATCACTGAGCCTGCGTGTTTTCACTGCTCTTGCACTCCTCCGCCGTAAGAATGGAGAAAAGTGTAATCTAGTAGTACCTCCTTTCGCCGAAAGTGTGGGACCGCCAGCAGTCCTACCACCTCAGTAATAATGACCAATTAGCTGTCAAATCACATAGACCCAGCAGTAAGTTGGACGGACGAAACAACCATCACTCCTGAATCCGCTTCTCCCTTCAAGACAGGCGCGAGTGAGAGGTCGCGTCCGCTCTGCCCGGGCATGAATGCGGCACCGATTCTTTGAAGCGGCGCTGACCGTTTCCGGCGGGAAGCACGCGCGGGCGATGGAGGGGCTTTGGGTGGGCCAGGTTGGTCAGGAGCGGGCATGGCAGCTGACCGCCTATCCCTACCGGACGCCCGGAAATGAGAGGATGCACCAACTCTCGCGGATAAAATCGTACACTACACACCATCTCTCTGTAGGAGTAGGTCGATCTGTCGCTATCTCTAACACAAACATGCTGTTAAACACACACACGCACACGCACACGCACACACATGTTCATAGAATAGGAAAATCGTGCGAGTGCGAAGCCACAGGAAGTGAGATACAAATGGAGTACGTACAAGAAGAGAAGAGGAGACGAATATTCCATCAAACCTGGACTGAGGAGTAGTACTCCCTCCGTCTAGGTGTTAAGTCATCCTACAGAAATCAGATATTCCCAAAATGTTTAGGCGTCGTCCATTAAGTTCGCATCTCAATCCACTCCTGGCCTCGTTGCTAGCGAGCGTTGTTACTTAGGGAGCATTTGGATCCATAGCATGAACAGCTTATAGCATAGCCGGGCAAAGTTAGGCGTTTGGAACTGTTAAAATATTTTAGCTTTTGTGGGCCAGCTAGCTTGGGTGGGCTAGAAAAACCTTGCTAGCTCAGGATAGCCAGATCGGCTCGCTTCCGACGGCAAACTTCGCGTAGTAGTAACATAGACTAGTAACATATGCATGTTGTACTAGTCCAAGTTACTCACCACTATGACCAGCCTAAGCAATGTAACCAAACGCTCCTTACTCCGCCTTGTTATCTCCCCCGAAAACCCAATGCATGGAGCGCAACTACGCGTTGATCAGTCAAGAAATCAAAGTCGGTTTGCATGCGAGTTAATACGTGGCCCTGCATGGTAGCTAAAACGGCATCTCTTAGTTGTTTGGATTAATTGTTGCGTTTAGAGATAGAAATCAGGGCTTTGATTGGAGGAATGACCGGTCAAGTTTCTCCTTTTCCTCCAATCTGCTTGCACCTTGGTCCCGATGCACCTTCTAACGTGACTTATTACACCTAGACGGAGGGAGTCGTATGAGATACGGTGGCACACTGACTTAGGTCGAATACAAGTGCCAAAAATTGTGTGCATGTTATAATAAGGATTCACTGAAAATAGTACATGAGCGAACAGAGGGATCAATTGGACAGTGTTCCCGAGTAGTAGCGAGATGTGTGAGGTAAGATACACCATTGGCACTTTTAATTTTTCTTATTAATTTGTTTGTTTCACCCTCTGACTGGTGGGACCCAACGTACTACGTGGAGAGAGGTAAGGTGACTAAGGCTGCATTATTTCTGCACCACTGTGGATAGTCTTACCACCAAAGCCACATGACACGATTATGATTTAAATCCCAATGACTCCCACACACACAAAAAAATACGGCATGCTTGTCATACGAATGCAGGAATGTATAAAAGATTATTTTCCTCTCATTGAACATAATGAGAGGGTTGTGTAGCTGGTTAGCCTGTTCGCTCATCAAACTTGAGGTCTCGGGTTCGATAACTACACTTGAGCAGAATTCATGCCAGGAGGATTCTTTGACTAGTCAAAATGGATGGATACGGAGCTATACGATCTTGTAGTGACCGTATAATCACCTCATCACGTATTAGCTGCAGCCTCGGCGCTTGTTTTCTAGGGTTTGCACTCTTCACACTCTCTCCAGTATATATATACACGTTGGAGCCTCAGCGCTTGTAGTTGCTCTCTTCAAACTCTCTCACCCTCTCCAGATCTAAACAAGACTTCGTTGGCCTCTCTCTCCCCCCTCACTGCTGGTCTACTTGTAGTTGCTCTCTTCACACTCTCTCAGCCTCTCCAGATCTAAACAAGACTTCGTTGGCCTCTCTCTCTCCCCTCACTGCTGGTCAAAGAGCCGGCAGGATCCGTCTGCCGGGAAGGGAAGGAGGCTTAACGTTGTCGCCGTCGGCGAGGGAGGGAATCCACTACCGGCGCAGTTGTTCACTTTCACCCAGCGGCGGCGCGGGAGGGCCTCCGACCCCTTCTTCTTCACCACCATACATAGTGTGGGTCGAACGGCCTCCGGTCGCCCACCGAACCACACCCCAAGAACCTTAAGGTATAATTTACTTATTCCACATGCATTACTCTAGCTGCATGTGGGCTTTTTCCGCTTCTGCACTCCAATCTAGGCGGGCGGGGTTCGAACAAGGGACCCGTGGTTTAGCGGCGCAACGGACTAACCACCCCGCGGGCGAAGCTCTCGTGACTTATAGCAGGTTCGGCCCTTCTAATACATAACGATGCTAGGCCGGCCCACCGAGGCCTGCAAATTCTTTTTCGGTTCGCTAGCCACCCCGCCAGAGCAGCGCTATTTTTGCTACCTCAGCAATACTTACCATAAAAATTGACAACATGTATTAAAAATAAATGTGTAATCTTAATAAATTTTAGAAATGCATTAAAATTGTTCAACGTTTATTAAAAAAAATCGATGTGTCTCTTGAAATGCAAGAATGATTTTACACAATGAGTTTTTAACACATGCTGAACATTTCTTGAAATATAAATAATTCACCACGTATTAAGAAAGTGCTCACCATAAATTACAAAAAAATCACCGCGCACTAAAAATGTTCACCGTTTGTAAAGAAAAGGTCATCGTGCATTTAAAATGCTCACTATAAATTAAGAAATTGTGTAATAATAATATTCTTGAAACTCATCATGTATTAAGAAAATTTTCACCATAAATTATGAAAAATTCACCGCGCATTATGCAAAATGTCATCATATCTTAAGAAAAAAAATCAACAAACTTAAACCCATCATAAAAAAAATTAGTAAATATATTTTAAAAGTCCAGGAGAATAACCAACCAAGTGAATGAAAAAAGAAAAAAGAAAAAACCTAAAAAGAAGCCAAAACGAGAAACATAAATAAAGCATAATAATTAGGAGAAATGAAACGTAAAGAAATCTGGGCAGGGATGCACGAGCCGCAGATCCTATTTGACGCCCGCAGGCGTCAAAACGACGTGGCTCCGCTGAAGCCTGGCCACCCGACGCCCCAGTTTGGGCTGGCCCACGGTCGGCTGCTTTTTCATCTTTTCCTGTTTGTTTCATTTCTGTTTTTTTGTTTCTATTTATTTTCCGTCTTTTTTTTCTTTCTCTTTCGTATATTATACACATTTCATTGCGTATTTATATACATACATGTTCATCGTATATTTAAGAAAATGTTCATTGTGTATTTTTAAATTGTTCAATATATATTCACAAAAAATCTTCAATGAGTATTTAAATATTGTTCAGCGTATAATCACCAAAATGTTCAATGTGTATTTAAATATGTGTTCAGTGTACATTAAAAATGTTCAGTGTGTATTAAAATATGTGTTCAGCGTACATTAAAAATGTTCAGTGTGTGTTTAAAAATTGTTCAGCGTATGTTGAAAAATGTTGAATGTATATTTTAAAATTGTTCATCACTTGAAATTTCAAATTTTTTGTTTATGTCTTCAATATATGTTGACGTTTTTAAAAGTTTGATCAAATTTCTATACAAAAATCAAGATTTCAAACGTTATGAAAAAATAAGAAAATTGTTCATTTCCCCAAGAAATGTTGAAAGTTTGAAAAAAAATAGACGGTTCTGCTGTTGTATGTAGTAGTTTAATTGATCAGGCGATATACATTGGTTCTTAAAGTTGGGCGCCGAAAATCTTGCACTTGGACGTGTCTCGTCTATTGGTTTGGATGTACTGTACACTAGCCGGAGATAACGAGTTCAAGCTCTCTTTCTTCCGCAACAGTTTTCTCGTAAATTTTTTTACGTGCCTGGATTTCGCTAGCTCCAACTGGGCCGGCCCGTTCGCGGTTCTGCTCAGTGAAGGGTCGACAGCTTGACGCTCGCGGGCGTTATACAGGAGCTCCCTGCACGCACGCCAGGTAAGTGCGAAAAGAAAAAGAACTTGCAGGTGTCGGTGGGCCGGCCCAGAATGTATATGTATAAAAGGAATCTAACCTCCCGTAGGTGACGAGCGCTGCTCTGGCGGGTGGTTAGCCCGTTCCGCCGGTAAAACGCAGGTCCCTGCCTCGAATTTCTGTTTGTTTTATATATCTGTTCAAACCGGTGCAATTTTCAAATAAATCCGATTCATGCTTGAAATTACGAACGAAAAAAAAACCTCTCATTTCAGACTTTTTCGGCAATTTTTTGGGGCATTTATGTGATTACGTACAAAGCAAGGGGGTTTTCCGTAAAAAACATGCCACGTCAGCACCTAAGAGGCGGGCCCCGTCGGTCAGATACACTGTCAATACGTATTTATACGCGAGTTAGACCTTTTTGCAAAAACTTGAATCAATGTTGGTACTGACATGTAAAAATTAGCAATCGTGGTACCAATCTGCATGTGAAGCCCCAATTGTGGTACTTTTGTGCAATTAACTCCTTGGTCGTCCCCGCAAGCATGCCGCTGCTCCCGCAGCGACTCCTCGGGGAGGCGGGCGCGGCCTTCCGAGTTCTGCCGCGGCCGCTGGTGAGAGCTGGCGCGGTGCGTTCTCCCGTGGTGGAGGTGGTCGTGGTCGTGGAGGGAGAGGAGTCGCGCAACGGTGCGTGTCAGTCGCGCGACCTCCGCGCCCGCAGCTCCACTCCTTTGACGTGTCGTCGGAGTTCATGGTGTGGGCGGAGAAGCCTGGTAGCCCGTGGCTCCGGCTTCCCCGCTCGTTCGGCGACGTGTTACCAGACGGAGGCCTCACTGGCATCTGGCTGCAAGCTGACGGTTGCCGCAGTGGTGCGTCCTGGGTGGAGGTTGATGTGGCTCCCTCGGGCGATGTGTTCCTGGAGCACGGCTGGCAATCGTTTGCCCGCGCACGCCGGCTGCAGGGGAGGTGTGCGCTCCACTTCAGGTATGATGGCGTCTCCACACTGTTCGTCAGGGTCTTCTCGGAGGAAGGAAGGCGCCTTGGGTGCTGTCCCGAGGTCGATGACGAAGAGGACGACTGGGACGGCGTCCAGAGAAGCAACTCCTCCTCCGAAGACGATCTCAGTCCTGGGGGCGCCGTGGGTCCCTCCTCTGTGGCAGCAGCAGCTCCTCCAGTAGTGGCGGCCGCGATGAACCACCACGCCGCCGAGCTCGGCCTGGCGTGGGGAGGGGGTTTCCGCGCAGCTGTGGCTCGGTGAAGCCGGAGGAACTGGAAGACTCCGACTAAGCGGGAGCGGCCTCTGCTTCTTCTCCTTCCCTTCCCTTCATGTCCTTTCTGCATCAAAATTTCAAGTTGCCTCAAGGAGGCGTGTAATGGACTGTGATATATGTAGGAAGCGAGAACTTGCTGTCATGTTTTTTTCTTGCCTTGGTGAAATTACTTAGCTTTTATGCGTCGCGACGTCTTGAGGCGGAGTCCTCCTGACTCTGGCGTCATGAGCCCATCGGGTCGTGATGGGGTGGCCGAATCTGAAGGCCTCATGCAGCCCCCGAGTGGGGGTGAGCCGCTGAGATCTGCTGAGAGCGCCGAGCGTAGGTTAGAGCACCAAAGCCTGAGCCGGCTCGGTAGGATAGGTTGCGCGAACTGAGAAACCCGGCGCCA
Organism: Secale cereale; assembly: GCA_902687465.1. Taxonomy (NCBI): domain Eukaryota; kingdom Viridiplantae; phylum Streptophyta; class Magnoliopsida; order Poales; family Poaceae; genus Secale; species Secale cereale. Next base: position 775,091,605 of record LR738712.1, read on the forward strand.
GAGCCTGAGCAGGCTTGGCCAGGTGAGGTCACGGGGCCGCGGCAGACGAGGGCCAGTGACCCACCGTGTCCCAGCCCCCACGCGTGAGGAGCGTGAAGAAGAGCGAGTGACGCAGCCCTGCTCGACAAACTGAACTTAAAACCGACGAGAAAGATCCCAAACAAGACTTTCAACCAAATGCAGGAAGCGCGAGAAACACGAGAACTTCATAGCACGGGGTAGAGGAAGGGAAGATAGCGAAGGAAGTAGAAAAGGCTGACAGCCAAACACCAAGCCAAAAAAGGAAAAATGTCGCGTCCGACCCCTACACTACGTCTTCTTCCCAGTGCGGAGCTAAGAACTGCCACTGGGGCGTGGGTGGGAGCCCCGTCTAAGGGCCCGTAGGCAACGCATAGGAGACTCCGAGGCGTGTACAGCCCCAACTCATTATTACGTGAGAGTGTCACGGGCGGAGACCTTCACGGGCACGGAGCCTTGATTACGGACAGAACCTCCTGAGGTGTTCGATGTTCCAGGAATTCTGGATAGGTATCCCATCCCGCGTCTCCAGGCGCACAACACCAGGCCTATAGACACGGACGATTCTAAACGGACCCTCCCACATGGGCGAGAGCTTGTGCAACCCCTCCCGGGAGAGGACCCGCCTCACGACCAAGTCACCAACTTTAAGTGTTCTTGCGCGGACACCACGGCAGTGGTACCGCCGCAGCGCCTGCTGATAACGTGTCGCCCTGAGGGCAGCTCGGCGGCGGCCCTCCTCGCCGAGCACGAGGTCCATCCGCCAAGCGGCATCCTGGCATTCCTCATTGAAGGCCAAGACCCGTGGGGAGCGATGCTTGACCTCGTGAGGGACGACCGCCTCCGCCCCATAGACGAGAAAGAAATGAGTTTCCCCCATGGGTTTGGTGGCAGTGGTTCGGATTGACCACAACACGGACTGGAGCTCGTCGATCCAGCACCTGCAGCAAGCCTCAAGCTTCTTCCTAAAGCTGCGCATCTTGAGGCCTCGCAAGACTTCTGTGTTGGTGCGCTCGGCCTGACCGTTGCTCTTGGGGTGAGCCACCGAAGCGTAGCAGATCTGTGTTCCAAGGTTAGCACAATATGATATGAAGAGATTGCTTGTGAACTGCGAACCGTTATCCGTGATGATGCGGCTGGGGACCCCGAATCGCCTCACGAGGCCTTGGATGAACTTGACAGCCGACCCGGCTGGGATCGCGCGAACAGGCTCCACCTCCACCCACTTGGTGAATATGTCGATGGCGATGTACAGGAAGCGGTAGCCCCCCGCTGCCCGGGGAAATGGACCCAGGATGTCCAAACCCCACACCGCGAAGGGCCAGGAGAGAGGGATCGTCTGGAGATCCTGCGCCGGTTGGTGGATCTGCTTGGCATAAAACTGGCACGCCTCGCAAGCCCGCACAAGCTCCGTGGCGTCGTTGAGCGCCGTGGGCCAGTAGAAGCCGCTGCGGAAGGCTTTGCCCACGAGGGTGCGGGACGACAAGTGATGACCGCAGTCTCCATCGTTGATGTCAGCCAGAAGCTCGCGCCCTTGCTTCCTCGAGATGCATTTTAGCGAGACGTCGTTGCGGCGCCTCCTGTAGAGTTCACCGTCTTGGATGCAGTAAGCTGAGGCCTGTCGGACCACGCGCTCTGCGTCTTCTTCCTTGTCCGGCAAGGTGTCGTGTTGCAGGTATATCTTGAGTTCTTGGGTCCAGCAACCCTCCTCGGGCTCCGTGGCGAGCAGCAGGCGGGCCCCGGAGGATGGTCCGCAGGGCGGGGCGCTCCAACACGTGTGCGACTTTATTAGCCGAACGTCGCACCCATGCAACCCTAGACTCAAGAAAAGAACTAAGTAACACTTTTACATCTTGAACTAGTTGCCCATGAACAGAGAAGTCCCGTTGCTCATTTCTGATCTTGCTCACCGCCGACCGGGGGTCTGTCTCTAGTATTACCTTCTGAACATTAAGTTCTTTAGCCAGGACAAGAGCCCGACCGCACGCCAACAGCTCCACTGCCTCCGTGTCTGCTAGAAAGCTATACTTTTTTAAGTGAAAATATAAAGTTATGCTAAAGTTGCGACAAAGTTCTACTGAAGCTGCAACGAGTAATATGGATAGAAAGGAGTATTTTTTTTAGTTGGCAAGTTGATTTGCGTGCTCATTATAAAGGACCATTTCAAATGTCGGCGCGACTAGACTACACGGCGAAATGTATTCGCGATAACACCCACGAAGAAAAGTGGTAGCTCAGGCGTGCATTGGCAGCAGAACGTAGGCTTCCGACCTGTCAAAAAAAATGTAGGCTTCCGCCACATGCATCGAAGGCTCCCGTCCCCTTGCCAATTTTTTTGAGGGGTAAGGCCTAATCTTTATTGATCAAAAACCACAAAGAGTGGGATAACGTCCGCATCATGTGGTTGGCCAAACCACACATGACGTCCAGGAGCTAGATTAAGAGCAAATCTAGCTAATCTATGAGCTTCTACATTACTATTTCGATCTTCATAAACAAAAGTACATAAAAAAGAGGTAGACCGTGCTATAATCTCACTAATGTTTGCACCATGTTTCCCATGATTTATATCTACCACTTGCTTTAGCATCAGAGGCTATGACAAACTGATCCAGGGGCAAATCTTGTGCAACACTGGCGGAGCCCAATAGGCCCACCCTGTGGCACAGGCAACAGGGTCCAAACAAAATTTTAGTACTGACTATGAGGTATGAGGCCCAATGCATCAGAGTAGACTAGCAGTAGTGCTACAGGGCCCATAGCATCAGCCCGCACAGCATCCAGTGGGCTGCAGCCCACCTCCACTCGAGTAAACTTGCACGATCCATTTTTTAAGCTAAAACAAGCGATCCGTCTATCGTCTCATTGTCTCCAAATCCTCGAACAGGTGAGCGCAGCCAAGTGCGCAGCTATGGCCGGCGGCGATCGATCGATCTGTTCATAGCGGCCGGGCAGGCGGGGCGGCCGGCATACGCGTACGCAGCTGCGAGCGGCAGCGGCAGCGGCAGCCGGCAGACAGTGAGGCAATCCGACGATCGACGACACCACGCCCTAGGGCGCCCATGTGTCACGGGAACTACTTCATCAACCACAACCAAAGAGGCTCAAGGCCGGCCCAGGAGGCCCAAACGGACAGCAAGCCCAACCCGAGGAGGCATGACCTGATATATGAGGAACACGTCGCTTGAGGGAAGGGGCATCGAAGAACTGAACCCCGAACTGGCCGCCGTTGGGCGTTTTCCCCTCTCCCACCTCCTGGCTCTAGCTTCCCGATCCCCTTTCTTGCTGATAGAAACTTGTATCCGTGCTTGAATTCCTTGTATCCATGATCTATTGAGTGATTCATATCTAGGTTCATAACATCTGGTATTCAGAGCCTGGTTTATCTCCAAATTTGTTTCCCTTTGAGCTATCCCGAAGAGAGCCGCACTCGAAGCTTCAAGGTGATCATGGCGGAGCTCGTCTTGCAGCAGCAGCTGGTCGAGGCGGCGAAGGAGCGCAACAGCATCTCTAAGGCGCTCCTCTCGATCCAGCACACTCTCGACAAGATGGTGCCGGCGATCTCGCTGATGGAGTCCGTTCTCGGCAAGCTGGAGCCGGCGGTGACCACCACCGACGCCCCTGCGAAGGCCCCACCCACCAGAGTACTCGACACCAACCCCGACACCACCGCCATGGATGGAGGTGACATTCCTACACTGGCGCCCACCAACTGTTCGACCAAAGGCATGAGCCAGAGCCATGACTATGTTGACGAGCAGCCCTCTGCAGCTGCCATCCCCAACACCACCATGTCCGAGCTGCTGCCAGTGACCACACTAGTGCCGGATCCTGAGTCTATGATGCTTAAAGACACCCAGGCCAACACAATATCACCCGATGCATCCGTTTTTGTGTGCCCCAATGATAAGTTGGATACTGCCTATGAGCTGTTCGACAAAAAGCCCCTACATGCTGATGGCGACCTTGTGGCCTCCGTCCTGCTAGATACTGGGCAACCAATCATATCCATTGCCATTGATCCTCATCAGGTAACCAATCAAGACCTTGGAGCTGAGCTGCGACCACGGCCATGGCCGTCATTTGTGTGCCGTCATGGACAAGAGCGGACAAGGCTGCCACTAAACCAAGCAATAGCCTTGTTGCTGCTCAATAAACATCCCTCAGTTGAAGCTTTGTTGGGTTGCCAACTTACAAGTTTTTTCTCGAGCAAGCATATGATGGTCGCTCCGGGAGATGTTCCAGGTAATAGGTGCAAGTACAAGACTCAGATTAATTGTTGGTTTCCTACTCCAGTTTGTGCCTGGATGGATAGGGCTTCACTTCCACTACTTGAACCTTTTGCCAACTCCATGATAACAAGCATAGAAGCAATGGAATTAGACATGCTATTTTCTCTTGCCGCAAAGCAATTTCTGAGGGCTCCGTATGAGATACAGCGCATGGGTTATGCAATCTCTTATGGCAACTCTTGCATTGTGGCTGTCATATTGCTTGCCGGTCTCGCGGAAGATCTAAGCTGCACCCAATACAAGTGTTCTCCTATTATTTTGGGAAGATGCCATATCATTTACAGCATGGCTCATTGGTTAGAATCAGATTGGTACTACAGTCTCATATTTATTTCCAACTCTCTGGGAATGGGACTTCTGCATGATGATTACTTCCAAGTTTTGGAGTCCACCTTTCTTGCTGGACAACTTATTCAGTGTGATTTTAAGCTTAACCAATGGAGTCGCATGGGTCAGCTGGAACTTGAGATGGTCACGTTGGTGACTATTTTGAAGGGAGAGTTCACAAGTAGGTGCCTGCAGATTCATCTCAGTAAGAATGCTCAAGTAAATTTCCCGTGGTCCAGTTGTTACTTGTTTCTTCAGGTTGGAAAGTTGCAAAATGTTATGGTGAAGCTCAACACTTGGCCCTCTGGAGGGTGGTTCTTATCGGTTCTGATATTCTCACCAAATCTGCATGCAATTGTGTGGTGCAACAAGCTGCCTTTGGTGGATCAGGAGCTATGGATGATTGCAGAATATTGGTGGTTAGATATTCAAGGTTTGCCGTCGGCCGATGCATTTTTAGAATATTCTTTCTGGCCTGGGAAACATATCATTGAAGCATGCCTTGCGAGCCCTAATCACATCTTCATTGGCGCAATTGCTGTCGAGTGGCTCTACACCCATAATTCTTATGGAGAACTTACAGCAGTTGGCAATCAGCTGAAGGGTAAAGGTAGAGTACCCTGGTTAATCGATGGAATTGGTGTCACTACATCAGGTTATCATTTACTAGTGAAGAACACACATTATCCATGTGCAGAGATTGTCACAACTCGGCTATTCAGTTCTGATGAGATTAAATGTCTGGAGGCCTGTTCGATTATTCTACATTGCACTGATAACTATTTGCGAGTAATTATGTTCGAAGAGATTGAGCCGCAGCTTACTGTACATTGGATGAAATTTGTAGTTCAGGGCAAGGCTATTGCTGTATCCAACATCACCAAACCCACAATGGTGGGTACTCCCGTCAATCACCTATGTTTGGAGCAATATCTAGTCTGTCCAAGTCACAACTTCTCTAGTGCACCTGAACTTATATTATGCAAGAGCGGGAAGTTGGAGTTTAACAACAGGATATCCTATATGGTGGAGCAGTACACTGAGAGTAATTCTTATATGCCGAAAAGCTCCTATGGATGCCTTGTTCCTGCAAACACTTCTCCAAAAATAATGCTCGAGTGCTCTGCTACTGAGCTGGTGAGCTGCAAACACTCACAGGCTCATGCTGCGGAGTTCTATATCGACTGCTCGGTACATTTGAGGTTTGAATTCAGTCCCTTGATGGTTTGGAAAATTGCTTGGGTGCTTGGTTCTGTGCGTACTATTGTTCCATACAACTCCCAGTGTGCAGTCTTTACAAGACTGAACGGTTGGCAAGTGATGGGTCAACCAAGTGCTCTCAGGTGTATCTCCCTGACCGGCAAGCAAATTTTGAAGGGCGGAGGAGTCTTATGTTTTTGGACATCTTCCTCGATCAAGTCTACATCAGCCACGGGAACTACTTCGACATTAACCAAGTCTGTGCCAATAATGACTACTACCTCGACGACGCTAGCGTCTTTGACCTTGATCAAGGCTACCTCGAACATGGCTACTACCGTGAAGGATATCACCACCGCTCTGGCAGTTCCATGGAACCCGGGCATAAATTCTTCGGTGTCGGCTTGGGGTCAAGCCGAGTTTCAAGGAGGGAGGAATGTCACGGGAACTACTTCATCAACCACAACCAAAGAGGCTCAAGGCCGGCCCAGGAGGCCCAAACGGACAGCAAGCCCAACCCGAGGAGGCATGACCTGATATATGAGGAACACGTCGCTTGAGGGAAGGGGCATCGAAGAACTGAACCCCGAACTGGCCGCCGTTGGGCGTTTTCCCCTCTCCCACCTCCTGGCTCTAGCTTCCCGATCCCCTTTCTTGCTGATAGAAACTTGTATCCGTGCTTGAATTCCTTGTATCCATGATCTATTGAGTGATTCATATCTAGGTTCATAACACCATGCGAACTGTAATTTTGACTTCCGAATTCCCTCGCTCGGTCTCTGTTCTTTTGCAAGTTCACCATGTGTCTATCAGTCTATGTTAGCAAAATTGCAACATGTTTTTCTTCTATATTATACTAGTCATCAATCACTCGAATCCAATTCTGCTCCCGTATCCCTCTTCTGTGTTAGATTAGACCTTATTAAATATATTGAAATGTATGTGTTTTGGCAAGACGTGGGGCATTAGCTAATGTTTTAACCTCTAATCATGTATACAACTTGTCTTCATTCACTTGACAAATTTTGATGTCTCATTTGTAATTTTATGTGATAAGTGCAGATAATATGGAGACGTTTCTTCTCAAAAGAAAGACAACATCATAAGACACTCCAGAAGACGTCATTTTCAAGTAATTTTGTCCTTTAATTTATCTTCTGATTTAGCATTATTAAGGATTTTGACCATTGCATTTGTATTTTATAAATCTATTTATATTATGTCTGGTAATTTGTGTTAAAACCTGTGAAACTGAAATTTATATTTCTCACATCATGACTTGAAAATTTTAAGCCATGGATAAGTGATGCATCAGGGTAACATTAGCTCCAGCTCCGCCCCTGGCAACACATAATGCTTCCCTGCATGCTGTTGATAAGTTGATTCCAGAATAATTGGGTCGTCCACACCTTGTAATACAACTACTAAGCTGCCCAAATAATTGCCTCCCTGGTCTCTGCACACCACAGCTGACGTCCCCCTTCTACCTGGTCTGACTGCTGCATCTACGTGTATCTTTGCATGCCCAGCAGGAGGTGCTCTCGGCCGCAGTCCCTGCCCGAGCCACATTTGTGATTGGATCAGCGGCTGGTTTTGTTTCCTTGATCATCTCTAGCTCCGCAATGTATCTTGTGGCAAAGGAATGTACAGAATGCGGGCTCTGAAAAATATCTTCATGAATAGCCTTTCTTCTTGCTTACCAAATAGCCCACAAGGTCACTGCTAGCTTCACAAAGGACGCATGTGGCAAGGACTCCATCTGAGAGAACAACCATTGCTTGGCATTTGGTTCTACGTTTGCTACTAATGACTGTCCAATTTCTTCTTCTACAAGGGCCCATGTACATCTTGAAGTGGTGCACTCCAGGAGTGAGTGGCGCCATGAGTCTGGTGCACCACATAGCCCGCATGCCTATGAGGTTGACATATATATGGCGATGAGCACGGACATCTTCAGTCGGCAGTGATAACTTGGATAACCGCCAGAGAAACATCTGTATTTTTGCTAGGACCTGCGTCTTCCATAATGCTTTCCAAGATTTCTCCTCTCGAACCCCACTCGAAGATCCAGCTGTACTATCAAGCCATGCCTCCCTTCGTTGTCTGGTCGCCATGAGCATGTTATATGCGGATTTGACGGTGAACTGACCATTTCTCTCAAAGTGCCAACACCAAAAGTCAGGGATGTTTCTAGTGCAAAGTGGAATACCAGTCACGATCTTAGCATCAAACGGCAGAAAAACTTCCCTCACCCGTTGCATGTTCCAAGTTGCTGTAGTAGGGTCAATAAGTTCTGAGACGTACATTGGTGGGATAGGTGCCAAACACCCATATGGACGTAGCATCTCATCCCTAGGCAACCAATTTTTAGTCCAAATCCTCGTTGTTTCTCCATTACCAATTCTCTTTATTAATCCCTGCATGAGTGTGTCCTTGCCAAATGGGATACAATAATTTCACAGATTACAACAATACATAGAGATAGCTTTCAGACAGTGTCAAAAGGCTGGATAGCACCAGCGAACATACTTCTTCCTTGGATAAATGTCTGGTCATGTTGGACCAGATTCGTGATGAACGGTTGGATTGTGTGAGCATTTGGATCCTAATTTTACCGAACATTTTGAGTTACATCACCATGGAAGTTGTCAAGGTTAATGCACTCTAAAGGCTCTATTTAAATGTTTATGATGTGCCTGATGCGAAAACCAGTCAGATATGACAAGAAACATCACGAATGACATGTATTGCTCAATGCAAGCAATATCACAGGATCGCTCACGCAATGCATTTACTGGGTCGGCTCATTAGTGGAAGCATTGGAACGTTTTTATGAAGCTTCAGTCACCTGCTTGGGAAGCCTCCACCCGGTTTTGGTAAGCTTCCGGACGAGTTCTCTTTTTCATATTATTCTGTAACTGATTTTCTATTTTTCTGACCTTTTTTCCTTTGTTTTTCTTTTCTCTTTTCATTTTTATTTTCTCATTTCTTTATCTTTTTACATGCATAACTATTTCTAAAAATTCGAATGAATGAACATTTTAAAATTTGCAGATTTTTATAAAAAAGTTGAACATTATTGAATCAACATTTTTTTCTGAATTAACTATTTGTTTTCAAATCGTACATAGTGGGAGAAAATAAAAGGATTAAGAGCATTGATCCTAGACCTAGGGACCCCAGGTGTGCGATAATGAGGCCGAGGTAGATTGATGGTGGATGAGGCCGAGGCGAGGGGGGAGGAAGGAAGGAAACGCTCGACTCTAGCTCTGGTTCTGTCGCTTTGCAGAGACTTGCCGCCGGGGCCCACCGCTGGATGGAGGTGGGGATGGAAGGGAGGGAAGGAAGGCAGAGTCTTTGGACGACGGATCTCCATCTAGCGGATACAACCACACTAATTTTATAGTGTTTTAAAGCTAATTGTAGTGTCCAAGGCCTCTTTGTCTCGCAGGATTTTGGAAACACATAAATAGGAAAAATATAGGATTGGAGTTTCATGGCCACTTAAATCTTATATGATTATCAATGAGTGTTTGATGTTGGGGAAAAGCAAAGGAATTGTGAAATGAGGTTGAAGTGGATGTTAGATTTCCTATCTCTCCTCCTAATTGCCTAGTTGGTAGGTCGTCTCGTCGCTTCATACCCCCCCTCCCACCTAATCCCCCTTCCACAGTCCCCATCGTACGATCCCCTCGCCCACCGCTTCCTTCCCCATCGAACCCATGTTTCTTTTTTTTTCTTTCAATCATCATTGTTTAGGATATTCCTGATCTTCTTCCCTGAATCGCTCCCTCTCAATTCCTGATCTCCTTCCCGCAATACCTCATGCCCCCTTCCCGATTCTGATTTCTTCTTTTCTAACCAGCCCCCTGCCATTATCTTCTTTCCGAAAGCTCAAATTTTCGTCCGCCACGGCAAGAACCCATGTTCATGGCCAACGATTGATTGAGCGTCGACAGTGCATCACAGATCGAAGGAGGTGGTCGCGAGTAGCGGTGCGAAGCGGCGAGAGAGGTACTTCGATGATTGCCATCTCACGCTCAAGCACCACCGCCGCCTGTCTCCTCCATACTAATAGATCGCCGCGTCCCTAGCTTGGGATTTTGTAGCCAGGAGGATAGGTAGGCGTGGTGCCGCTCATGGCCATGGCGTCGTGCTTGTGGTCGTGGTGAACTGGAGAGAACGGCCTCCTATCCATGTACGTCCATCTACCGCGGGCCTTCTGTCTTCCAGCAACATCTTGTCTCAGTTCGTCGCTGCCTTTCATCCGGATGGCCCTAGACATACAAACCAGCAGCACCCTTTCTTCTCCTGATGAGCACGCAGCTATCATCGATCTCTGTTGTCTGCAGCCCGGACGCACAAGTCGTCAACACTGACATTCCTCTGTAGGCTGCATAGACAGGGCTGTGTGCAGGGTATCTGCATTTATCAGATTGTGTAACTAGCTTTTGTTACTTGGTCCATCCCTAAGAATCAATGGTTGCCTGGCTATCCCGCCCTGGGATAGGGATAGCCATTTTTTTCAGGATACCAGGCGTTTGCTTCGTGGACAAGGTGGGATGCGGGAAGCCAGATTCGTGGAATATTCTCGAAAATCTCGGCTCCGCATGTCCATGAAAAAGTGGCGGATGTAGCCATCCCTCCGGCCGAATCGTTTTCTTCGCCCCCTCCCCGGTCAAAAGACACCGACCCCTCCTATCCTTTCACGCTTCCCTTTCCAAATCTCTCTTGCGTGGGTGCCGGCGGCTGCAGATCAAAGTAGCAACGACGTGGTAGAGGATGGATCAAGGTCGTCCGCTGATCTGCTCGTGCCCCCTTGTCCTTAGCAAAGCGGCGCGTGCCGGCCAGAGGAGGTAACGTCGGCGGAGCTGCCTGGCAGATCAAGGCGTCGGCGCGGCCGGCGGGCATAGCGCGAGCGGGCGCAACTGGTGGAGCTGAGCTAGCAGGAGTGGCTGCCGGAGCGAAGTGCCCATGCGTGTCGGCAGAGTTGGCATGCATGTGTGGTGGGCAAGCGCAGATGAGGTGTACGTGCGTGGTTTCCAATCTCAAAATTTTCTTCAGTTTTCTGCGATAGGAGCTTCAAGAAATAAGGGACTACACGAGCGAGATGCATAACACCTTCCTCTCCTTGATTTTCTTCAGTGGATATCCCAACATTTCATCCTTCAAACCAAACATAACATTAGTTAAACTTACTTGCCCAACCAAACAGAAAAAAGTGATATCCCTAGCCAGTTGGTTAGGGATGCCCATATCCATTTAGCTTGTCCTTTGAACCAAACACAAAGATTCCTTCAATATGCAGATCCTTCAATATGCAGATACACGTTGCTAGCTGCGTGTAGGGTATCTTAAGTTCACAAACATTTATGAGAGTGTTTTACTAGCTTTTGTTACTTGGTCCTTCAGTATGCAGATTGATCTCAACATCCATAAGAATCTTCAAAAAAAAAAATGGAGATGAAAATACTTCAAGTAGTTCTGAGTGGAGATCATTTGATAGCATTTTGTTATAGCATCTACAGAGGACCTTTTCATTTCATTTTACTGAAAAAAACTCTGGAGGGTTCATGTTTTCCTTATCCAGGACATTGTGAAGGTTCCAGATTCATTCGTACAAGAAGCAAAAATCCAGAGGTTTGTCAGTGCTTGTCACGATTTTTCATTTTACATTAGCGACTATTGTGCATATAACTAATTGTTTGATGGATTTCTTAATCACCTACATCAATGTAATCGTCCATGCTGAAAACACTCATTTTAGATTTGCGTGAAGCTTGTCATACCACTTTTTGTAAAGACAAAACAATAATTTATACTCCACAACTTGATGCATTGTTGTTGCATCAGCATTTCCGGAATTAGCAGGTCAATTTCTTAGGTGTATGTTTTCTAAATTGGTGAACACAGTTGGTCTCTTTAATCGGGGAAATAATAGCATGATTCTCTAAGCTACATGAGTTACTCTTCAGTGACATTTCATATCAGTAGTGTGTTACTTGCCTATGTGTGTGTACTGAAGTTTTCTTCTTTTGAATGTGTAGGTAAGTGAAATGACAAGAGTGTTAATTAATGGTGTTCGATTTTTCTTCAAGCAACGAGTTTGGACCCAAATGCAATACTAACTAGTATCATCCTGAAACAAAAATCTCAAAGATTCATTATTTATGATTTGGAGCCTTGGCAAACCACTCACATTACAAGGTTCCATAAACATGCTCGATTTGTATGTCGATATTTGAATTAATTGGGGGAAAATAGATATATTTTACTCTGATGTTTTTACATATTCAGGTGAATAGCATCATGTTTTTAGTTCAAATAATTAACAAAAAAATAGGGATATTAATTCTGTTGTTTATTAAATTCCTCCTGGATTATCTCTCATTAAAAGTATATTATCGTTCAACCACGATATGTTAATATGGACCAAGGAATGTCAAAATATGTTATCTCAAGAAAATATTCTAAAATTAGTGAAGCTCTATAGTATTTACTGGACTGATCACGACACTGCTCATATTGTTTGGTACTTTACTATCTTAAATATTTCTTGTATTTGGAGCCGAGGGGATGATGGGTTGCACGCACGCGCTCCATCCTGCTCTTGTTCAAGGTTTGGCAGATACATTAAGTTTGAAGAGGAAACAAACATGAACGACCAGGTGATCTTCTTCTGACCTTTTTATCCCTTTCTAATTACTCCTCTCATTTCCTCAGTTCTTCTGAGCCATCTCCTTTTTTATCGCCATATCGATTTCTAAACCCGCTTCATCTTTTTTCTTCCACTTCATCCAATTGTCGTGTTCCAAGCACGCATGGTGTTCCAAGCACGCATGTCATAGAGCATCACGTCCAAACTATTAGATGTGATAGACAAGTAGAGGGTTAATGGTTATTATTATAATTTTGCCTCGCCCTATTTGCCATAAATTTCCTCAAAGGAACTCTGCTGCCACAAGGGATCCCTATATACAACGACCTGACCGGGGAAGGGATATTAATATGCCTAGAAAGTGATTAACTTATCAATTATGTATACTCTGTCTTCATAATAATTTGACTACATGATTTAGTGGCTGCAATATTGTTTCATGATGCATGAACTGAAGGTGTCAAAATCGAACATTCTTCTTCCCATGCTCAGGCGTTTGTAAAACTGAAGCTGTATGCATCATCATTCGTATGTTTCTGCAATTTTCCTGCTTGTTAGAACGTGTTTGATGTACTTATATGTTAACATGTTTGATGTACATGCACATTAACAAAAATGATCAATAACATTCATGTCGAATTATTTGGGTTTCGTCCTCTGTGTTTATTTAATGATGAAGATAGCATATGTTATTGTTTTTAAATATAGTTATATGTGCTTCCAGTTTGTAGAGATCAAATAATTAACTCACTGAAGTAGGGAAAAAGAGCTCTTTTATTGACAGTGCTAGGGGTGAGCCTTTTTGAAGTTGTTTTATGAATAAGGCCCATTTAAGGTCTGGTCTTTTGGGTACACAAACCTTCCTTGAGAGTACTATACTTGCAGGAGAACACTCTTATGATAGAATGCCACTCAATTTGTAAGCTTCAATTCAGAAAAGTAAGCAGAAGCATATTAGACACATGAGCATTGGCAACTCTTCTAAATCTGTGTTCACCATTTAACAATCAACCCCGTAATTTAATCAATAGGCTCACTTGAGTTGCCATGCTAACGGAAAATCTATATAATCCCTGGTATAGAATGTCATAGCTTGTCGTTTTGTACTATCGTACTGAATATCACTACATATTATGTCAAATGATGCGACTGTCAAGCGGAAGATACTTGTATTGGCTTCCAAACATTTGGACTATTGTTCTATGTCCATTTTGATTTGATCTAATGTTTGGGAATCATAGTGGCCGATGAAAAGGTGCGACGCGCGAAGAGAAACTTTAGTGCCTGTTCTAACGTGATTGAGGCAATTTTTCGCCTTCTGCCCGTAGCAACGCACCGGAATTCTCCTAGTAAAATGTAGTACAAAAGATTCCATAGGAAAAATTCCTATGGGATTCAATCTATGAATCAAAGGCCAAACGTAGAAAAATTACCTATGGATTTCAATCCTTCAAAAACCCTATAGAATTCCTTTGAATCAAAGGAGCCATAATTTTAGAGCTTTTGTGCGGTTATTCTGTCTTTTCATCCCAGCAAAGTAACTAGTGACTGCATTAGATTAAGAGAAGAGGTTTTCAAGGGCTCTTAACTTCAAAAGATCCTTTTTAAGAGTTATTATATACAATACAAGAAGTTCAGAGCTCTAAGTTTTTTTTTTGCGTGTAAAATCCTGTATTACTCAATCAATATCAAAATTACAATCAACTCTGCTAAGGCCAAGCGCTCCTGGAGGACCAGAGTCCAACCACACTATAGTTCTCTTTTCGGTTCTAGCAAAGTTTGCCAAATAATCTGCTACAGCATTTTGGCTACCCTTAATCTATACGAGTAATTCACAATATGGGCCGTTGGATAATTTCAATCGAATGGCTCATGTTTGTTTTTTCGGATTCTGGTGCAATATATACCGTTGGATAAGATGATCATACGGCTGTTATGCCAGGGATTCGCCACGGTGTAGCCTGGCTCCTGCATGCGCACATGGCGGCCTCCAGAGTGGTACTGAGCATGTACTAACATATGGGGCCCATCCTACATTGTTCCAGTAAACTCCAGAGGATTTTTTCATAAAAGAAATGACACCTACTCTGCCCGACTCTCTACACAGCCTGCATAGGAAGGAAAGGCTAGCTCGGTCGAAACCTCTAGAAAAAAATGTCAACCTCAAATGCTTCAAATCTCTACGATTTGTTTTCCGAAAAAAAAAACTCTACGATTTGTCTGGATAATAAAAAGTAAACACCTATCTGTGTTTACGTGTTCTTCGGAAAAAAAGTACTGCTCGTCCACCTGTCAATATCATTTTCCGTTTCTTGTTTTCGGGACTATGTATTTCTCTAAAATAATATAATTTTACGTTTCTTCTGTTACATTTCTTATCGATCTATGTTTAAAGCAACACGTGCACATAGTTAAATACGTATTATTTCCACCCAAAAACTACTTACATTCCATACCTTCTAAAGTACGTACTCACTCCGTCCCATAATGTAAGACGTTTTTTGACACTACACTAGTGTCAAAAAACATCTTACATTATGGGACGGAGGGAGTACAACATATATTAACATAATATACGTATTTGCACATGTTGTACAACTCCCTTAAATGTTGAATTAAGGGACCACCTACATTGGCGTGCCTAAAAGAATTTATTTGAGTAAGTTATGGTTGTAATCCGATTCAGGTCCAGAGGCCACAACTTCACATTCCTCCTCATTTTGTAGTAGTAGTTGTTCTTCTTCTTCTTTTCGGAACCATCGCCTCACGCTGGCCCCACAACACATCGCCCCACCATCTGCCCTGCTCGACTCCACCTCCTATGCCCCCGGGCCTCCCTCTAAACCTCGCCGGATTCCATCGGCGGCGAGCTCCCCGCACCCCTATTGCACATGAACCCATCAACCCATGACCCCCCTCCACCTAGAATGATGTTGTCGTGTAGTCCCCGGCTCCGAGTGACTCCTGGCTCTCCTCACTAACACTTATGTCTCGGCATCAGACGCTCGGTGAAATTGATTTGCAATTTCATGGAACTGATAAATACCAAAATCTTTGAATTATTATTTTACCAGTTTCACCTAAATAATTAGTGACTAATTTGTACTCCCTCTGTAAACTAATATAAGAGCATTTAGATTACTGAAGTAGTGATCTAAACGCTCTTATATTAGTTTACGGAGGGAGTATATGACATCGTCCCACCTACGTTGTGCTTTATTTATAGCATTCTTGGACCCTTTTTCTTTTGCAATACTCATTGAAAAATGAAAGATGTTGTGCGAACCGTGCCCTACTGAGTTATTCATTATTTTTGTGCATGATTAAGTATTGACGTGTGCAACTAACTAGTACAAGTAATACAAGTTTTACGTAGATACATCAGATATTTAATCTCTGACACTAATGAAGCAAACGCCGACCTATCATGGTCAACATCCTTTAGTATATTCACCATTGATATTGAGTCCATCTCTAGAAAAATTGCGTGGTAACTTATGTAGTCGAGGCACGAGTCGTCGAAACATACCAACGTGAGATCTAGTTTCGAAGATCTCGTCGTGATAGATCTTTTTTATGAAAATGGTTTTTGTATTAGACCGACGGTTTGAAATACAAAACATTTTGAATTTTCAGAAGAAAAAAAGAGAGTCTAGGATGACATCAGCTTTGTTGTCCTCTAATGCATGCATGTAATTAGAAAAAAGAATGCACGTGAAATGAGTGTGATTCATCCTAATGCAATCATGCATGTAATTAAAAGGAAGGAAAAAATTGTGTGGTAGTTTTAGCTATATGGCACACGCGTGCCAAGTATTGCGGTTCATACCTTTTTGAAGTGAAAATATAAAGTTATACTAAAGTTGCGACAAAGTTCTACCGAAACTGCGACCAGTAATATGGATAGAAAGGAGTAGGCTTTTTACTTGGCAAGTTGATTTGCATACTCATTATCAAGGACCATTTCAAATATCGGCGCGACTAGACTACACGGTGAAATGTTTTAGCGATAACACCCACGAGGAAAAGTGGTAGCTCAAGCGTGCATTGGCAGCAGAACCTAGGCTTCCGACCTGTAAAAAAAAAATGTAGGCTTCCGCCACATGCATCGAAGGCTCCCCGTCCCTTTGCCAAATGGGATACAATAATTTCAAAGATTACAACAATACATAGAGACAGATTTCAGACGGTGTCAAAAGGCTGGATAGCATGAGCGAACATACTTCTTTTTTGGAACGAAGGCTCCAGAGGAGCCCGACTTTGAATTAATAAAGCCATCAATCGGCCAGGAGTACAAGAGTAGACCACGGACAAAGCAACGGCTAAAGGATACAAGGGAGACAGTAGAACAGCTTACTATGCTACACCTACAACCAGCGAACAGAAAATTACATTGAAGAACAGCTAATTGAGGATAAGCCCTCTACACCAAGGCCCTGAAACGACTATGAAAGAAGCCACGAGGATCTGCAGCTGCCAGAATAGGTTGGGGACATGGCTGAAACCCGAAACTGGAGATGACACAACCCATGCCTTCTCTAACACCGAAGGGGATCCCCTCCCCTCGCCTAGGCTCGAAGGCGCCGCACCGTCGAAGTGTAGAGACGCTCGCCCGAGAGCTAAAGCGTAGGTTGGGCTCAAGACCGAGCCAGCAATGGGGCCAACCAACATCATGCCGGAGCACACACACGCAGGCTGCAGCGTAGGCGTTGAAGGAGACTGAAGGAAGAGGGTAAGCCGCCGGGAGAGTCGCCGAAAGGAAGAAGCTGTCGAGCCACATGGCGAAGATTAGGAACGAGGAACTCAAGAAACAGCCGAATCGGCACCTGCGGCGATGCTGCTGCCGGGAAGGGGAACCCGATCCCCTTCCTCCCATACTCGAGGGCGCCGACCCGCCGGGGCAATGCAAACACCATCGCAGAGCAACTGGTGGCTGGATCTGAAACCTGCTTATAAGTGACGCCACGGACTCCGCATACGCCACGCGCCCACCTGCAACTGCTACACGCTCTCAAAGCACCAAACATCCCAAGACGGCGCCTCCAAGGAGGACACGACGCACCAGGCGCTGCCGCCGCCCATCCCAATCCGGGATTTGAGCTTTCGCTCGGGAGGCATGTCCGGGGTGTGGAGGAGAGCCCACGGCTGCGACTCCAACGAGCAGAACGACGCAAAAGGGCGCCGTCGCCGCCGTGTTGGAAAAACCAACAAAGGTTTCCCCCGGGCTTGTCCAGCACCACCAGCTCGAGAAGCACCCCGCCGGCACCGGATCCGGCGACCAGAGGTCCGAAA
The DNA here is from genome assembly GCA_902687465.1 of Secale cereale. Lineage (NCBI taxonomy): Eukaryota > Viridiplantae > Streptophyta > Magnoliopsida > Poales > Poaceae > Secale > Secale cereale. The sequence goes on from LR738712.1 coordinate 775,109,392, forward strand.
TCCGGCGAATCCAATGAGGAGAGCAGAGAGGGGAAAAACCTGACCTTCAGATCTGGAGCAGAGAAGGAGGGACCTCGCCGCGCCGCGACCACTACCCGCCGGGACCTCGCTGCCCGAGCAGCCGAGGGGCCGGCCAACACCTCCCGCGGCGGCCGCCTGCCGAAGGACGGCGCCGCCTTACCGACCGGGCCGCCGCCCAGGCTGCCGAGGTCCTACGCCACAGCGGGCGAAGCGACGAAGCCCCGCCGCCACCGTCATCGGCAGTCGCCCAGGCGATGCCCGACGGCTACCTCGGGTGACGGCAGGGGGAAGGGGGGGAGGGGACGGCGCCTAGGGAAACCCTAGGGGCCCTCGGGTCGCCTTGGGGAGGACGACGCGAGGGGAGGTGAGTATACAGCAGAAAGTAAGGTCGGGGCGAACATACTTCTTCCTTGGATAAACGTTTGGTCATGTTGGACCAGCTTCGTGATGAACGGTTGGGTTGTGTGAGCATTTGGATCCTTATTTTACTGAACATTTTGAGTTACATCACCATGGAAGTTGTCAAGGTTAATGACTCTGAAGGCTCTATTTAAATGTTTGAGATGTGCCTGATGCGAAAACCAGTCAGATATGACATCACGAATGATATTTTTTGCTCAATGTAAGCAATATCACAGGATCGCTCACGCAATGCATTTACTGGGTCGGCTCATTAGTGGAAGCATTGGAACGTTTATAAGAAGCTTCAGTCACCTGCTTGGGAAGCCTTCACCCGGTTTTGGTAAGCTTCCGGACGAGTTTTCTTTTTCACATTATTCTGTAACTGATTTTCTAGTGTTCTGACCTTTTTTTCTTTTCTCTTTTCATTTTTCTTTTCTCGTTTATTTATGTTTTTAAATGCATAAGTATTTCTAAAAATTCGAATGAATGGACATTTTTTAAATTCATTAATATATTTTCAAATTCATGAACATTTTAAAATTTGCAGATTTTTTTTAAAAAATTGAACATTATTGAGTCAACAATTTTTTTTCTGAATTCACTTTTTGTTTTCAAATCGTACATAGTGGGAGAAAATAAAAGGAATAAGAGCATTGATCCTAGAACTAGCGACCCCAGGTGTACGATAATGAGGTCGAGGTAGATTGATGGTGGATGAGGCCGAGGCGAGGGGGGAAGGATGGAAGGAAACACTCGACTCTAGCTCTGGTTCTGTCGCTTTGCAAAGACTTGCCGCAAGGGCCCATCGCTGGACGGAGGTGGGGATGGAAGGGAGGGAAGGATGGCAGAGTCTTTGGACGACAGATCGATACAACCACACTAATTTTATAGTGTTTTAAAGCTAATTGTAGTGTCCAGGGCCTCTTTGACTCGCGGGATTTTGGAAACACTTGAATCTTATAGGATTAGCAAAGAGTGTTTGATGTCAAGGGAAAAGCATAGAATTGTGAAATGAGGTTGGAGTGGATGTTAGATTTCCTATGAAATGCAGTACAAAAGATTCCATAGGAAAAATTCCAATGCGATTCAATCCTATGAATCAAAGGCCAAACGTAGGAAAATTACCTATGGATTTCAATCCTTCAAAAACCCAATAGAATATCTTTGAATCAAAAGAGCCATAATTATAGAGTTTTTGTGCGGTTAGAAACTAGTGACTGCATTAGATTAGGAGAAGAGGTTTTCAAGGGCTCTTAACTTCAAATGATCCTTGTTAAGAGTTAGTATATACAGTACAAGATGTTCAAAGCTCTAAGCTTTATTTTTATTTATTTATTTTTTGTGTATAAAAGCCTGTATTACTCAATCAATATCAGAATTACAATCAACTCTGCTAAGACCAAGCGCTCCTGGAGGACCAGAGCCCAACCACACTACATTTCTCTTTTCGGTTCTAGCAAAGTTTGCCAAATAATCTGCTACAGCATTTTGGCTACGCTTAACACAAGTAATACAAGTTTTATGTGGAGACACCAGATATTTAATCTCTGACACTAATGAGACCTATCACGGTCAACATCTTTTAGTAGATTCACCACTGATATTGAGTCCATCTCCAGAAAAATTGGTTGATCTGAATGTTGAAGAGACAAAGAAATCCCTTCCATACAAGCACACGGTTCCGCTTCCATAGCACCCCTACAAGAGAAAATGGTTCCGCGGGATGAGAAAATAAAATTTCATGTATCATCTCGAAGTATCATCCCGGCTCCTGCACTTCCATCAGCCGGCCCGGATCCATTCGTATTCAGTTTGACCCAGTTCTGAGCCGGAGCAATCCACTTACATGTGTTCTCATCATTCTTCAGAGACTTCTTTGGAGTTTCAACATAATCCAACACAGCAGGCCCTTTTCCTTTGATTGGATCGCAGATAAAATCTTGTTTAATGCTCATCATAGAATTTAAGTAACTTGACATATCAAACAAAAACAATTCATATGAATGATATTTGATTTCTCGGGTGGTGATACAGATAGCGCCAATTACAAAAGGGAAAAGTATATTTTGTTGGAAATATTAGCACTTTTCCGACTAATATAATCCACGAGTAAACAGTAAACATGTCAAATACGGTATACATCTCATACCGATACCTAAGCATGTGAGCACGTACAGTACATAGAACCGAAACATCTATGAACATCATATATACGACTAGCACATGAACGAGCAAATAGGGAATGAACGAGTCATACCCTCCGGTTGGCCAGGCCAACGCGGCGGCAGCAGCGGCAGCCTCGGCATCGTCCGAGGCCTTCTTCTTGGCGGCGGCGTCGTCAACCATGGGGTTGATGCAGGGGAAGTAGTGGAAGCAGAGGCGGACGGAGACGGAGACGGATCGGGAGCAGTCGCGTCGAGACGCTCCCCAAAAACCTTATTGCCGTTCTCCCGGGCAGGATCTCGAACGACAGGGTTCCAGAGGCACCTGCTCTCCTGATCAACCGTGCACGCGGTCGTTGGGATGGGATCACCGGAAGCAACACAAGGAGAGGAATAGTAGATGATGGCTAGGGTTGTACGAGAGGGAGTGAGTGAACTGAGTTAGGGTTCACTCCACTGGCCAGTGCCTTCTTATATAGGCCGTCAGGTAGATGGGCCTGGACCAGGCCCACGACAGAGTCCGCGAACAGCCCACGGTCCAACGTCTCGGACAGTGGTGCTTCCGTAAGCGACTCGTTAATTAATTAACAATTAATTAACCATTCCTGAGCGGTAAAAATAAGCTTCGGCTCGGCTCATTCACGCAACCCGCGGCGCGCGTGCGTCGTGACGAGGCGAGGCGAGGCGGGTGGCGGAGGAGGAGGAGGAGCACGCGTGTACAGCTCCTATTCCCAAGTTCCCAATAGCAAGTGGTAGAGCAGCCCTTATAAAGAGGTCTAACTCTTCTTACTGTAGCAGTATGGGACTAAACTTCCCATACTTCCCACCACTTGCCGTACACATGCATGGGCCTTAGAGATTAACTAGGGATTATTGTCTTATATGGGCCTAAGCCCATCCATAATCCATCAATCCCCCACCAGATCTCGAGGCACATAAGTTTGTCAACTGTTCCAAACAATGTTTGATATACCAGAATTTTCAGTGGAAACTGTTAAGTTGAACTTCCACCTAGAGCAATATGATTATACTTCTTCACAACTGAACAATGGACTATGCCTTGAATTGTCAGTTTGGCGTGTAGAAGTTTCGCATATTGTCAGCTGATATGTGGTTGCTGAAGGCTAAACCCCATGGGTGGAGCTTATTAGTCATACTCCGTACCTTCTCATGAGCTTCCTAGGGATCACCCAATCTCATAGACCGTGACCAGCAGTCGGGCTCACATAGGTGTGTTCCTCCAAAGAATGCTTTGTAGGTTAGCATCTTGCTTACATAAGCTTTGGAACACATTAAGACGAAGGTCAGCCCGCCTTACAGAATTGAGAGTATTATTGAATCTCCAACGGGGTGGGATAATTAAGGATACTCTCCTTAGTTGACCACTGGTTTGTTTTCCCAGGTCCTAATTCACGGGATCTCCGATCACATAGGTTGGGTTACCCCCATGGCAACTTAGGTGGGTCTCATACCCATCTCCCTCTATGCATTTTCTATCACAATCCGTGATAGCCCTTTCGTAAAAGGGTCTGCCAGATTCTTAGCCGTATGGATATAATGCAACGCTATTACTCCGGAGTTTCTTGATTTTTGATAGATTTTAATCTTCTTCTTATGTGCTTTGTGGATTTCAAGTTGTCCTTTGAACTCTTAGCCGTGGCAATCACTGTTTGATTGTCACAATTCATAAGGACAGCCGGGACTGGTTTATCAACCATCGGCAAGTCCATCAAAAGCTCTCAAAGCCATTCTGCTTCGATGCATGATGTGTCAAATGCTGTGAGTTCTGCTTCCATAGTAGATCTGGTTAAGATCGTCTGCTTGCAAGACTTCCAGGAAACAGCACCACCACCAAGTGTGAAGACATATCCACTTGTGGCTTTCATCTCATCAGCATCAGATATCCAGTTAGAATCACTATACCCCTCAAGTACTGTTGGGTACCCAGAATATTGAATCCCGTAGTTCACAGTACCTTGCAAATGGCGCATCACTCGCTCAACAGCATGCCAATGCACATCTCCCGGATTGGAAACAAACTGGCTCAGTTTGCACACATCAAATGAGATGTTAGGGCGAGTAGCACAAGCTAGGTACATGAGTGAACCAACCACTTGAGAATATCTCAATTGATTTACAGCCGTGCCTTCGAACTTTCGGATCTGCGTGCTAGGATCATATGGTGTTGCAGAAGGTTTGCAGTCCGAATATCCAAAACGGCTCAAAATCTTCTCAACATAGTGGATTGCAAAAGTGTAATTCCACCCTCAGTATTTCTCAGTAGCTTGATGTTCAAGATAACATCAGCCACGCCCAGGTCTTTCATCTCAAAGTTATGAGATAGAAAAGCCTTGACCTCCTCAATGACCTTGAGGTGGGTCCCAAATATCATTATGTCATCGACATACAGACACAGTATAACTCCTTCGCCTCCACCATAGCGATAATATACACATTTGTCAGCTTCGTTAATAGCAAAGCCAGCAGATGTTAAAGTTGTATTAAACTTCTCATGCCATTGTTTAGGCGCTTGTTTTAGGCCATACAAAGATTTCACTAGCTTACACACCTTTCTTTCCTGACCATTTACTACAAAGCCATCCGGCTGTTGCATGTAAATTTCCTCGTCTAGCTCTCCGTTAAAGAAAGCCGTCTTAACGTCCATCTAATGAACGAGAAGGCCATGCGAGGCAGCCAAAGCGAGTAGCACTCGAATGGTGGTCAGCCTAGCCACATGTGAGTAAGTGTCGAAGAAATCCTCTTCTTCCTTTTGGGTATAACCCTTGGCCACAAGCCTAGCCTTGTACTTATCAAAAGTACCATCGGGCCTAAGCCTAGCCACATGTGTTCATAATATTCCATCGGAATGGCAGGTTCAGGAGTCTCATCAGATTCCAGTCTAGAAGTGCTTTGCATATCTCTCATGGGGAATATATCCTCAAAGAATGTAGCATCCTTAGACTCTATAATTGTACTGACCTTTTGGTCAGGTACCTCAGATTTCACCACTAGAAATCTATAGCCAACGCTATTCTTAGCGTAGTCCAAATTAACGCAGTCCATGGTCTTTGGTCCAAGCTTACGCTTTTTGGGGATCAGCACATTGACTTTCGCCAAATAGCCTCAAGTGCGCAAGTAAGAGAGTGTAGTTCTATTCTTCTCCCATTGCTCATAGGGAGTAGTCTCATTATCCTTTCCGGGAACTTTATTGAAGACATGACATGATGTCAATACAGCCTGCCCCCACCATGCCTTGGATAAACCCGGTGTATCTAACATGGCGTTAGCCAAATCTGTTAGAGTATGGTTTTTCCGTTCGGCAACCCCATTTGACTGGGGTGAATAGGGAGGCGTGCTGTAACGCCCAGTATGAGATTATACCTCCTACGTGTCGAGGCACGACTTAAAGGTATAAGCTCATACTAGAATGATCTCAAGTATGGTATCTTTGCACGACTCATGTAAATAGGGATGAAATTGCAAAAGGATAGTTGGCTTACACTCGCCACGTCACACAATACATTACATAAGAAAATCATCATCCAAATAACATCACAGTCCGACTACGGACGAAGATCCAAATGAAAGATACCAAATAAATAAAAGCACAAGGTCCGAATCGCCCTTAGTAGAAGCCACTACTGATCATCAGGATAGTGCACATAGTATCGACTACGTTCTTCATCGAACTCCCAGTACAGCTCGGTGCCGTCACCTGTGTAGTCCACCATAGTACCTGCATCTAGTGTTGTGTAGAATCTGTGAACCACAGAGGACTCAGCAATCCCGTTCCCGGGTAGCAAAACTATCTAAACCTTGGGTGTGGAACAAGGCTGAAGAAAATAAAGGTTGCAGCTGCACTAGCACTAGCTTACGTGTTGAGAGCGAGAAGAGAAGTGCCACGAGCGTCAAAGTGATCACGAAGTGATCCTATCTAAGCACGTCAATCATAACCCCACCGTGTTCACTTCCCGAACCCCTTTCGGAAAATGACCGTCACGGATACTCACGCTGGTAGTGTGTTCTAAACATGGTGTCAAGTTTTCTACAACCAGATATTAACAAATTCCCATCTGCCACATAACCGCGGGCACGGCTTTCGAAAGTTCAAAACCCTGCAGGGGTGTCCCAACTTAGCCCATGACAAGCTCACGATCTGCGGAGTCGCAACTCCAAGGTGGGAAGACCCGAGTATTCTCGGAATCCTGTGCTCAAGATATTCCGATTAAGGTAAAACTAATCCAGCAAATCCTCCCGGCGTGCCGAGACCCTCATAGTAGCCGCGCGTATCTCGTCTCAGGCCACGACCGGCTGGGACAAGCTACAGGTTTTTACCAGCCCTTGAGTTTCCTCGAGGTGGCCCCGCAACACGCCCAGTTTGGACCAACACTCATGTGGAGCACTGGCCCGGGTTTTTGATTAAGAAAAGGGTTTATAACTCCCTATGCAAGTTTTAGTTGTGAGGCAAATGTAGTACCAATGTTGGGACTTGCTGGAAAAGTTTTAGCGCTAAGCGGGTTATCAAGGGGGGCCCATAAACCCCAACCGTGTTAGGGACGCATAATCAAGGAACCTAACACCGGTTTATACGGTTCCTAGGATGGCATAACTGGAACAAATCACGAAGCAAGAGGCTTAGCCTTCCACCCATTACCAATATATAGATGATTTAGTTTAAGAGTTTATATAGTGTGATAGCCCAACAATATCTTCAACGTGAAGCAAGAATCTTCAAATCTTCTCCTACAACTAGCAATGCTATAAGAGGGGCTGAGCGAAGCTTACATAGCCAAACAAAGGTTTGCTAGGTTGGGTGGTTAGACAGATTCATGGTTGCAATAGGAGGCTGACAAACAAACATGGGCATCGAGGCAATGAGCTAAAGAGCGAGACATCTAGCAATAGGCAAAGATAGTAATGATATCTGGGTCAGGTCATCTTGCCTGTCGAGTCGTCGATGGGATCGTAAGACGGCTCTTCGTACTCAACCTCGGTAGTAACCTCGTTCTCGGTCTCGGCTTCCGGCTCTACTCAACACAAGAACACAACATGGCACGAGAATCAAACAAGGTGCAATGCACAATCAACATGATGCAAGTATGATGCATATATGATGCAATACATGTCTAGGGATGAAGCACAGAAGAACAACTCAAGACAACAAGTTTAAATGAGGTCGGAATCCACATATAACAAATCCGGTAAGTCCTCATATGCATATGTTGAAATTGGTCCAGATCTGAACAAGCCTTAAGTTAAAGTTGTTAAACAACAAGTTAACATGCACCATGATGATTTACACGAAATTCTAGTCAAGTTTCATATAAAGTTTGTTTAATTCGGAGCTACGGTCTAGAAGATATGAGCAAAACAAGACAAACATGGCAACAGTGCAAGATGCACCCAAACATCAAGAAAACACACTCCAAACATTTAAACAACATGATATTATGATTCTACATGAAAAATCACACAAGTTTCATATAGGGCCCACTCAAAACGGAGCAATGGTTCAACACATACACACGAAACAAGATACAATGCAAAGCTGAAATTAACAGCCACATAGCAACTTTGGAGCAAGAAATATATACTCTACAGCACCCAAACATGATGACAATAAGCATGGACATGACATAGACATATCCTACAGCAAACAACTCCATTGGAGCAACTCCATAGGAGGCATGGATCAATAGCAACAAGCTATGCCAAATTGATCATGCTGTTAAAAATCTGACAGTTATAATTTATAGCAACTTGGGAGCAATAAATAAATAAGCTACAGCAACCCATATGAGCAAGTGAGGGCATGGATGGATAGACAACAACATTTACAACAAGGAATGATCATTGGCCACTCCAAAACAAGCATGGATTTGACTAGGGCATCAAGCAAACATAGCATCAGGTTATGACAGATTCCAGACTTAGCAGAAATTTCACCAAGTATAAAACAGTTATGTTGGCATGGCATGTTTACAAGCATGTTTAAGTCACCTCAAGGCATATCATGGAAAATGGTTTGCACCACATGAAAGACCATATGATGGAGATTCTAAAACATATTGACATGTGACATGGGGACAAACACATCAATAACAACGAGCACTTCAAATCAGCATCTCATAACATGTTTCATAACTTAACAGCCACATTCAATTTTGCAACCAAGTTTAACATGGCAATATGAACCCTAACATGAATGCTACAACAACCATCATGTAGAGCATCTCACAATGAACATTTTGACATATCATTTGCTTCATTTGGATAAACATGCACCAAGTTATCACATATCAAACATGGCATGAAAATAACAAGTTACGGCAGTTAATAACAAGTAGCTCTCTTATCATGATGCTTAGGACCTCTAGATGAACTCAAACAAGCATGCCACAATGGAACAAAACGTAGAGCACATCACCACGATCATTTTGATATATCATATGCACAATTTGGACTTACACACAAAAAGATACAACCCTCACAACATGCAACAAAATAAGCAAAAACTGGGACTTAGTGAAAAAATTATATCCTAGGGAAAGGGGATGAGGAGATCCCGGGACGGAGGCAGAGGCGTTTAGATGTGTGGACGGGTGGATCTGGTCCCAGTCTCCAGACCAGGATCCGGTCGGATCCTCGCCGGAGAGGCCGCTGAAGTTGGCCGGAGGGACGGCCGGAGGCGGGGACGAGGGCGGCAGGGCCGGAGCGGACGAGGGCGGCGGCGCGCGGCAGCAGAGGCGACCGGCGGCGGCACACCCGAGGCCGACGCGGACGACGGAAGGCGGCGAGGGGCGGCCGGCGCGGCGGCGCCCGCCGGCGGGATCTCGGCGCGGGGCGGCGCGGGAGCAATTCCCGGCGGTGGAGGGCGGAGGCCGGGCCGACGGTCAGGGCGGATGCGGCGGAGGGCGACCGGCGGAGGCGGCGCCCGGCGGCGCGGCGGCGGCGATGCGCGCCGGCCGCCGGAGCTGGAGGCAGAAGGGCAGCGAGCGGAGGCGGCATCGCGGGCCGGGCGGGCCCGGTCGGCGCGGTGGGGGAGCCGGCGGTGGGGATGCCATGTGGCAGCGTAGGATTGGCTGGGCGGCGGCGGGCGGACGTGTCCAGCGGCGCGGAGGGACGGAAAATTAGGGTTTCGTCCCAAAATGGACGTGGGGGACTAATTTATAGGCATAGGGAGCTAGGAGACTCCAAATGGGGTGCGATTTTCGGCCACACGATCATGATTCGACGACCGAGATGATGGGAAGGGTTGTGCTGGGTTTGTGGGCTGTTTTGGAGTTGTCTTGGGCCTTAAAGAAGAGGTTCTTTTAGCCCACTAGGTTAACCGTTGGAGTACCGAACGAACTCCAAACATGACGAAACTTGACAGGCGGCCTACACGTACCAAAACAACAACGCACGACAAGTCTCACATCATTCCGGGAACGTTACACGGCCACACACGAAAGAATGACTCGGTGATGCCACGAACACGTGTGTGAGCGTCGGAACTCGAAACGGACAACGGGAAGAGACGAGTGGAACCGGGTGCAAGTGACAACACAAATGCAATGCAATGCACATGACAACATGACATGGATGAAAAGCACACACGCACACGACAAAACGAAGAAACCCGAAATGAAAGAAGAGCCCAGAATGGAATTGATGAAGTCAAAGTTTCATATATTGCCAATATTGGAAAGTGTTACATCTGGGGCATTACAAACTCTCCTCTACTACGAAAAGATCTCGTCCCGAGATCTAGGACTAGAAGAAGGAAGGATACTCGGAACGAAGGTGATCTTCTCGTTCCCACGTAGCTTCTCGGTTGGTATGGTGTGACCACTTAACTTTCAAGAATTTGATTGACTTGTTGCGGGTCTTGCACTCAGTTTCTTCAAGAATAGCAACATGGTGTTCACGGTAAGACAAGTCTTGTTGAAGATCAATCTCCTCGAACGGAATGGTGCGTTCAGGTGTCTTGAAGCACTTGCGGAGTTGAGACACGTGAAACACATCATGAACATTTGCAAAGTTGGATGGAAGCTCGAGTTGATAGGCTAGATCGCCTCTTTTGCCAAGAATCTTGAAAGGGCCCACATATCTAGGAGCAAGCTTTCCTTTGATATCGAATCTTTGGGTTCATTTCATAGGAGAAACACGGAGATAGACATGGTCCCCAATGTCGAAGGCCAAATCACGATGCTTGCCGTCATAGTAGCTCTTTTGACGCGATTGAGCGGCCTTGAGATTCTCACGTATGACTTTGCACATTTCTTCGGCTTCTGAGATCAAGTCATTGCCAAGAAGTTGACGTTCACTAGTCTCGGACCAGTTGAGAGGGGTACGACACTTTCTGCCATAGAGGATTTCAAAAGGAGCTTTGCCGGCACTTGCTTGGAAGCTGTTGTTGTAAGAGAACTCGGCAAACGGGAGACAATCTTCCCACTTCATGCCAAAAGAGATGTCACAGGCTCTGAGCATGTCTTTGAGGATCTGGTTCACTCTTTCGACTTGACCACTAGTCTGAGGGTGAAACGCAGTGCTGAAACGGATCTTAGTGCCCATGGCTGACTGAAAGGAGTCCCAGAACTTGGATGTGAACAAACTTCCACGGTTTGAGGAGATAACTTGAGGAATGCCATGTAATGACACAATTCTGGAAGTGTACAACTCTGCCAGCTGAGCTGCATTGATGGATTCTTTGACTGGAAGGAAGTGAGCTACTTTGGTTAGCTTGTCAATCACAACAAAGATAGCATCATTCCCCTTCTTGGACTTTGGAAACCCAGTGACGAAATCCATTTCAATGTGGTCGAATTTCCACTCGGGAACAGGAAGAGGTTGGAGGAGACCGGCTGGACGTTGATGCTCTGCCTTCACTCTTCTGCAGACATCACATTCATTCACGAATTGGGCAATCTCCCTTTTCATGCGAGTCCACCAGTAAGATTGCTTGAGGTCTTGGTACATCTTGGAACTTCTGGGATGAATGGAGAGAAGGGAGTCATGTGCTTCGTTCATTATGAGCTTCCTGAGATCACCCTTGGGAACCACAAGTCTGTCCTCAAAGAACAAGGTGTCTTTCTCATGACCGCGATAGCACTTGTATTTGGGAGTACCCTTTGCAATACCATGTTTCACTTTCTGTACCATAGCATCACTGAGTTGGGCCTCACGGATCTGATCTTCCAAGGTAGGAGCCACTTGAAGATTTTCAAGAAAGCCTTGCGGAACAACTTGGAGGTTGAGCTTTCTGAATGCTTCACAAAGCTCGGGCTGAAACGGCTTGATAAGGAGACTGTTGCAATATGCCTTTCTGCTCAAGGCATCTGCAATGACATTGGCCTTGCCAGGTGTGTATTCGATGCTTGGATCATACTCTTGGATCATCTCAACCCAACGAGTCTGGCGAAGGTTCAGGTTCGGCTGTGTGAAGATGTACTTCAAGCTCTTGTGATCGGTGAAGATGTCGACTTTTCTGCCCAACAGAAGGTGTCTCCACGTGATCAAGGCGTGTACCACTACTGCTAGCTTGAGATCATGTGTGGGGTAGTTCTTCTCATTTGGTTTCAATTGACGAGAAGTGCACGCCACAATCTTCTTGTCTTGCATTAGAACACCACCAAGTCCTTGAAGAGAAGCATCACAGAATACTTCGTAGGGCTTGGACTTATCTGGAGGAGTAAGAACTGGAGCAGAGATGAGCTTTTCTTTGAGAGTTTTCAATGCCACATCACAATCCGGAGACCAGTTGTACTTGACATTTTTCTGCAGCAAGTTGGAGAGAGGCTTGGCAATCTTGGATAAGTTCTCAACGAACCTTCTGCAATAGCTAGCGAGAGCAAGGAAGCTTCGGAGTTGCTTGACGTTCTGAGGGGGTTCCCAGTTGACAATCGCTTCAACTTTCTCGGGGTTGACAGCAATACCGTCAGCAGAGATGATATGGCCAAGATATAAGACCTTATCGAGCCAGAATTCACATTTAGAGAACTTGGCATAGAACTTATGTTCACGGAGTCTGTCGAAAACCAAACGGAGGTGCTTGGCATGATCCTCTTCATTCTTGGAGAATACCAAGATGTCATCCAGATAGACGAGAACAAATTCGTTGGTGTAGGGGTTGAATTTGTAGTGCATCATTCTCGAGAAGGTGGGTGGAGCATTAGCGAGGCCAAAAGACATGACTGTGTATTCATAGGAGGCGTAGCTTGTTCTGAAAGCAGTCTTGTGAATATCTTTTTCACGGATATGGATCTGGTGATAACCCATCCGAAGATCGAGCTTTGAGAACACTTTTGCTCCTTTGAGCTGCTCGAACAATTCATTGATGTTGGGGAGCGGATACTTGTTCTTTATTGTCTTCTTGTTCAATGGACGGTAATCAACACAAAGGCGCTCCGTGCCATCCTTCTTATTAACAAATAGAACACCACAGCCCCAAGGAGAAATGCTAGGCCTGATTAGACCCATACGCTCTTGCTCATCGAGTTGTTTCTTCAGCTCCTTCAACTCATCAGGGGAAAGCTTGTACGGACGCCGACATGCTGGCTCAGTACCGGGCTCGAGTTCAATGACGAATTCAACTTGACGATGCGGAGGCATGCCTGGAAGCTCTTCCGGGAAAACATCTTCATATTCATTGACCATCGGAATTTGAGAGATGGCATTAATCTCGCCCTTGTCATTGAGAGAGAATAGCCTGATTGTGTTATCTCGAGAGGCGAAGATAATCACGTCTTCGTCAGGATGAGTAATCTTGACTTCCTTATTTGCAAAATCAATGTGAGCATCATGCTTGGAGAGCCAATCCACCCCAAGAATAAGATCAATGTCGGAATTGCCGAGAATAACCGGAGAAACCAGAAAGCAGTAATCACCTATATAAATAGATATATTCGGAGCATACAAGTTAGAATTCATTTGCTTTCCCGGAGAAGTAATTGATAACTCCCTTGGTAAAGCCACTGTGCCCACACTGTGCTTGAATGCAAATGGATATGACATGAAAGAATGTGATGCACCAGAATCAAACAAAACTTTAGCAGGTTTAAGATTGACTGGAAGGTTACCAAGTATCATGATGTGACCTCATATACCATTGCTAATGATGTCGTTAATATGGCTGACGGGGAAGAAAGAAGAAATATGTAATACCTGCACTGCGCCAGAAAAGAAACGAATATTTTCTTCGTAGAGCCAACCGGGTTGTACACGAGCCGAGCAAGTTTTATCATGACAGCAAGAGGGTGACACATATTTTTATTGGAGAAATTGCAAAGCAAATTTCACCTACAGATGAAGTTGAGCCCAAGTTCAGAACACCACCCTGTTGACGTGACGGAGTAACGTAGGGAGGATGTGCTAGTTTTGCAATTCAAGAGTACTAGTTTGTTTGGACTTTTGTGATCAACGTGGCCGGATTATTTTATAGTTTGTTAATTAGAGATTAGTCAAGGTAGGAGAGAGAGAGTCCTAGTATTTCTCTAGTGCAAGTCGGTTTGCCAACCAACTTAGGAAATCTGCCAGGTTTACCGTGTCGTGTGCCTACGCGCACCAAAATAAAAGAGGCTGTGCCTCATGTAACGCGGTACTTTTTGGCTATCAGGTTATTTCCCCATCGCATGGAGAGAGTCAAGTCGGGGTATCTTCCCGTGACTAGTTGATACAAGTTGAAAAACTAAATTCTTTGTGTGTTTCAGCGAGGAGATTGGAGGCGAGGCCTCTAGTTTGCCGCTGGTTCTTTCAGAACTGTCCACGTTCTTCCCGCAGGGGGTGTGCGTGTTGTTTGATTAGGTTTGCATCTGGTAAACCTAGTTTCCAATTTGTTCAGTGTTGTTTTGCTGCTTGATTGTTTGGAAAGTTAGACGAGGAAGGATTGCATCTGAGATAAGTGTACCGTGAAAGATTGGGAAATTTATTCTCGCCAACGTTCTTCTGTCGACGGCCGCATCAAGTGGTATTCAGAGCAAGGTTGATCATGGTACATTTTTTTCTGCTAATTGATTCAATTATTTGAAAGATGGTGAACTCGCAGCATGAGAAATCTGATCATGAGGAGGGCGATGAACTTCCCGAGGATCTGGAGATAAGTGATGATTTGTGTATTCATCTGATGGCAATCAAGGGAGCCAACAAGAAGCTTGGGACAAGGGTCGAGGAATTGTCTGCAAACATTGTAGGCGTCGAGGACAGGTTAAACGAGCGTTTGACTGCCAGCGACCGACAGCGCACTGATAGTCTACAGGTGGTGACCGAAAGTCTGAATCGGCTCACCGTAGCAATTCAACGCCTTCAGGTGAGAGATGTGGCACCCCGACAGTCCCGTTCACCACGACGACGTCGTGACCGCGACAACGATGATGGTGGTGATTTTTCAGAGGACTCTGATGCTCGTGGAGGCTTACCTCATCTACCACGGCATGAGGCTGGGGCTCACCACCATGTTGGGCGGCGCCGTGACTATGGTGGCAATGGTGCCCACGAGGATGATGGTTTGGGTCGAATCAAGATAACCATACCCGAATTCTCGAGACGTTGTGCTAACCCGGAGAAATATTTGGAGTGGGAGATGCGCGTAAATCAGATTTTTGATGGTCACAACTACTCCAAAGAGAAGAAGGTTCGTGTTGCATCTATGGAATTTACAGAGTATGCTCTTGTATGGTGGGATAATAAGAACCGTACTCACGAGCGACCAGCGACATGGGCTGACATGAAGCGAATCATGAGGGAATGTTTTGTGCCTGCTTACTACACTCGCCAGCTTCATAGTAGACTGCGTTGTCTAGTGCAAGGTCCAAAATCAGTTGATGAGTACTATAAAGAGATGCAGGTTTTGATGATCCGTACAGCTGTGCGTGAGTCCGCGGAGGCGACCATGGTACGTTTCTTTGAGGGGTTAGAAGAAAAGATTCGCGACCGTGTTGATTTAATGCAATATAATGATATTCATGAGTTGCTTCATCAAGCGGAGCGTGCTGAACGTTGGGTATTGGAGAAGCAAGCTTCAGAGACTCGTCCAATTTACAACAATGGGCGACGTGGTTCTTCTCCTATTGATGGCGGGTTTAGTGCTAAACCGACTCCTTCTTATAAGTCGAGAAGCATTGAACAGAACAAAGTGGCAGCTGCGCCAAAAGAGGTTTCTCACGTTTCATCTAGTGCGACGTCATCGCATCACCGTAATATTATTTGCCACAAGTGTGGAGAACGTGGACACATGAAGCATGAGTGTTCCAATCAACGAAGGGTTCTACTTGTTGATGCAGAATATATTTCAGAATCTGAAGATGAGACGCCTAAGTTAGAGGATGGAATTGAAGGAGTTCATGGTGATACTATATTATGTTATCCTCAAGATGATCCTGATATGGAGAGTTTGATAGCACATAAGGTCCAGCGAGATGACAAGACCATTGTTGAACAAGGACAGCGGCGGAGTATTTTTCAAACTGCATGTACCATCAAGGGAGAAGTTTGCAAATTGATAATTGATGGTGGCAGTGCTAGCAACATGATTAGCAAGGATGTGGTGGAGTCTCTTTCGTTGCCAACATGGGAGCATCCAAGACCATATTATATGAAGTGGATAAATGATGTTGGCAAAGTGAAGGTAACTCACAGGGTAAAGGTTCCTTTTTCTGTTGATGGCTATGTTGACAAAGTGGAATGCGATGTTATGCCACTACATGTTTGTCACCTTATTTTGGGGCGTCCGTGGCAGCATGACGTTAATGCTCTTCATCACGGTCGAACAAACAGGTACACTTTTATGCATAAGGGTGAGTTCTATGCAATTCTTCCTAAGGATGCACATGATATAAAGTGCACTGTAGAAGTGTTTAAAAAGAAATCTGCAAGGTATTGGATGAAACAGAGGACGGTTTTCTTTCAAGGGAGGGAGGATGATGTGACCTCATATACCATTGCTAATGATGTCGTTAATATGGCTGACAGGGGAAGAAAGAAGAAATATGTAATACCTGCACTGCGCCAGAAAAGAAACAAATATTTCTTCGTAGAGCCAACCGGGTTGTACACGAGCCGAGCAAGTTTTATCATGACAGCAAGAGGGTGACGCATATTTTTATTGGAGAAATTGCAAAGCAAATTTCACCTACAGATGAAGTTGAGCCCAAGTTCAGAACACCACCCTGTTGACCTGACGGAGTAACGTAGGGAGGATGTGCTAGTTTTGCAATTCAAGAGTACTAGTTTGTTTGGACTTTTGTGATCAACGTGGCCGGATTATTTTATAGTTTGTTAATTAGAGATTAGTCAAGGTAGGAGAGAGAGTCCTAGTATTTCTCTAGTGTAAGTCGGTTTGCCAACCAACTTAGGAAATCTGCCAGGTTTACCGCGTCGTGTGCCTACGCGCACCATAATAAAAGAGGCTGTGCCTCATGTAACGGGGTACTTTTTGGCTATCAGGTTATTTCCCCATCCCATGGAGAGAGTGAAGTCGGGGTATCTTCCCGTGCCTAGTTGATACAAGTTGAAAAGCTAAATTCTTTGTGTGTTTCAGCGAGGAGATTGGAGGCAAGGCCTCTAGTTTGCTGCTGGTTCTTTCAGAACCGTCCACGTTCTTCCCGCAGGGGGTGTGCGTGTTGTTTGATTAGGTTTGCATCTGGTAAACCTAGTTTCCAATTTGTTCAGTGTTGTTTTGCTGCTTGATTGTTTGGAAAGTTAGACGAGGAAGGATTGCATCTGAGATAAGTGTACCGTGAAAGATTGGGAAATTTATTCTCGCCAACGTTCTTCTGTCGACGGCCGCATCATATCACATCTGAAGAGTTCTCTGCTTGAGCTGCATTCATCAGATTCACTCTTGCAACCTTTGGATTGTGCTTGACAATAGCAGTGCTGACAGGTGGAGGAGGCGGAAGGCGCCTTGGGTTGGGGCACTTGTTAGCATAATGACCCTTCTGAGTGCACTTGTTGCAAACCACTTCTGAGAGAGGACGGTGATAAGGAGCACTTGACTTCGAAGCTTGAAAGTGATTCTTTGACTGATTGCTTGGGTTGGGTGGGTGGGAGAATCCATGGCCACCAGAATGCTTGTTGTTGTTGTTGGGAGGTCGGATCACTGGAGGAGGTGGAAGCCAAAACTTCTGCTGCTTTGCAACCACTTGGGAAGAAGAGGAGGAGTGAACAGTGTCTCTGATCCTCTTTTTGGAAGCTTCCATCTTGAGCTGGGCTACCTCTTGCTTAAGTGCCATGTTATAGAATTGATCAAATTCATCAGGCTCGAACAAGGTGAGAGCTAGTTGGAGTTCATCCTTCAGACCACCACGGAACTGATAAATCGTGCTCTTGGCATCTGAGATGTCTTTCTTGGCATAGCGGGCAAGGTTATGGAACTTGACATTATAATGATAAACGGACATTGAGCCTTGCTTCAGGTTGCGGAATTGCTCACGCATACCTTCGATGAAACTTGTTGGAATGTGGTGAGAGCGAAAATCCTTGCAGAAGTCAGCCCACGAGATTTCACGCCCTTCTCTGGAATCTTTGTACTGCTGCCACCAATCAGCGGCTTGGTCCCTGAGTTGGAAGGCAGCAAACTTCACATAGTCCTCAGGTCTCACGTTACTGCACTCGAAATGCTTCTTGATATCAGTTATCCAGTCTTCAGCATCTAAAGGGTCCACACAGTAACTGAATGCCTTCGGTTGGTTTGCCAGGAACTGGTTGAGTGTAGCAAAGTGAAGTTGGTAGAACAAATTGCCTTGGCCTTGGTTCCCATGACCAGCTTGATTTGCTTGAATATTCTGCATCATTTGCATAAGCATCTGGGTGTTCTGGTTCGTCGCTTGCATAATTGCTCTCCAGGCCTCAGACGGAGGAGGAGGGGAAGGAGGACGACCAGGAACTTCTTCACCCTCTGGGTTAGCGTTGGGAACCCTTTTAGGAGCCATCCTGAATGAGATGACAACTATTAGCCATTGATTGAGAAAATATATAAGCTGAATCAACGGCTAGAAATTGCAACATAAGCCTTCACAAGAACATTCGAACAAAATTGAACGAATGTAATCCACAGTTTAATGATACAATAATCTTCACGAGAAGCCACTTGGGAGAACAAAAGGTAAATAAAAACAACAAGGAGCAGATAGAACAAATACAAGATAGAAGCTTCGTTCGACATATTCGTGCTGAAAGCTTATGGAATGTGTTACAAAAGGGTTTTGCAATCCCCGGATCAGCATAGCCAATGACCCTTTAAGATGCAACTCCCGATCGGAACAACGCCCATAAAACTACTTCACTCAATGTAGAACCCCGAACTCCGTATCGTGCATTCGTTGGAAGAATGCCTATGAACTACTAGATGAACCCACCTATTAATTTCCGAAAGTTTCCAGTTATGCAATCAGGTGTTGGGGATACAGGGGAAGCATCGCGCACTCAACTCTAATCCTATATCCAGCTGTATCCATCCTTCAACACATAACCAGTTATTTCCGGAAACCGTTTACCTCGGACCTTCGAAACGCATCTGCTATACAAGCTATGGCAATACTCCCGAACTACCTCCCCAGTACTGGGTGATGTCGGGGTTATCTTGCCACTAACCGCATAGGAGAGTTTTTGATGTCGTCCGTCTTAAGTATTCCAGAACTGCTGCGATATATTTGTGACGACAACACCTCGGAGCTCAACTCCCCGGGACACTGCCACAACCCCTAAATGACAGGAGGCATCGAGAACAATGTTCTCGTTACAAAGACATCGGAACAATCCAAACAATACTCGCGTGATCCTAAAAAAAAATTTGGTGAATTTTTTAGAGTAGAAGAGATAAGTAATCGTCAGGAGTCCACACCAGAGTGAAAAGAGATGAGGAGCAAAAGAAATCCTACTCTCCGATATATATATAGGACTGAAAACATTTTCAAGTGTGTGCCTAGACTCAACCGTCAACGATTCGATCAATCAGTGGGGGCTTCTAGGTCGGAGAAGGCTCTGAATACCAACTTGTAACGCCCAGTATGAGATTATACCTTCTACGTGTCGAGGCACGACTTAAAGGTATAAGCTCATACTAGAATGATCTCAAGTATGTTATCTTTGCACGACTCATGTAAAAATAGGGATGAAATTGCAAAAGGATAGTTGGCTTACACTCGCCACATCACACAATACATTACATAAGCAAATCATCATCCAAATAACATCACAGTCCGACTACGGACGAAGATCCAAATGAAAGATACCAAATAAATAAAACCACAAGGTCCGAATTGCCCCTAGTAGAAGCCACTACTGATCATCGGGATAGTGCACATAGTATCGACTACGTTCTTCATCGAACTCCCAGTACAACTCGGTGCCGTCACCTGTGTAGTCCACCATAGTACCTGCATCTGGTGTTGTGTAGAATCTGTGAGCCACAGAGGACTCAGCAATCCCGTTCCCGGGTAGCAAAACTATCTAAGCCTTGGGTGTGGAACAAGGCTGAAGAAAATAAAGGTTGCAGCTGCACTAGCACTAGCTTACGTGTTGAGAGCGAGAAGAGAAGTGCCACGGGCGTCAAAGTGATCACGAAGTGATCCTATCTAAGCACGTCAATCATAACCCCACCGTGTTCACTTCCCGAACCCCTTTCGGAAAATGACCGTCACGGTTACT
Source organism: Secale cereale (assembly GCA_902687465.1). Lineage (NCBI taxonomy): Eukaryota > Viridiplantae > Streptophyta > Magnoliopsida > Poales > Poaceae > Secale > Secale cereale. The sequence continues at coordinate 775,129,602 of LR738712.1, forward strand.
CACGCTGGTAGTGTGTTCTGAACATGGTGTCAAGTTTTCTACAACCGGATATTAACAAATTCCCATCTGCCACATAACCGCGGGCACGGCTATCGAAAATTCAAAACCCTGCAGGGGTGTCCCAACTTAGCCCAAGAGAAGCTCACGATCTGCGGAGTCGCAACTCCAAGGTGGGAAGACCCGAGTATTCTCGGAATCCCGTGCTCAAGATATTCCGACTAAGGTTAAACTAATCCAGCAAATCCTCCCGGCGTGCCGACACCCTGATAGTAGCCACACGTATCTCGTCTCAGGCCACGACCGGATGGGACAAGCTACAGGTTTTTACCAGCCCTTGAGTTTCCTCGAGGTGGCCCCGCAGCATGCCCAGTTTGGACCAACACTCATGTGGAGCACTGGCCCGGATTGTTGATTAAGAAAAGGGTTTATAACTTCCTATGCAAGTTTTAGTTGTTAGGCAAATGTAGTACCAATGTTGGGACTTGCTGGAAAAGTTTTGGCGCTAAGCGGGTTATCAAGGGGGGCCCATAAACCCCAACCGTGTTAGGGACGCATAATCAAGGAACATAACACCGGTTTATACGGTTCCTAGGGTGGCATGAGTGGAACAAATCACCAAGCAAGAGGCTTAGCCTTCCACCCATTACCAATATATAGATGATTTAGTTTAAGACTTTATATAGTGTAATATCCCAACAATATCTTCAACGTGAAGCAAGAATCTTCAAATCTTCTCCTGCAACTAGCAATGCTATAAGAGGGGTTGAGCAAAGCTTATGTAGCCAAACAAAGGTTTGCTAGGTTGGGTGGTTAGACAGATTCATGGTTGCAATAGGAGGCTGACAAACAAACATGGGCATCGAGGCAATGAGCTAAAGAGCGAGACATCTAGCAATAGGCAAAGATAGTAATGATATCTGGGTCAGGTCATCTTGCATGTCGAGTCGTTGATGGGATCGTAAGACGGCTCCTCGTACTCAACCTCGGTAGTAACCTCGTTCTCGGTCTCGGCTTCCGGCTCTACTCAACACAAGAAGACAACATGGCACGAGAATCAAACAAGGTGCAATGCACAATCAACATGATGCAAGTATGATGCATATATGATGCAATACATGTCAAGGGATGAAGCACACAAGAACAACTCAAGACGACAAGTTTAAATGAGGGCGGAATCCACATATAGCAAATCCGGTAAGTTCTCATATGCATATGTTGAAATTGGTCCAGATCTGAACAAGACTTAAGTTAAAGTTGTTAAACAGCAAGTTAACATGCACCATGATGATTTACACGAAATTCTATTCAAGTTTCATATAAAGTTTCTTTAATTCGGAGCTACGGTCTAGAAGATATGAGCAAAACCAGACAAACATGGCAACGGTGCAAGATGCACCCAAACATTAAGCAAACACACTCCAAACATGTAAACAACATGATATTATGATTCTACATGAAAAATCACACAAGTTTCATATAGGGCACGCTCAAAACGGAGTAACGGTTCAATACATACACACGAAACAAGATACAATGCAAAGCTGAAATTAACAGCCACATAGCAACTTTGGAGCAAGAAATATATACTCTACAACACCCAAACATGATGACAATAAGCATGGACATGAAGTAGACATATCCTACAGAAAACAACTCCATTGGAGCAACTCCATAGGAGGCATGGATCAATAGCAACAAGCTACGCCAAATTGATCATGCTGTTAAAAACCTAACAGTTACTCCCTCCGTCCCAAAATAAGTGTCTCAACTTTATACTAACTTGAGTTCAAAGTTGTACTAAGCTTGAGACACTTATTTTGAGACGGAGGGAGTATAATTTATAGCAACTTGGGAGCAAGAAATAAATAAGCTACAGCAACCCATATGAGCAAGTGAGGGCATGGATGGATAGACAACAACATGTACAACAAGGAATGATCATTGGCCACTCCAAAACAAGCATGGATTTGACTAGGGCATCAAGCAAACATAGCATCAGGTTATGACAGATTCCAGACTTAGCAGAAATTTCACCAAGTATAAAACAGTTATGTTGGCATGGCATGTTTACAAGAATGTTTAAGTCACCTCAAGGCATATCATGGAAAATGGTTTGCACCACAGCAAATACCATATGATGGAGATTCTAAAACATATTGACATGTGACATGGGGACAAACACATCAATAGCAACGAGCACTTCAAATCCGCATCTCATAACATGTTTCATAACTTAACAGCCACATGCACTTTTGCAACCAAGTTTAATATGGCAATATGAACCCTAACATGAATGCTACAGCAACCATCATGTAGAGCATCTCACAATGAACATTTTGACATATCATTTGCTTCATTTGGATAAACATGCACCAAGTTATCACATATCAAACATGGCATGAAAATAACAAGTTACAACAGTTTATAACAAGTAGCTCTCTTATCATGATGATTAGGACCTCTAGATGAACTCAAACAAGCATGCCACAATGGAACAAAACGTAGAGCACATCACCACGATCATTTTGATATATCATATGCACAATTTGGACTTACACACAAAAAGATACAGCCCTCACAACATGCAAGAAAATAAGCAAAAACTGGGACTTAGTGAAAAAAATATACCCTAGGGAAAGGGGATGAGGAGATCCCGGGATGGAGGCGGAGGCGTTTGGATGTGTGGATTGGTGGATCTGATCCCAGTCTCCAGATCAGGATCCGGCCGGATCCTCGCCGGAGAGGCCGCCGGAGTTGGCCGGAGGGATGGCCGAAGGCGAGGACGAGGGCGGCGGGGCTGGAATGGACGAGGGCGGCGGCGTGCGGCAGCCGAGGCGACCGGCGGCGGCGCACCGAGGCCAGCGCGGACGACGGAAGGCGGCGAGGAGCGGCCGGCGCGGCGGCGCCCGCCGGCGGGATCGCGGCGCGGGGCGGCGCGGGAGCAGTTCCCGACGGCGGAGGGCGGAGGCCGGGCCGGCGATCGGGGCGGATGCGGCGGAGGGCGACCGGCGGAGGCGGCGGGGCGGCGGCGGCGATGCGCGCCGGCGGCCGGAGCTGGAGGCGGAAGGGCGGCGAGCGGAGGCGACGTCGGGGGCCGGGCGGGCCCGATCCGGGCCGCGGCGGGCCCGGTCGGTGCGGTGGGGGAGCCGGCGGTGGGGATGTCACGTGGCAGCGTAGGATTGGCTGGGCGGCGGCGGGCGGACGTGTCCGGTCATGTCCAGACGTGTCCGGCGGCGCGGAGGGACGGAAAATTAGGGTTTCGTCCCAAAATGGACGTGGGGGACTAATTTATAGGCATAGGGAGCTAGGAGACTCCAAATGGGGTGCGGTTTTCGGCCACACGATCACGATTCGACGATCGAGATGATGGGAAGGGTTGTGCTGGGTTTGTGGGCTGTTGTGGAGGGGGTCTTGGGCCTTAAAGAAGAGGTTCTTTTAGCCCACTAGGTTAACCGTTGGAGTACCAAACGAACTCCAAACATGACGAAACTTGACAGGGGGCCTACACGTACCAAATCAACAACGCACGACAAGTCTCACATCATTCCGGGAACGTTACACGGCCACACATGAAAAAATGACTCGGGGATGCCACGGGCACGTGTGTGAGCGTCGGAACTCGAAACGGACAACGGGAAGAGACGAGTGGAACCTGGTGCAAGTGACAACACAAATGCAATGCAATGCACATGACAACATGACATGGATGAAAAGCACACACGCACACGACAAAACGAAGAAACCCGAAATGAAAGAAGAGCCCAGAATGGAATTGATGAAGTCAAAGTTTCATATATTGCCAATATTGGAAAGTGTTACATCTGGGGCATTACACGTGCTCTCATGAATAATACCATGTTCCGCACAGAATAAATCGAACTCACTAGAAAAGTACTCTCCACCACGATCAGACCAGACTCGTTTAATTTTCTTCTCAAGGTTGTTCTCAACTTCTGCCTTACAGATTTTAAAGTAGTGTAGAGCCTCATCCTTTGTATTTAACAAATACACATAACATAATCTAGTGGAATCATCAATCAAAGTCATGAAGTGTTTCTTTCCACCTTTAGTTAACACAACATTCATCTCACAGAGATCTGAATGTATGAGCTCTAGTGGTGCCAGGTGTCTCTCCTTCGCAGGCTTGTGAGGCTTACGAGGTTGCTTTGCTTGCACACACACATGTCACTTAGAGCCTTTGGCTAAAGTGAAACTCGGGATTAGATTTATCTTAGCCAGCCGCGTCATACAACCAAAATTTATGTGACAAAGACGTGAATGCCAAACCTCACATTCGTTCACATTAGAATGAATTTGGTTCACAACTTTATTACAGAAATCCTCCAGGGAAAGGCGGAACAAACCACCACAATCATATCCTTTTCCAACAAATAGTCCATACCGAGATACGACTACTTTGTTTGACTCAAATACTAACTTAAACCCTTCTTTACATAGAAGGGAGGCACTAACGAGATTCTTCTTGATGGCGGGGACATGTTGTACGTTCTTCAGTTGCACGATCTTTCCCGAAGTAAACTTCAGATCTACCGTGCCAACACCATGAACAGAAGCATGCGAGCCGTTCCCCATCAGGACGGAACAATCTCGTGTGACCCTGATGCCGTATCATTGTTGCTCAGTGTCACATTGACAGACTTTACGTCCTGTCCTGGCTTCTTATACTTGTTTGGGCACATGTTGTTGGAAATATGCCCTAGAGGCAATAATAAAAGTATTATTATTATATTTCCTTGTTCGTGATAATCGTCTGTTATTCATGCTTGAATTGTATTATACGGAAACAGCGATACATGTGTGAATACATAGACCACAATGAGTCCCTGGTAAGCCTCTAGTTACCAGTTCGTTGATCAACAGATGGTCACGGTTTCCTGACCATGGACATAGGATGTCAATGATAACGGGATCACATCATTGGGAGAATGATGTGATGGACAAGACCCAATCCTGAGCATAGCACGAGATTGTATAGATCGTAATGCATAAGCTTTTCGGTGTCAAGTATTTATTCCTTAGACCATGAGGTTGTACAAATCCCGGATGCCGTAGGAATACTTTGGGTGTGCCAAACGTCACAACGTAACTGGGTGGCTATAAAGGTACGCATCGGGTATCTCCGAAAGTGTCTGTTGAGTTGGTACGAACCGAGACTGGGATGTTGTCACTCCGTATGACGGAGAGGTACCTGATACGTCCAAAACGTATCTATAATTTCTGCTTGCTCCATGCCACTTTTGGGTGATATTGCTATGATATTCATACACTTCCATACACTTTTGATCATATTTGGACTAACTTACTAATCCAGTGCACCCCAGTGCCAGTTTCTGTTTTCGACTGTTTTTGTATTTCAGGTTTTCACGTTTCTAGAACTGCCCAGAAAAATCCAGAAAAATTATATAAAAAATCAGCGATCCGGAAACAACACTACGTCCGAAGGGCAGCCTGGGGGGGGGGGCACCAGGGCTCCAGGCGCCCTGGTGGCGCCCCCCCCCTGGGCCGCGCCGGGGGG
>LR738712.1:775143326-775225665 GCA_902687465.1 Secale cereale
TGGACCGCCTTTTTCAGTTAATAAATAAATAAAAGAAAATGATGTAAATGTCAAAAAAATAAAAGAAAATAAGTTTCCCATGTGATATGTGGTCTACTTGTTGGGAAAATTTACAAATATGAATTTTGACTTTATTTGCAAAATATCTCTGGAATTTAGTAAAACGGGTATAACTTTTGCATACGAACTCGGATTAAAAAGTTTTTTATATGAAAAATCATCTACTCGAAAAGTTACATCCGAATTTAACCGGGGGAACCCCGTTAAACATTTTCTAAATCCCCAAAAACCTAACAGAAAAAAAGTTACGGGGCTTTTAAGATCTACAGGCAAAAAAATTCAAAAAAATTCAAACTTACTAGTGGAGCACCGTTTCCTAGGTGCGCCACTAGTAACAGAAAAGAAAATAAAAAAATTTCGAAAAAAAAAATTATAATTTTTTTTCCAAAATATGATACGTAATATGACCGGGAAGTTTGAAATATATTTTCAAAATTTCATCATACTCATGAACATTAACAAACTCCTAGACATCAAGAAAGGTTAATAGGATTGATATGATAGATATATCAACAAGTGCGTGTGAAGTGAGCTGGTGCTGGGGTTGGATAGAACTACGAAGTTAAGCGTGCTCGGGCTGGAGTAGTGTGAGGATGGGTGACCTTATGGGAAGTTTGACCACAGAGTGCAATTTGACTTGAGATTAAGCAAATTGACCCAGATTAAGCCATAATGATCTGAGATTAAGGAAAAAAATAAAAAAAATTTGAAGAAAATTTGAAAAAAAATTTGAAAAAAAAATACTAATGGCACACTTCTACGTAGTGCGCCATTAGTATGCCAGATACTAATGGCGCACCTCTGGTGCGCCATTAGTATCCAACTACTAATGGCGTGCTAGTAATGGCGCACCGGTAGTGCGCCATTAATGGGCAAAACCGGTGCGCCATTAACAGCCCTTTTTGTAGTAGTGCTAGTTTGGTCCCTTCTGCATAAAAATAGTTTACTTCGAAATACCTGTAATAATTTGCACAAGACATATATTTAGAAGAAAAAAAGGCTGATCCCCCGGTTTACCAAGGGTGGCGGTTTATTCATTAATCATAATATATACATAGGATACAACAGAGCTCATGGCTTAGGTGTAGTAGGGCCGGAGGAGAGTGATGTTCCACGGCCTCTTTGTCTCTTCTTCTGATGTCCGTGAGTCTTTGTGCTCTCGAACGTCCACTAGGTAATATGAACCATTGTGTAGATTCTTGCTAACCACAAAGGGCTCTTCCCAAGGTGGGGATAGCTTGTGCATATCTGTTTGGTCCTGGATGAGCCGGAGTACCAAGTCCCCCTCCTGGAACATCCTGGTTTTAACCCGGCGGCTATGATATCTATGAAAGTCCTGCTGATAAATCGCGGATCGTGCTGCTGCTATGTCACACTCTTCATCTAGCCGGTCCAAACTGTCTTGTCTTGCCTGCTCATTGTCTGCTTCAACATAAGCCGTCACTCGTGGTGAATCATGGCGGATATCGCTTGGAAGAACCGCTTCAGCACCGTACACCATGAAGAAAGGTGTATAACCTATGGACCTGTTCGGTGTAGTATTGATGCTCCAAAGGACAGAAGGTAACTCCTCAACCCAGCATCCTGGTGTTCTTTGCAAGGGAGTCATAAGCCGGGGCTTGATACCTCGCAAAATCTCTTGATTGGCCCTTTCAGCTTGACCATTGGATTGAGGGTGAGCTACAAAAGACACATCTAGGCAAATATGCTCCCGTTGACAAAACTCTTCCATCTCTCCTTTAGATAAATTGGTGCCATTGTCTGTGATAATGCTGTGTGGAAAGCCAAACCGGAAAATTACCTTTTTAATGAATTTAACCACTGTTGCCGCATCACACTTGCTCATAGGCTCTGCCTCAATCCACTTCGTAAACTTATCCACAGCAACCAGCATATGAGTTTTTTGATCCTGGGATCGCTTAAAAGGCCCAACCATATCTAGCCCCCAAGTCGCAAACGACCAAGTAATTGGTATCATCCGCAGCTCATGTGCCGGAACAAGAGCACGACGTGAAAATTTCTGGCAAGCATCGCACTTCCGGACTAGATCCTCCGCATCAGCATGGGCTGTCAGCCAATAGAACCCATGTCGGAAAGTTTTAGCAACTAAAGATTTTGAACCAGCGTGATGACCACAATCCCCTTCATGAATCTCTCGAAGGATATCACAGCCTTCCTCAGATGACACACACCGCTGAAATGCTCCGGAAACACTGCGATGGTGAAGTTCCCCGTTTACAATTGTCATGGATTTTGATCGCCGGATTATCTTCCTTGCTTCAATCTTATCATCTGGCAACTCTCCACGGCTTAGATATGCCAAGTAAGAGAGTGTCCAATCCGGAATAACATGAAGTGCTGCAACCAGCTGCGCTGCCGGATCAGGAACAGCTAAATCCTCCTCCGATGGTACCTGAACTTATGGACTGTGTAGCTCATCCAAAAAGGTATTCGGTGGCACCGGTTTACGCTGAGAGCCCAGCCGGCTTAGAGCATCGGCCACTTCATTTTTTCACCGGTCTATGTGATCCACCTGATACCCTTTGAAATATCCTGCTACTGCTTCAACTTCTCGTCTGTAAGCTACCATGAGAGGGTCTTTAGAATCCCACTTGCCGGATACTTGTTGTGCCACTAAATCTGAATCACCAAAGCACTTGACCCGGCAGGGCATGAAGCAATGCCTCATATTCCGCTGCATTGTTAGTACAAGGAAACATTAAACGGAGGACATAGCAAAATTTGTCACCTCGCAGGGAAGTTAACACAACTCCAGCCCCCGAGCCTTCTAACTGCCTTGAACCGTCAAAGTGAATAGTCCAGTATGTATGATCCGGCTTTTCCTCTGGTGCTTGCAGCTCTGTCCAATCATTGATAAAGTCTACCAACGCTTGTGATTTGATAGCGGTGCGTGGTACATACTTCAATCCGTGTGGGCTAAGCTCAATGGCCCACTTTGCGACTCTGCCAGTGGCTTCTCTGTTCTGGATTATATCCCCCAACGGAGCTGAACTGACTACAGTTATTGGGTGGCCTTGGAAGTAATGCTTCAACTTCCGGTTTGCCATGAACACGCCATATACCAGCTTCTGCCAATGTGGGTACCTTTGTTTGGACTCAATAAGAACCTCACTAACATAATAAACTGGAAGTTGAACCGGATACTCCTTTCCTGCTTCTTTGAGCTCGACCACGATTGCCACGCTAACTGCGCGTGCATTGGCGGCCACGTATAATAGCAGCGGCTCCTTATCAACGGGGGCGGCAAGGACCGGTGGTTCCGCCAATTGCCGCTTTAAATCCTCAAACGCAGTATTTGCTTCCTCGCTCCATATGAACCGGTCTGTTTTTCTTAGCATCTGATAAAGCGGAATTGCCTTCTCCCCCAGGCGACTGATAAATCGGCTCAACGCTATAATCCGGCCAGCGATACGCTGAACATCATTGATGCAAGCTGGTTTGGTCAGGGACGTGATTTCCTTGATCTTCTCCGGATTGGCTTCTATTCCTTTGTTCGACACCAAGAATCCAAGGAGCTTGCCCGCCAGAACACCAATAGCGCATTTCTCCGGATTAAGCATCATTTTATAGGCCCGAAGGTTATCAAAGGTTTCCTTGAGGTCCTCTATCAATGTCTCCTCCTTTCTTGGTTTCACCACGATGTCATCCACATAGGCATGAACATTTTTTCCTATCTACCCCTTAAGACAGCTCTGTACGCAATGCTGGTAAGTTGCTTGGGCACTCTTGAGCCCGAAAGGCATAGATACGTAGCAAAAGGCACCAAAAGGCGTTATGAAAGCTATCTTCTCTTGGTCCTTAACTGCTATCTTGATCTGGTGATATCCTGAATATGCATCCAAAAAACTTAGCCGCTCACATCCCGCCGTAGCATCAATGATCTGATCAATACGAGGGAGATCAAAAGGATCGGTTGGACAAGGTTTGTTTAGGTCTGTGTAATCCACACACATTCTCCACTTTCCATTTTTCTTTAACACCAGCACCAGATTAGCCAACCACTCCGGGTGGAACACCTCAACTATGAACCCTGCGGCCAAAAGCCTGGCCACTTCTTCACCTATAGCCTTGCGCCTTTCTTCATTGAAGCGGCGCAGATATTGCTTGACCGGTTTGAATTTCGGATCAATATTAAGACTGTGCTCAGCGAGTTCCCTCGGTATACCTGGCATGTTAGAAGGTTTCCATGCAAAGATATCCCGGTTCTCACGGATGAACTCGATGAGCGCGCTTTCCTATTTAGGGTCAAGGTTAGCGCTGATAGTGAACTGCTTGGATGAGTCACCTGGCACAAAGTCGACTTGCTTGGTTTCCTCTGCCGATTGAAACTTCAACGCCGGATCATGCTCTGTAGTTGGCTTCTTCAACGGGGACAAATCTGCCGGATCAACATTGTCTTTATAAAACTTCAATTCCTTCGTAGCACATACTGCCTCTGCATAAGCAGCGTCTCCCTCCTCACATTCCAATGCGATTTTGCGACTTCCATGAACCGTGATAGTTCCCTTGTGACCCGGCATTTTGAGCTGTAGATACACATAACATGGTCTGGCCATAAACTTAGCGTAAACCGGCCGCCCAAATAGCGCATGGTATGGACTCCGGATCTTTACCACTTCAAAGGTTATCATCTCTGACCTGGAATCCTGTTCATCTCCAAAGGTAACTTCTAGGTCAATGCTGATTTACCTGGCACTACTCCATGGAATACTGTGTTTGACAGTCTTAGCTTCTTGTTCGTCAGCCCCATGCGACGGAAAGTCTCGTAATATAAGATATTGATGCTGCTGCCGCCGTCCATGAGGACCTTGGTGAATTTGTAGCCACCCACCTGCGGTGCCACCACACAATAGGCCCCGGATTGTCGACCCGCGGCGGGTGATCCTCTCTGCTCCACACAATAGGTTGTTTAGACCAGCGCAGGAATCGGGGTATTGCCGGTTCAACCATATGGACCGCCCGCTTTAAAACTTTTTGATCTCGTTTGCACAAACTCGCAGTGAACACATGATATTGTCCACTACTCATCTCCTTCGGATTACTCTGATATCCGTATTGCTGCTGCTGCTGACGCTGCTGATTGCCTTGGTTATTGTGATTACCCTGGCCCTGTTGTTGGTTGCCTTGATTATTGTAACCGCCCTGACCATACTGATGGTTGCCTTGGTTATTGTAACCGCCCTGACCATACTGATGATTGCTTTGGTTATAACCATTTTTTGCCGCCATGATATCCTGATCCGGAGCCATTACCCTGGTATCCCGGACCATGAAACCCGGGGCCTGAACCGCCGCCCGGTGGCCCGTTGTTGAATCTGGCCCGATACATGGCCTCCATCATGACCCGGCATTCTCCCCACGTGTGTTTAGCTAGGCGTTCCTCTGTGCTGTGCTTCGGGCAAGGCTCGTTCAAATGTCGCTCCAGATTAATGAACCCTCCACCGCTCTGTGGAGGCGGTTTACCCTTGTTGCGTTGAAAGTTTCCTTGAACTTTGGTGTTGGCCACAAAATCAGAGCGACCGGCGGAGGCGGCTCGACAGCGGAGGCGCGCCGGTGAGCAGTACAAGACTGTATTAGCGGCGGGCGCGGGATGGCAAGGATGCAGAGCCCGAGTCCAACCACCCGTCCCTGTCTTCGTCCTGGACTCTTGGTTCTTGATTGTCCGTGTCTTCCTCCGGGTCATGGTATCCCTCCTTTTTTTTCCTTTTTTTGTTTGGAAACTCTTGATCCAAATACAGTCTTGTACTGCTCACTGATTGGCTTTGCAAAGTACTAGTCGTACTTGGTAGCTGATCTCCACGGGATTCTAGCATGTAACCCAGCAACAGCAATTCTACGGATCTGGGCGGATCCGGCCATAATTTTTGGAATGATTTGTACCATACACGTAATACATCAACTTCTCGTTGACCTTGGATTTGGCCTAGAATCAGTTTCATCGGATCAACTTGTCACGTCTGGCGGTTTGGACGAAGTAACGCTAACCTTTCATTGCAAACTTCGTGTTGTAAACTCCAAAGTTAATCACGATTCTGATCACAAAATAATTTTTTCTTCATCTGATCGATCGCAAGCTTCTCGATCCCATATGAGAGATCCCTCCAAGAATTCAACACCACCGTGCGCAGGCCCCACGGTGGGCGCCAACTGTCGTGGAATTAACGCGGCAGATGTCCGGTTTAGCGGACTTAGTTGTGGAACCATCGCATGGGTTAGCTTGAAGAGGTTTAAAAGCACACAAAGGACACAGAGGGTTTATACTAGTTCGGCCCCTTCGATGAAGGTAAAAGCCTACGTCTAGTTTGGTTTGGTATTGCTTGGGCGTCGATGAACAGGGAGCAGATTGCTTGCCTGTCTCTCGACGGGTTGTTGCTCGTCCTTGAACCGTCGCCGGGTCGTTCCTTTATATAGGAGGCAACGCCCGGTCCGGTTTACAGAGTACCGAGGCCGGCTCATAATCGTGTCCGCCTCGGTCTCTACTCTTTCTTCCTTGTGTTTCAAGTTACATGATAGGACGGTTTACAAACCGTAAACTTTACATATGGGCCCTAAGACTTCATGAGCCGTAACTTCTACTGAGTTTATAACTATATATCTACATTACCATAATCTGGATCTCCCTAGCCGGTTTATACCTGCTAGTAATATCCCTGACAGGAACATTCATTTTTGGTTCATTTATTTTCTTTCACTTCTTTTCCTCGTGTACAGCAGGTCTAGTCCTTAAACCTTGGCAAATCAAAAATAAATAATTCATTAAACTACTCCGGGTTTAAAAAGATGTCACTGATTGTTTAGTGCTTGAACTTTAAACATACCACTCGAGATAAAACAACGGTACCCAACTGTACACACCTCATAGGCATCATGCAATCACAGTTGCTAGCAGTCATCCACTCATGTAACTAACATCCATATCTATAGATGGTTTGCATTTGCTACAACCTCTTATGGTCAGCGACCTAAATCTGAACATATGTGACTGCATCCATTTACTTGATAATTTTTCATGTGAATACGTACTCATGATCTTAAATTAGTATAGTTCAGATTGAGTCTAATCATGATCTTAAAACTATGCAAGGGAAATACCAGATAGTTCAAAACTTAAGGAGATGCCTATACTACGTCATCGATATAGGGATGCATCTTGTTAGAATCGGCAAATACATGTATATGCTAGCAGGTAGTATTCCTAGGGAGAAAATGAACAATCCCTTACTGAATGATGCTTATACAGCTAGCCATGAAAATCTATAGAACACTTACTGAATATATGGATTTACTGACCCATAAGCTAGATTGCATGTCCCTATAAGTTCAAACATTGAAGGAGTGATGCGTTTTCCTGATATTGATCGCAAGAAACAGGGACAAATTTTCCTACCTCAAGATCTGGAACCGTAGTTCAAGAAAGTAAATAATATGTTATGCGAAGAATTAAGGAAGCATATCATACATTATGTTTGTACCATAGGCTACGAATAATAAGCAAGCAAGCAATATTCCTTCACATAGTTTGTTACATAATTGATGTTAACCAAGTCGATTAAAACCCGCAAGTAAGTATCTACCTGTCCAAATCAAATTTGGACTTACCATTGAAAAAATGACTATATGAGTCACAATACATGATGATAGGAGGAATGAAAGGTTTGGAGTATCAAAGGTATAATTTAACCAACAATAAGATCCATTATATAGCCAGAATTTGGATAGTATTGTTAAGCAGATTATGATCACCTAATTTCTTGTGGAGGTGCATTAACTCATTATGAACTACCATTGCTCCCACTTGAAAGTAATTAAGTGATTGTCATTTTATCAAAGGCTTTGGCCTGAAGCCTTTCCTCCTTTTCTCTCTAGAAGACACCGAAGATAAAAGTATCATACCAGTTGTTCGTCAATTATAGGATATTCATGAATTAACTAACCCATGCAGTCATCAGTTCTTAAGAACATGCCCTCTACAACATTATGTGCGAAAAAATCTATTGAAGGAAAAGGGCGGAGAAAGCGTACCTGCATGCTGCTGGTGGTGGAGCATGGAGGCTAGTAACAGGTGGAAGAAAAAGGTGGATTGATCCATCGTCCGTGCGCCTCAAAAGGCTGTTAATAATAAGATGGTCATTAATTCTGATTAGCAAGTGTAAATACACCATAGCAGATTCATGCAAAAAATAAAAAATAAATAATAACAGATTACTGAGTGTGTAAAATAAATGATGAATGGTCAGACTATCGATGCTCTTTAGCCCATATGGGTTCTCACATAACCTAGGTGCATGTCATTACTTTCTTTATAGACTACAATTTAGCTGGTGTCAATACACCATAGGAGATTCATGCAAAAAGTTATAAAAATATCGAATAACAGATTACTGAGTGTGTAAAATAAATGATGAACGGTCAGACTATAGATTACAAAGTTTACAAATCTTGACTTTGACCAAAGCTAATACGCCGACTAAATAAAAATGGAGGGAGTGCAAAGTAGCCTCAACCGGACGCTCATGACACAGTTGATTATCTGCTAGGAATGAACAGTTTACTATCACCATGATGAGAATGTCAGTAATTCTGGTTATCAACAATGAAATCTGATTTGGTGGCTATGATCTATAACGTGGAGGGGGCTAAGTCATGGGATTGTCAAGTTGCCAAGGCAAGTGGGACTGTTAAGCAGCACATGGGACTCATGCTGAATTAAGTGTCACTAGTGCATCTTCTGGAGTCTTAATCCCGTGTACCATATTTTTCTTTTCAAGAAACATCCAGCACTCCATATTGGTGCTCAACATTGTTATGTGGCTTGTCAACTCTCATCCTTGGAAAACATGAACCATTTGTACTCTTTCATTATGCCCTAATTCAACCAAACAGTTGATTATCTTCAACATAACATTTTGCCTAACGAATGATTCACTATAAACACGGGTGGTGCTAATAATGCATGCAAATAATGGCTGCATATGACAAACTACTTTCTAATATGTGCATTGATCGGCAGAAACACGTGATCATGCTTATTGTTGCAAATTCAAACAAACGAATCTACAAGGGGAAACCAGCTCATTGACGACCCATCAAAATCTTGCCAGCCACTTCAAACAACTATAACACAAGGTCACACCAGCTCCAAAGTAAAACAAGGAACATACATACCAATCTTGTGAATAACTTCATGCCAGACTACAGTTTGCAGTGTGGCAAACGAGTCAAACACCTTGTAGTCACAAAGGGCATGGGAGGCCCGGTGTTCCGCTTTCTTCACCATTCATGGCTGGATGCTAGGCAAGGTGAGTTCCTGACATAGCTGCTTGAAGGCTGGAGTTTCTGTCACCGTTGTTTGAAGTCTGGAGTGGAGGGTACCCTCCGGTTGTGATCCCAAGCTGGCAGCTGGCCTGGTTGCGGGTGCGCTGCGAATTTCTACATCACCCTTGCAGCAACCGCATTGTGAGTGGCTGAGGACGAGCATACATGGCGCTTCAGGCCTCTGATTTTTTTTTTGTTTCCAATGCTGTTCTAAGTAAGTGCATGTTACTGGAATGGTTCGTTTCCTTTTTTTTGCATCACTTTTGATGGTGGTTTGTATTATTTATCGTTCAAGCATATTAGGGTTTTGTTCTTAATTAAAATGTCATTCTTCTAGGCATTGCACAGAAAGAAAAATTGCTACATTTTGATCGCAATAAGCTGCATAAAAAATTACACCTTGATTTTCTGTACAAGAGCACCTCATCAGTAATCAGACTAGCTAGTAATTAAAGCTTCATCTTCTGGTCGCTTCTATTCTGAGTTCGGTCTTTCAAAAGTACAGAAAAAAATTCACTTCATTCGCGATGGCCGGAGTACAAATATACTAGGCTAATATTCATCGCAAAGTTCCTGTGTAGCTCAGGCTACATGTAACCTCTTATCCTCGACCCTCCACTCAATATTCATAGGCAAGTTGTGTGAAACTCTGGAGTGCAGCTGAAAGAAAACAATGTTGTGATTCATCTTACCTTGTGGCTACATGAATGTAGAACATGTTACTGTTTTTAAGAGTGTCCTCTAAATCCGAGTAAGAAGGCAATCTTAGGAGCATCTTTCTGAACAAATCCATCCTATATACAACCGTGTATTCCACTAAAGAAAAAGACTTTTTTCGGAAAAAACAAAGGATCCCAGCAAGAAAGCTGAAAAGTAAATGAGATAAGATGCATAGCAAGACACGTAAATACGAGATCAAACAGTATCAACAAGTTCCAGGTTGGAAGACTAGTCCAATAAATATTTCTTGTTCAGCATACAGGATTAACAGCCAACCAAACTATTCACTGAATAGAGTACAATATAATTCGATATATTTTTGTATGTGATTACATTGATGCCAAGTCAAGATTAAACCATACTTAGTGGCTAGCTAAATCATAAAAAGCACCAATTGACGGGGCATGTGCAAGACTAGGCAAAACTCCATGACGAGCAAAGATGAATTGGTTCACTCGCTGACACCATACACCAAACTGGGGAGCACCCAGAAGCTCTCCAACTGCATGCTTTTCCATCCGAGAATATAGGTAAAAGGGTGAGAACTCGTAGGCACGAACTGACCAAGCTCTACCTCAATCCAAGGTTTGTCGGAATTTTTGGATCCACTTGGAATGTACATGCAGTTACTCTTCCCGCCCCATCGTTCAGGGTTCATGCAAGAAAATGTAGAACTTCTGGTATCCAGGCTAATAAAGAGAGCCCAATTTTCCAACTTATCCAACTTCATCCACTTAGCGGGTTCTGTTAAGTCCAGGCGGTAGGCTTGAAAGCAGAATTCGTGAACACGTATGAAGAGGTCAACCATGAGAAGCATGTCACCACAGACCACCAACCATGGTTTGACAGTGTCCTGTCCGCACACTGCAACTGGTACTTCCGTCATGCCAAGCTGAGGTGCCAAAGAAATGATATTGAGCTTCTGAAGAGAGTCCATGGCAAACATCTTACCTTTGAAGGACACAATTTGATGAATGCGGCGTTCAGTAATTAGGGGGTGTTCTGTCCAGGAGTTTGCTCCAAGTTGCCACTGGAACATAGAATTTCTCGAGAAAAAGAGGAGGTACGAGTTGGGCGAACTTAGCGGAGCTGTAAAGATGCCGTAGTAAATTTCAGAGTTGTCACTGTGTCGGAATTTGGGGGGCTTCATGATAGTACTAGTGTACACATCAACAAGGAAGCATTGCTCAAAACTGTAGAATATAAAATACCCATATGAGCAGCCCAAATAGCGCATGTGATATGGAGTCTGTCGGAGTGCTGCAAAATGAAGGGATAAGTTTGTCTTTGCAGGATCATGAAGCTGCCATTTGGTGTTGGATAAAGGGTAGTACAACGTATCGTCGTCCCAACTATGCCGATGAGCATAATGAAGATCTGTGTTGACATAGAGAGGTGGGAAGGAGAAGTGATATATGGGCAGGAAAGAAGAAACTGTGGCTCGCCAAGAGCGGCAGGTGCTAGTAACAGCAAGGAAGTCATGGAATGAGCTAAGGAGGACAATGATTAGGTGAAGCAGGCTGTCGGTAACATCTGCCCAAACTTGTCGTCCAGATGAGTCTGAGTCGTCTGAGCCCAAGCTGTGGCAAATTTTCTTAGACAGCTTCTCTATTACGGCAACTTCTCTGCCATACAGAAAAATCAGAAAAGTAATATCAGAATTAAGAAATCAAAGATCACAGAGAGACATAAATAGTCATTGGTTTGAAATGCTGCGGGCAGGCAGGCTCCTAGTACAGTAATACAGACTAAGGGGCAAACCAAGATGCTCATCTCACTAAGCATCAATCTATTTTCCAGAAAAGATATATATCAAGTTATCAACATGCCACATTTCAATCACAGTAAGCTAGAGAAAAAGAACTAACAAGTTCATGTTCAGTACAACAGCATAATATAGACATATTTACAAATCATGCGACAGGGTGTGACTCATACTTTGTAGAGCACAATTATAGCATACCAATTGACGAGAGTATCATATTCATAAATAAAATTTTCGTTTTTGGGTCAATCCCTGCTTTTGCACATAGGAGTATTTTATTTGGTAACTAGCTATCCCAATCTCCAGGTGCTACGTGACTGAGACCACAAAGCATCATACCAAATACTTTCGGGTTAGATTAACAGTAGGCCCATAGTTACACAATTTCATGGCCGCATCTACATGTTCTTACAACCTGATCAAACCAGGGCGGCGCATGTTCTTGCAGGGATAATCAAGTCACGAATAGACAAACTTGCATCAGGAAGAGGAGAAAACAAGGTCAGGGTTTTCTACAGACCTGGGGGCGAGTACAGCAGGTGCCGGCGGCGAGAGCTCGGTCTCCGGTGGCTCTGGGCTTCCGACCGAGAACGGGGCAACCAAGTCTGTATCTAGCCCTTCGCCCGCATCGCGTTTGCCCATCGGATGCGTCGGCGACCAAGGGGCGAAAAAGAATTGGCGGCGCGGAGATGGTCGATGGGTTATTCGGCTGGAACAAACCTGCTGCCTGGCTTTTTATTCGGCTGGAACGAACCTGCTCGGCCCGGACCATCCCAGCCCAGCTTACCCGTGTGCTTCCAGTACTCCCTCCGTTTCTAAATATAAGTCCTTCCTAAAAAATGGTCTTTTCAGAGATTTCTACAAAGACAACATACGAATGTATATAGATGCATTTTAGAATGTATCCCTAGTTCTAATGGAGCAGTTGGTAGTCTTTGTTTCAGGTTTTTTTTTCATCCCACCTCTCACTTCGTCTGGGTTTTTTTCAAACGGTTTATTTTCGCCTGGTTTATTTTCGTTTGGTTTATTTTCGTCTCGCATCCCACCATCATATCTCCTCACGTTGATTTTTTTACCCTCACAATAAAAACTTTCCTAACATTTTCAAAGTTTCCTAATTAGACACGTTATAAACGGCAGGAACTGATAGCACATTACCAATCAATGAAATGTAGTTTCATGACGATCAATTTCAAATCCTAATTTTCCAAATGAACCGATCTTTCCTTTTCTAAGTGATTGTTTGGATAAGGTTTATTTTCGTCCGGTTTATTTTCGTCTCGCATCTCACCACCATATCTCCTCAGTTAATTTTTTTACCCTCACAATAAAATCTCTACTCCTAATGGAACATTGGTAGTCTTTGTTTCAGGTTTTTTTTTCCCACCTCCCACTTCGTCTGGTTTTTTTCAAACGGTTTATTTTCGCCTGGCTTATTTTCGTCCGGTTTATTTTGGTCTCGCATCCCATCACCATATCTTCTCACGTTGATTTTTTTACCCTCACAATAAACATTTTCCTAACATTTTTAAAGTTTCCTAATTAGGCACATTATAAACGGCAGGAACTGATAGCACATTACCAATCAATAAAATTTAGTTTCATGACGATCAATTCCAAATCCTAATTTTCTTAATGCACCGATCTTTGCCTTTTCTAAGTGATTGTTTGGATAAGGTTTATTTCCGTCCGGTTTATTTTGGTCTCGCATCCCACCACCATATCTCCTCACGTTGATTTTTTTACCCTCACAATAAAACCTTTCCTAACATTTCCAAAGTTTCCTAACTAGACATGTTATAAACGGCAGGAATTGATAGCTCATTACCAATCAATAAAATTTAGTTTCATGACGATCAATTCCAAATCCTAACTTTTCTAATGCGCCGATCTTTGCCTTTTCTAAGTGATTGTTTGGATAAGGAGGATTAGCTACGGATATATCTCTACTTATAATCTCTACTTATAAGAGATGAGTCCGTACATCGTTGGTTGGTACCCCTGGCTAGTCGATCGATGGAATGCATCGCCCCTACCGATTCCTTTCCAAAAGAGTCCACTTCCTGTTTCCGATCGAAGTAAATAAATTTCTTGCACTCTCTCGTTTCTGGTTTTCTAGCGTGGTTTTCTTTCCTACCAAATACAACATCCTCTGTCCACGTCCCCTCTCCTCCCGACTTAGGTGCGACTGTGTGAGGGCTAGGTCAAAATATCGATGGAACACGGCTGCCGCCACACTCCCACTCCCGCTCCAACGCCGCCATATCCCATCTGCTGGCCTCCTCCATGGCCGAATGGCTGGGCGATGGGCACGGCGAGGACGGCGCCAACGCACACGTTGAGAGCGTTCGTGCGGCCGTGGACCACGCCTGCGGCAGCAGCATGGGATGATAGGGACCAGCCGCCACGCTTGACCGGAGGTAAGCGCGGGCGCAGCCATGTAGAAGGTGCCAATGCGCCAAGGCAAATGCGGAGAACGGCGCGCGTTTGTTCTTATTTCTCGAGCAAGCTTTTGACGTACGATCGTCAGGGCGTCGTGGATCTTGCTTCATCTGCAGCTCGGTCACGTGCTTTGGCGGCAATGTTATCTCGGCCCGGCCCATCCCAACCCAGCTTACCCGTGTGCTTCCTGTACCCCCTCAGTTTCTAAATATAAGTCCTTTCTAAAAAAGGGTCTTTTTAGAGATTTCTATAGAGACTATATACGAATGTATATTGATGCATTTTAGAGTGTATACTTACTCATTTTGCTCTGTATGTCGTCCATATGGAAATAATTAAAACACCTATATTTAGAAACAAATGGAGTATTATAGTAGTTGTTAAGCCCAGAAGATATTTTGTTCTGACCTCCCCCCCTATAAAACGGAATTTTATTCTGAGGATTAGTGCAAATTTTGTGTAAAATTCTCTGAAAAAAGATAGAGCGGGGATTCCCTTTTCTTCCTTATTACATAGAGATGTGTGTGGCAGCCACACCCTTTAATTAAGAGCATGTAGTCTTGCAAAATTGATGCAAACCAGATAGTTCCATGGATCTTGCTCGACACACAGCTTCTCCGTCATAAGGAAAATTTAACAATAGTGGGTCAGATTGATGTATAACAATTATTGAACTTTTTTTGCGACAAAATTTCGGATCTATTCATATTCAATCATGGCAGTACAACGAATACCAGAAATAATAGAAATTACATCCAGATCCGTAGACCACCTAGCGACAACTACTAGCCTTGAAGCGAGCCGAAGGCGCGCCGCCGTCATCGCCCCTCCATCGCCGGAGTCGGGCACAACTTGTTGTAGTAAACAGTCGGGAAGTCGTCGTGCTAAGGCCCCGTAGGACCAGCGCACCAAAACAGCAACTGCCGCAGATGAAGAATAACGTAGATCAGAAAAATCCAATCCGAAGACAGACGAACGTAGACGAACAACGACGAGATCCGAGCAAATCCACAAAGATAGATCCGCCAGAGACACACCTCCACACGCCCACCAACGATGCTAGATGCATCGCCGGAATGGGGGCTAGGCGGGGAGACCTTTATTCCATATTCAGGGAGCCACCGCCGTCTCGTTTTTCTGAGTAGGACACAAACCCTAGAAAAACGGAAAGAAATGATTAAAAACGGAGCCCTCCGGCCAACCCTTGCCGAGATCCACCGCGCCCCCATGGCCCTAAGGCCACCGGAGAGGAGGCGGACATGTGGCAACGTCGGCGGGAGGGAAAAACCCTAGCTTTTTGTGGAGGAGGAGGCGGCGGCGGCAGCTACAACAGTTATTGAACTCACTAAGCCAAAAAAATTACAATTTATTAAACAGTAATCCTTACAAGAATATGTATGTCAGCAATGCTACACCCCAATCACAATAACAAGCTACGTCAAACAACCAACAACCAGCACAAGAGTACACTAGTAAAGCTTCCCTTCTGAGCTCTATCCTTGAAGCAATGTTCACGGCAGCGGTAACTTCCTTGCTCGTTATCAGACAATCACTTATTCCCAAACCTCGTGTGGGACTAATCGTTTTCATTTACCATCTCATGGAAAATCCTTTTCGTTTTGCTTAGCCCTATACAATATTTTAGTGATAGGTTCTGTAGGAACTGAACGATCCTATTTGGTCAAATACCTAACGAAAAATTACGATTTTCCTTTCATTAAGGTACGAGGTCTTCTTATTCCACAAGAACGGAAGCACCTTTCATTCTTTCATCTACTAGAGGTTTTTACTTGCAATAGACAATGTTCCATACTAAAGGATTCGGGTCCATAACCACGAGTTCCAGTGCACTAGATTTTATAGCACTTAGCAACGAAGCCCTATCCATTAGTATTCCACATAAGAAATCCATTCTAGAAAAAAATACAATTAAATTAGCTCTTCATAGGCAAACTTGGGGTTTGCGAGCCATGGTAAGATCCGGTCGGGATCATGTGACCCTTTTCTATTAGATAGGAGGGGCTCTTGTACAAAATAGACTTACTAAGTAATGACTCCATAGAATCTATCTATATATATAAAGATAAAGAGGCAATCGTCTCAGGAAGCTGGTTTTTCTTTGGCCAAAAGGTACTTCGAGTACAAAACCATTCTCTCACTAATGATGACTAAGAAACAAATTGCACCCGTGGCGACGATGGATTATATATTCAGCACGTATGGAGTAGTATTTCATTTTTATAGAAACAACTGCAGTTACACGTTTGCCCCGTAAGTTGCCGAGTCGCCAAGCGTGTCAACATCATACACATCAAAGCGTGGCGTTAGTCCGAAAAATGGATGGTGCACAACATTTGCTCATTGATGAAAAGAAAAACTACTCCATTCATCCCATAATGTAAGACTTATTTTAACACTACGTCTTACATTATAGTACGAAGGGAGTAATACGCACAATGGAAAAAATAGTCCCTCTGTACAACAATAAATTCTCATGGGAAAAAAGAGAGATCATTTCAGAATATTTATAGTTGTAAAGAGGGACATTTTTTTCCAGAGTGGTAGTAAAAAAGACAGGGGTCCAATTGTAGCTGCTGGGAATGCGGAAAAGCGGCGGCGACGACACTTGTGTGACTTGGATGGTGGAGCTGCGTGCACCCGGTCTCGAGCACCGGGATGAAAGCCTAGGTCAGACCCGAGTGATGGTGATGTTTTCTTGCATCGTTGCCTTATTGGAGGCATTGCTCGGATATGCTCGGACTGATACTTAAGGGTGATAACCTAGATTCTGGCCTTTAATTTGTTGTTGGATCTGGTTACGGCGACGCTTGAGTGTCGCTCCCATCCCGAAGGCGTTGCCGTTGAAGCTCCTCGTCATCAATGTGGTGTCAATGGTTGTTGCGGATATGGACTCACTTGTAGTTTGTTGATCATTGATCTGATTGTTTTGGGCTTTTTCTTTATCTTTTTTCCTTGCCTACGCTTAGCTTTTGGTCTTATGAGTTTGCTAGCTGCTGGTTTGTTTCTCCGTGTGTGTTGGGTTGATTGTGTGCATCCTAGTTACGCAGAGGCTGGGTGAGTGCTCATTGTGTTATGTATCCTCTTGAGGCTCCATTTTGAGCTAATAAAATCACCCCTTTGTTGAAAAGTAAAACAAATACAGGTATAGTTTACTAGCAAAAGGTTTCCTTTTCAAGACCACTAAACCTGTCTTCTGGTGCGCCTGAAAAAAGTGGAGTCTTTTTACTGTACATAGTGCATACAAATTGGCTAGTGGCTAGAGATGAATGCTCGAATTTTAGAGAGGCTTCTACTAGTTCTCGACGTGATTGAACAAGAGAAGCATGGAAATTTATATGGCATAGTGCAGCCCCACCAAAGGTTTAGGCATTTGCGTGGAGACTGGCTACTAATTCATTAGCAAATTGGACGAACAAAGTAAGAAGGAACTTGGAAGTTCTAGGAACACGCCCTGTATGAGGGATGGAGGACGAAGACTCGTTTCATATTTTTTGCACTTGCAATCATGCCATCATCTTATGGAAGGCTATGGTGAAGCAATGGGTATTGCCTGTGTTATTAAGCATTGCACATGTTGGCCGGAACTGGTTCCTTCATCTCCTGTCAAACAGGCATGAAGAGGAACAAGTTAAGATCATGATCCTCGTTTAGCGAATCCGGTATATGCGTAATGAAATAGTGCACACAAAATAACCACCACCCATGGAAGTTTCTGTGCGCTTCCTTGTCAGTTACATGTCCTCCTTAATATCCCTTCACGTGTGTTTAAATGTTGAACTAGTGAAAGGGAAGATAGCAACTGTAAATATTCAGAGACCGGTTCAGGTCACATGCAGTATTGAACAAGAGGGCTTCTCTCGGGCCGCACCAACTGTTCGCAGAGTCATACTTAACTTGGACAATTCGGTCCTGGGTGCTGTTTCAGGAGCCGGAATGATCATAAGGGACCATGAGGTAGAAATAGTTTCCAGTGCCCGCAGATTCTTATATGCATGTGATGATGTTTTTGAAGCGGAGCTACTTGCAATAAGGGAAGGAATTTCTTTGGGCCTACAATGGAGTAGCTCACCAACAGATGTGGAGTCTGAGGTATCAGCAAAAAATCTGAAAATGCGTTCATTATTACAGAGATCATTAGTAGTATGGGGGAGAGGAATTCTTGCATTGTTCATACTAGCCGAACCTGTAACAGGTTTAGTCATGCCTTGGCAAATCTTGGTAGGATGCAACATCGAACTATGGTTTGGCTAAGCGCTGGTCCAGAAGAAGTTTTGGCACTTGTGGGATAAGATGTAATTTCTCATTTCTGAGAAATGAAAGAATTTATTCCATGTAAAAAACTTGTCTTCTAGTACAAGCTGTTAAAATACAGACGCAGAGTATAGGAGCTCGGATGAACAGTAAAAAACAAATTAAAAAAATTCAGAAACTTTTTTGGTAAACTTTGACAAATATTATAAGTGCTTGCAAATTTTCATCATGAGATCACATTCGTGGAAGGCGTGACAAAAAAGAAAAATCGATGCTCCAGAAATGGTACTTTTGAAAGCATTTTGGAGCATCCGAGCTCATTTTGCATGTTCTTTGTGCACCAGATACCAACTTTCAACATCCACAATCCAGCCTCTTCAATGCATACATCATTGGCCACTTCCTTGCTTTCAGCAAACAACACTCACTCATAGGCCCATTTAGAAATGTTGTAATACTTCCCGGCCCTCTTCAACTCCATGCTCCCCTAAATGAGCATGATGCGGTAGTTGTACACGGCGATCTTCACATTGATCATTGTGTTCTTGCTCCGTTCTAGACCGAGATAACGTCTCGTGCCTCGGACACAAGTGAGTGTGTTGGTATGGTTCCTAATCAGTAGCCTTGCATGTCCAAAGTCCGCAATCTTGGATATCCCTGAATTTTTGACGAGTACGTTCTCCAGTTTGATGTCGCAGTCGATTATCAGGTTTTGTATCTCTTCATGCACGTACTGAAGCCCACTTGTGACATCTAGTCCAATTGCAGCCATGTTGCTCCAGCTGGGCGGTGTATTTGAGTTGAAAAGGAGGCTCGCATGCAAGGGATCCATTTGGCATATACAGATATACTTGTACACAAGACGGAAGCACGTGCCCTCGATAAAGAAACCAGGCAAGCGCAGTAGGTTCCGGCGGTGTGTTCTTCACAAATATTGTGTCGTTGGATCCAGAATTCCTGCTATACCGAATTGGAAATTCAGTTTTAGCAATAGGAAGCACTAAACATAGAAATCTTACAGGGACAATCAGAGATGCAAAGTATCTTGCAAACTTAAATGATTGTGGTTTCTAGTAGAATAGCAGACATATTCTCTGCCCAAGTAGTATTCTTAACTTCGACCATTGTGCTCGTCATTCTCGTCCCCTCATCGAAGCTTGTAACTGTTGGGGAACATAGCAGAATTCAAAAAAATTCCTACGCTTCACCAAGATCAATCTAAGGAGTCATCTAGCAACGAGCATAAAGGAGTGCATCTACATACCCTTTGTAGATCGCGAGCGGAAGCGTTCGAAGGAACGTGGATGAAGTAGTCGTACTCTTCGTGATCCTCGTCACCGATGATCCCAGCGCCGAACGGACGACACCTCCGCGTTCAACACACGTACGGAACAGCGACGTCTCCTCCTTCTTGATCCAGCAAGGGTGGAGGAGAAGTTGACAGAGATCCAGCAGCATGACGGCATGGTGGTGGATGCAACAGGAAAAGCTGCAGGGCTTCGCCGGCGCCCTGCGAGAGGAGTAGGAAGTGTGACGGGAGGGGGGGAGAGGCGCCAGAGGCTTGGGGTGCGGCTGCCGGTGACCCCCGGAATTCACCTGATGGTCGAAACTGGACTTCTTATATATCATTCTTTACCTCCGGACCATTTCGGAACTCCTCGTGACGTCCGGGATCTCATCTGGGACTCCGAACAACATTCGGGTTTCCATGTGCATGTATCTCTACAACCCTTAGCATCACCGAACCTTAAGTGTGTAGACCCTACGAGTTCGGGAGACACGCAGACATGACCGAGACGACTCTCCGATCAATAACCAACAGCGGGATCTGGATACCCATGGTGGTTCCCACGTGTTCCTCGATGATATCATCGGATGAACCACTGTGTCAAGGATTCACTCAATCCCGTATGTTATTCCCTTTTTCTATCGGTACGGTACTTGCCCGAGATTCGATCGTTGGTATGCCCGATACCTTGTTCAATCTCGTCATGGCAAGTCTCTTTACTCGTTCCGTAATCCATCATCCCGTGACTAACTCCTTAGTCACTTTGAGCTCATTATGATGATGTCTTACCGAGTGGGCCCAGAGGTACCTCTCCGTCATACGGAGTGACAATATCCCAGTCTCGGTTCGTACCAACTCAACAGACACTTTCGGAGATACCCGTTACGTACCTTTATAGCCACCCAGTTACGTTGTGACGTTTGGCACACCCAAAGTATTCCTATGGTATCCGGGAGTTGCACAACCTCATGGTCTAAGGAATAAATACTTGACACTAGAAAAGCTTTAAGCATTACGAACTATACGATCGTGTGCTAGGCTTAGGATTGGGTCTTGTCCATCACATCATTCTCCTAATGATGTGATCCCGTTATCAATGACATCCTATGTCCATGGTCAGGAAACCGTGACCATCTGTTGATCAATGAGCTAGTAACTAGAGGCTTACCAGGGACACGTTGTGGTCTATGTATTCACACATGTATCGTTGTTTCCGTACAATACAATTCAAGCATGAATAACAGACAATTATCATGAACAAGGAAATATAATAATAATCCTTTTATTATTGCCTCTAGGGCATATTTCGAACAGTCTCCCACTTGGACTAGAGTCAATAATCTAGTTACATTGTGATGAATCGAACACCCATAGAGTTCTGGTGTTGATCATGTTTTGCCCGTGGAAGAGGTTTAGTCAACGGGTCTGCAACATTCAGATCCGTATGCACTTTACAAATATCTATGTCTCCATCTTGAACATAATTCCGGATGGAGTTGAAACGGCGCTTGATGTGCTTGGTCTTCTTGTGAAACCTGGGCTCCTTGGTAATGGCAATAGCTCCAGTGTTGTCACAGAAGAGAGTCATCGGGCTTGACGCGCTTGGAATGACTCCTAGGTCGGTGATGAACTCCTTCATCCAGACTCCTTCTTGCGCTGCTTCGCAAGCACCTATGTACTCCGCTTCACATGTAGAATGCGCCACGACGCTCTGCTTGCAACTGCACCAGCTGATTGCTCCACCATTCAAAATATACACGTATCCGGTTTGTGACTTAGAGTCATCCAGATCTGTGTCGAAGCTAGCATCGACGTAACCCTTTACAACGAGCTCTTCGTCACCTCCATAAACGAGAAACATATCCTTAGTCCTTTTCAGGTACTTTAGGATGTTCTTGACCGCTGTCCAGTGTTCCATACCGGGATCACTTTGGCACCTCACTACCAAACTTATGGCAAGGTTCACATCAGGTCTGGTACACAGCATGGCATATGATGGGCCTCGAACCCCTCGTTGGTTACCCCAAGTGGAAGGTGTAAGATGCAGTAAGTAGAAGTGTTTTGCCCTAGCAAAGATGCCAAGGATCGATTCCCTAGAGACTCCTAGGTTCAACAAGTAGGTGTCAATTGCTACGGCGCCAGATTAGTAGCAACCAACGTGGACCTGCACACAGATACAAATAACTTTGCTCCCAACGAGTACAGAGAGGTTGTCAATCTCTCCGGCCTTGTAGTTCACAAAGGGTTAAAAGCAGTGATAGTAGTGATAGATAGTTTTTGCAATAGTAAGTAATAACGGAAAGTAAATAGTGGATGTGATCAATGATGGTAATATGGACCGGAGTCTCATGATGTTCACTAGTGATGTCTCTCTCCCAAAAGACGATAAAACAGCTATGTGAGGTAAACAAATTACAGCTAGGCAATTGACAGGACAACGAACGCAAACCAATGTTGACTACATTGCAAGAAAGCTTGAGGTTCAAAGCATGGGCGGTACGCCAAAGTAAGTAGACCGAAATCCATCAATATCTACTACTAATCATCCACCTTGAGATATCTATCCAGAACATCTCGCTGGTATTAAGTTGCGAGTCCCACCCATAGTGTAAACTCAATGCAACAGACAACTGCATTAAAAGAACTTTGCGTAAAGTAAACAATCCTTGCACCCGCGGGCACAAGCACCGTTGTTTTCCCCCTTGTGGCAACATCACATCCCCTAGACTCATGTTTCTGTCACTCAAGCTAGTCATCGAGGGGCATGAACCCACAATCGAGCATAACGTTCCCTCTTGGAGTCACTACCTACTACTCGGCCAAAGCAATAAGTAACAACGGAGAACATGCAAGAATTACTTATGAACTAAAATATAAAAGAGGTGAATCAAATATATTACTCAAGATCAATCTGAACATAATCTCATAATCCATCGGATCCCAGGAAACTCAACATAGCAATAGCATAAGGATTACATAGGTGCCTCGATCATGTAGGGAAGCTCACGAGGACTAATTAGTGAAGCACAAGAACGGGAGGAGAACATCACATAGCTACTGGTCATGGACTCATGGTCCAAGGGAGACTACTCACGAGTCATCCGGGAGGCGTCCATGGTGGTGGAGAAGCTCCCGGTGGTGATCCTCCCCTCCGGCAGGGTGCCGGGAAGAGTTCTCCTGGTGCTCCCGATCTTGGAAGCGGCGGCGGCGGCGGAACAGAGATGGGATCGCGAAAAGAAGTCCTGTTCTGAGGGTTTCGGAGGTCTCTCTAAATATATGCCAAAGGGGGGCACCGGACGGGCTTCGGGGGGCCCAGGCGCCCCCCCGGCGCGGCCCAGGGGGGGCGCGCCCACGGGGCGCCTGGAGCCCCTGTGGCCCCCCCAGGCTGCCCTTCGGACGCAGTGTTGTTTCCGGATCGCTGATTTTTTATATAATTTTTCTGGATTTTTCTGGGCAGTTCTCGAAACGTGAAAACCTGAAATACAAAAACAGCCGAAAACAGAAACTGGCACTGGGGTGCACTGGATTAGTAAGTTAGTCCAAATATGATCAAAAGTGTATGGAAGTGTATGAATATCATAGCAATATCACCCAAAAGTGGCATGGAGCAAGCAGAAATTATAGATACTTTTTGGACGTATCAACATCCCCAAGCTTAATTCCTGCTCGTCCTCGAGTAGGTAAATGATAACAAGAATAATTTCTGTGGTGACATGCTATTAACCATATAGGACTTTCTCATAGTCATATGACAAAAGCTTACTGAGACAATGATTCTAAAGTAATTAAGTTGTCTCAAGAGAAAATCACAAATGACTGAAAGTTTTACAACATGAAACTGAAACATCAAAAAGATTTGCAATGAACATGATGTGCAAATATGATAAAGTGATATCTAGCTTGCCCCCTTTAGTGATGCAAAACATAAGTGCAGGGGCACCTTCGAGGTTTAAGTGATGACTAGATACAATCATTTCAGAATAAACGATATCACAATCATGCACAAGACAATGCTAC
Organism: Secale cereale; assembly: GCA_902687465.1. Taxonomy (NCBI): domain Eukaryota; kingdom Viridiplantae; phylum Streptophyta; class Magnoliopsida; order Poales; family Poaceae; genus Secale; species Secale cereale. Next base: position 775,167,227 of record LR738712.1, read on the forward strand.
TTTGGGACAATGCACATTACACTTAGAATGACAATCATGCTCTCAGTAGTTGGTGCTTCAACATAAAGGTAAAAGAAAGGTTAAGTGCTAAAGCTTTTTATTTTGAAAACATGGAAGCAATTGTGTCAACGGTAGTAGTACTTCATATGTGTCATGCATAAAACATCCTATAAGTTGCAAGCCTCATGCATCGAATACCAATAGTGCTCGCTCCTTGTCCTAATTAGCTCGGATCCCCATGGGTTATCATTGCATTACATATGTTTTAACCAAGTGTCACAAAGGGGTACCTCTATGCCACCTGTACAAAGGTCCAAGGAGATAGATCGCATTTGATTTCTCGTTTTTGATAGATCTCAACTTGAGGACATCCATACCAGGACAACATAGAAAATAGATGATGGACTCCTCTTTAATGCATAAGCATATTCTCATGAGAGATTGAGGATTAAGGTCCAAGCTAAAACTTCCACCATGGTGCATGGCTTTGGTTGGCGGCCCAATGTTCTTCTCTAACAATATGCATATTAATTCAACCCACGGTAAATCACCCTTACTTCAGACAAGACGAACATGCATAGCAACTCACATGATATTCAACAAAAGTGTGACATTTGATGGCGTCCCCAGAAACATGGTTACCGCTCAGCAAGCAACTTATAAGAAATAAGATACATAAGCTACATATTCTTTACCACAATAGTTTTTAGGCTACTTTCCCATGAGCTATGTATTGCATGGTTAATTTGCTTAGTACAGGTGGAGGTTAGCAAAAGACTGGGAGGGACCAACTAAGAGAGCAATGACGGTCATAATCATGCAGAGCGACAAAGCAATATTGAATCAGGCATGGTAGTTATATCGCTACTTAGAAATAAAAGATCATCAAGGCTTGACAGACTTTCTTTACAGTCTTAAATATGCGTGAGCATACGCCAAGTCAATCAAAATAAATTCTCGAAAGAAGATATTACTAAACCATACCATATCATAGGCAAACAAACCGTTGGTACTCCAATAACACATTGGGAACCCCCCAGCTATTTGAGATTAACCAAAAGAAAATCTGAACTACTAAGCACCATCATGAAAGTAGCATCTTTATCATAGACACATTAACCCATGCAACGGAAGCAAACTCTCTTAATAAGGTGAGAATGGTAATTAAAGAGAGTTCAAGCAACCAACTAAACAAAAGCTCTTTGAAAAGATAAGCATGAATACTAAGAGCAGAGCATGATAGTAGCTATTAAAAGACAAAGAACACACACAGCATAGGATAGACATGAAAATTCTATGTTATGTTCTAGGTAGAAGTGGAGCGTGTTTCTCTCCCACATAAAGGAATGCTGAGTTCCGACTCGTTATGAAAAACTAAAAAGAAAACTAAAAGCAAGACGCTCCAAGCATAGCACATAACACATGAAGTGATAAAAATATAGCGAAACGAAAGACGAACTGATAATGTTGATGGAGAAGGGGATGCACGGGGGGCATCCCCAAGCTTAGACGCTTGAGTCTCCTTGAATATTTCTTGGGGGTGCACGGGGGCATCCCCAAGCTTGAGCGCTTGACACTCCTGAATCTTTTTATCATCTTCCCTCGCACACTTGAAAACTCCCTTCATACACAACTCGTCATAATCTGATTAGCGAGGTTAGTACCCTTAATAAAATAATTGTACCTTTCTGGAAATAAGGATATTCTTGAAGTTCTACTGTTTCTCAAGATTGCCAAAAGGTTTTTGCAAAGAAAAAGCAAGTTCTCAATTTGCAAAGTGAAGGTAAGGCAAAACAGGACAGAATCTGTGAAAAACAGAACAGCAGGCAGTAATTGACCTGTTCGGGATACTTCTGCAACTCAAATCAAAAAACTCAGAACTGACGCACGAAGTACAATTATATAGCGAACGCTGTCGAAAAAATTCAGACCAAAAAGATGATCTGGTGATTTTATACGAATTTTTCTATCCAAGGACAGAATCTGTTTCCTGGACAGCACCTCACAACTTTTGAACTTTCTAGCAATCAGAGGCTATACTTGGCACAAATATGAAAATCAAAGGTACAATGATGATGCCACAGCAGTAAACAACATCAAGACACAACGAAAGCAAAAAAATTTATTCATGTGGGCTGCCTCCCAAAAGCGCTTTCTTTTATGCCTTTAAGCTAGGCATAATGCATAGAGGAATCAATAGTCATCATAATAATCGGAGTTATAAATTGTTTCAAACGGTTCCTCGATAAGTTCATTCTTGTTCCTTCTAGGAAAGGGGTACACACCTTTTGCCTTCCCGCGTAAGCGGATTTGTCCCTTACCTATATCGATGAAGCCTTTAACTGCTCGGAGGAAGTCCCTTCCAAGCACTATATTTCCTTGGTTTGGCTCCACGATGAAGAAATCAATCATTGCAATCCCTTTAAGGAATTTAACCGGTACGTCTTTTATTTTTCCCTGGATTTCAGAAATATCTCCATTAGGGTGTTCATGATAAGATGGTAATCTATCCATGTTAAATTTTAAAGAATCATGAACAATTTTTGGCATAGTAGAAACCATAGATCCAATATCACAATAAGCAAGGAAGTCTTGATTAGAGATGCTAATCCTAACAAAAGGTTCCCAATCATTGTCTATTTCCAAAATGTCTTTCTTATTGGGTTTAGGTTTCTCTACCTTCATCAAGTCTAGAGCATCCATTCTTTTCTCAATAGTAGCAAGTCTATCTATGACAGTATCAAAGTTATGATCATAAATAAAGTAACTAGATAGACCATGTATAATTTCAAGAGCTCTAGCTTCATCACATTCTAAGAAATCTCCCTCAGCTATAATGTCAAGGGAGTGTTTACACCATTTAAAAAGACCATGGTAAAAATTCCTGAGCACAATTTTTATAGGTATCCAAGGCATAATTCTTCTATGTGCATCAGAAATTCTGTCCCATGCCTACTTCATATTTTCTCCATACCTTTGATGGAAATCTAGGACTTCTGATTCCCTCAAAGCACCAAATCCTAACATGTTTGGCTAAACAGAAAGGACTACTAATAAAAAGGCAAATAATTTTTTTGTGATTTTCGATAAAATGGTACTAAAGCAAAAATGAAAGGTAGACTAACAAGACTAAAAAGCAAAGGTAAAAGATAGCATGCAACTCCCCTATCCTGAAGAGTGGAGTCCCCGGCAACGGCGCCAGAAAATACTCCTTGATGGGCCTCGAACCCCTCGTTGGTTACCCCAAGTGGAAGGTGTAAGATGCAGTAAGTAGAAGTGTTTTCCCCTAGCAAAGATGCTAAGGATCGATTCCCCAGAGACTCCTAGGTTCAACAAGTAGGTGTCAATTGCTACGGCGCCAGATTAGTAGCAACCAACGTGGACCTGCACACAGATACAAATAACTTTGCTCCCAACGAGTACAGAGAGGTTGTCAATCTCTCCGGCCTTGTAGTTCACAAAGGGTTAAAAGCAGTGATAGTAGTGATAGATAGTTTTTGCAATAGTAAGTAATAATGGAAAGTAAATAGTGGATGTGATCAATGATGGTAATATGGACCGGAGTCTCATGATGTTCACTAGTGATGTCTCTCTCCCAAAAGATGATAAAACAGCTATGTGAGGTAAACAAATTACAGCTGGGCAATTGACAGGACCACGAACGCAAACCAATGCTGACTACATTGCAAGAAAGGTTGAGGTTCAAAGCATGGGCGGTACGCCAAAGTAAGTAGACCGAAATCCATCAATATCTACTACTAATCATCCACCTTGAGATATCTATCCAGAACATCTCGCTGGTATTAAGTTGCGAGTCCCGCCCATAGTGTAAACTCAATGCAACAGACAACTGCATTAAAAGAACTTTGCGTAAAGTAAACAAGCCTTGCACCCGCGGGCACAAGCACCGTTGTTTTCCCCCTTGTGGCAACAGCACATCCCCTAGACTCATGTTTCTATCACTCAAGCTAGTCATCGAGGGGCATGAACCCACAATCGAGCATAACGTTCCCTCTTGGAGTCACTACCTACTACTCGGCCAAAGCAATAAGTAACAACGGAGAACATGCAAGAATTACTTATGAACTAAAATATAAAAGAGGTGAATCAAATATATTACTCAAGATCAATCTGAACATAATCTCATAATCCATCGGATCCCAGCAAACTCAACATAGCAACAGCATAAGGATTACATAGGTGCCTCGATCATGTAGGGCAGCTCACGAGGACTAATTAGTGAAGCACAAGAACGGGAGGAGAAAATCACATAGCTACTGGTCATGGACTCATGGTCCAAGGGAGACTACTCACGAGTCATCCGGGAGGCGTCCATGGTGGTGGATAAGCTCCCGGTGGTGATCCTCCCCTCCGGCAGGGTGCCGGGAAGAGTTCTCCTGGTGCTCCCGATCTTGGAAGCGGCGGCGGCGGCGGAACAGAGATGGGATCGCGAAAAGAAGTCCTGTTCTGAGGGTTTCGGAGGTCCCTCTAAATATATGCCAAAGGGGGGCACCGGACGGGCTTCGGGGGGCCCAGGCGACCACCCGGCGCGGCCCAGGGGGGGCGCGCCCACAGGGCGCCTGGAGCCCCTGTGCCCCCCCAGGCTGCCCTTCGGACGCAGTGTTGTTTCCGGATCACTGTTTTTTAATATAATTTTTCTGGATTTTTCTGGGCAGTTCTCGAAACGTGAAAACCTGAAATACAAAAACAGCCGAAAACAGAAACTGGCACTGGGGTGCACTGGATTAGTAAGTTAGTCCAAATATGATCAAAAGTGTATGGAAGTGTATGAATATCATAGCAATATCACCCAAAAGTGGCATGGAGCAAGCAGAAATTATAGATACGTTTTGGACGTATCAGCATACATGATAGAACCTATGGCTGAGGCATAGGGAATGACACTCATCTTTTCTCTATCTTCTGCCGTGGTCGGGGACTGAGCCTTGCTCAATCTCATACCTTGCAAAACAGGCAAGAACCCCTTCTTGGACTGATCCATATTTAACTTCTTCAATATCTTGTCAAGGTATGTGCTTTGTGAAAGACCAATGAGGCGTCTTGATCTATCTCCATAGATTTTGATGCCTAATATGTAAGAAGCTTCTCCAAGGTCCTTCATTGAAAAACTCTTATTAAAGTAGGCCTTTATGCTCTCCAAGAATTCTATATCATTTCCCATCAGCAATATGTCATCCACATATAATATGAGAAATGCTACAGAGCTCCCACTCACTTTCTTGTAGATACAGGCTTCTCCCCAAGTCTGTATAAAGCCAAACGCTTTGATCACATCATTAAAGCGAATATTCCAACTCCGAGATGCTTGCACCAGCCCGTAGATTGAGCGCTGGAGCTTGCATACCTTGTTAGCATTCTCTGGATCGACAAAACCTTCCGGCTGCATCATATACATCTCTTCCTTGAGGAAGCCATTAAGGAATGCCGTTTTGACGTCCATTTTCCATATCTCATAATCATAGAATGTGACAATTGCTAACATGATTCGGACGGACTTCAGCATCGCTACGGGAGAGAAAGTCTCGTCGTAGTCAATCCCTTGAACTTGTCGATAACCCTTAGCGACAAGCTGAGCCTTATAGATGGTCACATTACCATCCGCGTCTGTCTTCTTCTTAAATATCCATTTATTTTCTATGGCATGCCTATCATCAGGCAAGTCCACCAAAGTCCATACTTTGTTTTCATACATGGATTCTATCTCGGATTTCATGGCTCCAAGCCATTTATTGGAATCCGGGCCCGCCATCGCTTCATCATAGTTCGAAGGTTCACCGTTGTCTAACAACATGATTTCCATGACAGGGTTGCCCTACCACTCTGGTGCGGAACGTGTCCTTGTGGACCTTCGAAGTTCATTAGTAACTTGATCTGTATCTTCATGATCATCATCATTAACTTCCTCACTTGTCGGTGCAGGCACCTCAGGAACAATTTCCTGCGCTGCGCTACTTTCCGGTTCGGGAGGGGTGACTGTCACCTCATCAAGTTCTACCTTCCTCCCACTCACTTCTTTCGAGAGAAACTCTTTCTCCAGAAAGGATCCATTCTTGGCAACAAAGACCTTGCCTTCGGATCTGTGGTAGAAGGTGTACCCAATCGTTTCCTTTGGGTATCCTATGAAGACGCAATTTTCCGATTTGGGTTCGAGCTTCTCAGGTTGAAGTTTCTTGACATAAGCATCGCAACCCCAAACTTTTAGAAACGATAGCTTAGGTTTCTTGCCAAACCAAAGTTCATACGGTGTCGTCTCAACGGATTTCGACGGAGCCCTATTTAAAGTGAATGCGGTAGTCTCTAAAGCATAACCCCAAAAGGATAGCGGTAACTCGGTGAGACACATCATAGATCGCACCATGTCTAACAAAGTACGATTTCGACGTTCGGACACACCATTACGCTGAGGTGTTCTGGGCGGTGTCAATTGTGAAACAATTCCACAGTTGCTAAGGTGCGTGCCAAATTTATGACTTAAATATTCACCCCCACGATCCGATCGCAAGAACTTTATTTTTCTGTCACATTGATTTTCAACCTCATTCTGAAATTCCTAGAACTTTTCAAAGGTCTCAGACTTGTGCTTCATCAAGTAGATATACCCATATCTACTCAAGTCATCTGTGAGGGTGAGAACATAACGATAGCCTCCGTGAGCCTCAACACTCATTGGACCGCACACATCGGTATGTATGATTTCCAATAAGTTGGTTGCTCGCTCCATTGTTCCGGAGAACAGAGTCTTGGTCATCTTGCCCAAGAGGCATGGTTCGCATGTGTCAAATGATTCATAATCAAGAGACTCCAGAAGTCGATCTGCCTGAAGCTTCTTCATACGTTTGACACCAATATGACCAAGGCAGCAATGCCACAAGTATGTGGGACTATCATTGTCAACTTTACATCTTTTGGCATTCACACTATGAATATGTGTATCATCATGGTCGAGATTCATAAAAAATAAACCATTGACCAGCGGGGCATGACCATAAAACATATCTCTCAAATAAATAGAACAACCATTATTCTCGGATTTAAATGAGTAGCCATCTCGCATCAAACGAGATCAAGATACAATGTTCATGCTCAAAGCTATTACTAAATAACAATTATTAAGGTTTAAAACTAATCCCGACGGTAGATGTAGAGGCAGCGTGCCGACGGCGATCACATCGACCTTGGAACCATTCTCGACGCGCATCGTCCCCTCGTCCTTCGCCAGTCTCCGCTTATTCCACAGCTCCTGCTTTGAGTTACAAATATGAGCAACTGCACCGGTATCAAATACCCAGGAGCTACTACGAGCGCTGGTAAGGTACACATCAATAACATGTATATCACATATACCTTTGACGTTGCCGGCCTTCTTGTCCGCTAAGTATTTGGGGCAGTTCCGCTTCCAGTGACCCGTTCCCTTGCAATAAAAGCACTCAGTCTCAGGCTTGGGTCCATACTTTGGCTTCTTCCCGGTAACTGGCTTACCGGGCGCGGCAACTCCCTTGCCGTCCTTCTTGAAGTTCTTCTTACCCTTGCCCTTCTTGAACTTAGTGGTTTTATTGACCATCAACACTTGATGCTCTTTCTTGATCTCCACCTCCGCTGATTTCAGCATTGAATATACCTCGGGAATGGACTTCTCCATCCCTTGCATATTGAAGTTCAACACGAAGCTCTTGTAGCTAGGTGGGAGCGACTGAAGGATTCTGTCAATGACCGCTTCGTCTGGGAGATTCATTCCCAACTGAGACAAGCGGTTGTGCAACCTAGAAATCTTGAGTATGTGCTCACTGACAGAACAGTTTTCCTCCATCTTACAGCTGTAGAATGCGTTGGAGACATCATATCTCTCAACTCGGGCATGAGCCTGGAAAACCATTTTCAGCTCTTGGAACATCTCATATGCCCCGTGGTGCTCAAAACGCTTTTGGAGCCCCGATTCTAAGCTGTAGAGCATGCCGCACTGAACATCTCATGCAACTCTTTTGGGTATAGTAAGCGTGCACGTGCAACACACGTATCATAATTTATAAAAAATCATTTTAAATCTTATTTTTTAGTGATTTTTTTACCGAGCCATCGAAATATGTCTCAAGCACAACAATGAGAGTGCGTGTGTAATACACGACCGACAAACATGTCTTCACAAAAAATTCATGATCACATAACTTTATTATAATTTGTTACATATTTTTTCTAAAACAACAACTAAACATAGACATAGATATATCGAAATTCCAACTGGGCTGCTTTATTTTCAGTGCTTCTTTGAATTCCCTCGCAAAACTTTTTAATTTCACTACATGCCTCAGATTTTTATCCACTGACTACTGTAATGTATGAATAGGGTCCATAATATATACACGACGTGCCTCTTTGTCGATGATGTACGAGATGACGTGCCTCTTTGTCCATAATATATACACTGACTATTGTTTTATTTTGTAAAAAAGAAAAACCTTTTTCATAATATTAAAAAAAGATGTTGCATTTCTCTCGGGGAAAACAACCAACAATAATTATCATATATATAAATAAGTAGTCATCTAAAATTTCCAAAATCATTTTAAATTATTTATATAGGAAAATTGTCCAACAAAAGATAAATGGATTCTATAACTCCCGAATGTGCCATGTTTTTTCTTCTCGTCCCCAACACCTGCTGAACCGTTGATTGCAAGTACGCGTCTTAAAGCACATAAAATTGCCAGGCCACATTTTTTTTTGATATGGAACACACTGATTCCATACATTACCCAGGTCCAGCCAACCTACTGGCCTGGCGAACAATTACATCATCCGGGATAGCATCGGTCCAGACCTCTTGGCGAGCACCAAAAGCCGCTAGTTCATGCGCCACATTTTTCTGGTCGTTCGCTAGAACGGATGCCCCCCACCGTCTCGTTCATCTCGCCTTATCCGCTCTCCCCCTCCCCACAACCTACCACTCACTCACTTTCTCTCAACCACCGCCACCCACCGTGCAAACTCTCGCCGACGGGCTGCTTTGGCCACGCACGAGGAGGCTGAAGCGGAGTAGCTGGGTGGAGCGGCGAGAGGGAATGGCCGTGATGCACGACGGCGAGGCCGCAGCTATCCCCATGCCACCACCGTCGCCGCGTTCGCGCTCTAGGCGGAACTCCTCCGCCGCGAGCGCTATCCCGGCGATAGGCGCGGGAGCTGGCTCGGTGGCGGGGGCCGGGCAGAGGACTTCAAGCAGCGACACGACGGGTCCTCTCTGGCGAGGGCCGCAGTAATGAAGTGCGATTTGATCGGGGCGGAGAGCGCCCTCCGATGTAGCGCCGTCGTTTGGTGGCTGAGTAGATGCGGGCGGACAGAGGTGACGCGACATAGCCGGGGGCACGGCAGGATACAGAGCTGCGTGGTGGCGCCTCGAGTGCGAGGGAGCGACAACGACTACTCTCGGCGGTGATGGCGATGTACGCGAGGCGGCGTGGCGCCTCGAGTGCGAGGGAGCGACAGCGACTACTCCCAGCGGCGATGGCGATGTACGCGAGGCGGCGGCGCGAGGGAGGCAGTGGCGCTGTAATCCTACATGTGAAGCGGCGGCACAGGCGCCGCTGGCTGCTGGTGGAGAAGACCCCCAGTCGCGCGCAAAAGCAGGAGCTCGGTCGCCTCTTCCTCGCGCCTGGATCTTCGGCTCCTCCGAGGTACGGACTTGGATCCATTCCTTTGCCCACTTGGTAGAGCCAACTGCGATGATGCTGGTTCTTCCACCTGAGTTCTGTCGATTCCATTCTGTGATGTTGGTTTACACTTACTCTGTTAGTTCCACAACCTAGTGCCTAGGCCCACCACGTTGCTGCACTTGGTTCAGTTAAGGGAATTGGCCCGCTATGATGTATGGACCTGGAATCTCTGTGAAATGCTAAAGGAAATAGCTTGGTTTAGTCAGTAAGGCTTGCTCTCCAATGTGCAGAAATTGTTATATTCATCTGATTTGTTAGGTGATTTTCCATGCAGTTCAGTTCGACAGAAGAAAATTCAGATATCATGTGTGTTTTTGGTTCAATTCTACTACCTCTTTACCAAAATATAAGACATTTTTGCAGTTCAATTTCAACTGCAAAAACCATGGCAAATTATCTTTATAGACATGGTCATTTAATTCCATAGCCCATTGTAAATTTAATTTGTACTTGATGGTAAATATATGCCTCTTCTACTGTACAATGCTCATTTTTCTTGTGAGCTATTGATAGCAATGTTTGACTAAAATGGATTCAAGGATATACATAAGCATATGCATGCAGACATACATATGCATTATCTAGAAAAAGAAAGATCCATAAGTATTAGCGATGCCAGCTGTTGTAGCTAGACATAAGTACCTGAAATACAATGTAGCCATGCTCTCCAAGTTATAATAGGCAGCTATGTTGTATCATCTTCCAGACAATAACTAAAATTTATTTGCTAAACAAGCAGGGCATTACTCAAGTGAGCTGATGAAGTAAGAGGAATTCGGAAGCGTGGGATTTGCACTGCTCCGTCAACGCTTTGTATAAGTTTAAGCATGGATGGCCGCATCATTGGCTCCTCTTGAAGGCACGTGTACTACTTGCACCAAGAGGTAATTTCCAGTAAAAATCTTCCCCTTACCTTAGTTATGGAAACACAAGAATATATTAGAGGTAAAAAAATCACATCTTGCAAATTGAATATGGAAACACAAGAATATATTGCTACTAACCTCAACTATTCTTCGTTGCTCGAAGCATCATTAGCATCCACTATTGTCCCCTCAACGTCTGTTCTAACCCAATGTTGTTCATTGTTCTTTCTCTTCAAAATCTCTCCAAGCTGTGAAACATGGAATGGCTCATTTTCTGTCTGCGCTTCCCATTCCATGTTGCCTAAGTCATATACATCTCTAGGCTTTGGCAACTTCATTACCACAGACCAACCTGGATTCAATTCATCTTCCACATAGAACACTTGATTCGCCTGGTTAGGGAAAATAAAAGGCTCATGCTCGATCTTTTCTCCTTTGTGTATTAGACGTGAGAAGTTGACAAGTGTGTAACCGTACTTGTCTTTTTTCATTCCTGTTTCTGAGAACACATTAACCCATTCACATTTAAACAACACCACTGAAAACTGTCCAGAGTAGTTTAGCTCGACAATATCAATTACTCTCCCGTAGTACATTACATCACGTAAAACAGGATTGGCATCACGTGCTGAATCATAACTAGATGTTTTTGCAGTTACCATGACTCCACTATTTTGTGTTTCTTTATCCAAGCGTATAGGCCTAAAATGGTAGCCTCGGGAGTTGAAAGCGCAATATCTTTTGGCTGCATTAACTGGGCCCCGAGCGAGGAATCTAATATCCTTTTCAATGTTGTGGATGCCATTTTCCTTCTCGAATTTCTTTATCTGAATATTTAGAATTCGATTACAACTAAATGTAGTGATACGTGTATAGTATATGCAAAATATGGCACTTATATGAGCTTGGAACCGTTCGTGGAACTTGTCGTTTTGAATCCTCTCAACAACATCAGGGTTTAAATTGCGTCCATTAGTGATCTCATCAGCATGAGCTCTGCAGAGTAATTCATAAACAGAGGTCAAGTAGGGGAAAGGGTAACTAAGACAATTTATAAGCATGAGATATTACCTAAGGTATGAATTCACATCAGAGCAATTGAACAAGACATATCTATGTGCCTGTACTTTTGCCACACCGCTCAGTACACAATTCCTAGGCTTTCCAAGTGGATTGCCAGAATGAAGAAATAATCTTGATCCATGTGCATTATCATGATGCCCAACCCACTCCTCGTTATCTTCATTCTGCGAAGGTAAGTTATGTTTGGTCTCAAAAACGACAATATATCTTGAACAGAATGTCATGCACTCATCTGCCAAAAATGCTTCAGCGATAGATCCTTCGGGATGAGCTTTGTTACGGACATTTGACTTCAGCTTACCTATATACCTAAATAAACACAAAAAGAAGGAAGAAGAAAATTATTGAAGAATATTTTCCTAAAAGATATGTAATGCATCCCCATATTTATACAAGAAGCTAGCATACCTTTCCACAAACCACATCGAACGGTAGCACACTGGACCATCTATTTTTGCCTCTGTTGCTAGATGCATAACCAAATGCACCATAACAGTGAAAAAGCCTGGTGGGAATATTATCTCCATATGACATAATGTCATTATGATTCGCTCCTCCAACTTCTCAAGATCGCTGATGTATAGGACTTTTGCACTCACTTCTCTAAAATACCCACACAGGTCGAACAACACAGATGTGACATGATCTGGTAGTAGACCTCGGATAGCAAGTGGCAGAAAGTGTTGCATTAGTATATGACAATCATGACTTTTAAGGCCTGAGATTCTCCCTTGAACAACATTTGCACATCTTGAGATGTTTCCTGAAAACCCATTCGGACCCCTTGCACCAAGAAGGACTTTACAAAATTGTTGCTTCCCTTCTTTAGATAGGTTACAGGAAGCAGGTGGCAGATAATACTTATCATTAGGTTTTTTTTGTGGATGCAGCTCTCGTTTAATGTTCATGTGTTGTAGGTCTTGTCGTGCTTTTAAATTATCTTTGGACTTGCCTTCTATTCCTAGAAGTGTTCCATATATGTTCTCACATACGTTCTTCTCAATATGCATGATATCAAGATTATGACGAAGTAAATTGAAGTCCCAATAGGGCAAATTGAATAGGCCACTGACACACTTCCATGTTTTGGAATTCTGAAAATCTAAAATTGATTTTATTTGATCTACAACTCTAGTTTCTGCATAAGCACTAGGTGTCGCTCTATGTTCTTCAGACCAATAAAATGATCTAGCATCAAAGCGAAATTTGTGATCTAGGGGCAGAAATCGGCGATGCCCCATGAAACAGTACTTCTGCCCATGTTTCAAGCGCTTAGAACATGTTTCATCACGACATGGAAAACAACCAAACTCACCATTTACGCTATATCCTGCAAAGAGAGCTAGCCCGGGGTAGTCACTCACGGTAGACAACACAACAGCATAAAGTTGAAACATCTCACCTCGAGATGCATCATATGTATGGGTTCCTTTCATAAACAACTCGGTTAGTTCTTCATAAACTGGTTGCATGAATACATGGAAATTCTTTCCAGGGTAAGTTGGACCAGGAATAAGCAGAGTAAGCAGAAGAGAAGAGGCCTTCATGCACAACCATGGTGGAAGGTTATTGGGTACTAGGACAACAGGCCAGCAACTATGTTTACAATTCAGCTTGCCAAACGGATTGAATCCATCAGCTGTGATTATGAATCTAATGTTACGAGAATCTGATCTAATGTGCTTATACTTAGAGTCAATCTCCTTCCATGCCGCTGAATCAGCTAAATGTCGCAATGCTCCATCTTTTATGCGTTCCTCATCATGCCATCTTAATGCCATAGCGGTTTCCTTGTGCATAAAAAGCCTCTTAAACCTTGGCTTAATAGGGAAGTACCGGAGCACCTTCTTCGAGGTTGCTTTTTTCCTTTCCTTGTTAGTTAGCATGGTTTTATCAGGTTTGTTTTTCCACCTTGATGATCCACATACTGAGCAAAAGTCATCATTAGCCTTCTCTTTCCAAAAAAGCTGACAATCTTTTTCACAAACATGAATTCTCTCATAACTAAGCCCAAGCTTTCCAATGATCTTCTTGGCCTCGGCAAAAGTTCCAGGTAAATTCTTACCATTTGGAATTGCTTGCTGCAGAACTGCTAGCAAATCATTTATTGATTTATTACTCCACTTGTTAGTGGATTTTATGTTGAACAGAAGCACAAGGAAAGAAAGTTTTGATAGTTCACACCCGTCCCACAAAGGTACATCTACATCTCTCAACAAGTCATAAAAGTCTTGGGTTTCAGGATCTGGTCCATGTTCTGGAGGGTTTGGGTCATCGATGTCATTCACTTGAGACCCATTATCTATGTTTCGGAAAACATCATGGACTAGCTGGCGCATATTAGAGTTTATGCCTTCCTCTTTTGACCTTTTTCGTTTGTTAGAGGAGATGTATCCTACAGTTTCACCATGACAACCCCAAACTGTGTATCCAAGTAGCATTCCATTACACACCAAATGATCATATACGGCGTCTCGCTTCAACAAGTTCCTATTGACACATCTGACGCATGGACAATGGATCTTGGCATCTGAACTTTTTCCAGTGTATGCAAAATCAAGAAAACCATCTACGCCAGCCAAGTAGTCTGCACCTGGTCTACGAGAACTGAGTAACTTTTTAATGGCTGTTAGATCCATCGACTCGCTGTGTTAAAGTAGCAAATGACATTAGTGAATTTATTATAATGCTAAAAAGTTGAAATTGTATTGAACCATCAGTACTTTCAAACAGCTAATTTATTATAATACATAATTAATTTTGTACTAATGGCCTTAACGCAAAATACATGGTTGTGCCTTTTATGACAGATGTAATAAAATTGTCTGTTCTAATGGTTGCAGACAGAGGATCAGTGTTCTCAGGAATACATCCTGATCTAAATGATAATGTTGCAGCATGCAGTGCTTAGAAAAAAATTGGGACCAAAGATCTTGTACTCTGAACTCTGATTAGTAACGATATATGCAGTACTTAGACAAAAATTGGGGCCAACGATCTTGTACTCTGAACTCTGATTAGTACTGATTTTTAAAATTCATGTACCCTGAAATTCATAGTACATCTTATACAGTCAGTATTCAGTTTATACCCTTGATTTAGGAAGTCAGTATGTGCACTGTCTACTAGAACTAAGTTTGGTCAGAGCAATAACAACCTTGTCGAGTGGCTTCACCGGCAGTCTGTATCCTCCATCATGTAAAACACTTCCATTATCATGTAATTTCCCTCCATTTCTGTATGAATAAATCCTAGATTTTAACAAGAATATGTCAACCTTCTATTCACTTCCATGCCACTGTACAGTGCTGATATATGTTAACCATTTATTCACTTTCATGCCACTATCAAGTTGGTTTGGTGCTGATACTTCTTACATCCATGTCATTGTAGATGGCTGCGGAAAAATGGAAAATTAGCCTGTCCTATGAAGATGAGAATCATCAGCATAAAATTCTTGAGGGATTAATGGACAGAACAGATATCTCCTATTATGAGTTAGTCAAATTGATCAGAAGTTGGCTTCTCGCCGGCATATGATTTCTTGTACTACAGGAAGAAATACCCGCGTGGCAGAGGCTATCTGGTTTGCATTGACAATGACATTCATGTGAGCAAAATGATATCAGAACATACCAATGAGAAGAAGCTCCAGTTGTATGTGTTCAACGAGGAGGCCAACATTGATGTTGCTCCATCAGAGCCTCGGTGTGAGGATGACGGGCCAATTACCAGCTTATAGGAGGAGGTTGTCGTCGATAAAGGAGCAGCAAAAACTAGGGCGGCGACGTCACAAAGTAATAGCAACCGTAAGCTCAATAACTATTTCAGTTTTGTAGGAACATGTCATGCTTAGTCTATTTGGTGAAAGAAATTACTATCTATCCTTGTAATTAACAGATTAAATGGTGCATGAATTGATTGTCAGGAATGGTGCGTAAATCAAAAAGGTTGAATGTGGTTCAGAGCCGCGCTGAGTACACCAATGGGGATTGTGACAATAGTGAGCATTCTCTGCTGTCACGTGATTCAGTGTCCGAAACACAAGAATTGGAGGATAATGAGGATCAAGTTGGTCGTCGAGATGATCACGTCAACAATATTTCTGGTATGATATTAATTAAGAACGATAAACAATTTTAATTTGGCTTGCACTTACTTAACAAACAAGCTCCATATATATAATTACCCAATTTTCTTTATTAATCCGACAATACATGCATGTCAAATCTAAAACGTACTTCGCTATTATTGGCCTTTGTTCTTGGTCATTCCATCAGTAGCCTTACTTTCCTTATTCACTCAATGCTTTGAAAGCACATAATGTAATATATGTGGCCTTCGGTTAATTAGTATTGTTGTAAACAAATTCCACAGGTGAGGGTAAGGGTAGAGGAACATCCTTACCGGCTGTTCGGAACATGCCAGATGGTGCGCGGATAGTTGTGAAATGCAATCATCTTGGCCAGCCTATTGGGGATGAAGGTGGAGTCCTTGGTAAATTTCTTGGCACAATAGCTAGATTTGGGGGCTATTGTCCACTTGACAAAAAGGACTGGCGTAATGTGAAGAAGGATGGTGGGGCTGACACAATACTTCAGTGTGTACATGTACTCTTATGTGGCAGAAGAAGAAAATCAGTTATACTAGCTAGCATATTATTAGTTTGCCATTGTAGATTTGTTGTATACACTTATTCATTTCCTGAAATGCAGACAAACTTCTTGTACCCTGCTAAGTGTGACAAGTGGATACTAAAAACTACCGGGCGAGATTGGAGAAGATTCAAGGCTTGTCTGAAGAAAAATTTCTTTAATGCAAACAAGAAAAGAAAATTTTTGTATAAGCTTTGTCCAGAATATGTGGATAGTGACCAATGGCGTGAACTTGTCAAATTTTGGAAGTCTAAGGAAGGAAGGGTAAGCTCTCTGTCATTTAATTGGACTATGTGTGCTGCTGTTAAGTAGTGCATTGACATTATATTTTAATTATAATAGGCAGTAAGTGAGAAGAACAAAATAAGTCGTACAAAGGTGAAGACATGTCATACAGTAGGGACAAAGAGTTTTGCTCGTTGGGCTGAGGACCTTGTGAGTAATATATGTTTTTTCTAAGTTTTCACAACCTTTTCTTTACATATCAGTGTACATATGGTTTTGCAGCGTCAAGAGGACCCTGAGAAGAAACAACCACATAGAGCGAAGGTTTATTTAGCGACTCATAGAAAACCAAAAAAAGGCCAAAGATAAAAATAAGCTTGTGGTATGTTATATACATTCAATTTTTACATAATCAAGTCAACACTGAATCCAACAAGTACAATATGCTTTATTCTTCTCTTTCAGGTTGAGTTGGAAAAGGTAATTAATGAACAACCAGAGTTGGCACAAAGTGACCAGGGAAGAGTTGCATGGAAAGGTGATGCGTTGCACAAAGTTTTGGGGAATGAAAAGCCTGGACAAGTACATGGAATGGGCTTGCTTCCTGTTCCTAACCAAGTTTATGGTCGAAAACCTCGTTATCTCAAGAACATCAATGTGACCACAACAAATGGTTCATCACATGATGAAGAGGTTGATGATAGGGAGGAAATTGCAAAGTTGAAGCAACGCATAGAACAACGAGACCAAATCATCGATGCATTAAGAAACAAAGATGAAGTGTGTGGGACGAACCAAATGGTAACGGTAAATTTTGTTGTTGTTGCATTCATACAAGTATTTTACTGAAACCTGTTTAATTTCTATTGTAGGAAAATTTACAAACCGTAGGTAATGGTGAATCTCATCCAGAAGTACTACATAATAATAAAAGAAAGGTATTGTCAATATATTCGACATGTGTTGGTTTATTTTCATCTCTCTTTATAAATATTTCATTTTGCAGAGAGTTCATGCCAATGGACCTGATGCAGAACACATAGTGGTCAAACCCAGAGATACATCAATGGTAAATTTGTTTATTTATTACTACACTTTATAAGTTTATAATAAAGAATGCCTCTTCATGTAAAATACAGAATAAAACTAACCCACATCAGCATGGCGCACACGAAGATAATGACATTCTGTCAGGAAAACAGGTTAGAATCTTGTTGTTACTCATGGTTAAGGGATACACTATAACTTACTAATTTACTTAAATTGTTGTACAGAAGCATCATCTTGAAAATGAGGGTTGCAATAAATTCTCAGATCAAGTATCATCATCACCAGCCCATCCTATTTATGATAGAGAGGTAATGGTTATCTCTTAAGAAATCTGCTTGTTAAGCACTGATAGGAAACATTTTTCATATGAATGCTGAATTTAAGTTTGATTTGCATGGAATGGACTCTCCTAATGTTAGGAAATGATGTCAGCACATATAATATTTGATGAATAAAATGCATTGTGAACTTTACATTGCAAAATCACAAGGATAAATCATTTTCCTTCTTATGTTTGTCTGTAGATGAGAAAGAGCAGGGAGAATATGGATGGAAATTTGACTACAGTACACAAACAAAGCAATCAAGACAAGTCAGCAGTCCATGTGTCCTCTAAGCAAAAACGTAGTCCTTCCATGGAGGTAACAAAAATAGTGCGTTCATACTAGATTGGTGTTCACAAAAAATGATTTTTATTACTGCAAATTATATTTTTGAACCTTTTTTTAGGTTGGCACAAAAGTGATTTCGAAGTCTTCAATATATCCAAACAAAAGGCATGTGGCACATGCTAGAATTTTGGGTTGCAATTCAAAAAAAAATGGTTGGTGGTGTTGAGCTAGGTCGGCAGTTCATAGAAGAGCAAGTTGATCAACCTATTGAGGAATGTGAGCTCTTGGTAAGGGAAAGGGAAAATTGTAGGACAATTGGCGATGTTTTCACCTCTGGATTAACAATTGCTTGGCCTTCAGCATGTGTATGTCAATATTTAACTTCTTGAGTTCTGTAAAATTAAATTTGCAATATACTTAATCTAGTTGTGACTGTTTTTTTCAGATTGAGAGGTTCAGTAGTTGAGTTGATTCGGATGCTTTTGCTCAAGAGGAATCAATATGCAAATATAACATATTCATGCAAGAAAGATCTGAGGGGCACATTCTAGTGAACATGAATAGGGGTGTCACATGGTTTCAATTATAGGAAATCTTTCGCGTACTATAGTTTACATTAATGGGTCGAAAATTGTATTTTATTTTTGCTACAGTATGGATCTTCTATATGTTCATTGTTATAAATGCTATGGAATGGCAAGAACCTTATTGGTATTTTATATCCTTTTTGTTGTGCGTATGCTAGCTTTATGTCCATGGTCCTTTTATATAGTATACATGTGTGTCCGTGTCATATGGCTTATTGATTTTCACTATGAGAAAGTATAAAAACAAAAAAATGTATTGATACAATATTTCGTACCATTTTTTTGAAATAGCACATTGGAGTAATTATGCCGTGTTACTATAGATTGGAAAAGGTCTTACTATGTTTGCCACTAATCACCACTAGAGATGTTACAATATATACAAAAATAATGTTACTGTTGTGTTGCTATAATAAAGAAATCATGTTGCTGGAATATCAAAATGTGTTACAAAGCCCAATTGTAATTATTGCCAATCATTAATAATTGTGTTGCAATTTTGTTAAAACGTGTTACTAACCATGTTGCTACACCAGGAGAAACATGTTACAAACTGTGTGCCTATAGTTCTAAAACAGTGTTACCGGGGCCTTCGGTAACACATATCGCTTGTGTTGCAGCAATACAACTATAACACCGTTAAATACATATGGGAACAATATTTATGTGCTACAATAGTGTAATGCCCCGGATGTAATACTTTCCCTTTTGGGCAATATATATATCTCTGGCTCCAACTATTCCATTCCGGGTTCTTCGTCTTTCGGGTTCTCGTCGTTTTGTTGTGTGCGTGTGTGGCATTCATCCATATCATGTAATCATGTGCATCGCATTGCATTTGTGTTGTCGTTTGCATCCGGTCCCACTCGTTCCTTCCCGTTGTCCGTTTCGAGTTCCGGAGCTCTCTCACGTGTCCGTGGCATCCCCGAGGCCTACTTTGGTGTTTGGTCGTGTAACGTTTCCGTTTTGGTGTGAGACTTGTCGTGCGATGTTGTTTTGGTGTGTGTAACCCGCCTGTCAAATCTCGTTGCGTTTGGAGTTCGTTTGGTGCTCCAACAGTTATTCTCGTGGGCTGAAAGTACCTCCACTTTGAGGCCCAAGACACCTCTCCAACAGCCCACCAAACCAACCCAACCCCTCCCTTCATCTAGGCCATCCAATTGTGACCGCGTGGCCGTATACCTCACCTCATTTGGACAACTCTAGCTCCTTGTGCCTATATAAACGTCCACCTTCCCCAAAATTTACGTCCAGAAACCCTAATGCTTCCACAGTGCGCCGCCGGTGCTTCCACCGTTGAAGCGCGGTGCTTCCACCGTTGAGCCGCCGTGCTTCCGACGTCCCAGCGAGTCGTGCTTCCTTAGTTCGTCGCCCGTGCTTCCGTAGTCCGCCGCTGTGCTTCCTGACGCGTGGGCCCGCGCCGAGCCGCTCATCTCCTTCATCCAGCCGCCGCCGCCGGATTCCTCGCCGCCGCCGCCGGATTCCTCGCCGCCGCCGCCGGAATCCCTTTCCCCGCCGCCGGCCGGCGCCTTCACCTCGCCTCCTCGCCGCACCTCGCCGGCGGGGCGCGCCACCCCTCGCGCCGGCCGCCCCGCGCCTCGTCCGGCCAGATCTCCGCCGCCGTTCGCCGCCCCGGCCGGCCAGCCGAGCCTCCAGCCACCGGCCCCCTGCCTCTCCCCGCCGGCGTGCTCTCGAGGGAGCTCGAGGCCGCCGCGCCCCGTTCGCTCGGGGGATCGGGAGGATCCTCCCGAGTCAATGCCCGATCCGCGCCAGGTGGGCCGACCGATCCGCTCCGCCGCGGGCCCGTCAGCCCGTCAGCCCGTTAGCCGGATCCGCTACGGGCCGAAGCCCGCTCCCGATCCGCGAGCCCGCGGCCCGTTTGACCGCCGCCCGCCGTTGACCAGATCCGTTGACCCCGCTTTGACTGAGGTTGTTTTTTTTCACTAAGTCCTGGTAATTTTAGTTTCTAATGCAGTTTTGCATTGTGGATAACTTTTTGTCTGCTTGTCTGATTTGAGCAAATGATATGTCAAAATGGTCGTGGGGACTTGTACTACGTTTTGTTCCTTTGTGTCATGCATGTTTGAGGTCATCTAGATGTCTTAATCTTCATGAGAAGAGTGCTACTTGTTATAAACTGTTGTTAGTAGTTGTTTTCATGCCATCTTTGCAATGTGATATCTTGGTGCATGTTTATCCAAATGAAGCAAATGATATGTCCACATGTTCGTCTTGAGATGCTCTACATGTTGGTTGCTTTAGCTTCCATGATAGATTTCATCTTGACATGCTTATCTCCTTTGCAATGTGCTATATGGCTGTTATGTCGTTAAACTTGTTACGAGATGCCTCGTAGAGGAGCTCGTTGCTATTGATGTGGTTGTCCCCTTGATGCATGCTTAGATGTTTTGGATTCCCCATCATGTGTACTTTGCTGTGGTGCAAACCACTTGTCTTGATATGCTTTGAGGTGACTTAAACTTGCTCGCAAAGATGTCATGATGTTACTATTGTTTCAACACTTAGTGAAATTTCACTAAGTCTGGAATCTGTTATTTCCAGATGCCATGTTTGCTTGTTGTTCTAGGCAAATCCATGATAGTTTTGGGGTGACTCTCGATGATTCCTTGTTGTATAAGTTGTTGGCTATCCATTCATGCTCTCACATGCTTATTTGGGTGGCTGTAGCATATTTAGTTCTTGCTCCCAAGTTGCAACAAAATACTGCTGTCAGGATTTTGTTGTCAAGTTCAAAATGTCATAGCTTGTGGCTATTGATCCATGCTTCCTTTGGAAATGCTCCAATGGAATTATTTGCTGTCGGAGATGTCTAGTTTATGTCCATGCTCATTGCCATGATGTTTGAGTGCTGTAGACTATTTATCTCTTGCTCCGAAGTTGCTATGTGGCTGTTAATTTCAGCTTTGCCATGTTTACTGTTTCGGGTGTAACTTTTAGCCCGTTGCTCCGTTTTGAGCAAGTCCTATATGTAACTTGTGTGTTTTTGCATGTAGATTCATAATATCCTATTATTATCATGTTTTGAAGCATTTTGCTTGATGCACATTGCCATGCCCCTTGTGCTGTAACACTGTGCTTCCTATGTAGACTTTCTGTGCTTCCTAAGTGCATCTGCAGTGCTTCCATAGTGCATCAGCCATGCATCCAATAGTTTTGTGCATTGCATCTTGTTGATTCCGTGCCTTGTGTGTTTGTGTTGAGTAGAGCTGGAGGTTGAGTACGAGTACGAGAACGAGGTTACGACCGAGGTTGAGAATGAGGAGCCCGCTTACGATCCCTTCGACAACTCTTCAGGCAAGATGACCGAACTCGGGTATCATTACTATCTTTGCCTATTGCTAGAAGTATCGCTCTATAGTTTTGCCTCGATGCCCATGCTTTTCCTGTCAGCCTCCTATTGTAACCATGAACCTGTTTAACCACCCCACCTATGCAAACCATTGATTGACTATACGTAGGCTTCGCTCAGCCCCTCTTATAGCATTGTTAGTTGCAGGAGAAGATTGAAGATTCTTGTTTCTTGTTGAAGCTTGTTGGGATATCACACTATATTAATTATTAAATGAAATCATCTATATATTGGTAATGGGTGGAAGGCTAAGCCTTTTGCTTGGTGATTTTTTCCACTCATGCCGCCTAGGAACCGTATAAACCGGTGTTATGTTCCTTGATTATGCGCTCCTCACACGGTTGGGGTTATGGGACCCCCTCGATAAACCGCTAAGTGCTAAGTATTTTCCAGCAAGTCCCAACATTGGTACTATTTTCCTAAACAACTAAAAACTTGCATAGGGACTAGCTATCCCTTTTATTTTAATCAACAACCCCGGGCCAGTGCTCCACATGAGTGTTGGTCCGAAACGAGCAGACTGCGGGGCCGCCTTGGGGAAACCCGAGGTATCTGGTATACACCTGTAGGATGACTCATCCGGTCGTGGCCTGAGACTAGATACGCGCGGCTACTGTCAGGGTGTCGGCACGCCGGGAGGATTTCCTGGATTAGCCTTACCTTAGTCGGAGTATCTTGAGCACGGGATTCCGAGGATACTCGGGTCTTCCCACTTTGGAGTTTCGATTCCGCGGATCGTGGGCTTGTCATGGGCCAAGTTGGAACACCCCTGCAGGGTTATGAACTTTCGAAAGCCGTGCCCGCGGTTATGTGGCAGATGGGAATTTGTTAATATCTGGTTGTAGAAAACTTGACACCATGTTCAGAATACACTACCAGCGTGAGTACCGTGACGGTCATTTTCCGAAAAGGATTCGGGAAGTGAACACGGTGGGGTTATGTTTGTCTGGCTAGTTAGGATCACTTCGTGATCATCTCTCGACGAGGCACCTTCTCTTCTCGCTCTCTTTTACGTCAGCTAGGCTAGTGCTGCTGCAAACTCTTGTTCTTTCTTCAGCCTTGTTCCACACCCAAGGCTTGGATAGTCGTGTTACCCGGGAACGGGATTGCTGAGTCCTCTGTGGCTCACAGTTACTTCACCACACCAGATGCAGGTACTATGGTGAGCTACACAGGCAATGGCACTGAGCTAGACTGGGAGTACGACGAGGAGCGTAGCCGTTGCTACGTGAACTATCCGGTTGATCAGTAGAGCTTCTACTAGGATTCGTTTCAGACATGTGGTTCTAAGTTATGTTTGGTATCTTTCATTTGGATCATTACTCTTAGATGGGCTGTGATGTTTATTTGAATTGATGATTGGATATGTAATGAATTTGTGTGATGTGGCGAGTGTAAGCCAACTATCTTTTCTCTTTCATCCCAATTTTTACATGAGATGTGCAAAGGTACCAAACTTGCGATCATTCCAGAATGGGCTTATATCTTTAAGTCGTGCCTCGACACGTAGGAGATATAGTCCCATACTGGGCATTACAAATAGACACCACCTAGTAACATAGCCTACAGGAACACATACAAAAATGTGTTACCGCGCGCTTCAGTAACACAATATCTAAGTTGTAGTAGCACATCAACGTGTTACAGGAGACCAATCCTATAGTAGTGTGCTTGGAGTCGAACATAGATCTGCTACCCAAAGCCACGTGTTTGGTCAATAAATCAAAAGGTGCAAATTAAAGTCTTCTAAACCAAAATCAGCTACATTTCTCAGTTCTGCGCGAGAAGCTGGTAGAAGTCACATGCATAATGGCGTTCACAGATGTTATTGAGGGTGCTAGACTGCCAGACTGCCATTGCATTATATTAAGATAACAACGTACTACATGATCATGGCAATAATCTACAACTGATGATCTCATAAGGGTCTAGCCACAACCTCGTTCGTTCGTATGTACTTACTGCAGGTTTGGCTTAGAATTTTCTATTCAGAATTTATAGATATTTCAATGGTTCAACTGCTTGACCATTTTGTATTTTTTCCCTTTAGATACCAGCAAAATTTCGTGTTCTTTGAGGTACAGATCCTTTCGACTGAAATTTTCATATAAAATACCCTGTATTTTGTTCGATTATGCTAAATGTTGTCAATATGCTTAATCCAAGTTATTAGTTTTGTTGTTTGAGTAAATTGTTACACATAAAATATTCTTAAGTCATATATGTTGCTCCAATTCGCCAAGAACTTGGAGGTGGTCTGCGTTTCGTCATGGAGGAGGTTCAACACCCTTTCTAATTCACTTTAACTCTTTCTATTATTATTTTTTACATCTGTTCTTGCATGGTTTTTCGCTTCTACATAGTACTTGTTCTGTGTCGATCGACTGCCTATGCTGCTGCCAATATTAGTCGAGATGAATCTTATAAAAAAATTGAGATGTGAAGGTGTGGTGGATTTAGCAAAAAGAAAAAGAAATCTGTATTCACTTTAGCTCAGATGCCACTGTTGGGGAACATAGCAGAATTCAAAAAAATTCCTACGCTTCACCAAGATCAATCTAAGGAGTCATCTAGCAACGAGCATAAAGGAGTGCATCTACATACCCTTTGTAGATCGCGAGCGGAAGCGTTCGAAGGAACGTGGATGAAGTAGTCGTACTCTTCGTGATCCTCGTCACCGATGATCCCAGCGCCGAACGGATGGCACCTCCGCGTTCAACACACGTACGGTACAGCGACGTCTCCTCCTTCTTGATCCAGCAAGGGGGGAGGAGAAGTTGATGGAGATCCAGCAGCACGACGGCGTGGTGGTGGATGCAACAGGAAAAGCTGCAGGGCTTTGCCGGTGCCCTGCGAGAGGAGTAGGAAGTGTGACGGGAGGGGGGAGAGGCGCCAGAGGCTTGGGGTGCGGCTGCCCTCTCCCCCCCCCCCACTATATATAGGGGCCAGGGGGGCGGCGGCCCTAGGAGATGCAATCTCCTAGGGGGGTGGCGGCTAGAGGGGGGAGACTTGCCCCCCAAGGCATAGGGGGCGCCCCCTCCCCCTAGGGTTTCAACCCTAGGCGCATGGAGGGGGGCCCATATGGGTGTGCCAGCCCACTTCCCCTTGCGGCCTACGGGGCCCTCCGGGATGGGTGGCCCCACCCGGTGGACCCCCGGGACCCTTCCGGTGGTCCCGGGACACTCTCGGTGACCCTCGGAATTCACCCGATGGCCGAAACTGGACTTCCTATATATCATTCTTTACCTCCGGACCATTCCGGAACTCCTCGTGACGTCCGGGATCTCATCCGGGACTCCGATCAACATTCTTGTTTCCATGTGCATGTATCTCTACAACCCTAGCGTCTCCGAACCTTAAGTGTGTAGACCCTACGGGTTCGGGAGACACGCAGACATGACCGAGACGACTCTCCGGTCAATAACCAACAGCGGGATCTGGATACCCTTGTTGGTTCCCATGTGTTCCTCGATGATATCATCGGATGAACAACTGTGTCAAGGATTCACACAATCCCGTATGTTATTCCCTTTGTCCATCGGTACGGTACTTGCCCGAGATTCGATCGTCGGTATGCCCGATACCTTGTTCAATCTCGTCATGGCAAGTCTCTTTACTCGTTCCGTAATCCATCATCCCGTGACTAACTCTTTAGTCACTTTGAGCTCATTATGATGATGTCTTACCGAGTGGGCGCAGAGGTACCTCTCCGTCATACGGAGTGACAATATCCCAGTCTCGGTTCGTACCAACTCAAGAGACACTTTCGGAGATACCCATTGCGTACCTTTATAGCCACCCAATTATGTTGTCACGTTTGGCACACCCAAAGTATTCCTACGGTATCCGGGAGTTGCACAACCTCATGGTCTAAGGAATAAATAATTGACACTGGAAAAGCTTTAAGCATTACGAACTATACGATCTCGTGCTAGGCTTAGGATTGGGTCTTGTCCATCACATCATTCTCCTAATGATGTGATCCCGTTATCAATGACATCCTATGTCTATGGTCAGGAAACCGTGACCATCTGTTGGTCAACGAGCTAGTAACTAGAGGCTTACCACGGACACGTTGTTGTCTATGTATTCACACATGTATCGTTGTTTCCGTACAATACAATTCAAGCATGAATAACAGACAATTATCATGAACAAGGAAATATAATAATAATCCTTTTATTATTGCCTCTAGGGCATATTTCCAACAGTAACAACAAGGATTTTGGCCCTTTCTTTTTCTTTTGAATTTTTGCTTTGGCTTTCTTTTCTGTGGCTCTGTGATCTGGAAACCTGGGAAAATCATCTTTTCTCAGTCTCCCAAGTGGCTTGTCATCCTTAACTCCATCCCAAGAGTATTTCATTTCCATCTTAGCCCAAACCTAAATTCATTTCTATGGGAATATTCCTTTTCTATTATAGGAATAACCTTGTTTGCCCTAAGTTGCAAAGCAAACTATATTTCTGTCACTCCCAAAATTCCCAAATAATTCTCATAAATTGTTTGGGTCATATCTTCCACAAATATGTCAAAATAGTTATTTGCCTAGTCCTTGATAATTGAAGGAAATATGCCCTAGAGGAAATAATAAAGATGTTATTTGTATTTCCTTATATCATGATAAATGTCTTTTATTCATGCTAGAATTGTATTAACCGGAAACATAGTGCATGTGTGAATACATAGACAAAATTGTATGTCCCTAGTATGCCTCTACTAGACTAGGTCATTGATCAAAGATGGCTATGTTTCCTAGCCATAGACATGAGTTGTCATTTGATCAACGGGATCACATCATCAGGAGAATGATGTGATGGACAAGACCCATCCGTTAGCTTAGCACTATGTTCGTTTAGTTTTACTGCTATTGCTTTCTTCATGACTTATACATGTTCCTATGACTATGAGATTATGTAACTCCCAAATATCATAGGAACACCTTGTGTGCTATCAAACGTCACAACGTAACTAGGTGATCATAAAGATGCTCTACAGGTGTCTCCGAAAGTGTTCATGGTGTTGGCATAGATCAAGAATAGGATTTTCCACTCTGAGTGTCGGAGAAGTATCTCTGGGCCCTCTCGGTAATACACATCATAATAAGCCTTGCAAGCAAATGACTAATGAGTTAGTCACGAGATGATGTATTACGGAACGAGTAAAGAGACTTACCGATAACGAAATTGAACTAGGTATTGAGATACCGACGATCAAATCTCGGGCAAGTAATGTACCGATGACAAAGGGAACAACGTATGTTGTTATGCGGTTTGACCGATAAAGATCTTCGTAGAATATGTAGAAGCCAATCTGAGCATCCAGGTTCCGCTATTGGTTATTGACCGGAGATGAGTCTCGGTCATGTCTACATAGTTCTCGAACCCGTAGGGTCCGTACGCTTAACGTTTGATGACGACCGGTATTATTAGTTTATGAGTTTTGATGTACCGAAGGTAGTTCGGAGTCCCGGATGAGATCACGGACATGACGAGGAGTCTCGGAATGTCCGAGACGTAAAGATTGATATATTGGACGACTATATTCGGACACCGGAAGTGTTCTGGAAAGTTTCGGAATTTACCGGAGTGCCAGGGGGGTTACCGGAACCCCCCGGGGAATGTTGGGCCCTGGTGGGCCATAGGGGAGAAAGAGAGCAGCAGCCAGGAGGTGGCGCGCCCCCTCCCTAGGGGCAGTCCGAATAGGACTAGGAGAAGGGGGCGCGGCCCCTCTTTCCCTCTCCCTCTCCCTCTCCTTCCTTCCCCCTCTCCTTCTTGGTGGACTCCTACTAGGAATAGGATTGCCTCTCCTTGGCGCGCCATAGAGGGCCGGCCGGCCTCCCCCCTTGCTCCTTTATATACGGGGGCAGGGGGGCACCCAAAGATACACAAGTTGAATTGTTTTAGCCGTGTGCGGTGCCCCCCTCCACAGAAACACACCTCGGTCATACTGTCGCAGTGCTTAGGCGAAGCCCTGGGGCGGTAACTTCATCATATCCGTCACAACGCCATCGTGCTGACGAAAATCTCCCGTGAAGCTCAACTGGATCAAGAGCTCGTGGGACGTCATCAAGCTGAACGTGTGCTGAACGCGGAGGTGCCGTGCGTTCGGCGCTTGATCGGTTGGATCGCGAAGAAGTTCGACTACATCAACCGCGTCACTTGACGCTTTCGCTCCCGGTCTATGAGGGTACGCAGACACACTCTCCCCCTCGTTGCTATGCATCTAGTAGATAGATCTTGCGTGATCGTAGGAAAATTTTGAAAATACTACATTCCCCAACAGTGGCATCATGAGCCAGGTCTATGCGTAGATGATATGCACGAGTAGAACACAATGAGTTGTGGGCGATACTAGTCATACTGCTTACCAGCATGTCATACTTTGCTTCGGCGGTATTGTGAGATGAAGCGGCCCGGACCGACATTACGCGTACGCTTACGCGAGATTAGTTTCACCGTTATGAGCACTCGTTGCTTAAAGGTGACTGGCGGGTGTCTGTCTCTCTCTCACATACTTGACGAAACATCATTGTGGTTTTGTATGCGTAGGTAAGAACGGTTCTTGCTAAGCCCGTAGAAGCCACGTAAAAACTTGCAACAACAAAGTAGAGGACGTCTAACTTGTTTTTGCAGGGCAATTTGTGATGTGATATGGTCAAGACATGATGAGTTATAAGGTTTTGTATGAGATGATCATGTTTTGTAAAGTTATCGGCAACTGGCAGGAGCCATATGGTTGTCGCTTTATTGTATGAAATGCAATCGCCATGTAATTGCTTTACTTTATCACTAAGCGGTAGCGATATTCGTAGAAGCAATAGTTGGCGAGACGACAGGGATGCTACGATGGAGATCAAGGTGTCGCGCCGGTGACGAAGGTGATCATGAAGGTGCTTTGGAGATGGAGATCAAAAGCACAAGATGATGATGGCCATATCATGTCACATATTTTGATTGCATGTGATGTTTATCTTATTATGCTTCTTATTTTGCTTAGAACGACGGTAGCATTATAAGATGATCCCTTACTAAATTTCAAGGTATAAGTGTTCTCCCTGAGTATGCACCGTTGCGAAAGTTCGTCGTGCCGAGACACCACATGATGATCGGGTGTGATAAGCTCTACGTTCAAATACAACGGGTGTAAGCCAGTTTTGCACATGCCGAATACTCGGGTTCAACTTGACGAGCCTAGCATATGCATATATGGCCTCGGAACACTGGAGACCGAAAGGTCGAGCGTGAATCATATAGTAGATATGATCAACATAAGATGTTCACCATTGAAACTACTCCATCTCACGTGATGATCGGACATGGTTTAGTTGATTTGGATCACGTGATCATTTAGATGACCGGAGGGATGTCTATCTAAGTGGGAGTTCTTAAGTAATATGATTAAATTGAACTTTATTTTATCACGAACTTAGTCCTGATAGTTTTTTGCATATCTATGTTGTTGTAGATCAATGGCCCGTGCTACCGTTCCTTTGAATTTTAATGCATTCCTAGAGAAAGCTAAGTTGAAAGATGATGGTAGCAATTACACGGACTGGGTCCGTAACTTGAGGATTATCCTCATTGCTGCACAGAAGAATTATGTCCTTGAAGCACCGCTAGGTGACAAGCCCCCTCCCGCTAATGTAGACGCTTTGAACGTCCGGCAGACGCGGTCTGATGACTACACGATAGTTCAGTGTGCCATGCTTTACGGCTTAGAACCGGGACTTCAACGACGTTTTGAACTTCATGGACCATATGAGATGTTCCAGGAGTTGGAGTTAATATTTCAAGCAAATGCCCGGATTGAGAAATATGAGATTTCCAATAAGTTCTACAGCTGCAAGATGGAAGAGAATAGTTCTATCAGTGAACACTTGCTTACAATGTATGGGCACTACAATCATATAACTCAACTTGGTTGCCAAGTTGACGAGGATAGTATTATTGATAGAGTTCTTCAATCACTGCCACCAAGCTATAAAGGCTTCGTGATGAACTATAATATGCAAGGGATGCAGAAGACAATTCCCGAGCTCTTCGCTATGCTCAAAGCTGCGGAGGTAGAAATCAAAAAGGAGCATCAAGTGTTGATGGTTAACAAGACCACTAGTTTCAAGAAAAAGGGCAAGGGAAAGAAGGGGAACTTCAAGAAGAATAGCAAGACAGTTGCTACTCCCGCGAAGAAACCCAAGTCTGGAGCCAAGCCTGAAACTGAGTGCTTCTACTGCAAAGGGACTGGACACTGGAAGCGGAACTGCCCCAAGTATTTTGTGGATAAGAAGGATGGCAAGGTCAACAAAGGTATATGTGATATACATGTTATTGATGTGTACCTTACTAATTCTCGTAGTAGTACCTGGGTATTTGATACCGGTTCGGTTGCTAATATTTGTAACTCGAAACAGGGACTACAGATTAAACGAAGATTGGCTAAGGACGAGGTGACGATGCGCGTGGGAAATGGTTCCAAAGTCGATCTGATCGCTGTCGGCACGCTACCTCTACATCTACCTTCGGGATTAGTTTTAGACCTGAATAATTGTTATTTGGTGCCAGCGTTAAGCATGAACATTATATCTGGATCTTCTTTGTTGCGAGATGGTTATTCATTTAAATCAGAGAATAATGGTTGTTCCATTTTTATGAATAATATCTTTTATGGTCATGCACCCTTGAAGAGTGGTCTATTCTTCTTGGATCTCAATTGTAGAGATACACATATTCATAATATTGAAGCCAAAAGATGCAAGGTTAATAATGATAGTGCAACCTATTTCTGGCACTGTCGGTTAGGTCATATTGGTGTAAAACGCATGAAGAAACTCCATAATGATGGACTTTTGGAATCACTTGATTATGAATCGCTTGGTGCTTGCGAACCGTGCCTCATGGGCAAGATGACTAAAACTCCGTTCTTCGGAACTGTGGAGCGAGCAACAGATTTGTTGGAAATCATACATACTGATGTATGCGGACCAATGAGTATTGAAGCTCGCGGCGGGTATCGTTATTTTCCGACCTTCACTAATGATTCGAGCAGATATGGGTATATCTACTTAATGAAGCACAAGTCTGAAACATTTGAAAAGTTCAAAGAATTTCAGAGTGAAGTAGAGAATCATCGTAACAAGAAAATAAAGTTTCTACGATCTGATCGTGGAGGTGAATATTTGAGTTACGAGTTTGGTCTTCATTTGAAACAATGTGGAATAGTTTCACAACTCACGCCACCCGGAACACCACAGCGTAATGGTGTGTCCGAACGTCGTAACCGTACTTTATTAGATATGGTGCGATCTATGATGTCTCTTACCAATTTACCACTATCGTTTTGGGGTTATGCTTTAGAGATAGCTGCATTCACGTTAAATAGGGCACCATCTAAATCCGTTGAGACGACACCTTATGAACTATGGTTTGGGAAGAAACCAAAGTTATCGTTTCTTAAAGTTTGGGGCTGTGATGCATATGTGAAAAAAGCTTCAACCTGATAAGCTCGAACCCAAGTCGGAGAAACGTGTCTTCATAGGATACCCAAAAGAGACTGTTGGGTACACCTTCTATCACAGATCCGAAGGCAAGACATTCGTTGCTAAGAATGGATCCTTTCTAGAGAAGGAGTTTCTCTCGAAAGAAGTGAGTGGGAGGAAAGTAGAACTTGATAAGGTAATTATACCTTCTCCCGAATTGGAAAGTGGAACATCACAGAAACTAGTTCCAGTGATTCCTACACCAATTAGTGAGGAAGCTAATGATGATGATCATGAAACTTCAGATCAAATTTCTGCTGAACATCGTAGATCAACCAGAGTACGTTCCGCACCAGAGTGGTATGGCAACCCAGTTCTTGAAGTCATGTTACTGAACCATGATGAACCTACGAACTATGAGGAAGCGATGGTGAGCCCAGATTCCGCAAAATGGCTTGAGGCCATGAAATCTGAGATGGGATCCATGTATGAGAACAAAGTGTGGACTTTGGTTGACTTGCCCGATGATCGACAAGCCATCGAAAATAAATGGATCTTCAAGAGGAAGACCGACGCAGACGTAATGTTACTGTTTATAAAGCTCGACTTGTTGCGAAAGGGTTTCGACAAGTTCAAGGAGTTGACTACGATGAGACTTTCTCACCTGTAGCGATGCTTAAGTCTGTCGGAATCATGTTAGCAATTGTCGCATTTTATGATTATGAAATCTGGCAAATGGATGTCAAAACTGCATTCCTGAATGGATATCTCAAAGAAGAGTTGTATATGATGCAACCAGAAGGTTTTGTCGATCCAAAAGGTGCTAACAAAGTGTGCAAGCTCCAGCGATCCATCTATGGACTGGTGCAAGCATCTCGGAGTTGGAATATACGCTTTGATGAGGTGATCAAAGCATATGGTTTTATACAGACTTTTGGAGAAGCCTGTATTTACAAGAAAGTGAGTGGGAGCTCTATAGCATTTCTGATATTGTATGTGGATGACATATTGTTGATTGGAAATGATGTAGAATTTCTAGATAGCATAAAAGGATATTTGAATAAGAGTTTTTCAATGAAATACCTCGGAGAAGCTACTTACACATTAGGCATCAAGATCTATAGAGATAGATCAAGACGCTTAATTGGACTTTCCCAAATCACATACCTTGATAAAGTTTTGAAGAAGTTCAAAATGGATCAGTCAAAGAAAGGGTTCTTGCCTGTGTTACAAGGTATGAAGTTGAGTAAGACTCAATGCCTGACCACTGCAGAAGATAGAGAGAAAATGAAAGTCATTCCCTATGCCTCAGCCATAGGATCTATCATGTATGCAATGTTGTGTACCAGACCTGATGTGTGCCTTGCTATAAGTCTAGCAGGGAGGTACCAAAGTAATCCAGGAGTGGATCACTAGACATCGGTCAAGAACATCCTAGAATACTTGAAAAGGACAAAGGATATGTTTCTCGTGTATGGAGGTGACAAAGAGCTCGTCATAAACGGTTACGTCGATTCTAGCTTTGACACTGATCCGGGGATATGTATTTTTATTGAACGATGGAGCTGTCAGTTGGTGCAGTTCCAAGCAGAGCGTTGTGGCGGGATCTACGTGTGAAGCAGAATACATAGCTGCTTCGGAAGCAGCAGAAGGAGTCTGGATGAAGGAGTTCATATCCGATCTAGGTGTTATACCTAGTGCATCGGGTCCAATGAAAATCTTTTGTGACAACACTGGAGCAATAGCCTTGGCAAAGGAATCCAGGTTTCACAAGAGAACGAAGAATATCAAGAGACGCTTCAATTCCATCCGCGATCTAGTCAAGGAGGGAGACATAGAGATTTGCAAGATACATATGGATCTGAATGTTGCAGACCCGTTAACTAAGCCTCTTCCACGGGCAAAACATAATCAGCACCAAGGCTCCATGGGTGTTAGGGTCATTACTTCGTAATCTAGATTATTGACTCTATTTCAAGTGGGAGACTGAAGGAAATATGCCCTAGAGGCAATAATAAAGATGTTATTTGTATTTCCTTATATCATGATAAATATCTTTTATTCATGCTAGAATTGTATTAACCGGAAACATAGTGCATGTGTGAATACATAGACAAAACAGTATGTCCCTAGTATGCCTCTACTAGACTAGCTCATTGATCAAAGATGGCTATGTTTCCTAGCCATAGACATGAGTGGTCATTTGATAAACGGGGTCACATCATTAGGAAAATGATGTGATGGACAAGACCGATCCGTTAGCTTAGCACTATGTTCGTTTAGTTTTACTGCTATTGCTTTCTTCATGACTTATACATGTTCCTATGACTATGAGATTATGCAACTCCCGAATATCGTAGGAACACCTTGTGTGCTATAAAAACGTCACAACGTAACTGGGTGATCATAAAGATGCTCTACAGGTGTCTCCGAAAGTGTTCGTGGTGTTGGCATAGATCAAGAATAGGATTTGTCACTCCGAGTGTCGGAGAGGTATCTCTGGGCCCTCTCGGCAATACACATCATAATAAGCCTTGCAAGCAAATGACTACTGAGTTAGTCACGAGATGATGTATTATGGAACGAGTAAAGAGACTTACCGGTAACGAGATTGAACTAGGTATTGAGATACCGACGATCGAATCTCGGGCAAGTAACGTACCGGTAACAAAGGGAACAACGTATGTTGTTATGTGGTTTGACCGATAAAGATCTTCGTAGAATATGTAGCTGCCAATATGAGCATCCAGGTTCCGCTATTGGTTATTGACCGGAGATGAGTCTCGGTCATGTCTACATAGTTCTCGAACCCGTAGGGTCCACACGCTTAACGTTTGATAACGATCGGTATTATGAGTTTATGACTTTTGATGTACCAAAGGTAGTTTGGATTCCCGGATGAGATCACGGACATGACGAGGAGTCTCGGTATGTCCGAGACATAAAGATAGATATATTGGACAACTATATTCGGACACCGGAAGTGTTCTGGAAAGTTTCGGAATTTATCGGAGTGCCGGGGGGGTTACCGGAACCCCTCGGGGCAATGTTGGGCCCTGGTGGGCCATAGGGGAGAAAGAGGGCAGCATCCAGGAGGTGGCGCGCCCCCTCCCTAGGGGCAGTCCGAAAAGGACTATGGGTAGGGGGCGCGGCCCCTTTTTCCCTTTCCTTCTCCCTCTCCTTCCTTCCCCCTCTCCTTCTTGGTGGACTCCTACTAGGAATAGGATTGCATCTCCTTAGCCTCCCCCCTTGCTCCTTTATATACGGGGGCAGGGGGCACCCAAAGACACACAAGTTGAATTGTTTTAGCCGTGTGCGGTGCCCCCCTCCACAGAAACACACCTCGGTCATACTGTCGCAGTGCTTAGGCGAAGCCCTGCGCCGATAACTTCATCATATCCGTCACCACTTCCTCGTGCTGACGAAACTCTCCCGTGAAGCTCAACTGGATGAAGAGCTCGTGGGACGTCATCAAGCTGAACGTGTGCTGAACGTGGAGGTGCCGTACGTTCGGTGCTTGATCGGTTGGATCGCGAAGAAGTTCGACTACATCAACCGCGTCACTTGACGCTTCCGCTCCCGGTCTACGAGGGTACATAGACACACTCTCCCCCTCGTTGCTATGCATCTAGTAGATAGATCATGCGTGATCGTAGGAAAATTTTGAAAATACTACATTCGCCAACAATAATGTGATCACGATGGTATTCTTGATAATGATAATGTGATCATGATGGTAAGTAATATGGATATTTATGGTGGTTATGAGATAACCTCCGAGCAGAGTAAGTTGGTCCATGAGACCTTGAACATCGACATGCCATGTTGTTCTTTGTCTTGATTGCTTTTGGTTATTGTGAGCTTGCGAGTACATTCAAAGTACGCATCTGGTGTGTCATGCCAGTTTGCATGTCCTTGATACGTCTCCAACATATCTAATTTTTCAAACACTTTTGCCCTTGTTTTGGACCCTAACTTGCATGATTTGAATGGAACTAACCCGGACTGACGTTGTTTTTAGCAAAATTGCCATGGTGTTATTTTTGTGCAGAAAAAAAGTTCTTGGAATGACCTGAAATCAACGGAGAATATTTTTGGAATATATAAAAAATACCGGTGAAAGAATCAAGACCAGGGGCCCACACCCTGTCCATGAGGGTAGGGGCACGCCCACCCCCTGGGCGCGCCCCCCTATCTCGTGGGCTCCCTAATGCTCCACCGACCTCAGCTCCGACTCCATATATTCACTTTCGGGGAGAAAAATATTAGAGAGAAGGATTCATTGCGTTTGACGATACGGAGCCGCCGCCAAGCCCTAACCTCTCTCGGGAGGGCTGATCTGGAGTCCGTTCGGGGCTCCGGAGAGTGCAGATCGCCGCCGTCGTGTCGGGGAAACTGACCACCCACGAACACCTATGGGACCGGAGCCCCTTCTACGTTGCGGTAAGGGAGCGGAGGGAGCAGGAAGAGCAGATCGAGGAGCGCACGCGGGAAGTTTTACCCAGGTTCGGGCCGCGCGGACGCGTAAAACCCTACTCCTGCCTCGGTTGTATTGAGTTCTTGGGCTCGGGAGCTTGAAGATCTACAGTACTAGCTGCACCGAGCAAGGGAATGGACGAGTTTCTGGGCTCGAACCCTCTCTACGTTGTGCATGGGCCTCCTTTTATAGCTCAAAGGGGTCACCGACAGGTGTCAACGTAGAGAAGGGTAAAAATGTAAATTTGGTGGTGGTTGCAACAGTGCATGAACAGTGTATGGACACTGGTCTTCACCTAACTCTGATGGTGGGGGACAAGAGCATTGAATGCCCGTCGCCGTCGCCCCAAAAGCGTCCGTCCATGCGTCTCCGTCCGCCACGGCGATGGCCTTGTCACCACGGCTTGACACCGTGTACCCCAGGCTGCACAGCCATCTGCCACGTGCCCCTGGAAGGGCCCCAGGGCGACGCGTGGCCAGATGAGCTGGAGCGCAGGCACACAGCGCAGGCTTCCCCGGCAAGCACCTTGCCGGGGTCGTAACCTTGCCGGGCCCGGAAGCTTGCCGCTCTCCGAGCCCTGCCGGGGCGCACAATGCGCCACGATGTATCTTCTGAGGTGCCATTCTTTTGGCCTTCCTGGCAAGCTCCTCTTGCCAGGGTCTTGTGCTGGAATGATAGCTTTGAGCCTGGTGCGGCCTTCCCGGCAAGCTCCTCTTGCCGGGGTCTTGTCTCTTAACTTGAATACTTTGTTCTTGAATGGCTTCAAGGGGTCCAGAGTGGGCTTTGGCGGGCACGTGGTGAGCCAGACCACGGAACGCTGCTACTGCCCGTGCACAAGTCGGGATACTAAGGTACCCCTACTTTAGTACACCAACAGGAGCCCTCGGGCCTGGGCCACACATGGTGCCGAGCGCTGTTGGGCCAGGCCCAGAACAGCGCACGGGCACACGCGGGCCACGGCGCGCCGTTTCCCACTCCAGATTCGCCGCATCTCTCCCTAACGGCACGCGTCGATTGCGGCGTCGTGGGAGAGATTGTGGCCTGCTTCTTTAATGGGAAATGCGGAACGTCCCCCACTTCCCCCTTAAAAGCAGAGGAAGCAGGGGCAGTTTCCCCCCATTGCCTTCATTGTGCCTTGAATCTTCAGAAACCCCCGCCGCTCCCTGCCTCCCCTCAGGTCGACAGAGAGCCGAGCTCCTCCCTTCCTCCGCCGTCCCCAGCCTCCGCGGCGCCGTCGATCTCCTCGCCTCCCTCCTTGCCGCCCCCGCCATGGCTCCGAAAAGCGACAAGGCGAAGAGCGACAAGGCGAACAAGGAGAAGTCTGAGCAGGCGGCGAAGCTGGCAGCCATGCGGAGAAAGAGGGTGGTCTTCCCGCCGAGGCTCGGCACGAGGGAGCTGGGAGACAAGTATTACTTGTTCTGGGCGAGGGAGACGAAAGCCCATCCCCTCACCAGAGTCCTCCCCACCGTCGCCATCGACATGTTCCCGGGAGGTTACTTCTATTTCGCTGCATTCTTCCATTGCGGTCTCTGTCCTCCGTACTCGGAGTTCTTCTGTGATGTGATGAACACGTACGGACTCCACCTTTTAGATTTCACCCCAAACGCCGTTCTCACCTTGGCCGTTCTCGCACATCTGTGCGAAAACTATGTTGGGGTTCACCCAAATGTAGCCCTCTTCCGCCACTTCTTCACGCCTAGAGTAGAGTCCGGATCCCCACTCTCCGGCGGTATCTCCTGGATCTTTAGGCTAAACAAGAAGGAGGCGTACTTGAAAGGAGAGCTTCGCGGCAAGTGGGGGGAGTGGAGAGCCGATTGGTGCTGGGTGCTGGAAGAAGCACCCGAGCAGTTCACTTCGCCGCGCCGGACCGCAATAGTGCGCGGCAAGGATTGGAGCGAATTGGCCCCGGAGGATGACAAGCCGCAGATTGCTCTTACTAGAATCCTTCGTCTCCGGGCTGCCAATCTGACTATGGGTGAAGTTGGGGCTGATTTCCTCCGCCGCCGCATTGCCCCTCTGCAGGAAAGGAAGAGACCCGCTTGGGTGTTTGGCAACGCGGCAGACTGCATGAGGCTGCGCCCCGGGTTGAACTACAATTTCACCGTCTTGGAGCTGAAGGGGATGGTCCGGGAGCTATTCAAGCATGACCCCAAGCACCCGGAGTGGTTCAGACCGTCAGTCGGAGTAGTCCCCTTGTGCAACAACACTGCCCTCAGTGCCATCCGCGCGGTCATGCCTGAGTGTGACTCCCACGGGGTCGTCCCCACTTGGCTGGTGCCTTCGGCGGAGACCGTGCAGGCTTTCTTCGACAACCTGGTCGAAAAGCCACGCAAGGCCGAGGAAAAGAAGGGCCTCACCCGGGAAACCACCGACCGGGATGTAGCATACATTGCCTCTAGGATGGAGGAGGCCGCCGCAGCTGCGACTGCGGGCGAGTTTGGATATATTGTGGAGGAAGCAGAGGCAGCGGACGCGGTGAGCCAAACCGAGGAGGCGGAGATCCTCAAGCTGCTGAAGATTGCGCCCGAGGAGTTTGCCGGGGAGCCTGCCGGGAATCCTGCCGGGACGAGCGGGGCTGTCGGGCAAGGCTCTGAGTCTAGTGAGCCCGCCGAGGAGGACGCCGAATCGGGCGATTCCGACGAAGACTCGGGCGGGTCACTGAACCTCGACGACGACGCTTCCTCATCCTCGGAGAACTCTCCGCCACCACCAAGCCCTCCGCAACAACCGAAGAAACGCCTCCGCAAGACCGCCGAGACGACGAGGCCACAAGCGCCTCGGCAGCAGCCGAAGCGCCGTGCGACGCGTGCCCCCACGACGGGCGAGGTCGTCAAGGAGGCGCCCTGTGCACGAGCGACAAGCGGAGGGGGATCTTCCCGGAGTGGCTCTGGTGCCCCTTCTGCCCCTCGGTCCTCGGCGACGACTGGTACTGGGACTTCACAGCTCACAGCCCCGGAGCCCGCCAAGCGCCCGAGGGAGCCTTCTCCTCCAGCTCCTCGCGCTGGAGCGCGCCAGGCGGAGTTTGACTTCTCCGCCCTCACCTCCGACGAAGAGGAGCAAGAGTATGTACTTGCAATTTTCATTTCCTTGGTTTTGTCTTGATTTCTCTTGCTTGGTTCTGATCTTGTTTCGGCTTCCAGGACCTTGACCCAGAGGATGGCGTAGAGGGCCAAGATCCCTGTGGTCGATCTAGAGGACGACGAGCCCGTCGCAGCGGCAGGTGACGCGCCAGCGACAGGCTTGCCGGACCAGCCTGCTGCCCCGGAGAGCAGCCCCCAGCGTAAGCTTTGTGTTCACTTTTCTGTTTGGCGGGCGCGCTTGAGTTTTTGATCCTTATTGATGTCTTGTTGTCTTGTGCAGAAGTGGACCCGCAGCCGCAGGAGCACCAGGAGGTCGCCCCCGACGAGCCGCTTGTTCCGCCCTCCCCGCCAAGGATGAGCTCCCCGGCGAGGGACAGCGCTCCGGCAAGGACGGGTACTCCGCCAAGGGCGAGTACCCCGCCAAGGGCGAGCAGCCCGACATGGGTGAGCACCCCGCCAAGGGAGGGCGCGGGCTGCCCTCCGCCAGCAGGAGCCACTACTACGCCGCCAAGGGAGAGCTCCCCAGCGAGGGACCCCGTCATCGAAGAGGCCCGCGCAGGTAAACCCTTGTACTTTCTTCTTCTTGGATTCTTCTTTTTGGATATTTGCTTGACAAATCTTTCTTTTCTTTTTCTTCTGTTGCCAGACCCACCCGCCCCGGAGCCGATGGAGACGGAAACCATCGCCGAGGAGGAGGTGCACGGTGAAACTGGCGACGGCACCGCCG
This sequence comes from Secale cereale, assembly GCA_902687465.1. Lineage (NCBI taxonomy): Eukaryota > Viridiplantae > Streptophyta > Magnoliopsida > Poales > Poaceae > Secale > Secale cereale. Next base: position 775,207,156 of record LR738712.1, read on the forward strand.
CGGAAGGAATGGCCGGCGCCGACGAGCCAGCCGCTAAGGAGACTGCCCCAACCGCCGACGCAGCGGCTGGGGAAGGGACCGGCGACCAAACCGCGGGCCCGGAGGCCGCGGGAGCGCCGGACGCTGCACCGGCCGCCGACCCCTCCGCCTCCGCACCTGGGTCGGGCATCTATCTGGAGGCCGCCAACGGGGTCTTCATCCAAGTCCCGTGGGCGTCCTCATCAAGGGCACCAGCGGAGGGGGAGACCATCGACGGAGAAGTTCTCGCCTCCGCCGGGTTGAAGGTTGTCGACGCGCCCGGCAGTAGCGACGAGCCCGAAGAGGAGAAGCTCCTGCGCCGACTCCTGGGGTTGTACCGGGCCAGGCAAGCCAAGCTGGAGTCCCGAGAGGCTTTGGCTGCCAAGGCCGGTGCTGATCTGGAGAAGCATGCTGCGGAACTCCGTGCCGCCAACCAGGCGGCCCTCCGAAACTTGGCGGAGGAGCGCGAGGAGCTTGCCGGAGCACACCAAGCATTCCTCCTCGAGAAGGCCGAGGAGCTGTCTCGGCGGGAGGGAGTGCTCAACCAGCGGAAGGTCGACCTCGACAGTCACGAGGACGACCTCACCGCTCGAGAGCAGGCCATTGGCGGGGCTCTGCAGGAGGCGAGGGATGCCGCAACTGCTGCAGAGACCGCCAAGAGGGATCTGGAGGCCAGGGTGGCGCAGCTGGAGACGAACCTGAAGGCGAGCGAGGACAGGGTTGCCGCGCTCAACGTGGCGCGGGAGAAGGACGCCCACACCAACTCCGATCTGCAAATCCGCCTCTCCGAGAAGGGCAAGGAGCTCACTGACGCCAAGGACTCCATTGCTGATCTAGAGCTGAAGGTTTCCACCCTTACTGACTCGCTTGACGCTGCCCGGGATCGCGAAACAAAGCTGAAGGACGAACTCCGTACTGAGAGGCTCTTGCTGGAGAGCGCCGCTGTCTCGCAAAACAACTTCCAGCGGACGGTGGAGCAGTGGACTGACGAGCTCGTCGCCTCCGCCGCCAACATCGACATGGAGATGATGGCGTTGAGGGCGGAGCACCTCGTGTACTCCCCGGACGAGAGCCTTCCCCACAGCGCCAAACTGAGCCTGTTCTTCAGGGGAGTGGCGCCGGCGCTCGCACGGCTACGGGAGAAGATCCCCGCGCAGCTGGCTGACGAGGCGCGCCGGCTTTGCATGGGCACCATGGAGCGGGTCTTGTCGAAGATTGTCTACCGCAACCCAGGGATCAACCTCGTCAACGTCCTCCGGACCCTGCCGCCCGAAGCTGACCAGGAGGCGTTGAAGGCGCAAGTCGCCCACATCGTGGCCAAGGCGGGCAAGATCCAGAGGGTCGACGGAGACCGTAGGGACTAGGTTTCCTTCTTTTCGCTTCCTTTGCCGCTGTATATTAAGTCATGGGTAATAGTTGGTTAGAACAGCGGCAAGTTATCTCTGTAATATATACTTTTATTTTGGGTAATCGATGCAGTGTTATCTCCCTTGTTTTTAGCCCCTTCACTTTGTATGCTTTCCACCGTACGCCTTTAGGGAACTTGCCGGCAAAGGGGCCCTCGCCGCGAGCGCTGAGTACTGGACCCTTAGCAGCCTGCTAGCAATGCCCTTGCCGGCAAGAAACCTCGCCGCAGCTAGTCGCAGCACACTTAAGTTGTTGAGCGAACTCGAAAACGAAATAAGGGCGCGACACTTGTCGCAGCTCACTTAAGCCGTTGAGCGTGCTCGAAACAAAGCAAGGGCGCGGCTAGCCACGGGTAGGTTCCTCCGCGCACAGGTTTTCCATACAAAGTGTGGTTGTTCAAGGAAGACAACTAAAATTTTAAAAATTTGAATTGCTCAAATTCTGGCAACTTAGCTTTCATGGATTGTTTGCTTCCCGGCAAGGCTTCCCTTTCTTGAACAGCACTTGGTCCATACTTCTATCTCCTTCCCCCCCGGCAAACTTGTGCACGAGGAACACTCCTTCTGTTTCAGAGAGAAAGGCAGAAAAAGAGGAAATACAAGTACGGGGCCTTGCGGCTTGTTACTGCTTACCGGGGATGTGTGCTGCACAGCATGTCAGATGATACATGCAAGTAAAAGGAAAAGCATGAAATGACAAACAGTGCGTAGCACAAAAGTTTTACTGATGCACGGGGTCTGCGCCCGGCTTTGTACAAAGGTTTACATGCAACAGCGGCAAGACTTGTACAAAAGGTGGTTGCCGGAGCGGATCACGGCAACCGCGCCTTATGGGTGAAACTTGCGAAGATGCTCTATGTTCCAGGAGTTGCTCACCGGTAAGCCTTCTTCGGTCTCAAGGCGGACAGCGCCGGGCCTTGTGACTTGTCTCACCCGATAAGGGCCTTCCCACTTCGGCGTCAACTTGTTGGAGCCCTTGGCGGACTGAACGCGCCGAAGAACAAGGTCGCCTTCCTCGAGACTCCTGGCCTTGACCTTGCGGCTATGGTAGCGGCGCAAGGCTTGCTGGTATCGAGCAGCTCGTACAGCAGCCTGGAGACGGTTCTCCTCGAGGAGCAATGCATCATCTTGGCGCAGTTGCTCTTGCTCGAGCTCATCGTAAGCGAGCACTCGAGGAGACCCGTATACGAGTTCCGTGGGGAGAACTGCCTCTGCTCCATAGACAAGAGCAAAGGGTGTCTGTCCGGTGGCTCGATTTGGTGTCGTCCTGATTGACCAAAGAGCCGCCGGCAACTCTTCTATCCAGTTTCTTCCGCACTTGTGCAGCCTGTCGAAGGTTCTTGTCTTGAGTCCGCGCAGCACTTCAGCATTGGCCCTCTCTGCTTGACCATTGCTCCTTGGGTGAGCAACAGAAGCAAAGCAGACCTTGGCGCCAAGGTCTTGGACATACTACATGAAGGTGCGGCTTGTGAACTGTGTGCCGTTGTCGATGATTATCCTGTTAGGGATTCCGAAACGGCAAACAATTGACCTGAAGAACCTGACTGCTGACTGTGCTGTCACCTTCCTCACCGGTTCCACTTCTGGCCACTTCTTGAACTTGTCGATTGCTACGTACAAGTACTCAAAGCCCCCGACGGCGCGGGGAAAGGGGCCGAGGATGTCGAGCCCCCAGACCGAGAAGGGCCAGGACAAAGGGATCGTCTGGAGAGCTTGAGCTGGCTGATGAATTTGCTTGGCATGGAACTGGCACGCTTCACACTTGGTTACTTGTGCAGTTGCATCTTGGAGGGCTTCTGGCCAAAAGAACCCTTGCCGGAACTCCTTCCCGGCAAGTGCCCTTGCGCCAATGTGGTGGCCACATATGCCTCCATGTATCTCTGCCAACAGCTTCTGTCCATCTTCCCGGGAAATACACTTCAACCTGACACCGTTGAGTCTTCTTCTGGACAGTTCGTTGCCTACGAACTGGTACATACTTGACTGTCTGGTTATCCTTTCTATCTCTTCTGGTTCTTCGGGAAGTTCCCCCGTTTGAAGGAAATGGACGATTTGTTGTGCCCATGCTGGAGCCTGAGGCTCAACAACAAGGACTAAAGGCATCAGTGCTGCTGCGGGAACCTCAGCTTCTACGGCAAGAACCGGCGGCTCCGCCGAAGCTGAGTGTTCCCCGGCAAGCCTGCCGGGGCAATGCTTGTCGGGAACGCCTGCTTCAACTGTACAGACCCTTGGGTCCGCAGGAGCAGACTGGTCCTGAGCATCTTGGTTGTTGATCTTGGGGACCTTGGCGGCGGGTTCGGGAAGATCCGCCGGCAAGTAGTCACCGGAGACCAACTTCCTCTTCTTGCTTTGCCCAACTGACGGTGTAACGGATGGTTTAGTTAACTTGAGCACGAAGGTCCCTGGTTCCACAGGTAACTTCATTGCAGCACACTTTGAGAGGCCATCTGCGATGTCATTCTGAGCTCTTGGAACGTGCTCCATCTGTAGACCTTCAAAGTGTTCTTCAAGCTTCCTGACTTCATCGACATAAGCTTCCATCAGAGGGCTCTGGTAACTCTTGTTTACTTGTCGGACCACCAATTGTGAATCTCCCCGCACAATCAACTTCTTGATCCCAAGTTCGGCCGCAATTCTGTGGCCGGCGAGCAAACCTTCATACTCAGCAGTATTGTTCGTCGCTTGCTCCTTGGGAAAGTGCATCTGAACAACGTACTTGAGGTGCTCCCCGGCGGGCGCTATGAGTAACACGCCAGCACCGGCGCCTTGCAGCGAGAAGGCACCATCAAAGTACATTATCCACTCTTTGCTTGCTTCTTGGACGGGGATGCTTGTCTCTGGAACTTCTTCATCTGGTGTCGGTGTCCATTCTGCTATGAATTCTGCCAAAGCTCTGCTCTGTATTGTTGAGGTACTCTCAAACTTGAGACCAAAGCTTGACAGCTCCAGTGCCCAGTCGACGATCCTGCTTGTTGCCTCTGGATTCTGCAATATCCTCTTCAACGGAAAGCAAGTGACCACCGTTATCTCATGTGTTTGGAAATAATGGCGCAGCTTCCTTGAGGCCATGAGGAGGCCAAAAAGCAATTTCTGCACCCCAGAGTATCTTGATCTAGCCCCCTGCAAGAGGGAACTTACAAAATAAACTGGGCGCTGCACCATCTTCCTTCGCACTTCTCCTTGTTCCTGCGCAGACTTGTCCTTGTCGGGGCCAGAGCTTGTCGGGGAAGCCCCCCGCTTGTCGCGGGATGCACTTGCCGGGGATGTGGGTTCCTCATCCACCTCCCTCTCCGCTACTAACGCAGCACTAACCACTTGATTGGTTGCCGCTAGGTACAGCAGCAACTTCTCTTGTGGTCTAGGTGCGACAAGTATTGGAGTGGAGGACAGGTATCCTTTCAAGTCTTGCAGCGCTGCCTCCGCTTCCGGAGTCCATTTCATAGGACCTGCCTTTTTCAAGATTTTGAAGGAAGGCAGGGCGCGTTCTACAGACTTTGAAATGAACCTGCTGAGGGCAGCCACACAACCAGCAAGTCTCCTTACGTCCTTGACGCGCTTCGGGGCTTCAATCTGCTCGATGGCTTTTATCTTGTCGGGATTGGCGTCAATCCCCCTCTGGGACACAAAGAACCCGAGAAGCTTGCCGGAGGGGACTCCGAAGACGCACTTCTCGGGGTTCAACTTGAGTTGTATCTTGCGCAGATTCTCAAAGGTCTCTCCTAGGTCTTGAATCAGGGTATCCTTGCTCTTGCTCTTGACCACTATATCATCCATGTAGGCTTCTACATTTCTGTGTATCTGTGGCTCAAAAGCAGTGTGTACCACTCTTGCAAATGTTGAGCCTGCATTCTTCAATCCAAAGGGCATGCGTATGAAGCAGTATGTGCCGCATGGAGTAATGAATGCAGTCTTCTCTTCATCTTCCTCAGCCATGAATATCTGGTGGTAACCGGAGTAGGCATCAAGAAATGAAAGCAACTCACATCCAGCCATGGAGTCAACAATCTGGTCGATACGTGGCAAGGGAAAAGGATCCTTGGGACAGGCTTTATTCACGTCAGCGAAGTCTATACAAAGTCTCCATTTCCCATTAGCCTTTCGCACGACAACTGGATTGGCCAACCATGTAGGATGGAGTACGCCTCTAACCAGGCCTGCTGCTTCCAACTTCTTTATCTCTTCGGCAATGAACTCTTGGCTCTCCACAGCTTGCTTCCTGACCTTCTGCTTGATGGGCCGCGCGTGAGGACAAACAGCAAGTTTATGCTCAATTACCTTCCTGGGAACGTCGGGGATGTCAGACGGTTGCCATGCGAACATGTCGACATTCGCCCGCAAGAAGGCAACGAGCGCGCTTTCCTATTTGGGGTCGAGTGTAGCACTGATGGTGAAGGTACCACCAGTGCCGTCCTCCTTGGCGGACACCTTCTTGGTTGCCGGTGGAGCTGCCATTCCTTTCTTGCACTTGCCGGTGGAGCTTGATGGTGCGTCCTCGACGGCAGCGCAGCACTCTGAAGAGGTGCGTTTGCCGGAGTGGGCCCCAGAGCTCTTGCCGGACTTGGTCTTGGTCTTCCCCCCGGGAGCTTCAGCGGCAGGTGCCTTGCTGTCTGCCGCGACTGCTGCATCCCGGTAGATCTTGTCGGCGCAGATAAGTGCGTCCTTCTTGTCGCCGGGGACAGAGATGACGCTTATTGGCCCCGGCATCTTGAGCATGTTGTACGCGTAGTGGGAAGCTGCCATGAACTTGGCGAGGGTAGGACGGCCAAGTATCCCATTATATGGCAAGGGGATATCGGCAACGTCGAACGTGATCCTCTCCGTCCTCAAGTTGAGCTCTCCGCCAAAGGTCACCGGCAGCGTGATCTTCCCCTTCGGCTTGCTCCTTCCCGGGTTGATCCCTTGGAATGTCCCGGTTTCCTCGCGCTCGTTGTCGGGGATCTGTAGCTTCTTGATCACAGCAGAGGAGATCAAGTTGAGGCCGGCCCCGCCGTCAACCAACATCTTGGTGACCTTAAGGTTGCGGATGGTTGGCGAAACCAACATCGGCAAGCACCCGACGGCAGTTGTGCGGTCAGGGTGGTCCTCAAGGTCAAAGATGATGGGCGTGCCGGACCACTTCAGTAGCCTGCGCGATTCGACGGGTGGCTCTGCCGCATTCACTTCCTGCACCCACTGCTTGAGTTGGCGGTGAGAAGTGTGAAGAGAGGCACCTCCATCGACGCACAGAACTTCTGTGGCCTTCTGGAACTCCTGCTCGCTGTTGTCTCCATCATCCATGTCGTCGTCGTCGTCTTCGTCTTCATCCTTGTCGCGGCCCCGGGGAGGTCTGTCTCCTTGCCGCTGCTTGGCCTTGCCGCGGCGTCCTCCCCGGCCATTGAACGGCCGCTTCTTGCTGGGCTCTCCTCCGCCTCCTTGGGCCTTCTCCTTGTCGCGACGCTCGTATTCAGCCTTCTGCTGTTCTACGAGGTACTCTACCCTCTTGCAGTTCTGGAGATCGTGGCCCTTGGTGCGGTGGATCTTGCAGTACTGCTTGTCGGTGCCGTCCTGCTTGTCGGCTGCCGCTACAGGGGCGGACTCCTTGCCGGAGCCACCAGCCTGTGTCTTCTTGGCGGGAGCCTCCTTGCCGGACTGCTCGACAACAAGTACCTCCTTGTTCTTCTTCTTTCTGTTATTCCGCCGCCGGTTTTTCCTTGCCGGGGCGGCATCATCGCTGTCGCTTCCTCCTGCGCCGGCATCCTCTCCGGGGAGTCTCCTCCCCTCTTCAGCACGTGCACATTTGTCAGCCAGGGCATAAAGCTCGCTGACGTCCCGGATCTTGGTCATCGCCATCTCCTCCCTCATCCGGCGGTTACGCACGTTCTGGTGGAACGCGCTGATAACCGCGGCAGGGTGGACATCGGGGATATTGTGCTGAACGCGGCTGAACCTTTGGATGTATTTGCGCAGGGACTCTCCCTCCTTCTAGGCAAGGATGTGGAGATCGCTCTCCTGGCCGTGGGGTTTGTGGCCGCCTGTGAAGGCGCCAACAAACTGGTGGCACAAATCCGCCCAAGAAGATATGGAGTTCTCCGGCAAGTGCATAAGCCAAGACCTGACGTTTGGCTTAAGCACGAGCGGGAAGTAGTTGGCTAGGATCTTCCCGTCGCGTCCCCCGGCAGCCTGCACCACAATGGTGTAGATGCTGAGGAACTCCGAGGGGTGCGTCTTGCCGTCGTACTTCTCGGGTACGTCGGGCTTGAAATTCTTCATGCTGGGCCACTGGACTTGCCGCAGCTCTCGGGTGAACGCAGGACAACCTGCCGCGTACGGCAAGTCGCCTGGTTCACCGGGCGCGTGCATGTCGACAGCAGTCCCAGCGCGCTGATCGGACTGTCTTCGGGCTTCTCGTCGACGCTCGATAGGGGTTCGAGCGTCCTCTTGCCGCCTGTCGTCGAGGACTTGGCGCTGATCACGGCGAGCCCGCGGATCCGACGACGCCGTGGAGTCGTCGTCGACGTTGATCCGGCGGGGTGGTGATTTCTGCTTCCGCGGCGGGGAGTGCATGGTAGTTGCACCCCCGGTGGTCTTGTTTCCATCGGCCTCCGTTTGGTCGACTTGCCGCGGCCGCGATGTGCCAGCTGTTGCGGCGTGTCGTTGTTGGCGAAGGCGATGAGGCTCTGGATCGTCGCCCTCCAGTCTTCGGCCTTGCCTGCCGCTGGAGGGAAGTCAAGGAGCAGCTGGGCTCTAGCAAGAGCTTCTGCTGGAGAGGAGGGAAGCGGTGGCGAGCGGTGCGAAGAGCGAGATATGCTCGGACTTCTAACAGGGTTAGAAGGAGCATGGTCTCGCCCCGGCGACCGCGCCTTGCTCGTACCAGCGCGCTGGCCTTGAGCATCCCGCGACCCACCGGCTTGTCCCCGTCCCAGCAGGCGTATGGTACCCCCGGTACCACGTCGCTGCTGGTCCGGCACCTCCTGAGAGGGATGTGGTGCGTGCACGGACGCCGAGGTCTTGGAGTTCGCCCGGTCGTCCGTCTTGTCTTTGGACTTGGCGGCGCCGCGAGTGTCCTCGCCGGCGTCCACCCTTCCGCCAGCGTCTACCCCACCAACCGTTGGTTCTGGTGGTGGTGGGATCGACGCAGACGGGCCTCCGACCTCCGAAGCCTTCTTCTTCGGAGGCATGTTGACGTAGTCGATGAGGTTGATGAAGTTGGAGAGGTTGCTGAGGGTTGCGCCCGCGTGAGCGCCGAATCAGGTTCGCACAACCTCGATGCCCCCTACCTGGCGCGCCAAAGATGTCGGGGAAACTGACCACCCACGAACACCTATGGGACCGGAGCCCCTTCTACGTTGCGGTAAGGGAGCGGAGGGAGCACGAAGAGCAGATCGAGGAGCGCACGCGGGAAGTTTTACCCAGGTTCGGGCCGCGCGGACGCGTAAAACCCTACTCCTGCCTCGGTTGTATTGAGTTCTTGGGCTCGGGAGCTTGAAGATCTACAGTACCAGCTGCACCGAGGAAGGGAATGGACGAGTTTCTGGGCTCGAACCCTCTCTACGTTGTGCATGGGCCTCCTTTTATAGCTCAAAGGGGTCACCGACAGGTGTCAACGTAGAGAAGGGTAAAAATGTAAATTTGGTGGTGGTTGCAACAGTGCATGAACAGTGTATGGACAGTGGTCTTTACCTAACTGTGACGGTGGGGAACAAGAGCATTGAATGCCCGTCGCCGTTGCCCCAAAAGCGTCCGTCCATGCGTCTCCGTCCGCCACGGCGATGGCCTTGTCACCGCGGCTTGACATCGTGTACCCCAGGCTGCACAGCCATCTGCCACGTGCCCCTGGAAGGGCCCCAGGGCGACGCGTGGCCAGATGAGCTGGAGCGCAGGCACACAGCGTAGGCTTCCCCGGCAAGCACCTTGCCGGGGTCGTAACCTTGCCGGGCCCGGAAGCTTGCCGCTCTCCGAGCCCTGCCGGGGCGCACGATGCGCCACGATGTATCTTCTGAGGTGCCATTCTTTTGGCCTTCCTGGCAAGCTCCTCTTGCCAGGGTCTTGTGCTGGAATGATAGCTTTGAGCCTGGTGCGGCCTTCCCGGCAAGCTCCTCTTGCCGGGGTCTTGTCTCTTAACTTGAATACTTTGTTCTTGAATGGCTTCAAGGGGTCCAGAGTGGGCTTTGGCGGGCACGTGGTGAGCCAGACCACGGAACGCTGCTACTGCCCGTGCACAAGTCGGGATACTAAGGTACCCCTACTTTAGTACACCGACAGGTCGTCATCATCAACCTTCCTCCATCACCAATTCAATGATGCTCACCGCCGTGCATGACTATTTCCATCGTAGGCTTGCTGGACGGTGATGGATTGGATGAGATTTACCATGTAATCGAGTTAGTTTTGTTAGGGTTTGATCTCTAGTATCCATTATGTTCTAAGATTGATGTTGCTATGACTTTACCGTGCTTAATGCTTGTCACTAGGGCCTGGGTGCCATGATTTCAGATCTGAACTTATTATGTTTTCATGAATATATGTGAGTTCTTGATCCTATCTTGCAAGTAAATAGTCACCTACTATGTGTTATGATCCGGCAACCCTGAAGTGACAATAATCGGGACCACTCTCGATGATGACCGTAGTTTGAGGAGTTCATGTATTCACTAAGTGTTAACGCTTTGGTCTGGTACTCTATTAAAAGGAAGCCTTAATATCCCTTAGTTTCCAATAGGACCCCGCTGCCACGAGAGGGTAGGAAAAACGATGTCATGCAAGTTCTTTCCCATAAGCATGTATGACTATATTCGGAATACGTGCCTACATTACATTGATTAACTGGAGCTAGTTCTGTGTGACCCTATGTTATAACTATTACATCAGGAATCGCATCCGACATAATTATCCATCACCAATCCAATGCCTACGAGCTTTTCACATATTGCTCCTTGCTTAGTTACTTTTCCGCTGCCACTGTTACAATCACTACAAAACTGGTACCGTTACTTTTGCCATTGTTACCGTTACTTCGATACTACTTTGCTACTAAATACTTTCCTACAGATATTAAGTCTTCCAGGCGTGGTTGAATTGACAACTCAACTGCTAATACTTGAGAGTATTCTTTGGCTCCCCTTGTGTCGAATCAATAAATTTGGGTTGAATACTCTACCCTCAAAAACTATTGCGATCCCCTATACTTGTGGGTTATCAAGACTATTTCCTGGCGCCGTTTCCGTGGATCATAGATATATTCTTTGAGTCACTTCGGATTTATATCTGTTGATCACTATGAAGAACTTGAAAGACGCAAAAACCAAGATTTATCCCTCAACTACAAGGGGAGCTAAGGAACTGCCATCTAGCTCTTCACTTGATTCACCCTCTGTTATGAGTAAATTTTTGACACCTACACCTGCTATTGAATATGATATGTCGCATGTTCTTGATGATGCCACTTCTCCTATGCATGATACTTATGATGAAACTACTTCTATGCTTGATAATACTGTGCGACTAGGTGAATTTCTTGATGAACACATTGCTAGGGCTAGAGAGAATGAAATTATTGAAACTGATAATATTGATGAAAATGATGATGAAGATTCTCCCCCTAGATATGAATTGCAAGTTGTTCCTGAGGGTTATGTTATGGATGAAGAAACTGCTAGATATCTTTTAGCTTGCAATGATAGGTATGATCTTAAGAAACTGTTAGCTAAGCTAAAAAAGTCTTTGAATGCTAGAATGAAATATGACCCTGCTTTTGCTACTTCACTATCTGTATTTCTGATAAGGATTATGATTTCTCTATCGATCCTGAGTTAATTACTTTGGTTGAATCTGATCCTTTCCATGGATATGAGTCTGAAACTGTTGTGGCACATCTTACTAAATTGAATGATATAGCCACCCTATTCACCAATGAGGAAAAAATTCGTTAATACTATATCATTAAGCTATTTCCGTTTGTGTTATAGGGTGATGCTAAAACATGGTTTAATTCTCTTGATCCTAGTTGTGTGCGTAGTCCCCATGATATGATTTATTACTTCTCTTCCAACCCGCTCATAAGAAACAAGCTGCCTTAAGGGAAATATATAATTTTGTGCAAATTGAAGAAGAGATTCTCCCACAAGCTTGGTGGAGGCTTCTCCGATTACTTAGTGCTTTTCATGATCATCCTCTTAAGAAAAATGAAATACTTGATATCTTTTATAATGGACTAACTGATGCTTCCAGAGACCACCTGATAGTTGTGCTGGTTGTGTTTTCAGGGAAAGAATTCTCGATCAAGCTGAATTGCTATTGAACAATATGTTGAGTAATTGCACACTTCCTAAACCAACTCCTAAGCCAAGTCCGAAGAAAAGGGGTATTCTATTTCTCAGTCCTGAAGATATGTAGGAGGCAAAGAAATCTATGAAAGAAAAAGGTTTTAAAGCTAAAGATGTTAAGAATTTACCACCTATTGAAGAAATACATGGTCTTGATAACCCGACACAGGTAGTAAAGGTAAATTCTCTCTATAGATTTCATGAAGGTTATATTCCTCGTTATAAGTGTGATATCCATTGCTTAGATGAGTTTGATAATTTTATTGTTAAACAAGAAAATTTCAATGCTTATGTTGGTAGACAATTGATACGTAATGCTTATATGATTGAACACTTGAGTGATTATATGTGTAGAGTTAAAGGTGAACTTAAACTCATTAGTAAACATGCTTCTATGGTTACCACTCAAGTAAAACAAGTACTTGAAGCACAAAATGATTTGCTCAATGAATTAAATAGTAAGAAAAATGATAATGTTGTTAGAGTTATGACTAGAAGGGGTAGAATGACTCAGGAACCTCTGTATCCTGAGGGCCACCCTAAGAGAGCCGAGCAAGATTCTCAAAGAACTAATGTTGATGCACCTAGTCCCTCAAAGAAGAAGAAAAAGAAAAATGATAGGACTTTGCATGCTTCTAGTGAACCTGTTGATGACACACCTGAGAATCCTAATGATATTTCTATTTCTGATGCTGAAACACAATCTGGTAATGAACATGAACCTAGTGATAATGTTAATGATGATGTTCATGTTGATGCTCAACCTAGCAATAACGATGATGTAGAGATTGAACCTACTGTTGATCTTCATGACCCACAATCAAAGAATCAACGTTATGATAAAAGAGACTTCATTGCTAGGAAGCACGGTAAAGAAAGAGAACCATGGGTTCAGAAACCCATGCCTTTTCCTCCTAAACCATCCAAGAAAAAGGATGATGAGGATTTTGAGTGCTTTGCTAAAATGATTAGACCTATCTTTTTGTGTATGCGTTTGACTGATATGCTTAAAACAAATCCTTATGCTAAGTATATAAAAGATATTACCAATAAAAGAAAGATACCCGAAGTTGAAATTTCCACCATGCTTGCCAATTATACTTTTAAAGGTGGAATACCAAAGAAACTAGGAGATCCAGGAGTACCAACTATACCTTGCTCCATTAAAAGAAACTATGTTAAAACTGCTTTATGTGATCTTGGAGCCGGTGTTAGTGTTATGCCTCTCTTTATACCGTATACTTGATTTGAATAAGTTGACACCTACTGAAATATCCTTGCAAATGGCCGATAAATCAACGGCTATACCTGTCGATATTTGTGAGGATGTGCCTGTTGTGGTTGCAAACGTTACTATTTTAACGGACTTTGTTATCCTTGATATTCTCGAGCACGATAGTATGTCTATTATCCTTGGTAGACCCTTTTTGAATACTGCAGGGGCTGTTATTGATTGCAACAAAGGCAATGTCACTTTTCATGTTAATGGTAGTGAGCATACGGTACACTTTCCGAGGAAACAACCTCAGGTCCACAATATCAATTCTATTGGAAAAAATTCAACGAGTACTGTTGGAGGTTTTGAATTTCATCTTCCTACTGTCAAGAAGAAATATGATATTATTATTGTTGGGTACATGCATATCCCCGTTGAGGTAACCTAGTGTTATTTGAAAATTCTCCAGTTTCATGTTATTTGGAAAGAGTTTGTTAACAGACTTGATCAACCTTGTTAATGGATTCCTTTTGATGAGCATGAGATGGATGAAGTTAGAAAGCACAACTCTATGTACCCTCTTTTTACTTTCTGTTATTTAGATTAAATAAAGAAAAAATAGTATTTTCTGTCTGTTTTCTGAGTTATCCTTGCAATAAAAAATACCCCGAAAATAAAAGTTATCCAAATGTCCCGAAAATGAAATATGATTTTTTTCTAGAATATTTAAGAATATTTGGCACTGAGAACAAATCAGGGGGCCACACCACCTGGCCAATAGGGTACAGGGCACCCCACCCCCTGGGCGTGCCCCCTGCCCCGTGGGCCCCGTGTGGCCCCCTCCACTTATTCCAGCACCCACACACTTCATCTTCCTCCAGAAAAAAATCCTCCCATAACTCAAACCCGTGTTCTAGCTCATCTTGCTGCCATTTTCGATCTCCTTGCTCAAAGCACCATTCACAAAACTGTTTGGGGAGATTGTTCTTTGGTATGTGACTCCTCCAATGGTCCAATTAGTTTTTGTTCTAGTGCTTTATTTATTAAAAAAAATTGCTGCCGAGGTGACCCTGTTCTTGAGCTTGCATGTCAAATTTATGTGGTCCCAAGTAGTTCCAATGCATGATATAGTCTCTAGGCACTTGTGAGAGTAGTTGCTATCAATCTTGTTGAGTTTGCTTCACTTTTATTTTGAGTGACTATAAATTTCAGAAATTTTTCAGAGAAAAAAATGCATAGAAAAATCTACCAAGGTGGTTGCTCAAGGAAGCAAGGACCAAGGCTCGCGATTCGTGAGCCAGACGATGAACTACCGAGGGAAGCTCAAGTATGACCTTGTGAATGGCCGTCGGAGGAGTTTATGGTCCAGGCAGGCATCAAGGAAGAATTTGACACATATGTGTGTAATGCTGATCTTGAGGGCTTTGTGTCAGATAAGTGCCCACAGTACCACTACCTAACTGATTTCTTTGTGAGAAGGTTTAAATTTACATCCTCGCATGATTCTCACACTATCTTATTTGATCTTTATGATAAATCTTATACAATGGACCTAGAAGATCATAATGATGCTTGTAAACTCCCACAATGGGGTAATATTAGTGAACCTCGCAAATCTGAATCTAAGGACTTCGTAGCTAGTATCACTGTGGGGGAATCTAGAGAAATCACACAAGCCACCTTAGGCAGCCACACCCTTTAATTAAGAACTTATAGTTTTGGAAAATTGATGCAAACCATATAGTTCCACGGATCTTGCTCGACACACAGCTTCTCCATCATTAGGAAAAATCAACAACAGTGGATCAGATTGATGTATAACAATTAGTGAACTTACTAAGACAAAAAAATACAATTTATTAAATAGTAGTCTTTACAAGAATATGTATGTCAGCAATGCTATAACCCAATCACAATAATAAGCTATATCAAACAACCAAAAACAAGCATAAGAGTAGACTAGTAAAGATTCCCTTCTGAGCTCTATCCTTGAAGCAATGTTCACGGCAGCGATAACTTGGCCGAAGCCGCTCTCTCACTCATGTACTGAGGTGCTATATATTTTCTTTTCACACACAGTGCTTTCATTCATCAGTTATTGTACATTTTTTTCCAACAAAGGGAGTACAGTACTCTAATCTCAAACAATCACCTACTATGCTACAATATCTATTCTCATTGGGAGTATATATACTTATGATGTCGTTGCATTTTGCAAGTGTTGGGAGTAATAAATGAACCAGTCGTTCGTTGTATCAAATTGTGAGATGAAAATGTTGTTTCTTTGTGACGTACTATTTTACATCAAAGACCTTTTGGAGTTTCAAGCCGATTTCAAATAAGTGTTGACATATGTCTTATTCTCAGAAATACAATGAACAAAAAATTATAGCCATTTGTTTTAGTGGAGAAGGCCATGTTGTTCTATTTCCTTACTACTCCCATTTTTAAATCTTTCCATATTTCCTTTGCCGCATAAGAACTCAATGGTATATTCCTTGCTCTGAAATTCTAACTGCAGAAATATTGAGCTGTGTTTATACTCTTTAATTTAGATTTATTCCAACACTATCTGAAGTATATGTTAATCTTCATCAAAACTGAATAGTTCTTTAAAGTAACTATTGATGAAACAAGTTTTTATGTGGCAGCACACATGCACCTTTTTATGTACGATGCATTTGCCATATGATTTCTTCCTATGTGGTACGTATGGTTAAATATTTGGAATCTGATGATTATTTGCTCATTTTTTAGTTTAGTTTTATTTAACTTCTCTTACAGCTATCAAATCAGATTGAGAACTTCACACAATAGGTAAACATTCTTTGTATACTAATATTCAGAAATTACATATTTGTTTGATTCAGATAGTTTTTAGCAAGAGGATATACTGTGATGTTATTTATGATTAATAAATGTTTCGCAAAATTTTACAATAAGCCCTTAAATGGTGTCATTTTGGGTTTTGAAGATGTAAAAAACATTGCTTGTAAAGGTACTATTTGATGTTTCTCAACGCTTGAAGATATGAAGTGAAGTTAGTGCAGCTATTCCTACAACTCAGAGTCATGAGAAATGTATGTACGAAGCTGCATAGGAATGTATATGTTGTGCATAGGTTGTTCGCTTCCTCGCTTCCTAGTTTCCCTCCCTATTACGATCGTTCGCACATATCTCAATTGATCCATCTCATCAAGTAATAACTTGCAAAAAGTCGGAACGGAATCATAATTTTTCTTTCCTTCTCAACCGATTCCTCTCAATCATAACTTTCCATTCCTTCTCAACTGATTCGTCTCAACCAAGTAATGCGTCCCCTAAAAAATGAAGTAATATGTGGAGATAGAGGAAAGAATTAAAAAAATATGATTCGTATCTTCCTTGGGTACCTCTGGAGAGATATCAAATTTTTATAAGTAATTGAATATTTTGGTTAAAGAAAATAGACATCACGTTCACTTGGAAAGTAAGAAGAGTAAAAACGGAAAGAAAGAAAACAGAGGCATATACCGACGTATTGTTATATTTGCACCTTGCCGTCGCATGTACCAACATATTCTTATTCATTCATGCTTTAAGAATGTATGCAGTTTTGTCACCGATTGTGAATGAACACCTGATCTTTGTGGCTTTGTGTTAAAACTGTTCAATATTATTTTTGTATTGTTATATCAAGTATGTTTTTGTAGAGTCAATGGTAGATATATCTGCATAACAATCATTATTTTCTCAAACTTACCATTTATCTTCATATTGAAATGTGATGTGCGTGTTTAAGATGTCATTTTACTTTAGATGTTGAGTTGATAAAAAAGCTTCCTAGTATGCGATAATTTCGGATGAACCATAATCTTTATTTTTCCTAATAGAATTATCCTCCCTTATTGAAAATCCTATTTTGAATAAACTTATATTTATTTTAGACATATATCAACATTTAATGTAATCATGTCATATTGCATGTTTATTGTGTGGAATGTGCGTCCCAATTATGGCAGAAGTTATAAAGAGATTATCTTGAAAACTGATGGCATAGAGTAAGAGATATTGCCCTGAATTTTCATTCCTCGTCAGAAATTTAGTACTCCCTTCGATCCAGATTACTTTTCCCTCAAATGGATGTATCTAAATGTATTTCGGTCCCAAAATACATATGTTTGAGTGACAAGTAGTATAAATCGGAGGGAGTCCATTTTCATTGTCCTTATTCAGAACATGTCCAAGCCATTAATAATCTAAGAGCCATTAATAATCTAAGAGGATGTACAACTGGATAAGACTATCACAGTTAAATAAGAAACTCATAAGTGTCGTGCAAGTTGGAGGCGGGAGAAAGGAATAAAAGCATGCTGGGAGGTACGAAGTCGAGTGCCGCGTGGTAGCTGGGATGAGGGAGTGGGGAAGAAAGACGACGATGAGATGCGTTTAGCAATCACATCACGACCATGAGATATCGTCCCATGCGAATAGCCTTTGAATCCATATCACATGAAATTTCTCTTTGTGTATATATTTTGTTAGTCCTTGGCAACGCATGAACACTTAGCTAGTTCCAAATAAAGATGATGTGATAGTTCATAAAAAAATTCCTCTGTTTTTTGGTTCATTTATTTTCTTTCACTTCTTTTCCTCGTGTACAGCAGGTCTAGTCCTTAAACTTTGGGAAATCAAAAATAAATAATTCATTAAACTACTCCGGGTTTAAAAATATGTCACTGATTGTTTAGTGCTTGAACTTTAAACATACCACTCGAGATAAAACAATGGTACCCAACTGTACACACCTCATAGCCATCATGCAATCACACTTGCTAGCAGTCATCCACTCATGTAACTAACATCCATATCTATAGATGGTTTGCATTTGCTACAACCTCTTATGGTCAGCGACCTAAATCTGAACATATGTGACTGCATCCATTTACTTGATAATTTTTCATGTGAATACGTACTCATGATCTTAAATTATTATAGTTCAGATTGAGTCTAATCATGATCTTAAAACTATGCAAGGGAAATACCAGATAGTTCAAAACTTAAGGAGATGCCTATACTACGTCATCGATATAGGGATGCATCTTGTTAGAAGGCAAATACATGTATATGCTAGCAGGTAGTATTCCTAGGGAGAAAATGAACAATCCCTTACTGAATGATGCTTATACAGCTAGCCATGAAAATCTATAGAACACTTACTGAATATATGGATTTACTGACCCTTAAGCTAGATTGCATGTCCCTATAAGTTCAAACATTGAAGGAGTGATGCGTTTTCCTGATATTGATCGCAAGAAACAGGGACAAATTTTCCTACCTCAAGATCTGGAACCGTAGTTCAAGAAAGTAAATAATATGTTATGCAAAGAATTAAGGAAGCATATCATACATTATGTTTGTACCATAGGCTACGAATAATAAGCAAGCAAGCAATATTCCTTCACATAGTTTGTTACATAATTGATGTTAACCAAGTCGATTAAAACCCGCAAGTAAGTATCTACCTGTCCAAATCAAATTTGGACTTACCATTGAGAAAATGACTATATGAGTCACAATACATGATGAT
>LR738712.1:775231084-775254668 GCA_902687465.1 Secale cereale
GTTGATTTTTTTACCCTCACAATAAAAACTTTCCTAACATTTCCAAAGTTTCCTAATTAGACACGTTATAAACGGCAGGAACCGATAGCACATTACCAATCAATAAAATTTAGTTTCATGACGATCAATTCGAAATCCTAATTTTCCTAATGCACCGATCTTTACCTTTTCTAAGTGATTGTTTGGATAAGGTTCATTTTCGTCCGGTTTATTTTCGTCTCGCATCCCACCACCATATCTCCTCGCGTTGATCTTTTTACCCTCACAATAAAAACTTCCCTAACATTTTCAAAGTTTCCTAACTAGACACGTTATAAACGGCAGGAACTGATAGCTCATTACCAATCAATAAAATTTAGTTTCATGACGATCAATTTCAAATCCTAATTTTCCTAATGCACCGATCTTTGCCTTTTCTAAGTGATTGTTTGGATAAGGAGGATTAGCTACGGATATCGTTGGTTGGTACCCCTGGCTAGCCGATCGAAGGAATGCATCGCCCCTACCGATTCCTTTCCAAAAGAGTCCACTTCCTGTTTCCGATCGAAGGAAACAAATTTCTTGCACTCTCCCGTTTCTGGTTTTCTAGCGTGATTTTCTTTCCTACCAAATACAACATCCTCCGTCCATGCCCCCTCTCCTCCCGACTTAGGTGCGACTGTGCGAGGGCTAGGTCAAAATATCGATGGAACACGGCTGCCGCCACACTCCCACTCCCGCTCCAACGCCGCCATATCCCATCTGGTGGCCTTCTCCGTGGCCGAATGGCTGGGCGATGGGCACGGCGAGGACGGCGCCAATGCACACGTTGAGAGCATTCGTGCGGCCGTGGACCACGCCTGCGGCAGCAGCATGGGATGATAGAAACCAGCCGCCACGCTTGACCGGAGGTAAGCGCGGGCGCATCCATGTAGAAGGTGCCAATGCGCCAAGGCAAATGCGGAGAACGGCGCGCGTTTGTTCTTATTTCTCGAGCAAGCTTTTGACGTACGATCGTCAGGGCGTCGTGGATCTTGCTTCATCTGCGCATCCATGCTGGCTGCTTTCATCTCGCATCTGTGGTTTCTCTGTTACCTACAGCTCGGTCATGTGCTTTGGCGGCAATGTTATCTCGGAAGGGCAAGGAAAGATATGGTAAATATCTTGCTCTAAGTATCTTCTCGTGCACCCGTGGATTAGCCCAGCTTTGGTTATTTTGCTGCTGTATGCGCTCGTTTTTTTTTTACAAACGGGATGCGCTCGATTTTGATGTTTGGGCTAATGCCACTACTACAGGAATTAGCTTTGGTAACACATCTCGGTAACACAAGAAAATATGTGTTACTGGTTGAAATCCCGGTAACACAACATTTGTGTCCACACCTAGTTGTAACATATCCTATGGGAAGTGTTACGATGTTGTAACACATATCGACATGCGTAAAATGTGTTACGGTGTTGTAACACATTATTTATGCCGGTTGAGCGAGTGTTACAAGATTGTAACGCATATATGATATGCAGTGTTGTGTTACAAGTTTGTAACACATAGGTGGTCTATGTAGGTAAATGTTACACACGTAATAATATTGGCTTGATTTTTTTTCTTTCTTGTCATGAGAAGACCTTTTGCAAGATGCATGTGATCAATTCTTAGGTCGATCCCATCGTAGCACGTGGTCTCTGAGCTAATAGTTATGCGCTTGTGCCATTCACATGTTAGCTACGTATATAAGTTTAGAGGATGCGTGTTTGCTTACTGGCGGGATATATTTGGATAAAACAATTGGCGTAGCCCCAAAGCCCACAGAAGGTAGGACTCAAACTAGCAGCTCACTGTTTCCTGTATATTCTTCTAAAAAAAGATGCTTCCCTATACAAAATTCTAAAATAGATTGTTTCCCTATACGTGGGTACATATGACCCTATTTTCTAAGACTGGACGAGAGTGCAAATTCAAAGTTTTGTGCTTTTTACTATGTGTGTGTTCGTAATCTTGTAAATATTTTTTCTCTAATCTTAATATAAAAGATGTGCAACTCTTTTGGGTATAGTAAGCGTGCACGTGCAACGCACGTATCATAATTTATAAAAAATCATTTTAAATCTTATTTTTTAGTGATTTTTTTACCGAGCCATCGAAATATGTCTCAAGCACAACAATGAGAGTGCGTGTGTAATACACGACCGGCAAACATGTCTTCACAAAATATTCATGATCACATAACTTTATTATAATTTGTTACATATTTTTTTTAAAACAACAACTAAACATAGACATAGATATATCAAAATTCCAACTGGGCTGCTTTACTTTCAGTGCTTCTTTGAATTCCCTCGCAAAACTTTTTAATTTCACTACATGCCTCAGATTTTTATCCACTGACTACTGTAATGTATGAATAGGGTCCATAATATATACACGACGTGCCTCTTTGTCGATGATGTACGAGATGACGTGCCTCTTTGTCCAAACTCCTTCATCCAGACTCCTTCTTGCGCTGCTTCGCAAGCAGCTATGTACTCCGCTTCACATGTAGAATTACTCCTAGGACCTGGAATCTCTGTGAAATGCTAAAGGAAATAGCTTGGTTTAGTCACTAAGGCTTGCTCTCCAATGTGCAGAAATTGTTATATTCATCTGATTTGTTAGGTGATTTTCCATGCAGTTCAATTCGACAGAAGAAAATTCAGATATCATGTGTGTTTTTGGTTCAATTCTACTACCTCTTTACCAAAATATAAGACATTTTTGCAGTTCAATTTCAACTGCAAAAACCATGGCAAATTAACTTTATAGACATGGTCATTTAATTCCATAGCCCATTGTAAATTTAATTTGTACATGATGGTAAATATATGCCTCTTCTACTGTACAATGCTCATTTTTCTTGTGAGCTATTGATAGCAATGTTTGACTAAAATGGATTCAAGGATATACATAAGCATATGCATGCAGACATACAGATGCATTATCTGGAAAAAGAAAGATCCATAAGTATTAGCGATGCCAGCTGTTGTAGCTAGACATAAGTACCTGAAATACAATGTAGCCATGCTCTCCAAGTTATAATAGGCAGCTATGTTATATCATCTTCCAGACAATAACTAAAATTTATTTGCTAAACAAGCAGGGCATTACTCAAGTGAGGTGATGAAGTAAGAGGAATTCGGAAGTGTGGGATTTGCACTGCTCCATCAACGCTTTGTACAAGTTTAAGTATGGATGGCCGCATCATTGGCTCCTCTTGAAGGCACGTGTACTACTTGCACCAAGAGGTAATTTCCAGTAAAAATCTTCCCCTTACCTTAGTTATGGAAACACAAGAATATATTAGAGGTAAAAAAATCACATCTTGCAAATTGGATATGGAAACACAAGAATATATTGCTACTAACCTCAACTATTCTTCGTTGCTCGAAGCATCATTAGCATCCACTATTGTCCCCTCAACGTCTGTTCTAACCCAATGTTGTTCATTGTTCTTTCTCTTCAAAATCTCTCCAAGCTGTGAAACATGGAATGGCTCATTTTCTGTCTGCGCTTCCCATTCCATGTTGCCTAAGTCATATACATCTCTAGGCTTTGGAAACTTCATTACCACAGACCAACCTGGATTCAATTCATCTTCCACATAGAACACTTGATTCGCCTGGTTAGGGAAAATAAAAGGCTCATGCTCGATCTTTTCTCCTTTGTGTATTAGATGTGAGAAGTTGACAAGTGTGTAACCGTACTTGTCTTTTTTCATTCCTGTTTCTGAGAACACATTAACCCATTCACATTTAAACAACACCACTGAAAACTGTCCAGAGTAGTTTAGCTCGACAATATCAATTACCCTCCCGTAGTACGTTACATCACGTAAAACAGGATTGGCATCACGTGCTGAATCATAACTAGATGTTTTTGCAGTTACCATGACTCCACTATTTTGTGTTTCTTTATCCAAGCGTATAGGCCTAAAATGGTAGCCTCGGGAGTTGAAAGCGCAATATCTTTTGGCTGCATTAACTAGGCCCCGGGCGAGCAATCTAATATCCTTTTCAATGTTGTGGATGCCATTTTCCTTCTCCAATTTCTTTATCTGAATATTTAGAATTCGATTACAACTAAATGTAGTGATACGTGTATAGTATATGCAAAATATGGCACTTACATGAGCTTGGAACCATTCGTGGAACTTGTCGTTTTGAATCCTCTCGACAACATCAGGGTTTAAATTGCGTCCATTAGTGATCTCATCAGCATGAGCTCTGCAGAGTAATTCATAGACAGAGGTCAAGTAGGGGAAAGGGTAACTAAGACAATTTATAAGCATGAGATATTACCTAAGGTATGAATTCACATCAGAGCAATTGAACAAGACATATCTATGTGCCTGTACTTTTGCCACACCGCTCAGTACACAATTCCTAGGCTTTCCAAGTGGATTGCCAGAATGAGGAAATAATCTTGATCCATGTGCATTATCATGATGCCCAACCCACTCCTCGTTATCTTCATTCTGCGAAGGTAAGTTATGTTTGGTCTCAAAACCGACAATATATCTTGAACAGAATGTCATGCACTCATCTGCCAAAAATGCTTCAGCGATAGATCCTTCGGGATGAGCTTTGTTACGGACATTTGACTTCAGCTTACCTATATACCTAAATAAACACAAACAGAAGGAAGAAGAAAATTATTGAAGAATATTTTCCTATAAGATATGTAATGCATCCCCATATTTATACAAGAAGCTAGCATACCTTTCCACAAACCACATCGAACGGTAGCACACTGGACCACCTATTTTTGCCTCTGTTGCTAGATGCATAACCAAATGCACCATAACAGTGAAAAAGCCTGGTAGGAATATTCTCTCCATATGACATAATGTCATTATGATTCGCTCCTCCAACTTCTCAAGATCGCTGATGTATAGGACTTTTGCACTCACTTCTCTAAAATACCCACACAGGTCGAACAACACAGATGTGACATGATCTGGTAGTAGACCTCGGATAGCAAGTGGCAGAAAGTGTTGCATTAGTATATGACAATCATGACTTTTAAGGCCTGAGATTCTCCCTTGAACAACATTTGCACATCTTGAGATGTTTCCTGAAAACCCATTCGGACCCTTTGCACCATGAAGGACTATACAAAATTGTTGCTTCCCTTCTTTAGATAGGATATAGGAAGCAGGTGGCAGATAATACTTATCATTAGGTTTTTTTTGTGGATGCAGCTCTCGTTTAATGTTCATGTGTTGTAGGTCTTGTCGTGCCTTTAAATTATCTTTGGACTTGCCTTCTATTCCTAGAAGTGTTCCATATATGTTCTCACATACGTTCTTCTCAATATGCATGATATCAAGATTATGACGAAGTAAATTGAAGTCCCAATAGGGCAAATTGAATAGGCCACTGACACACTTCCATGTTTTGGAATCCTGAAAATCTGAAATTGATTTTATTTGATCTACAACTCTAGTTTCTGCATAAGCACTATGTGCCGCTCTATGTTCTTCAGACCCATCAAATGATCTAGCATCAACGCGAAATTTGTGATCTGGGGGCAGAAATCGGCCATGCCCCATGAAACAGTACTTCTGCCCATGTTTCAAGCGCTTAGAACATGTTTCATCACGACATGGAAAACAACCAAACTCACCATTTACGCTATATCTTGCAAAGAGAGCTAGTCCGGGGTAGTCACTCACGGTAGACAACACAACAGCATAAAGTTGAAACATCTCACCTCGAGATGCATCATATGTATGGGTTCCTATCATAAACAACTCGGTTAGTTCTTCATAAACTGGTTGCATGAATACATGGAAATTCTTTCCAGGGTAAGTTGGACCAGGAATAAGCAGAGTAAGCAGAAGAGAAGAGGCCTTCATGCACAACCATGGTGGAAGGTTATTGGGTACTAGGACAACAGGCCAGCAACTATGTTTACAATTCAGCTTGCCAAACGGATTGAATCCATCAGCTGTGATTATGAATCTAATGTTACGAGAATCTGATCTAATGTGCTTATACTTAGAGTCAATCTCCTTCCATGCCGCTGAATCAGCTAAATGTCGCAATGCTCCATCTTTTATGCGTTCCTCATCATGCCATCTTAATGCCATAGTGGTTTCCTTGTGCATAAAAAGCCTCTTAAGCCTTGGCTTAATAGGGAAGTACCGGAGCACCTTCTTCGGGGTTGCTTTTTTCCTTTCCTTGTTAGTTAGCATGGTTTTATCAGGTTTGTTTTTCCACCTTGATGATCCACATACTGAGCAAAAGTCATCATTAGCCTTCTCTTTCCAAAAAAGCTGACAATCTTTTTCACAAACATGAATTCTCTCATAACTAAGCCCAAGCTTTCCAGTGATCTTCTTGGCCTCGGCAAAAGTTCCAGGTAAATTCTTACCATTTGGAATTGCTTGCTGCAGAACTACTAGCAAATCATTTATTGATTTATTACTCCACTTGTTAGTGGATTTTATGTTGAACAGAAGCACAAGGAAAGAAAGTTTTGATAGTTCACACCCGTCCCACAAAGGTACATCTGCATCTCTCAACAAGTCATAAAAGGCTTGGGTTTCAGGATCTGGTCCATGTTCTGGAGGGTTTGGGTCATCGATGTCATTCACTTGAGACCCATTATCTATGTTCCGGAAAACATCATGGACAAGCTGGCGCATATTAGAGTTTATGCCTTCCTCTTTTGACCTTTTTCGTTAGTTAGAGGAGATGTATCCTGCAGTTTCACCATGACAATCCCAAACTGTGTATCCAAGTAGCATTCCATTACACACCAAATGATCATATACGGCGTCTCGCTTCAACAAGTTCCTATTGACACATCTGACGCATGGACAATGGATCTTGGCATCTGAACTTTTTCCAGTGTATGCAAAATCAAGAAAACCATCTACGCCAGCCAAGTAGTCTGCCCCTGGTCTACGAGAACTGAGTAACTTTTTAATGGCTGTTAGATCCATCGACTCGTTGTGTTAAAGTAGCAAATGTCATTAGTGAATTTATTATAATGCTAAAAAGTTGAAATTGTGTTGAACCATCAGTACTTTCAAACAGCTAATTTATTATAATACATAATTAATTTCGTACTAATGGCCTTAACGCAAAATACATGGTTGTGCCTTTTATGACAGAGGTAATAAAATTGTCTGTTCTAATGGTTGCAGACAGAGGATCAGGGTTCTCAGGAATACATCCTGATCTAAATGATAATGTTGCAGCATGCAGTGCTTAGAAAAAAATTGGGACCAAAGATCTTGTACTCTGAACTCTGATTAGTAACGATATATGCAGTACTTATAAAACATTTGGGGCCAACGATCTTGTACTATGTACTCTGATTAGTACTGATTTTTAAAATTCATGTACCCTGAAATTCATAGTACATCTTATATAGTCAGTATTCAGTTTATACCCTTGATTTAGGAAGTCAGTGTGTGCACTGTCTACTAGAACTAAGTTTGGTCAGAGCAATAACAACCTTGTCGAGTGGCTTCACCGGCAGTCTGTATCCTCCATCATGTAAAACACTTCCATTATCATGTAATTTCCCTCCATTTCTGTATGAATAAATCCTTGATTTTAACAAGAATATGTCAACCTTCTATTCACTTCCATGCCACTGTACAGTGCTGATATATGTTAACCATTTATTCACTTTCATGCCACTATAAAGTTGGTTTGGTGCTGATACTTCTTACATCCATGTCATTGTAGATGGCTGCGGAAAAATGGAAAATTAGCCTGTCCTATGAAGATGAGAATCATCAGCATAAAGTTCTTGAGGGATTAATGGACAGAACAGATATCTACTATTATGAGTTAGTCAAATTGATCAAAGAAGTTGGCTTCTCATCGGCATATGATTTCTTGTACTACAGGAAGAAATACCCGCGTGGCAGAGGCTATCTGGTTCGCATTGACAATGACATTCATGTGAGCAAAATGATATCAGAACATACCAATGAGAAGAAGCTCCACTTGTATGTGTTCAACGAGGAGGCCAACATTGATGTTGCTCCATCAGAGCCTCGGTGTGAGGATGAGGGGCCAATTACCAGCTTAGAGGAGGAGGTTGTCGTCGATAAAGGAGCAGCAAAAACTAGGGCGGCGACATCACAAAGTAATAGCAACCATAAGCTCAATAACTATTTCAGTTTTGTAGGAACATGTCATGCTTAGTCTCTTTGGTGAAAGAAATTACTATCTATCCTTGTAATTAACAGATTAAATGGTGCATGAATTGATAGTCAGGAATGGTGCATAAATCAAACAGGTTGAATGTGGTTCAGAGCCGCGCTGAGTACACCAATGGGGATTGTGACAATAGTGAGCATTCTCTGCTATCACGTGATTCAGTGTCCGAAACACAAGAATTGGAGGATAATGAGGATCAAGTTGGTCGTCGAGATGATCACGTCAACAATATTTCTGGTATGATATTAATTAAGAATGATCAACAATTTTAATTTGGGTTGCACTTACTTAACAAACAAGCTCCATATATATAATTTCCCAATTTTCTTTATTAATCCGACAATACATGCATGTCAAATCTAAAACGTACTTCGCTATTATTGGCCTTTGTTCTTGGTCATTCCATCAGTAGCCTTACTTTCCTTATTCACTCAATGCTTTGAAAGCACATAATGTAATATATG
Organism: Secale cereale; assembly: GCA_902687465.1. Lineage (NCBI taxonomy): Eukaryota > Viridiplantae > Streptophyta > Magnoliopsida > Poales > Poaceae > Secale > Secale cereale. The sequence continues at coordinate 775,239,745 of LR738712.1, forward strand.
TGGCCTTCGGTTAATTAGTATTGTTGTAAACAAATTCCACAGGTGAGGGTAAGCATAGAGGAACATCCTTACCGGCTGTTTGGAACATGCCAGATGGTGCGCGGATAGTTGTGAAATGCAATCATCTTGGCCAGCCTATTGGGGATGAAGGTGGAGTCCTTGGTAAATTTCTTGGCACAATAGCTAGACTTGGGGGCTATTGTCCACTTGACAAAAAGGACTGGCGTAATGTGAAGAAGGATGGTGGGGCTGACACAATACTTCAGTGTGTACATGTACTCTTATGTGGCAGAAGAAGAAAATCAGTTATACTAGCTAGCATATTATTAGTTTGCCATTGTACATTTGTTGTTTACACTTATTCATTTCCTGAAATGCAGACAAAGTTCTTGTACCCTGCTAAGTGTGACAAGTGGATACTAAAAACTACCGGGCGAGATTGGAGAAGATTCAAGGCTTGTCTGAAGAAAAATTTCTTTAATGCAAACAAGAAAAGAAATTTTTCTATAAGCTTTGTCCAGAATATGTGGATAGTGACCAATGGCGTGAACTTGTCGAATTTTGGAAGTCTAAGGAAGGAAGGGTAAGCTTTCTGTCATTTAATTGGACTATGTGTGCTGCTGTTAAGTAGTGCATTGACATTATATTTTAATTATAATAGGCAGTAAGTGAGAAGAACAAAATAAGTCGTACCAAGGTGAAGACAAGTCATACAGCAGGGATAAAGAGTTTTGCTCGTTGGGCTGAGGACCTTATGAGTAATATATGTTTTTTCTATGTTTTCACAACCTTTTCTTTACATATCAGTGTACATATGGTTTTGCAGCGTCAAGAGGACCCTGAGAAGAAACAACCACATAGAGCGAAGGTTTATTTAGCGACTCGTAGTAAACCGAAAAAGGCCAAAGATAAAAATAAGCTTGTGGTATGTTATATACATTCAATTTTTACATAATCAAGTCAACACTGAATCCAACAAGTACAATATGCTTTATTCTTCTCTTTCAGGTTGAGTTGGAAAAGGTAATTAATGAACAACCAGAGTTGGCACAAAGTGACCAGGGAAGAGTTGCATGGAAAGGTGATGCGTTGCACAAAGTTTTGGGGAATGAAAAGCCTGGACAAGTACATGGAATGGGCTTGCTTCCTGTTCCTAACCAAGTTTATGGTCGAAAACCTCGTTATCTCAAGAACATCAATGTGACCACAACAAATGGTTCATCACATGATGAAGAGGTTGATGATAGGGAGGAAATTGCAAAGTTGAAGCAACGCATAGAACAACAAGACCAAATCATCGATGCATTAAGAAACAAAGATGAAGTGTGTGGGACGAACCAAATGGTAACGGTAAATTTTGTTGTTGTTGCATTCATACAAGTATTTTACTGAAACCTGTTTAATTTCTATTGTAGGAAAATTTACAAACCATAGGTAATGGTGAATCTCATCCAGAAGTACTACATAATAATAAAAGAAAGGTACTGTCAATATATTCGACATGTGTTGGTTCATTTTCATCTCTCTTTATAAATATTTCATTTTGCAGAGAGTTCATGCCAATGGACCTGATGCAGAACACATAGTGGTCAAACCCAGAGATACATCAATGGTAAATTTGTTTATTTATTACTACACTTTATAAGTTTATAATAAAGAATGCCTCTTCATGTAAAATACAGAATAAAACTAACCCACATCAGCATGGCGCACACGAAGATAATGACATTCTGTCAGGCAAACAGGTTAGAATCTTGTTGTTACTCATGGTTAAGGGATACACTATAACTTACTAATTTACTTAAATTGTTGTACAGAAGCATCATCTTGAAAATGAGGGTTGTAATAAATTCTCAGATCAAGTACCATCATCACCAGCCCATCCTGTTTATGATAGAGAGGTAATGGTTATCTCTTAAGAAATTTGCTTGTTAAGCACTGATAGGAAACATTTTTCATATGAATGCTGAATTTAAGTTTGATTTGCATGGAATGGACTCTCCTGATGTTAGGAAATGATGTCAGCACATATAATATTTGATGAATAAAATGCATTGTGAACTTTACATTGCAAAATCACAAGGATAAATCATTTTCCTTCTTATGTTTGTCTGTAGATGAGAAAGAGCGGGGAGAATATGGATGGAAATTTGACTACAGTACACAAACAAAGCAATCAAGACAAGTCAGCAGTCCATGTGTCCTCTAAGCAAAAACGTAGTCCTTCCATGGAGGTAACAAAAAATAGTGCGTTCATACTAGATTGGTGTTCACAAAAAATTATTTTTATTACTGCAAATTATATTTTTGAACCTTTTTTTAGGTTGGCACAAAAGTGATTCTGAAGTCTTCAATATATCCAAACAAAAGGCATGTGGCACATGCTAGAATTTTGGGTTGCAATTCAAAAAACATGGTTGGTGGTGTTGAGCTAGGTCGGCAGTTCATAGAAGTGCAAGTTGATCAACCTATTGAGGAATGTGAGCTCTTGGTAAGGGAAAGGGAAAATTTTAGGACAATTGGCGATGTTTTCACCTCTGGATTAACAATTGCTTGGCCTTCAGCATGTGCATGTCAATATTTAACTTCTTGAGTTCTGTAAAATTAAATTTGCAATATACTTAATCTAGTTGTGACTGTTTTTTTCAGATTGAGAGGTTCAGTAGTTGAGTTGATTCGGATGCTTTTGCTCAAGAGGAATCAAGATGCAAATATAACATATTCATGCAAGAAAGATCTGAGGGGCACATTCTAGTGAACATGAATAGGGGTGTCACATGGTTTCAATTATAGGAAACCTTTCGCGTACTATAGTTTACATTAATGGGTCGAAAATTGTATTTTATTTTTGCTACAGTATGGATCTTCTATATGTTCATTGTTATAAATGCTATGGAATGGCAAGAACCTTATTGGTATTTTATATCCTTTTTGGTGTGCGTATGCTAGCTTTATGTCCATGGTCCTTTTATATAGTATACACTGTGTGTCCGTGTCATATTGCTTATTGATTTTCACTATGAGAAAGTATAAAAACAAAAAATGTATTGATACAATATTTCATACAATTTTTTTGAAATAGCACATTGGAGTAATTATGCCGTGTTACTATAGATTGGAAAAGGTCTTACTATGTTTGCCACTAATCACCACTAGAGATGTTACAATATATACAAAAATAATGTTACTGTTGTGTTGCTATAATAAAGAAATCATGTTGCTGGAATATCAAAATGTGTTCAAAGCCCTATTGTAATTATTGCCAATCATTAATAATTGTGTTGCAATTTTGTTAAAACGTCTTACTAACCATGTTGCTACACCAGGAGAAACATGTTACAAACTGTGTGCCTATAGTTCTAAAACAGTGTTACCGGGGCCTTCGGCAACACATATCGCTTGTGTTGCAGCAATACAACTGTAACACCGTTAAATACATATAGGAACAATATTTATGTGCTACAATAGACACCACCTAGTAACATAGCCTACAGGAACACATACAAAAATGTGTTACCGCGCGCTTCAGTAACACAATATCTAAGTTGTAGTAGCACATCAACGTGTTACAGGAGACCAATCCTATAGTAGTGTGCTTGGAGTCGAAGATAGATCTGCTACCCAAAGCCACGTGTTTGGTCAATAAATCAAAAGGTGCAAATTAAAGTCTTCTAAACCAAAATCAGCTACATTTCTCAGTTCTGCGCGAGAAGCTGGTAGAAGTCACAGGCATAATGACGTTCACAAATGTTATTGAGGGTGCTAGACTGCCAGACTGCCATTGCATCATATTAAGATAACATCGTACTACATGATCATGACAATAATCTACAACTGATGATCTCATAAGGGACTAGCCACAACCTCGTTCCTTCGTATGTACTTACTGCAGGTTTGGCTTAGAATTTTCTATTCAGAATTTATAGATATTTCAATGGTTCAACTGCTTGACCATTTTGTATATTTTTCCTTTAGATACCATCAAATTTCGTGTTCTTTGAGGTACAGATCCTTTCGACTGAAATTTTCATATAAAATACCCTATATTTTGTACGATTATGCTAAATGTTGTCAATATGCTTAATCCAAGTTATTAGTTTTGTTGTTTGAGTAAATTGTTACACATAAAATATTCTTAAGTCATATATGTTGCTCCAATTCGCCAAGAACTTGGAGGTGGTCTGCGTTTCGTCATGGAGGAAGTTCAACACCCTTTCTAATTCACTTTAACTCTTTCTATTATTATTTTTTACCTCTGTTCTTGCATGGTTTTTCGCTTCTACATAGTACTTGTTTTGTGTCGATCGACTGCCTATGCTGCTGCCAATATTAGTCGAGATGAATCTTATAAAAAAATTGAGATGTGAAGGTGTGGTGGATTTAGCAAAAAGAAAAAGAAATCTGGTAGACTTTTGCTATAGAGAACAAAACAGATCGATTGCATTCACTTCTTTACGCAATATGTTTATTGTGCAATTAAAAAAGTACTTGTATGTTATTTTCTGTTTGTGCTATAAAACATATTAAAAAGGAGTATAATTATTTATTATCTGATTTGCGTTATAAAACATATTAAAAGGAGTATTTGTTCGTTGGTTTTCTATGTTATTTTATTGTAACAAAAGTTTGATTATTCAACTCAAAATGTTGGGTATTACAATGATAACCATATGGATTTGGTAGTAGGAAAGTAGTGGATGCACCCAACTTCGGTGCATGCACCAAATGAACAGTAAATTCTCAAAAAGGAAAAAAAATGAAACTTCGTGGATGTGATTATGCGCAAATGTTTTAGGAGGTTCCAAAATTTGCTTACCAAAAAATTGATGACCATACAAAGCGAAATACAAATGATGCTCTGAACCCAAGTTTACTATTCACATGTTTCAGCACAACTTTTTTTTCTTGCACGGAGCTCCTCGAATGTCATTTGGCCACCAAATTTTGTAAGCACCTAAAACATTTGGTCATAATCACATCCACAAAGTTATGGATTTTTTTAATGTTTCGCTAAGTTTTTTATCATGGGTGCATCGGGGGTGACTGAGTGCACAAAAACCACACTCGTTGGTGGTTTCATATAAAATGAAATATAGTTGTTGAGGTTTTTTTTTCTGGAGTTAGAAAAATTAAGGGGAAAAGATGAGAGAGAGATGTAATTACTTAATTATGTGGGAAGTTAATTATCATGCATGTAATTAATTAGATATGCGTTGAAACGTGCTGAATCTATTTGGAAGTGCTCGTGGGTAAGGACGGCCAGCAGGCTCTCATCGATATAGGGACCAGCGTTACCAACATGGACTAAGGCCATGATGACCGTGTTTTGCATGACATACACAAGTTGATGGTTGTCTATACGTTCGCAGGTGAGGGCACTAGGTGCTCGAGGACAACCAATGGTAACAATCGATGTCTCTGGCCGCACCTTCGAGATGTCAGTGATGACTGAGGACAATCGGTCACACATCATCATTCTTCAAATATTGTTTTATCCCGTAGCAACGCACGGGTATTTAGCTAGTACTTACTCATTTTGCTCTGCATGTCATCCATATGGAAATAATTAAAATACCTGTATTTAGAAACAAATGGAGTATTATAGTAGTAGTTAAGCCCGGAAGATATTTTTCTCCTAGGTATTTTGTTCTGACCCCCCCCCCCCTCTATAAAATGGAATTTTATTCTGAGGAATAGTGCAAATTTTGTGTAAAATTCTGAAAAAAGATAGAGCGGGGATTCCCATTTCTTCCTTATTACATAGAGATGTGTGTGGCAGCCACACCCTTTAATTAAGAGCATGTAGTCTTGCAAAATTGATGCAAACCAGATAGTTCTATGGATCTTGCTCGACACACAGCTTCCCCATCATAAGGAAAATTCAACAACTGTGGGTCAGATTGATGTATAACAATTATTTAACTTTTTTTGCGAGAAAATTTCCTATCTATTCATCTTCATTCATGGCAGTACAACGAATACCAGAAATAATAGAAATTACATCCAGATCCGTAGACCACCTAGCGACAACTACTAGCCCTGAAGCGAGCCGAAGGCGCGCCGCCGTCATCGCCCCTCCATCGCCGGAGTCGGGCACAACCTGTTGTAGTAAACAGTCGAGAAATCGTCGTGCTAAGGCCCCGTAGGACCAGCGCACCAGAACAGCAACCGCCGCAGATGAAGAATAACGTAGATCGGAAAAATCCAATCTGAAGACAGATGAACGAAGACGAATAACGACGAGATCCGAGCAAATCCACCAAAGATAGATCCGCCGGAGACACACCTCCACACGCTCACCAACGATGCTAGACGCATCGCCGGAACGGGGGCTAGGCGGGGAGACCTTTATTCCATATTCAGGGAGCCACCGCCATCTCGTTTTCCTGAGCAGGACACAAACCCTAGCAAAATGGAAAGAGACGATTAAAATGTGTGACCCTTTTCTATCAGATAGAAGGGGCTCTTGTACAAAATAGACTTACTAAGTAATGATCTCATAGAATCTATCTATATAAAGATAAAGAGGCAATCGTGTCAGGAAGCTGGTTTTTCTTTGGCCAAAAGGTACTTCGAGGACAAAACCGTTCTCTCACTAATGATGACCAAGAAACAAATTGCACCCGTGGCGACGATGGATTATATATTCAGCACGTATGGAGTAGTATTTCATTTTTATAGAAACAGCTGCAGTTACACGTTTGCCCTATAAGTTGCCCAGTCGCCAAGCGTGTCAACATCATGCACAACAAAGCGTGGCGTTAGTCCGGAAAATGGACGGTGCACAACATTTGCTTATTGATGAAAAGAAAAACTACTCCATTCGTCCCATACTGTAAGACTTATTTTAACACTACATCTTACATTGTAGTACAAAGGGAGTAATACGCACAACGGAAAAAATAGTCCCTCTCTACAACAATAAATTCTCATGGGAAAAAGGAGAGATCATTTCGGAATATTTATAGTTGTAAAGAGGGACATTTTTTTCCAGAGTGGCAGTAAAAAAGACAGGGGTCCAATTGTAGCTGCTGGGAATGCGGCAAAGCGGTGTCGACGACACTTGTGTGACTTGGATGGTGGAGCTGCGTGCACCCGGTCTCGAGCACCGGGATGAAAGCCTAGGTTAGACCCGAGTGATGGTGATGTTTTCTTGCATCGTTGCCTTATTGGAGGCATTGCTCGGATATGCTCGGACTAATACTTAAGGGCGATAACCTAGATTCTGGCCTTTAATTTGTGGTTGGATCCGGTTACGGCTACGCTTGAGTGCCGCTCCCATCCCGAAGGCATTGCCCTTGAAGATCCTCGTCATCAATGTGGTGTCAATGGTTGTTGCGGATATGGACTCAGTTGTAGTTTGTTGATGACTGATCTGATTGGTTTGGGCCTTTTCTTTATCTTTTTTCCTCGCCTACGCTTAGCTTTTGGTCTTATGAGTTTGCTAGCTGCTGGTATGTTTATGCGTGTGTGTTGGGTTGATTGTGTGCATCCTAGTTACACAGAGGCTGGGTGAGTGCTCATTGTGTTATATATCCTCTTGAGGCTCCATTTTGAGCTAATAAAATCCCCCCTTTGTTGAAAAGTAAAACAAATACATGTATAGTTTACTAGCAAAAGGTTTTCTTTTCAAGACCACTAAACTTGTCTTCTGGTGCGCCTGAAAAAAGTGGAGTCTTTTTACTATACATAGTGCATACATATTGGCTAGTTGCTAGTCATGAATGCTCGAATTTTAGAGAGGCTTGTACTAGTTCTCGACGTGATTGAACAAGAGAAGCATGGAACTTTATATGGCGAAGTGCAGCCCCACCAAAGGTTTAGGCATTTTCCTGGAGACTGGCTACTAATTCATTAGCTAATTGGACGAACAAAGTAAGAAGGAACTTGGAAGTTCTAGGAACACGCCCTGTATGAGGGATGGAGGACGAAGACTCGTTTCATATTTTTTGCACTTGCAATCATGCCGTCATCTTATGGAAGGCTATGGTGAAGCAATGGGTATTGCCTGTGTGATTAAGCATTGCACATGTTGGCCGGAACTGGTTCCTTCATCTCCTGTCAAACAGGCATGAAGAGGAACAAGTTAAGATCATGATCCTCGTTTAGCGAATCCGGTATATGCGTAATGAAATAGTGCACACAAAATAACCACCACCCATGGAAGTGTATGTGCGCTTCCTTGTCAGTTACCTGTCCTCCTTAATATCCCTTCACGTGCATTTAAATGTTGAACTAGTGAAAGGGAAGATAGCAACTGTAAATATTCAGAGACCTGCTCGTGTATCCAATATACCACCCTGCTTGTGTATCCACTATCTTGATAGTAAGGCATGCTTGATCAATGTAGACAATGTATGAAACATTTATGTATCACTACAGGCTGCTGCTCATCTAAGGGGTCATTCAACAACTCACTTGCGAAACATTATGACCTATGAATTTTATAGCCTGTGATATGCCTCAAAGGCAGACTATGTCTATCAAAGACCATTATATGGCCTCGCAGTAAAAAAAACATTATATGGCACTCAAACTGCTATGGCAAAATGAACTTGAATATAGAGAACCTCTAAAAAGTCTAAGCATCGGCTTCCTTATAAAATATCGTGTAGAACCCCGTCAAGTCAGACATGACTATCTGTTTTGCTTGGCTACATCTGCTAAATTACGAGAATTATTGTGAATCATCCACTGACTGAAGAAAAAAGAGCAAACATCATTGAGCATATGTATGAGCATGCTATCTATATCTCAGTAAACTGGGAATCCCGAAGGCAACCTCTGGTTTGTGCAAGAGAAATTGTGGATTCCAACTGCGCAGTCGTACCTCTACTGCTGTTTGCACTTTTTTTTTTGAGAGATCTTCCCACATGCCTAGTGGACTGATACTTTACATCTCCTGGAGTAATGTGTTTTATTCACTTAAATGTAGACAAGTTGAGATCAATCCTTTTTTGGAGTTCACCTCTTAGTGAATTTGGATTCTGATGTTGTTAACTCTGTAGTGTCAGATGTAAACTGCTCCTTGTATAGATTACATGCGCTCGCCGATCTGTCATTTGGCACACACTGTAGCACATCTGCACATTTACTGCCCCTTTTTACTAGTGATAAACCTTTTATAAAGGCACATGTTCCTGATAATGACTAGGCTCGACTGGTTCATGTGACTCCTTTTCCCAAGCGATGACCATGCAACTCGCACTCATACTGCCCCTAATTCAAGTGCAAGACCACCGAACACTAGTAGAAAACAGGGCATTGGTCCAGCCCATTAGCCCCGGTTCAATCTAGAACCGGGACCAATGGGGGTACTGGACCCGGTTCGTTAGCCCAGGGGGCCGGCCGGGCCACGTGGGCCATTGGTCCCGGTTCGTCTGGACCTATTGGTCCCGGTTGGAGCTAAAAACCGGGACCAATGGCTCTTGCTCCTGGCCCACCACTATTGGTCCCGGTTTGTTTTGTGAACCGGGACCAAAGGCACCCCTTTAGCCCCGGTTTGTAGCACCAACCGGGACCAGTGAGTTGCCTATATAAACCCCCTCACTCAAGAGCAGAGCTCACTGCTCTGTTTTTTTTCTGGCCGAGGGGGAGAGGGGTTAGTGGTGCTCTAGCTCACCTCCTATGCACACAACGTGTTCGGTGGAATGCCCGAGCCACACTAGTTAAGCTTTTCTCCTCTCGAAGCTCTATTTTCTCCGAAATTTGTCTAGGTTTAGCGGTCCGTCACGTCCCGTCCCCGTCTTCGCCGCCGTCGATCGCCCCCGCCGATCTCGTCACCGGCACCACCGTGGTGAGCCTCTTGTTATGTCCATGCTTTTCTTACTTTTATTATTGCTTTAGATAGATATTTGTCTAATTTTCTTACGTTTATTATTGCTTGTTATTATATAGTGCGATGGTTTTGATATCCGCCCACGTGGGCCCTCGTCCGGTCTACGATTCGGATGTGGTATATTATCTTTAATTTATAACTATTTGTTTTAGTGCTTATGATAGTTATGCCGACCAACCTGACATGCATAGATGTTTTATTATGTCTAGGAGGTAGTTGAACCGGAAATTCCAACCGACCCTCTTGTGGAGAGGTTAAATTTAGTTCAAGAGGAAAACATTTCGTTAAAGAAAAAATTGGAAAAAATGGAGGAGGAGAAGATGGAATTGGAGTTGCATGTTGCGGAAGTTGTCGATGATCACAAGATCAAGATGGACCCTATTGTCGAGAGGTTAAATTTAGTTGAAGAAGAAAACAAATTCTTGAAGGAAAAAATAAAAAAATTGTGGACGAGAAGATGATATTGGAGTTGCATGTTGCGGATGTCGTCGATGATCACAAGATCAAGATGGATGCAATGCGGTTGAAGATTAAAAAGATTAGAAAATATGCCATTAATACCGAGGCTTGGTATCATTATGCCGTTGGATCAATTGTTACCTTGGTTGCGATTATGATAGCATTTGTTTTCGCGTTGAAATGTTTTACATAGTTTTGATGTGTATGGAGAGCTATATGTTGTTAGATGAGAACTATATATGTATGTACTTTGGTTTTAATGTGATGATGAACTTTTATCCATTTGGTCACTTAATTATCTATTTATGATGTTCTGTAATGGTTTTTGACACACTTAATTATATATAAATGCACGCAGATGAACCGCCAATGGATGTACGGTGACAGACACACCTCCGAGTACATTAAGGGCGTGCGTGAGTTTCTAAATGCGGCAGAGGCAAACAAGCAGAATGGTTTTATGTGTTGTCCATGCACTAAATGTGTGAATACGATGTCTTACTCTAACCGAAAAATCCTTCACTCCCACCTGCTTTACAAGGGTTTAATGCCACACTATAATGTTTGGACGAGGCACGGAGAAATAGGGGTTATGATGGAAGACGGCGAAGAAGAAGAGTACGATGACAACTATGTGCCCCCTGAATACGGTGATGCTGCAATGGGGGGAGCTGGTGAAGATCAAGAGGAACCAGACGATGTGCCCAATGATGCTGCAACGGGTGAAGCTGCTGAAGATCAAGAGGAACCAAATGATGATCTTCGCCGGGTCATTGTCGATGCAAGGACACAATGCGAAAGTCAAAAGGAGAAGCTGAAGTTCGATCGCATGTTAGAGGATCACAAAAAAGGGTTGTACCCCAATTGCGAAGATGGCAACACAAAGCTCGGTACCGTACTAGAATTGCTGCAGTGGAAGGCAGAGAATGCTGTGGCTGACAAAGGATTTGAGAAGCTACTAAAAATATTGAAGAAGAAGCTTCCGAAGGATAACGAATTGCCCGACAGTACATACGCAGCAAAGAAGGTCGTATGCCCTCTAGGATTGGAGGTGCGGAAGATACATGCTGAAGGAAATATGCCCTAGAGGCAATAATAAAGTTATTATTTATTTCCTTATATCATGATAAATGTTTATTATTCATGCTAGAATTGTATTAACCGGAAACTTAATACATGTGTGAATACATAGACAAAACAGTATGTCCCTAGTATGCCTCTACTAGACTAGCTCATTGATCAAAGATGGTTATGTTTCCTAGCCATAGACATGAGTTGTCATTTGATCAACGGGATCACATCATTAGGAGAATGATGTGATGGACAAGACCCATCCGTTAGCATAGCACTATGATCGTTTAGTTTAACTGCTATTGCTTTCTTCATGACTTATACATGTTCCTATGACTATGAGATTATGCAACTCCCGAATACCGTAGGAACACCTTGTGTGCTATCAAACGTCACAACGTAACTGGGTGATCATAAAGATGCTCTACAGGTGTCTCCGAAAGCATTCGTGGTGTTGGCATAGATCAAGATTAGGATTTGTCACTCCGAGTGTCGGAGAGGTATCTCTGGGCCCTCTCGGTAACACACATCATAATAAGCCTTGCAAGCAAAAGGACTAATGAGTTAGTCACGAGATGATGTCTTACGGAACGAGTAAAGAGACTTGCCGGTAACGAGATTGAACTAGGTATAGAGATACCGACGATCGAATCTCGGGCAAGTAACATACCGATGACAAAAGGAACAACGTATGTTGTTATGCGGTTTGACCGATAAAGATCTTCGTAGAATATGTAGGAGCCAATATGAACATCCAGGTTCCGCTATTGGTTATTGACCGGAGATGAGTCTCGGTCATGTCTACATAGTTCTCGAACCCGTAGGGTCCGCACGCTTAACATTTGATGACGATCGGTATTATGAGTTTATGAGTTTTGATGTACCGAAGGTAGTTCGGAGTCCCGGATGAGATCACGGACATGACGAGGAGTCTCGGAATGTCCGAGACATAAAGATTGATATATTGGACGACTATATTCGGACACCGGAAGTGTTCCGGAAAAGTTTCGGATTTAACTGGATTGCCGGAGGGGGTTACCGGAACCCCCCACGAGGGGGGATGGTCCATAGTGGGCCTTGAGGAAAGGAGAGAGGCAGCCCATAGAGGCTGGCCGGCGCCCCACCTAGGGATCCTAGTTGGACTAGGATTGGGGGGGCGCCACCTCTCCCTCTTTTCCTTTCCCTCTCTTCCTTCTTGGTGGACTCCTACTAGGAATAGGATTGCAATCCTATTCCTAGTAGGATTGCCCTAACCGGCCCTCCTCCCTTGCTCCTTTATATACGGGGGCAGGGGGGCACCCAAAGACACACAAGTTGAATTGTTTTAGCCGTGTGCGGTGCCCCCCTCCACAGAATCACACCTCGGTCATACCGTCGCGGAGCTTAGGCGAAGCCCTGCGCCGGTGAACACATCATATCCGTCACCACGCCGTCGTGCTGACGAAACTCTCCCGTGAAGCTCAACTGGATCAAGAGCTCGTGGGACGTCATCAAGCTGAACGTGTGCTGAACGCGGAGGTGCCGTACGTTCGGTGCTTGATCGGTTGGATCGCGAAGAAGTTCGACAACATCAACCGCGTCAGTTGACGCTTCCGCTCCCGGTCTACGAGGGTACGTAGACACACTCTTCCCTCTCGTTGCTATGCATCTGGTAGATAGATCTTGCGTGATCGTAGGAAAATTTTAAAATACTACGTTCCCCAACAGTATGTACTTTGGTTTTAATGTGATGATGAACTTTTATCCATTTGGTCACTTAATTATCTATTTATGATGTTCTGTAATGGTTTTTGACACACTTAATTATATATAATGCACGCAGATGAACCGGCAATGGATGTACGGTGACAGACACACCTCCGAGTACATTAAGGGCGTGCATGAGTTTCTAAATGCGGCTGAGGCAAACAAGCAGAATGGTTTTATGTGTTGTCCATGCACTAAATGTGTGAATACGATGTCTTACTCTAACCGGAAAATCCTTCACTCCCACCTGCTTTACAAGGGTTTCATGCCACACTATAATGTTTGGACGAGGCACGGAGAAATAGGGGTTATGATGGAAGACGGCGAAGAAGAAGAGTACGATGACAACTATGTGCCCGCTGAATACGGTGATGCTGCAATGGGGGGAGCTGGTGAAGATCAAGAGGAACCAGACGATGTGCCCAATGATGCTGCAACGGGTGAAGCTACTGAAGATCAAGAGGAACCAAATGATGATCTCCGCCGGGTCATTGTCGATGCAAGGACACAATGCGAAAGTCAAAAGGAGAAGCTGAAGTTCGATCGCATGTTAGAGGATCACAAAAAAGGGTTGTACCCCAATTGCGAAGATGGCAACACAAAGCTCGGTACCGTACTGGAATTGCTGCAGTGGAAGGCAGAGAATGCTGTGGCTGACAAAGGATTTGAGAAGCTACTGAAAATATTGAAGAAGAAGCTTCCGAAGGATAACGAATTGCCCGACAGTACATACGCAGCAAAGGAGGTCGTATGCCCTCTAGGATTGGAGGTGCAGAAGATACATGCATGCCCTAATGACTGCATCCTCTACCGCGGTGCATACAACGATCTGAACGCATGCCCGGTATGCGGTGCATTGCGGTATAAGATCAGACGAGATGACCCTGGTGATGTTGATGGCGAGCCCGCCAGGAAGAGGGTTCCTGCGAAGGTGATGTGGTATGCTCCTATAATACCACGGTTGAAACGTTTGTTTAGAAACAGAGAGCATGCCAAGTTGATGCGATGGCACAGTGAGGACCGTAAGAAAGACGGGAAGTTGAGAGCACCCGCTGACGGGTCGCAATGGAGAAAAATCGAGAGAAAGTACTGGGAGGAGTTTGCAAAGGACGCAAGGAACGTATGGTTTGCTTTAAGCGCGGATGGCATTAATCATTTCGGGGAGCAGAGCAGCAATCACAGCACCTGGCCCGTGACTCTATGTATGTATAACCTTCCTCCTTGGATGTGCATGAAGCGGAAGTTCATTATGATGCCAGTTCTCATCCAAGGCCCTAAGCAACGCGGCAACGACATTGATGTGTACCTAAGGCCATTAGTTGAAGAACTTTTACAGCTGTGGAATGGAAACGGTGTACGTGCGTGGGATGAGCACAAACAGGAGGAATTTGACCTAAAGGCGTTGCTGTTCGTGACCATCAACGATTGGCCCGCTCTCAGTAACCTTTCAGGACAGACAAACAAAGGATACCACGCATGCACGCACTGTTTAGATGACACTGAAAGTATATACCTGGACAAGTGCAGGAAGAATGTGTACCTGGGCCATCATCGATTTCTTCCGACCAACCATCAATGTCGAAAGAAAGGCAAGCATTTCAAAGGCGAGGCAGATCACCGGAAGAAGCCCGCCATGCGTACCGGTGATCACGTACTTGCTATGGTCAATGATTTACATGTAATCTTCGGAAAGGGCCCCGGCGCACTAGCTGTTCCGAATGACGATGAGGGACACGCACCCATGTGGAAGAAGAAATCTATATTTTGGGACCTACCCTACTGGAAAGACCTAGAGGTCCGCTCTTCAATC
>LR738712.1:775268566-775287201 GCA_902687465.1 Secale cereale
AAAACCCCCCCTCCCCTTTCAAAAAAAAAAACAAAAACCACAGCCACAGAAATGCTGACGCGTGGAAGCCTTTTGGTCCCGGTTGGTACCACCAACCGGGACTAAAGCCCCTCCTGCCTGGACTCGGTGCACAGGCCACGTGGACACCCTTTTGCCCCGGTTCTGGATTGAACCGGGACTAAAGGGTCAGAGCATTAGTACCGACCCTCTTGTCCCGGTTCCAGAACCGGGGCTAAAAGGCCCAAATGAACCGGGGCTAAAGACCCTTTATCTACTAGTGGAATAGATTGGTTACATCCATACTGTTGCATTTATCATTTTTTGTTGCTTCTTAATAAACATTAGTGTTCTGGCTTCGCACAGATTCTCAAACACTTTCAGCTGAAGGCCAAAACTCCTCAAAAATACTTCCAATGGTTCCTAAACCAAAGAATTGCAAAACTGCTCCTGGTTCAGGTTAGATTAAAAAAAAATGTGTGTGTGTGCCTCCAATGCTAAACCGAGCATATTTTCTAGCATGAATAATCTGAAATGACACGCGTGTATTCTCCTTTCAGCTTCTGGCAAGCCCACTTTTGAGAAGACTAATAATTCACTGCAGGGAAATCAAACTTCCATGTGCTTCTGTTGAAGAAAATAACGCTGCCCCTGGTCCAGGGAAGAGACTAGCTCTTTGCTTCTTCAAAACAAGTCACTCACCTTTCATTCTTTTTGTGTCAGTATGAGAGTCACTGACTCTTATATTTTGAACAGACTTTTGGTGCAGTTTCTAACCTATTGCAGATAACTTATACTGAGAGTTGTTAGCTTTAATCTTGATTCATGTATCTACATATTTAGTTTGCATTCGCTATGCATGTTGAATAAGTTAGAGAGTAGCTAGTCCGGTGAAGCTTCAGCAGAGGCATGCGGAGACGGCGACATGCCGGGCTGCCGTGCGATGTGGCGAGCATGGTGAGATGCCGATGGCAACGAGAAGTCGTGGTGCTGTGTGATGCAGCATAGTCGTGTGAAGCGACAAAACGCGTGGACGTCTGAAGCAAGACCGGCCGGCTAGACGGATTAGTTGGAGGTGACGTTGGTACTAGCTAGTCAGGTGACTCGGTGAGTTAGTTAGTTGCATACGACATGCAAGTCTGCTAGTGCTGCTTGGTCAAGTTAGTTGCTTGAGTCACGTTGATCTGGAGAGATTCCAGGAAGAGGTGGACGCGCGCGCAGTGCATGGATTAGTGGGTTAGTGGCCGTGAGGGCCGGCCAGTTAGTGCGTGTGGCAAATCTCTCCTGTGTATATATATGTTGCTTTGACTGAATGAAAAGACGAGGCCTTGAGGGCTGAGGAAACAATGTAGCCACGGTGCGCATCAGGGAGGCATCTAGTGGCAAAGCCATGGGTTCTTCTTCCTGGTGCTTGTGTGTGTGCGTGGGTGCTCTTGTGTGTTTGAGAGAAACAACCAGAGAAAGGAACAAGAGAGAGTTGTGTGAGGTAACCAAGAGGAAGAAGAAGAGCGGCGCTGCGAGGAGGCAGCGCCAACAATTGGTATCAGAGCCTTGTTGATCCATGGCAGCGACGACGGTGCCGGTGGCTATGGTGACCGGCGTGGCGGTGGCGGAGGCGACGGCTGCGGCAACGGCAACGGCGACGCGGCGGACTCCATGTGAGGTGGAGGACGTCGGCGGCCAGATGCTGCCAGTGGCCGGTTGCGGTGTGATGCCGCTAGGGGGAGACGGCGGTGCGATGCTGCCACGACGATGGTGCGATGCCGTCACAAGGAGACGCGGTGCGACACTGCTAAGAAGATGTACGGCGGCGCGATGCCGTCACTCGAGTCGGTACGATGCCATCGTCATCATGGAGAGTTGGTGCGAAGCCAATGTTGTGGTGCGATGCCGCAAGATGACGATAGTGTCATCCAGGGCAAGATGGTCCATGGCGAACGGTGCTGCGATTGCGTCGTCAAGTGGTGGCGGGTGATCCGTGTTGAAGATGGGAGAATCAAGATTAGGGGGGGAAATGTTAGCTTTAATCTTGATTCATGTATCTACATATTTAGTTTGCATTCGCTATGCATGTTGAATAAGTTAGAGAGTAGCTAGTCCGGTGAAGCTTCAGCAGAGGCATGCGGAGACGGCGAGATGCCGGGCTGCCGTGCGATGTGGCGAGCATGGTGAGATGCCGATGGCGACGAGAAGTCGTGGTGCTGTGTGATGCAGCATAGTCGTGTGAAGCGACAAAACGCGTGGACGTCTGAAGCAAGACCGACCGGCTAGACGGATTAGTTGGAGGTGAGGTTGGTACCAGCTAGTCAGGTGACTCGGTGAGTTAGTTAGTTGTATGCGACATGCAAGTCTGTTAGTGCTGCTTGGTCAAGTTAGTTGCTTGAGTCACGTTGATCTGGAGAGATTCCAGGAAGAGGTGGACGCGCGCGCAGTGCATGGATTAGTGGGTTAGTGGCCGTGAGGGCCGGCCAGTTAGTGCGTGTGGCAAATCTCTCCTGTGTATATATATGTTGCTTTGAGTGAATGAAAAGACGAGGCCTTGAGGGCTGAGGAAACAATGTAGCCACGGTGCGCATCAGGTAGGCATAGTGGCAAAGCCATGGGTTCTTCTTCCTGGTGCTTGTGTGTGCGCGTGGGTGCTCTTGTGTGTTTGAGAGAAACAACCAGAGAAAGAAACAAGAGAGAGTTGTGTGAGGCAACCAAGAGGAAGAAGAAGAGCGGCGCTGCGAGGAGGCGGCGCCAACAAGAGTCTGAGACAGTGAGACTACTAACAAAGCTGCTCCCAGTTCTGGTAAGGCTCAATCTTACTAACTGACATTTCTTGGCTGCTTTCCTTCTCAAAACTTGCTTGACAGATAGAGTTATTTCTGAAAAGGGCGGCACTGAGCTGACGGATACCCACTGATGTTGTCGCGGCTTCTCGTACTTCGAAAAGTACTGAAACTTCTGCCTCTACATCTGTTGGTGCTCAGTCTATTCTGAAAACAGCTGAAGATGGTGCAATAATACTTGAGTCGACCCTTATTTCTGCTCAAAGCAAAAAACAAACAGTCGTCTCTCCATGGACAAGTACTGGTGAAGAGGCGAATTTGACTCGGCTCGGCACTGAAGAACGAGCTTTTGAAATATTGGCCACTAGTAGATCGTGCATCCATAGATTAGAGTGTAGAACACCACAATCTTTAAACTGTGTTTATGAGACTGTTCATGCAACGGTTGAAGGACAACAACTCTGATTGATTGATCTCTGAATACCATAAGTCAAAAACTAATTTTCACGCCATATTTTGCATTATCTCTACTTCACTACTGCAAGGACTACCAGCTGGCTGATATCCCAAGTAGTACTTCGCTCAACTATTTAGATCTGGCCGCATTGGCATCAAACATTCAGTGAGCAAATGGTCAATTCTAGTCTTCTAGATAGTTTTATCTCTGGGCACACCTTGATTTTGCACTAGTTTGGATGCATACATGTTCAGCTGGAAGACGTGGCACAAGATATCTTGCATGTCACTGATCCACCGCATCAATGATTGGCCAACAAATACATATGCGTGCCTTCTAATAAAAACTTAGTCAGAACAAATACTAGGCAAAATGGCCCCTTGAATAATACTTTCCATACCAAAAATGCTCTGTTTACAGTGATTTGCAGGAGTATGATATCGATGACCGTTGAAGCGCAACGAACATGAGAGGAGACTCAGGTTCCACTGGGCGTGCCATTTGTTTTAAGCGAGATAAATATCAAGTTTATCTGCGTTGGCATTTTAGGTGCGGGCGTGCCAGTATACAACTGTATAGGAATTAAAATACTGCAAACACATGAAACAGGAATATCGATCATCAATAAGTTATATACTTCCATTTGTCATGTATTTTTTGTATGCGCCTGAATATGCATCTGACCGAGGCGATTGTAAAGGGTTCCCGGTTCCTAGAACCTCGAAAGAATTCTAGTTAATTACATCGGCGAATTTATACGCACATAATACCTCCGATTAAGCCCAACAGGTCATCTTTATATCTTTATAGAATATCAGTGTAAAGAAAACTATCAAGCACATGCAAGAGACACACATTTTAACGTGGAAAACCCAAATCGGGTAAAAAAACCACGGTGGCACATAGGCCAAATCCATTATGTGAAATGTTTACATGTGAGATGGCTACAACAAATCTTCTACTCAAGATAAGCCTTTCTATAAATGCTCGAGACAAAAACTGCACTGCTAATGTGTAGTCATGACATGTCATCAATGAAGGAATATTCAGCTTCAGTTCTCCATGAGCCATCAGTCGGAAAGCATGAAGTCTCTAAGTATTTGTTCAGCCTCGTCGGTCGCAAACTATTTGTTTCAAACCTTGTCGGTCAGGACATATATGCATATTCCGGCGTTGTCGGTGACTGAAGAGAATAAGCCGTCCGAGCTTGAATAATGAATTGCCGTTTGAATTTTATAAATTGTGAACAATGGCGTCTTGTTTATTCCAATGTAGATGGCCATGTCCTTACTAGCACAATGCTTAACTCACAATGCAGTTAACTCTTGCACATCAATGCTAAATCTGTCTTACAAAGTCTCTATAGACCACCCTGATGCATAAGCATGATGATTCGTCATGTAGACTTAGAGTGTGCGTGTATGCCTGTTGTTGTGCATGGAGCCAGCTGATGCGTATACAAAAATATGTATGCAGTTTTGTAGATCACCACCAGCCACTTAATTCCGTCATCATGACATTCTCAAAGAACAACATCCATGGCGACGATTCGATTGCCAAGTAGATCCACAAGATGACATAATCTCTTTCTTTTATATATCGGACCGTGACACATCCGTGGCAGCGATTGAGCGCCAGGTACAGCCGTGAGATGCCATAAATCTTTTTTTTTATTATATATCAGGCCGTGACACATCCACGCCGGTGATTGAGCGCCATGTAGAGCCACGAGATGCCATAGTCCCTTTTTTATATATTGGGCTGTGACACATCGACGGCGGCAATTGGGCGCCAGGTAGAGCCGCGACTGTCATCATTCCTTTTTTTTACATCGGATCAACACACATCCGCGGCGACGATTAGATCGCCATGTAGAGCCGCTGGATGTCATCACTCTTTTTTTCCAAATCGGATCAACAAACATCCGCGGCGTAAATTAGATCGCCATGTAGAGCCGCTGGATGTCATCCCATTTGTTTTTCCAAATCGGATCAACACACATCCGCGGCGACGATTAGATCGTCATGTAGAGCCGCTGGATGTCATCACTCTTGTTTTCCATATCGGATCAGCACACATCCGCGACGACGATTAGATCGCCATGTAGAGTCACGTGATGTCGTAACTTTATTTTTCCACGTCAGATCGTGGCATGCCCACGGTGACGTTTGGAGCGTCAGGTAGAGCCGCAGGACACCATATATATTTTTGGTAGATCACACGGTAAAACGCCAGCGGCAACGGCAACAATTCAATCTCCAGGTTGAACCGCGAGGCGTTACCAACCTGCAATAGAAGAAGAAAACGGAAGGAAGAGATAAATAGCCGCATCTCGACTCACCTACCAAGTAAAATCACCGATGTGGTCATTGAAATGGAGACGTCGAGTAAAGATTGCCAGGAGCGGTGATTACTAATGGTGTGTTGGGTTTTGATCGAGCTGTGTATGTGTGTGGTGCTGGCGGTGGTGTTGTGAGAAGCGAACTTCGCCGTTGCGCTATGCGATCGCCACAAAACTCCAACCTCCTCCGCCCCAAGCCTCCAGCTCATGAGATCCTTTTAAAACTTCCAACTCCAGGTGGAGGCGTCCGAGCCGTGGTTTCCAGCGGACTCCCGTACATGCCGTCATAGGGTTGTTGCTAGATACTTATCTTGTTATCCGGTTATCTCTAAACGTTTGAATCAAATCAGTCACAACGGTCGTGCATGCATGTGTGACTTTGAAAAGAACGACCAGTTGCACGTACTGACACATGGTCAAACTATGAGCCTGACTAATCAATCAGCATATACACGGGAACACACCCTCATCTCATCCTTTTTTCCTTGATGGTGGGCTCCTTCATTAATTGTTTTCCTTAGAACGACTGCTTGTATGAGATGATGCAGATTTCTCTCCTTCAACGTATGTGTCCTATTTTTACCACTAATGCATGAACCATCATCTCTCTTGTCTACTTCTGACTTTTCGCTATTTAAAAAATATCCAATGAAAATGGCTTGTGTTTATACATGTTTACATTTTTACTTTACAAACTGTGCCAATAGCAATTCCTGAACTTGTATAACCATGTAAAAATCTCATTCAACATCAGTCATGACGTGATTGATTGCTTGGCGAGATTCCCGAGTTTGCGAGCTATGATATGCGTTCCAGCCAGAGTCCTTGTGGAGTGTAGTTCATCACCGTCTTGGTTGTTCCGCTGCTACGAGTTATTCTGCTGCTAGCATAGAACTACCTTCGCAAGCGTAGTGTCGCTATGCCGAGATATTCCGTTGTAATGCTCAAACCTTGTACCCCGAGTATTTGTAATAAAGAGTTGATGTGTTCTATTCCAAGCAGTGTCGTATTCCAGAAGACTTGATCTCTGGGCTGGAATGCGGGTTGTTCTGGTCTCTCTGAGCCGGGGTGCCACAAAGCTGCTGCTATTATTCGCACAACCACTGCCTAGCAATGTTCTCTAGCAACCAAGCATGCTTTGGTTAGTGCTTAAGAACTAAACACCGGGAAGGCAAGTGTACCTGGTTTCTCTTGTCATGGTTAGCTGACAAAAACTATTCGGATCACAAACACCTTTCACATGGAAGTGGTCACTTCCAGGAGCTTGTCGCTGAACCTTAGTTGTAGGCTTACTCCCCAGACTACATAAAACATGTGAGTAGAGTCATAAGATCCATCGGCATCGAATGCCAATCAGTGGTAATTTTCCAAAGCTAGAGAGGCACCAGAGCATTGATTAGTCTGGAATAATGTCTTTGTATAGGAGGTGTTCCTGTTGAACATCCATAGGATACCATTGCAATCCAAATCAAGTGTGAGGAGGCGGGCCCTATTGGAATTGATTGTAGACCCGTGTACACTATCAGAGTCAATCGTGCGAACAGGGTAGATCACAAGATTGCCATCTAGTTGATTGTTAGGGTAACACTTCCCCCTAGCATGGTTATTCTTGGAGACACTTGCAAACAGCTGTGCACCAGGACGTAGATTCTGGCCTGGCAATAAGGAGAATTATAGGTAGACCAAATGACTCTCCGGTTCATGTCATACAACACAAAGTTGTCGGTGTTCAGCATGACAGTAGAGGTAGCCAGTGTAGAGCTATCAAATATGGGATTCTGTTGGGTACCTGGAGTTAATGGGGTTCTGGACCACTGGATACCGTCGTATCCCAATATAATTGAACCACTAGAAATTGGGGGATCATCTCGGTTGGCAGTCCATACTATGATACTTGTATCACCAGATATAAGCCACACCCCAATTATAAAGGCTTCGCTGTCAGGATAGAAACCAAACGTGAAGCACCCGGAGGAGCAGAACCAACTCTTGGTGGTGCTTGTGCTGATGGAGGACCACAAAGGAATCATTGTATCATTGGTCTAAGCTCCGATAACCATAATAGACATGCTTGTAGCATAGAACACGAGTAGTAGAGATACAAAAAGTTATATTTGGGGGCATTGTTCAGCCGCAAGAATATTGCAGTTCCTTGGAGTGGTAGTTCTATTCTATACAAATGCTAGCTCTAGAATGGGTGAATGTAGTCTTTAGAACCTGGAGTTAAGCCATTTAAGGAGTTCATGATGGTTAGGTTGCCAATATTTTCAGCCAAAGATAAAGATGGAGAGAGAGAGAGGGAGAAATGTCGACTTGAGGATTGAACAAAGCTTTAGTTTAGTCATCAGTAGACTTGGACATTGTCGAAGTCACCAGTTCAAACCAATAGCCACTTTTCGGATTAAGAATGCACGAATTGATTTGACGCAGTGGTAAATGGTGAAACTACATGTTGTCCTAAACATACGACGAGCCACCCTATGAATACAGTAGAGCTTGGTTACATAGGTTAAAGCAAAGCATGCATGTGTGGAAGATGGAACATGATCAAATCCTAAAAGCTTGCATCGTTGGAAATGATTTGTCTTTTCTTAATAAATAGACCATTCTAGCTGCTGCATATCTATTTAACTGACACGCCAACTCAGTACTGAAATTATTCTGGATGGTTCTATCTATGTCTTACAAATGTGTTGTTAAATATGCACGAAGTTTGTATATATCATAAATACACCATGAAAATGAAGTTATCAAGCAAAACTAATGGAATAAGATATCTTCAAACTTGCATATATACAGCGAACACACAATTGTTTAAGAAAAAGAGAGAATGCAAAATTCAACTACAACCAATCTAGAGATTAACATATAACTGAAGGAGATCAAACCATGCTTTGCCAAAAACATCCTTTGAACTGCAAAAAATGAATTTCAATTATCTGATTGTAAATCAAGAAATATGTCATGTCCAATTGTGCCTGATGAAATTATGAAAACAAACTAAAAAAGGCATCAACTAGCCTTGTTAAGGGAATAAATAGCGTCATACAAAAAACTCACAACCAGTTGTGCCTTATAAGTTTATCACCAAGCAGCCATCCTTATATTTATTTCTGCAATCTTCCGGGTTTGATGATGCAACTGCAACAGCCTACCCAAAATCCATATTCTGTAAATATTCACACATCGATACATCTAATTTGATTTGAATTTCTGAAGGCAATGCTCCGAGTGTGCTACACCCAATTCTGTTAGAACGAAGACGCAAACGGCACGTCCGAGTGCTCCTGTTCCCATCATATCACCCATGAGGCCAAGCAAACACAGATTAGGCAGTCCCACGCTGGTCGTGCTACTGCTGTACAAGACTGTAGTTAGGTTTTTCTTTTTCCCAAACCGGTTATGTATACCTGAACATTTTTGCAAGTTAAATTAAAAAAAATAACATCATCAATTTAAAAAAATGATTTTTTTGGAAAGCTGGTAATTAATTTGAAAATTTTCAGGAATTTAATAAAGGTTGGAATTTGTAATCATGAATTTTAAAGTATTCACCAATTCGAAAAATATTCATGATTTTAATAAATATTTCTATTATAAAAATCTTCATCGATATAATTGGTTTTATTTTTTGGAAAAACTTCCAAAATTTTGAAGAAAAAAAGATAAATTAATAGTTGGGGAAAGAAAGAAATGGAGAAGGCTATAGGAACAGAAAAGAAAAAATAATTATAAAAACAGTTAATGAAAAAAAACCAAAAAAAAAAACAAAAGAAACTACTGAAAACTAAAGGAAAACAGCTGACCAGGAGAAGGTTCTAAAACCTTCCCAAAATGGGAGGGAAAAGAAAAGGAAAAAAGCCCTTACGTGAGAAAATATTAATCAATTTTAAAACATTAACAAATTTTAAAGTGTTCATGAATTTTAGAAAACATTCTTGATTTCAGAAAAATCATGAATTAAAAACTAAAAATTAAATTCTATAGGAGAAATGGAATTTAAAACCAGAACAAAACATGTAAAATCAGCAAATGAAAAACAAAATATTGGTCAGAAAAAGGTTCTAGAAACTTCCCAAAATTGGAGGAAAAAAAGAGGGGAAATCCACACCAGGCCGACACATATAAGGCTCGAAGGCTACGCATTTGGTCGCCGCCAACCTGCTATGCACAGAATAGGATTGGGCGTCGTGAGTGTTCTTGTTCCCCACATTGGTTGTCACGAGAAGAATAGGCACTAATCCTAAACGGCGCCCGCTGAGCCCGTTACAGAGCCCCTTTAGGGCGCCTTCAGCGCCGGCTTGAGGTGCTGGCACCTACGCGCGAGGCGAGCTGGGCTGACCCAGGTCGCCTCGTTTGCTCGTCCGGCACGTCGCTTTGTTTGCTCGTCCTGCACGTGGTCACCCTGTTCGTTTGATCGCAGTTGACCGGTCAACCATTTACTTTCCAAAAAATCGAAAAAGAATATCACAAATTCAAAAATATTTACAAATTTTGAAATAAAGTTCACAAACATTAAAATTACTTCATGATTTTTTTAAAGTTCACCCATTTAAAAAAAAGTTCATCCAAATTGCAAAAAGGTCATAAATTGAAAAAAGTTCATTGATTGTGAAAAAAGTTAATCAAATTCGAAAAACTTATTAAAAATGTTCATCAGATTTTAAAAGGTTCATAAATTTAAAAACAAATCATCAGATTTGGGAAAATTTCACCGAATTTTAAAATAGTTCATCGACTACCAAAAAAGTTCATTGGAAAATATTCCACCGAATATGAAAATACTTCATGGACTTTCAAAATTCATCGAATTTCGAAAAAGTTCACCATATATGAAAATAGTTTATCGACTTGAAAAAATCATCGTATTGAAAAAATAATTCGTCCATTTAAAAAAGTTAATGTTCACCGAATTAAAAAAAACATCATTTTTTCAAACAAAATCAACAAATTTGAAGAAGGCTTCACCAAATCTTGAAAAAGTTCATCGCATTTGAGAAACGTTAATAAAATCTGGTGAACTTTTTATATCGAATTATAAAAAGAAAAAGGAAAAGAAAAGAAGAAAGGAAACAAACAAAGATAAATAAGAGTAAGAAAGAAGGAAGAAAAAAAGAAAAAGGAAAGAATAAAACAGGAAAGAAGATATAAGTGAACGTAGAATTCAAGTAGGTAGGGTGGTTAGCGCGTGGTGCGTTAAAGCTCTCGGCGCGGGTGTGAATCCTTCTCAACGTCCCTTTTTGCAGCCTACAAAAGGAATTAAAATGGGCTTGGCCCATCACGGAGGATGGGTGTGCACCTAGTACCTTTATGCCTTTTACAAAAGGCAAAAATAGTTAGAAAATGGGCTAGGCCCATCACGGAGGAGGGGTGTTGTACCCAGTACTGTTAACCTATAACGCGTGCTAAGGCGCCATGTACTCTGTGCAAGGGAAAATATCCTGTGCTCCGAACGGTTTCGTGCTCCGGCTGCTCCCTGCACAGTCCACACGTTAGATGCGAAATAAAGGGACCAGATGGAAACCGAACGCCCCCTCCCTTCAAAATTTGCAAAGATCTCCTCATGGAAGTACAAAATAGCCCAAACGTTACTCCAATGTGCTGCCCCAAGTTAGAAACAGAACGAACACGAGATACGGAGATGGGGCGTTGGGTCGCCGCCGGCGGACCTCACCGTGTGCTGCCTTATGACCTCGCCGTGTTCCTACGTCCAGCAGATAGCCCGCCCCATCCCCGGGCCGTCGTTCTTCACCTCGGCTCCAACACCTCACCACACCCGATGCCTACCTCCGCCATTCGTCAACGGATAGATCCGCCATCCGTGGATGCCTAGCTCCGCTATTCGCCGACACTGAAGAAGGGAACTCCATCCTTCAGGTATCCTTTTGGATGTTACATCCTTGTAATTTATTGTGTATTTTGCTTCTAATCCATCATCCCCTATATGTTGGATGTATTAGATGTTGATAATCCTATCTGATTAAACTGGGATGATATCTCTCTGTATCAGGGCGTAGGAAAAATAATTACTGAAATAACTTGCTCTATTTTTGCTTAGACTTCTAATTTGAGCAAATTAGGTAGAGAAAAATGTCATCAACCTATTGCCTGAGATGAGTTCAAAGTAATTTTATCTACTTTTTCAACTACCTAAATATGAAGTGCTTGTTGGCACAAGATTGAGACTGTTGTTCAATTACCTAAAGTAGGAGGTGACAGACTGCAGTGTATTTTAAAAAAAAACTGTTGTGTTTTAATTCAAACAGGCTTAGCACTGCATACCACTTCTGAACACCTTGGTCTTAATGTGTACATGAATTGGTATAGCTGATGCAGTCTATTTAATGTACCATATGTGTTGCATTCTGTTTTCAGAAATTCAGTTATGTTTTACCTACAATAGGCTCAACATTGCAGAACACTTGATTCTGAACACCCTTGTCGTGATGTGTATATGACTTGGTAATAGCTGATGAGAGAACAATAGTTGATGCAGTCTATGTCATGTACTATACAAGTTTGCTCTGTATTAAAAAAAATAGTTGTGTTTTACTTCCAGTATGCTCGGCATCACAGAACACTTGAACTGAATGTTCCGGTCTCTATGTGTACATGAATTGGTATGTTGATGCAGTCTAAGTATGTTTATGTACTTTTTACTAGAGTCCAGAACCGATGGTTTCGATGAAGATTTCAGGAACTTCCTTGGCGACGATGACAATGCCGACTTAGGGGACGAAGCGACACCTAGGCACCATCGTTCGGTTCCCAATAACGAATGTTTATAGCAGCAACGATATGTATGAAGATTATCTCCGTACATATTTTCAGGCCACACAAGTCTCAGGCTCTAGTTAGTTTTGGCACCATGTAAACAAGAATGTACACTTGCCAAAAAATAGAATAGTATGTAGCATTTTTGGTAGTTCAGATGGGTGGCTGTTGTACAATTCATGTGCATGCTTGTGATGCTTCAATGAAAAATAGAGTGATGTTCTTGCATGGAAGCATCTAAAGAAATGTGTTCATAGATCTTTGGTTTGTTACAGTACAAAACATCACTGCAGTAGTTATTTATAAAGTTATTTCTCTCATAATTAATATTCCTATTATAGAGTTATACTGTTGAGCAATGAACAATCATGCAACAGTTACATAGCCGATACAAGAGCACAGGTGAGAAGACGTGGGACAGTAGACAAGACAGGGCAGGACGGAATTCAGCTAGACTTCAAGGACCGTTTTGCAAAATGTACCTGCAGCTCCCATTACCCCACATCCTGTCCCTCTCTTTTTAATCCAATGGCTCATATTGGATCGGAGTACCTGGTGCACCAGTTCATCTGGTGCACAGGATACGTTCTCCTCTGTGCAATCGGGCGCACACCACCCTGCTGCGCTGGGTCGGCCCGTTGTCCCTTTTTTCTTCTGTTCAAACTGAAGACCAGCAAAAAAGGGTGTGTGAGGAACGGCTCGAACCCAGATACCCCATGTTCAAGGCATCTTAGTCAATGGGTTAGTAAACTGTGCACTGCAGCGACCCGTTTGTTTTTCCGGACGGTCGCACTGAAGCACTGTGCAATGCAGCATAGCAGTGAGCAACTGAGCACCATAACTGTTCAGCGCCCTGTAGCGACCGGACCTCCTATATGGCGCACGAGGCGCCCCGTCGCTGCAACGCGCGCCCTGATGGGCTGGCCCATGCGCGGGACAAGCGCCCCCATTTTTTTGTTTTCAGTTTGTATATTAAAATAACTCAGGATTGGTTCTAAAATTTCAAAACATTGTGAATAAAAAAAACAGTTCTTGAATTTAGAAATGATTGTGATTCAAAAGAACTTGATGAACAATTTTAGTTGCCGTTTTCATTGGGATGAACAATTTTTATGAGCATCTTTTAATAATGATGAACATTTTCTATATTTCATGAACACATTTTGAACTTGATGAAAAAAATTTGTATTCCACAACATTTTTCTTTGGAAAATGGATGTTTTTTTAAACCAATCTGCAAATACTTGAAATAGAAAATTAACAACAACAAACTGAAACTGAAAGAATATCATGCAAGTCATCCAATCAGGTCTATCATGCAAGCATTCTTCAATCAGGCCATTAGTAATTGCAGAAGGAAGGTAAATCACATGTTGAATCCTGTAGGCGGGGCAGAGGAAAGTAGCAGGAATGGAGGTCGGCCGTGGAGGTGGATCCTTGGCAGCTGAAGGGCTGCTTCTCCTTGCCGGTGGTGGTTGACCGCGCTGGTGCTCCTCTGCGAGGTAGACGCGTTGCTGCTCCCCGACGAGGTGGACGTGTTGTTGCTGCTTCCCCTTGCCGGTGGTGGTTGACGGCGTTGCTGCAGCTCCTAGAAGGGTGGTGCGCAGCGGGCTAGATGGATGTGGAGCGAAGCAGGGCCCGCGGACGGGGGGCGTCGCGTAGGCGGGGCGGCAGCGCAGTGGGTCGGGGCGGCGGCTCAGTGTGTTAGGGCGGCGGCACAGGTCAGTGCAGCGGCGCAGTCGGCCGGGACGGCGACGAAGGTCGGGGCGGCGGCGTGTCGGCAGGGCGGCGAAGCAGTTTGTCGGGGCGGCGGCGAAGGTCGGGGTGTCGACGCGTAGGTAGGGCGGCGACGCGATGGGTTGGGGCGGCGGCGTGGTGGGTCGGAGCGGTGGCTCAGTGGATTAGGTTTAGGTCGAGGCTGAGAGAGAAATGTGTGAGATTGGGGATTCGGGATTTGGGATCCAAGTTTTTTTAATTATCTTTGCCTTTTTTTTGTCTGCTCGCATGGCGCGTGCATGGCTCTCTTTGGCTAGGAAAGGGCTAAGCTAGAAGGTGGGGCAGCCAAGCTGACAAAGAGGTTTGAGCACATCTTGGTGATCAAGGAGGAGGCATGCGTGAGGCGCTTGGAGATCAAGGAGGAGGAGAAGCGCATAGAGATTCAAACTATTGATGGAGGCGACGAACAAGAAGCTCAAGCTCAAAGAGAGGAGGAACTTAATCAGATAGGGGAAGGTCACGCTCGAAGTAAAGAGGGTGAAGATTGCCGCCAATGCGGAGGACGCAAAATGTTGACCTTGAATGCCGATTTTTTAGCCACCGACGCAAGAATGATCGTGCAATCCGTGCGCTTGTAAATGTTGTGGACGCCATGGGGTGGCGGTCGCAAACAATATTACAAATATTGATGCTTTATGAAATAGAAAGCAGTTGTTGCCCAGTGGTTAGGGTCGCGGATGTGCACCCTTCAACCAGAGTTCGATTCTCGCGAAGGACGCTGCTAATAGAACTTTAAAAAGTCGTAAGCAATTTTTTTTGTCCGTCCAGAAAAGGATTCCTTTTTGGAACAAGAAATACTAGTACCCCGCAATTACCTCCTCGCGTGGCGATGTCCTCCGTCCCCCGATTCCTCTCTCCTCGCCGCAGCCCCCTTCCGCGTCCGCTTGTCAAACCTCTGCCGCCCCCGCTGCGCCGATCAAAGCTCAGCCATACCCGTCTGGAAAAGATCGTTTTTTCGACGGGAAGAGTAATTCCGGCTTAGATCCGGTTGTGGCGATGCCGGCTGACGGATCTTGCGACGGCTCCGACGTCTGCCACCTAGGGCAACGCATGCCGTGGACTCCCTTTCAGGCTGCGTTTCCGCGAAACCCTGGCGGCTCCGCTTCCCGGCGATCATCTCCGAGGCGGACAGCCATCCCGCTCCGTGCTCCCTTGGAAAAGATCGGTTTTTTTTTCGATGGGAGGAGAAATTCCGGCTAAGTTCCGGTGGTGGCGATGCCGGATCCTGTGACGGCGCCGCCGCGAGCCACCAAGACCGTGGACTCCCTCTCAGGCTGCGCTTCCGCGAAACCCTAGCGGCTCCGCGTCCCGGCGACATTCTGCAAAATTGTTTCTTTTTGTGGGCTGGCAGCCCGAGGAGAAGGCCCGAACAAATTCTCGGAGCAGTACGCCCGCCGCTCCAGCACCTTTCTTTCCTCACCGCCGTCAGTCGTCATCAAGGTCACCTCCATCATTCTCCTTGCTTTTTTTTTCGTGCAGCATCATGCGTATTTGTATTTGTATTTGTATTTGTATTTGTATTTGTATTTGTATTTGTATTTGTATTTGTATTTGTGCTACACCATCACCATCATGCTTCCTTCTTTTTGCTACTGCATCAGATCAGAAATCAGCAAGTGTGGATGCGTCTTTGTTGCATATGGTGTAAATTTGTGCATTGCATAATTGTTGTCAATATTTGAAACTGTTTTAAAATGTGCTCAGAGTTGCTCGATATGTCGTTCAAGTCCATCACAACTGCTTGGGGAAGTGGGAAGCTAGTTCCATTTTCCTTTTCTTTCTAGTACCTAAATTGGAGGAATTCAACAAATTATGAGGCATCTGTACATAACTAGAGAGGACTGGCTAGATTAATTAGGCCAGCATCTTGTTCATGCTTGAAACATGTGTTACTCTATTTGTTGTGGTTCAGCGCTTTTTCTTTAAAATCTGCATTCAAGTCTTCAGCCCTCGTATTCTTTTTCTGGTTTATTTATTTATATACATACTCTGAGAGAGGACTGATTAGATTAGGCCATCGGAGTATCTGTTTGATGTGATGATGGTATCAGGCACCGCCCACCCCTTCCTTCCGCTGTCGATCGCCTCTTCGTCGCTGGTGACCACCGCGGGCAGCACGCCATCCTTGATCGGGCCGGTCTCCTCCGCCGCCTGGACGCCACCCGCGCCCGCCCCCGCTGTGCTCACCCCAGAGGAGATGACGGCAGCGCTCTGGGACCCGACTTAGGTGGTCCAGGGCATCCACACCTTTCTCGCGGGGCACTATGGGCTGCAGCCACCCGCCCCCGTCACCACCATCACGGGGCCGCAGCAGCTCCCGTGGCAGCCGCCACCACCGGCGACCTTCGTCGCATCCATCATGCCGCTACCGCAGCAGGAGCAGCCGCCGCCGCCGCCACCGGCGATCTCGGGGCCGGGCCTTCCAACGATGGCGCCCGGGGTGCTCATCCACCAGGTCCATTTCCCCGTTGCCATCTTCGCTACTGGCCTGGCTCGCCGGTTCCATCGAGTCAGTCTATACGATGGCCTCAGGACAGCCGCACGTGATGTCACCGCCGGTGCCGCCCCCGACCATGCAGTTCGGCGGGTCCTCGGGTGCCGCTGGTCCCTACGATGGTGTGGACGGGCCCCTTTTCCATGGCAGTACTCTGAAGCCCGCACACTCGACGCCGTCGCCCTCGCCCTCGCAGTTCCGCGCGGGTGACACATACCCGCCCGTCATCCACGCCCAGCCACCGCCGAGATTCTCCAAGCTGGAGTTCACGACCTATGACGGCACCCTCGACCCCCTGAATTGGCTCAACCAATGCGACCAATATTTCAGTGGGCAGCGCACGCTCGCGTCCGATCGCACCTGGATCGCCTCCTATCATCTACGAGGCGCCGCCCAGACATGGTATTACGCCCTCGAGCAGGACGCGGGCGGCAATGCCACCATGGGAGCGTTTCCGCTATCTGTGCCTCTTGCGCTTCGGTCCGCCTATCTTGCAAGTAAATAGTCACCTACTATGTGTTATGATCCGGCAACCCTGAAGTGACAATAATCGGGACCACTCTCGATGATGACCGTAGTTTGAGGAGTTCATGTATTCACTAAGTGTTAACGCTTTGGTCTGGTACTCTATTAAAAGGAAGCCTTAATATCCCTTAGTTTCCAATAGGACCCCGCTGCCACGAGAGGGTAGGAAAAACGATGTCATGCAAGTTCTTTCCCATAAGCATGTATGAATATATTCGGAATACGTGCCTACATTACATTGATTAACTGGAGCTAGTTCTGTGTGACCCTATGTTATAACTATTACATCAGGAATCGCATCCGACATAATTATCCATCACCAATCCAATGCCTACGAGCTTTTCACATATTGCTCCTTGCTTAGTTACTTTTCCGCTGCCACTGTTACAATCACTACAAAACTGGTACCGTTACTTTTGCCACTGTTACCGTTACTTCGATACTACTTTGCTACTAAATACTTTCCTACAGATATTAAGTCTTCCAGGCGTGGTTGAATTGACAACTCAACTGCTAATACTTGAGAGTATTCTTTGGCTCCCCTTGTGTCGAATCAATAAATTTGGGTTGAATACTCTACCCTCGAAAACTATTGCGATCCCCTATACTTGTGGGTTATCAAGACTATTTCCTGGCGCCGTTGCCGTGGATCATAGATATATTCTTTGAGTCACTTCGGATTTATATCTGTTGATCACTATGAAGAACTTGAAAGACGCAAAAACCAAGATTTATCCCTCAACTACAAGGGGAGCTAAGGAACTGCCATCTAGCTCTTCACTTGATTCACCCTCTGTTATGAGTAAATTTTTGACACCTACACCTGCTATTGAATCTGATATGTCGCATGTTCTTGATGATGCCACTTCTCCTATGCATGATACTTATGATGAAACTACTTCTATGCTTGATAATACTGTGCCACTAGGTGAATTTCTTGATGAACACATTGCTAGGGCTAGAGAGAATGAAATTATTGAAACTGATAATATTGATGAAAATGATGATGAAGATTCTCCCCCTAGATATGAATTGCAAGTTGTTCCTGAGGGTTATGTTATGGATGAAGAAACTGCTAGATATCTTTTAGCTTGCAATGATAGGTATGATCTTAAGAAACTGTTAGCTAAGCTAAAAAAGTCTTTGAATGCTAGAATGAAATATGACTCTGCTTTTGCTACTTCACTATCTGTATTTCTGATAAGGATTATGATTTCTCTATCGATCCTGAGTTAATTACTTTGGTTGAATCTGATCCTTTCCATGGATATGAGTCTGAAACTGTTGTGGCACATCTTACTAAATTGAATGATATAGCCACCCTATTCACCAATGAGGAAAAAATTCGTTAATACTATATCATTAAGCTATTTCTGTTTGTGTTATAGGGTGATGCTAAAACATGG
This sequence comes from Secale cereale, assembly GCA_902687465.1. Taxonomy (NCBI): domain Eukaryota; kingdom Viridiplantae; phylum Streptophyta; class Magnoliopsida; order Poales; family Poaceae; genus Secale; species Secale cereale. The sequence goes on from LR738712.1 coordinate 775,287,108, forward strand.
TTTAATTCTCTTGATCCTAGTTGTGTGCGTAGTCCCCATGATATGATTTATTACTTCTCTTCCAACCCGCTCATAAGAAACAAGCTGCCTTAAG